>JAUNZM010000240.1:600000-1170000 GCA_033459285.1 Clamator glandarius
ACACCAACACCTCTCAGTAGCTCCCGTGGCCAGCCGCAAGGGCAGTGACAGACCCGAGCGGGACAGGTCTCGGCTCACTTGTTACCTGATGAGTTTTTGCACTTCACAGATTTGGGAGTCGTCGGGGATTTTGTTGGGGATGTTTCAGCCTCTGCTTCATCGCTCTGGTTGGGATCCGTGTCCGACTCCTCCCTGACAGACACCTCAGAGCCTGGGAGGAAGAGGTAACTGGTTACCAGCACCACGGCACCCAGGCAGGTCGCAGCCACGCTTGAGCTCTTCCCGATTTCCCCAAGGTCTGAATCATTCCAACTGGGCACATAGTGACTGAGTACAGGAAAGAATCCTTAAATTACTTGGTTCTAGGTGTTTCTGTGGGTTATTTTTTTGATGTGATTAGTTATCACAACTCATCCAGCTTTCAGGGGTGGACAACTCACATGAGGCAGGGCTCTCCATGCCGTGCGTGGTGCACAATCACCAACTGGCAGGCTCTGCCCAGGGCTGCTGACAACGAGCAGGACCACAGGAGAGCTCCAGCCCAGGCATCCCATGGGCAGCAACAGAGCACGAGGTGGTACCTCCAACCCTCGCAGGGCTGCAGGAGGAGCTGGGGCAGCCTCTCTCAGCCCCTATCTGGGCACCTGACAGCCCGCAGCAAGGCTCAGGATAATGCCGAAGCACAGGGAGAGGCTGCAGCCTGTTCCTGCTTTTGCTGAAGCCAGGGAAAGTGCTGGCAGTGCCGGAGTCACCATGCTTGCCCAGGGGTCCGGCCTCAAGGTGGCTGCTCCACAGCTTCAGGTCCCACTTTGGGGTGCTGAGTTTGATCCTGGTGCACGTGGAGCGCTGGGCTGGTCCCCTGGGGAGCAGGGCTCAGCCCACAGCCACAAACACTGTGGTGAGAACCACAGCCAGAGGGTCTGCAGGGTCTTGAATGCCAAATGCAGGGCTTTGGCGAGGAGGAGCCTCGCCCTCTGCTGCTGCGCTGTGCTCAGAGCCATGCCCGGCGTTGTCAGCACAGGAGGCAGAGGGAGGGATGTGCCAGGAGGCAACAACTGCAGCCTTTGAGGTGTTTCACTCGCCCAGCTCCGGCCACCCCATTGCTGGGGGCCACACCACACCAGTTGCTGCATCACCAGCAGCGCTGCCACCACCTCTGCTACCACTGCAAACCATCGCCACCACTCAGTGCTATCACCACCGCCACCATCCCTGCCACTGGTGTCCCCAGTGCACGGGGGCTGCTGGGAGCCTCCTCGTGGAGCCAGGTCTCCCTGCACCCCCCCTTTTGCCAGCACGCAGCCGGCTCACCTGCCCCAGCCCTGCCACGAAGCACTCAGGCACAGCGCACCCAGTCACAGAACCATGGAAAGGTTTGGGCTGGAAGGGACCTCAAAGCCCATCCAGTCCCACCCCTGCCATGGGCAGAGACACCTCCCACTGGATCAGGGGCTCCAAGCCCTATTCAACCTGGCCGTGAACCCCTCCAGGGATGGGGCAGCCACCCCTGCTCTGGGCAGCCTGGGCCAGGGCCTCCTCACCCTCACAGCAAAACATTTCTCCCTAAGATCCCATCTCAATTTCCCCTCTTTCAGCTCAAAACCATTTCCCTCAGCCTGTCCCTGCCCTCCCTGGTCAAAAGCCCTTCCTCAGCTTCCCTGTAGGCCCTGTGCTGATCCCCTCACGTGTCCCTGTACCCCCAGAGCAGCCACCAAAACTGACCCCCTCCCTGCTGGCTGCCCTGGCTGGAGCTCACTCCCCTGCACGCCCACAGCCACTCACTTTGCTTGCTCGGCAGCGACTCCTCTTGCTTCTCGGAGGCTGCTTCGCCCTCGTCAGGGATTTTATTGGGGTAGTTACTGGACACGTACAGTTTGTTTATGTCCAGGGTGGTCTTGCTGAAGGGAGCCATGGAGGAGTACATGCTTGCATAGCCGTTGGAGGAGCAGCTCAGAGCAGCCAGGTCCAGCGCCTTCCCTCCGGTGATGATGGGGATGTTGAGTGACAGCTTCCTCCGCCGGCTGGGGGACGAGGATTTGGTGATGGAGAGCGGGGGAGGCGAGGAAAATTTGCGGTTGGCTCTGGGGGACTTGGGGGGCTCGCCGTACAGCAGCTTGTTGTTCTGGCTGTTTGCGAACAGGAGCTCCAGGGACCTTGACAGAGATACAAGAAAAGGCTGAACTCACACCTAATATGACAGAGAGGTCATGGAGATCCCCACCAGCAGCTCCAGGAGTGCCAGCTCTCCAGGGCATCCCCCCTGGGCAGAGAAGAGCCAGCACGAGCCCCTGCTGCCCTGCTCCCACTGCTCAGCTCTCCCAGAAGCTGGAAATCATCGGCTTCCCTGATCCGTAGGCACGACAACTCCCGGGGACTGAGTGAAATGTCCCTGGAGTGGCAGCAGGGTCCAGAGGGTCTGGGGATCAGAAATCTGACTTGGGACAGAAGAGGGGACAAAGGAGTGATGCCACAGACCCTCTAAACTCAGCCAGTCCTCTGGGGGTGGGACAAGTCACCCGCACAGGCTCTGCAGTGACGCTGCATGCAGCCTCACCGTGCAGGGATGGCACTGATCGGCTTCTTGTAGATCGTGATGAGCTTGTCGAGGACAACCAGGGCAGTGGTGAAGACACGGTACGAATGCAGGAACGTGTTCAGAAAGTCAATGCTCAGGAACCGCAGGTCTGTCAGCCTCTCCAGCAGCCGTTCCACGCTTGCATAGCGGATCTGCAGGACCTTGCAGGAATTCATCGTTTTACTGAACCTAATGTCAACATCATCACAATACAAGCTGGCATCAGACCTGCAGAGAAACAAGATATCTGTGGTTCCAGCCTGGAACGAAACCAACAGCTACTCCGTGCAAGCAGCTTTCCCCCAAGAGGTGCAGGGACCATGGAAAATGGTACCAGGTCCCCGGAGCTGCACTTGTATGGGGTGTCCCTACATAAAATGCAAGCAGGAGCAATATCAGTGAAGAGCTAGGAAATGTGCACTCCAGAATGGGAGGAACCATTGCTCCATGTTCAGCTGGCAGAGGTTTGTGCAAAGGATGTGCGATGACAGATTGTCCTTGGGGACACCCACAAACCCTGACCTGTCCCCCTGCATGGCAGCAGCGCGGGCGGTCAGCGTGGCAGGGACACCCTCTGCGCTTCTTGGAAAGCCTCCCGGGGCTCCCAGCAGCGTTTGGCTGCCATGGGAGCTATGCCGTGGGGCCGGGCAGAGCCCAGCGCTCTCTGCACTCACTTGATCATCTGCGGGACGGTGACCTTGGAGTTCTCCTCAAAGGCATTCATCATGAGGCCGTTGCAGCGGATGTTGTCCACGCACTGGAATAGACAGGGTAGGAAGAGGGTCCATCTGCCGCCTGGCTCGGACCCACCATGAGAGAGCCCAGCTTGGCCTCATCCAGACAAGGTGCATCCTTGCTAACTGCATCTACCATGCCTGATGGGAGACCAGGGCTGGGAGGGGGCAGCTGGGAAGGGAAGAGGTTCTGTCTGGAAACAGGAGCTTCCTGATCCTGGTTCTGCTTCCCTGTTCCAGGGGAAGCATCACCCAGGGCTGCTCCCCAGCTCTCGCAGTGCAGATCCAGCCCAGGCTCAGGGCGTGCCGGCAGACGTAACAGCGCTGAGTTGCCAGAAACCTGCTCTCATCCTTTACTGCTGTATTAAACTCTCCCGAGCCTGCACTGCTGGATGCTCTTGGAGGGAGACCTAGCGAGCAGCAGAGCAGCATCGGTCCTGTCGCTGCTGGCTCAGCTCCCAGGGCTTTGCTGGAGAATCCTCGCACATGCTGGGCTGGCCCCGGCCCTGCCGAGAGCAGGATCAGCAGCTGCCACCCCCTGCACGGGGCCAGGCCCCAGCTCTGGCCCACGGCTCTCCCCGGGGACTGATGCTCGGCAAGAGGATGCAGGTAAGAACATGGTACAACAGAGGTGCCCAGGAGGCAAGCCCTATTTAACCGTTTTTTTTCTTGTCCTCCCACCCAGGAAAAAGTATCTTCAAAGCCATTTGCATAAAGCAAATGAAAAGCAGGTAAATCATTACCACCTCTGAGTCAGAGAGAAATCCAAACCACATATCCACATGTGCAGGCAGAGCACGGACAGGACAGGCCCTGCTCCCATCTGCTGTGGCTTTGTCACCTTCCTACTCCACCTCCTCCTCGGGCCACCAGACAGCAGGATGCCTGTGGTGAAGGACGGGCTCTTGGAGCAGCCTGGCTCTAAGTTACTCTCTGCATGAAACGGTTCTCCCTGGCTGCCCAGGGCAGTGGGTGCAGCCGGGCTGCTCGCAGCAGCCCAACACAACGAACCTCAGCCCGCCGCACGTCCTGAGCCCCCCAAAGACACTGGGAAAGCACTCGGGGTGCAGATCCAGGTGGGCACTACTGCTGCAGCCACAGCCTGAGGCAGCGGAACTGCAGCCACGCAACCAACAGTCAAGGGTTAATTCTGGGTGCCCGAAGCCTGCATCCCACCATCCCATGGGAGCTGCTCATGCCAGGGACTCTGCACTCCAACAGCTCCTCCCGGCAGATCCATCTTACCTGGCTGATGTCGCTGGTCCACGCAGCCTTCTCCTGCCTGGATGAGGCCACGAGGATCACCGTAAAAGATGAGGAGTCTTTTGGCTCTACCACAATTTTGAAGTCCAGGTGGTCAATGTCTTGCCCCGATGCTTTTGCTTAGGGATAGAAAAACAACACACACCCCAATTGTGAGAAAACTTCCCCACGCCCCCTCTCCCAGCACAGGCTTCATTAGGGTTTTAAGGAGTCCATAGAGGTTTTTGGGCTGTCGTTGATGAGGACACGATGGGTTTGCTGGGCAAAGGCTCTGCGTTGGCAAAGCCAAGTCTGCACGCCACAAGCACAGGACAGTCTCGCTGCTGGAACCCTGATGCCACATCCCAAGGGGGAACCAGCCTGCCCAGCACGTGTTGGGGCACTCGGTGTGGACGCAAGATCGAGGAGCTCCTGTCTCTTCCCAAGCCTGCAGTCAAGCAGGCATGGCTGAGGACTCTCACCAGCACAGAGCCGTGCTGCTTGCTGCTTGCCTCAGGAAGGTTAGATTTGCATAAAGTTGCATCGGTGCAGTTCACAGTAAATAATTTACTTAAATTCAGTCAATAGATCACGACTTCCTTGAATCTATTCAGCATCTCAATTTGCCCCAACCATGCTGCAGATGGTTTTACTCCGCACAGACAGACGGCAGCGATTTCCAGGACACCATGTCTGTGACAGAGGATGCAGCAGTGCTGATCATGCTGCCATCAGTCCCTAGCCACAGAGCACAGCAGCTGCCTCCAGCCAGGAAAAACATTGCTGGGGCTGGCAACAGCCTTGTGCCAAGGCTCTGGCATGAAATGCAGCTTCCAGTGGGACCTGCACACCCCTGGCACCTCCCCAGCACCACTGGCTGTAGGTTTTTCCCCTACCTTGCAATGATACAACCATGCTGCAAGCTCCAAAACCGCCATGGTACAAAGCGGCCATGGGCTGCAGTGCTAGTGCTGCTGCTAACCTCAGCAAAGAGCAGCCTGGAGCAGCTGCAACTTTGCTTTTTGGGGTGCTCCTGTCTGCTCAGCACCCATCGGGAGAGGCACAAGCCAACCTCCCATCCCGCACCCACGTGTTGGGGCTCAGCAGAGCCCCAACGGGAGTCCACCTGCACCAGGGACCTACCGTCCTCGTCGGTGCTCTCCTGCTCCTCTACTAGTGTGCAGTCGATGAGTGAGATCACGCCGTTCTGCAGGGGTAAGAATAGGGGATCAATGAAAAGATTCACCCCTGGGGCACTGGTGGCTGCCTGGGACTCTGGCTCTGGTCCCCTGCCCCATGTCCCAAGCCCTGGCGATGGGGACGGGGTGATGCTCCCAAGGACGCACGCACACAGCTCACATCTGGTTTTGCTGGGAAAAGGCAGTTACTGACTGCTGGGATATCACGGTTTTCCTTGTATAACTGATCAACTAATTTGTTTATCAATTATTGAATATGAGTTTTAAATTGAATTTCCCCAAAGCCTGTTGTAATTATTACCTCTTTGCCAGGGACTGTAATTTTTCAAACAGATAATTTAATGCCAGTAATGAGCAATTTCTGTACAATTCTTGCTCAATTACCTGCAAAACTTCCCCCAACAAAAGCGTGAGTTGGGCTGGAGGAGCCTGGGAGCATTAGGCACAAACCTGGGCTGCAATTTCAGTTTCTCGCTCAATAGATCACTGAGGTTTCTGCTGCAAGTCACTCTGTTCATGAAGAACTTGCAGTTTCTCATCTTTGCCCGTGACTCAGAGCTCTGCACATCACTGATCACGTGAAATAAAACCTATTGCCTGCCTGCTGCCCACCCGGCATCCTCAGGAGGCTGCAGCCAGGGAGGGTCCCTGAGGCAGACAATGTTGGAAAACCTGGAAGATCTGCAGGTCTCAAAAATCATACTTCTGGCTACTTTTCCTTCTCCTTGCCTCCACGAACAACTCCTTTCTTCCTTCCCCTCCAGCTTTCAGCTGTGGTGACAGGAAATCCCTGAACTCAAGATCCCTCACACTCCCATAGATCTCGATGGATCCACCCTCCAGGCATGGCTCCAGCTCATCTCTAACCCAAAAAATCCTTGGCAATTATCTTCAACATTTAATGGGGCACGGGAGAGAAAGGATCGCTCTCTGCTTTTAAACCTGTGGCGTTGGGTGTCCTTAGTTCCTGTGCTATGAAAACCAGCAGAGACTCTCACAACTATTCCCTCCGTGATTCTGTGCACCTCTGGCTATTTAATAATTTCTTGCACAGCAGCTCTTCTGTGCTGTTGACCCCAGTGTCACCGGGAGAGCCTGGACAGCTCGGACAGCAGTGGCAGCCTCTGCCCCATTCCTGTGCACGAGCCCCAGCACCCCTGAGCCCAGCAGCGCCCTCTTCACACCTTGGTCAGATGCAGTTTCCCTCCGGAGCCCCTGGTGCAGATGATCAAGTGCTTGGAGAAGAGGAAGCACTGCCGTTCACCCTCCTTCCTCAGCGAGAGGGAACCCAGCCGCCCCCGCGTGATCTTCCCTTTCTCTGACATCGGCACTTGGATGAGGGACCCTGTGGAGGTGGGAGAGACACAGCCTTGGCACTGGCACCCCGGAAAGCTTTGCAGGGCACAGCCCCCAGGAGCAGGGCAGTGCCGAGTGCATCCCCGAGCACCGTGAGCCATCAGCACCCCGGGTTATGGGGGCGCAGAGGCTGGGGAGCACCAGCCATAGCCCCCAGGCCTCCCCTGCACCCACAGCACGGGTGCTCCTCCAGGACTGAGCGTGCCCAGGAGGTCAGGATGGGTCCCATTGCTTCCCAGGTGGTGGGAAATCAGTAAGAGCCAAGATGCCCATTCTGCTCCACAGATGGAATAAGATACCATGCTGAAACCGCCTGGAAGTGAGGTGCTTTGGGGTGGAGACAGGTTGGAAACAAGCTGTATTTTTACATTTCACAGCTCACCAGAGCACGCACAGAGGGACTGGAGATGGGAGCCTCAGGCTCTGCGTTAACCGTGCAGGGGAGGGATGTTGGCGCAAAAACTGTACCTTGCCTGACAAAGGTCTGGCTGGTGTCCAGAAGAATTTCACAGCCCTCGATAATCATCCTCTCAATCGCCAGGTTCTTTCGGATATTTTCAGTCTCGCTCACTTCATCGTGCATTATCCTGAAGGAGGAGGAAGAGAAAACCAGAGCATGGATGAGATCCACGTGAGTTTTCCCAGTGGATCTCTCGGGAGACACGGGAAGGGCTGCTCCAGGTAAGCCCAAACCAAAGGAACATCAAGTGAATCTCAGCAGCCATCTGCATCCACACAGATGGAGTCGGAAGCACAGAAGGTGACCTATGCATTGGCCTGGGCTGCACCTCCAGACTTCTAGATATTGAAACACGAGTACTTCTTGCTCAGAAATCCCCAAATTCAGATTTAGGGCAGACAGATGCCCCTGTCAGCAGCCCCCTCCGATGTCCCTGCACCTTGAGGAGCAGGAGAAGGGATGGAGACTCTTTACAGGAGACAGCACGGGAACATCTCAGCAGAGGACGAGGGCATTTGGCAGGCAGGACCAAACTGGCACAGGCTCCTTTGGGCTAGGACTCTGCCCCGGCAGCCAGCGGGGTGCGTGGGCAGCTGAGGGCACCAGGGTGAGCGCCCAACACACTCATGGCACCTCTGCGTGACCCAGCCCATCTCCCTGTGCCAACAAAGGCTTTTGTCCTTGTCAGGGAGAACCAACAGACTCCAAGTGAACCAAGGACTGAGCTTCGCCTGCATCCCACCCCAGCACAGCCCCTCCATCATCACCTCCCCTGGCTTCACCCTGTGGGTGCTGTAGCAACACCCAGGCCAGCCTGGTCCCACCAGCACTGGACCTTCTGCAGGCCCTGTGGGCCAGTGTCTGACCGCCCCAGCCCCTCCTCTCCCTGCCCGCTGCCCCCTGCCCACGAGCCCCTCACCACCCCAAGCCGCCTGGGGACAAGAGCCCTTGGTCCCGCAGCCCCCACCACCAGGATGGGCAGGGGCAGGCAGCGGTGGCTTTCACCTGGACAGCTCTTCCAGCTTGGACTTGGCGTAATCCAGGCTGTTCCTCTCCACGTGCTCGTGCGGAGTGTGAGCCAGCAGCTCATGCAGCGTCAGGATGTACCTGGGGATCTGTGGCACAACAGAAGAGAGTGGAGAATGAGCCATGGTGCAGTGCAGAAGGGCCGGAGGGGGCAGAGAGTGCTGCAGGTGCCCACCTCACGCTGCTCCCGGTGTCACCATGGCTGGGGACACCACGACAAGGAACACCGTGGCTCAGACTCTCTGACCTGGGAGGTTATGGAAGCTTCAAAGCTCTTTGTGCCAGAAATTAATGCCAGAACAGCGTGAGGTTTTGCACAAGACCCTCATCTATGTCCCAGCAACACTGGCAGCTTTACCCAAAGTCTTCCCACAGCACCAACAAGCCCAGCAATGGCCTGAACAGGCCCCAGGAGCAGAGTGGGACCACATGGAGTCCAGCTCAGGTGAACTTCACCAAGGCTTTGCCTCCCATCACCCAATGCCCAGCTGTGGGGCTCAGCCCGTCCCACCCCATCAGTGCTGAGGTGGAATCCCTGGCACAGATCCTGGCACCAGTGGTCACCTGGAACATGGGGTAGGTCAGGAAGGTCTCCAGAGTCCTCTCCTCGCAGTCG
Source organism: Clamator glandarius (assembly GCA_033459285.1). Lineage (NCBI taxonomy): Eukaryota > Metazoa > Chordata > Aves > Cuculiformes > Cuculidae > Clamator > Clamator glandarius. Next base: position 609,209 of record JAUNZM010000240.1, read on the forward strand.
GGCTTGGCCTCGTAGTGCTTCAGCAGCTTGTCAAAGTCCCGGTTCTGTTTGCAGTGTGCCAGGATCTGCAGGCTGTACTGGTGGTTCCTCACAAACTCCTGGTAGATGTTCAGCATGGGCAGCAGGATGTCGAACAGATCGGCTGCAAGCAGAGAAGCGGCAGGGAGGTGGGTGCGCTGGCCCAGCCCGCGGTCCCGGCACAGCCCCTGCCCCACCACCCTCTCACCCCGCGAGGCCTCGTGGTGCTTGTGCCAGCCCCAAGCCTGCCCAGTTTGGGTTTAGAGCCAGCTGAAGGTCTCATCAGCCACAGCAATGCTCTTCAACACCAGCTCTCCCTGCATGGCCCAGCCCTCCTGTTCCACTGCTCGGCAAAGCCAGGAACACAGGACTTGGGTTTCTCTGTTTATTTCTGCTCAGGTCCTCGCTTCCGTGACCGGCACAAACAAGTGATGCAAGTGATGCGTTCCGACGCCGGTTAGCGCAACGCCTGCGAGGTTGCCCTGGGAGGAAGAGGGTGGGCTCGGCTCTGCCAGCAAGCGGGAAGGAAACACTGCAAGGAGGTGACAGGCACTCACCCAGCACGAGCGTGGGCCAGCTGGATATCCTCGCCTTCAGGCCTTGGTAAAAGATTTGGTGCAAAAACATGATTGTTTCACTGAAAAATAAACCAAAAGGAGAAAAGACAGATGAACAAATGGCAAGTAAGGAGTAATTAGACAAAATCACCAGCGAGGGGCAGAGGGATGCCCTTGGACCAGCTGGAGAGGTGGCTGCGCAAGGTGGGGCACTGAGAGGGTCCCCAGTACCATGCAGGGAACAATGGATGAGGACAGAGGAGGAGAGGGAGGAACCTAGGAGCCTGAAGCTCCCTCAGGAGTCACAGAATCATGGAATGCTTTGGGTTGGAAGGGATCCTTACAGGTCATCCAGTCCAACCCCCTGAAGGAGCAAGGACATCTTTAACCAGATCGTGTTGCTCAAAGCCCCACCCAACCTGACCTTGAGGGTTTTCAGGCAGGAGGTCTCCAACACCTGCCCAGGCAACCTGGGCCAGGGCCTCAGCACCCTCAGTGTGAATTTTTTTTCCTCATATCCAGTCTAAATCCACCCTCCCTTAAGTTTACAACCATTACTTCTTGTCCTGTCACAACAAGCCTTGGAGGCCGGGATGGAGCTCACCTGTTGAGGAAGATGCTGCTGACATCATCATGAGTGATGGGAGGCTTCTTGGAGCTGGCTGCCATCCGTAGCGGCCGCAGGAAGTTATTGACTAGGATGTGGAGCTGCTGGACGTACTCGGCCTCCGCCTCCAGCATGCTGAAGACAACTTGGTTCCTTTTGCGCATGCTATCGGCGTGGGGGGACCTGATGTAGTCCTGGATGATTGTCTTCCACTTCCTCCGGCACAGCCAGCCCCGAAGGAAGCTCTGCACCTGCCGAGGGGGCAGCGGCCGCGTTAGCATGTGGACTGAGGAGCCGGGCAAGCGCTCTGCGCATGGTGCAGGGGCCACAGCTCTGCTGTGAGGCTTCCCTGGCACAGCAGTGCCTAGGATGAGCGCTGCTCTGAGCACCCCCAGGTGGGAAATTAACAATAACTCACTTCATAGAATCATGGGATGGTTTGGGTTGGAAGGGACTTCAAAGCCCATCCAGTCCCACCCCTTGTCATGGTCAGCGACACCTCCCACTGGATCAGGGGCTCCAAGCTCCATCCAACCTGGCCTTGAACCCCTCCAGGGATGGGGCAGCCACCCCTGCTCTGGGTAACCTGAGCCAGGGCCTCCCCACCCTCACAGGAGAACATTTCTTCCAAAGATCTCATCTCAATCTCCCCTCTTTCATATGAAAATCATTCCCACTGTCCTATCCCTGAACTCCCTGATCATGAGCCCCTCCCCAGCTTTCCTGGAACCCCTTTCAGTCCTGGAAGCTGCTCTAAGGTCTCTCCTCGCAGCCTTCTCTTCTCCAGGTTGAACAACCCCAACTCTCCCAGCCTGTCCTCGCATGGGAGGTGCTCCAGCGCTAGGATCATCATACTGTTTGTGTGCGAGCCAACAGAGGCAGGCATGCCTTGCTCACCCAAGGAGAGAGGGCAGAGCTCCGGGGAGCAAACACAACCACCAGAGAGGTTTCCAGTTTTTCAAAACACCTTTTCCTCTCAACCACCCCTGTGAGCCGAGGCAGCTCCTCAGAGAGCTCCCCAAGCCACGACAGCTGCTCTGGCACTGAGCACAGCTCCCATACCGCTCACTCACCTTCTTGATTTTCTTGATGTCACTGTCATCGTCACTGGGCGCGCTGCTCTGGCCGGCCTGGATGCGCTCGTGGTCCTTGAGCAGAGAGGCAATCTGCGGGCACAGGGCGTGTGAGCGACTGTGCTGCCACGGCACATCCCAAGCCGAGGGCCGGCATGTGCCTCCAGCTTAGGTACGGACACGGGAACACATTGTGCTGACTCTGCCTTCGTGGGAGATGGGTGGACAACACAGATGAAGAAGCCACCATTTTATAGAAAACAATAAAACCAAGAAAAGAACTTTCCAAGAGCACTTCCCAAAATGTTTTGGAGAAAAAGGAGCTGAGCTCTTTTTCAGCTGCAGACTCTGCTTCTCGGCAACACCAGGACTAGACAGCCGCAGGAACTGAAATGTACAACCGCAATGCATGCTATGTGCGTGTTAGGATTTTGGTATCTGGACTGCCAGGAGGGAAAGCAGAGGAAAGGAGGAGAAGGAGCAGCTGCCAGGTAGGCAGATGGGGCAGAGCTGCCTCTGCTGCGTGGTCACAGCCTGGGAAGAAGAGATGACTTCCACAAAATCCAAAGTAATGAAGAGCTGTGTTTTTTTCATGCTGTAAGAAGCTAAAAACGCTGTGGGTCAATTTGGTCACCATGTCTGAAGGAACTCCAACAGCCACCTCTTGGCACTGAGACCTCCCAAAGACCCCCAGTTCTCCCAGTGTCCAACATGGAAGCTCCTTCCCAGAAAATACCCCCGTCCCACTGCAAAGCACTGGGAGGGAGGGCTGGGGAAAGCCCTCATCCCGCTGGCCCTGCTCAGTGAAGTGCCATTTTGACAGAACAGGGTTTGCTCCTGCCTTCCTGGCATGCTGCCGGTGCACCCTGACCACAGCTTGGCTGGAGGCACCCACGCTGCCAGGGCATCCCTTTTTCCTAGCATCTCCAGCATCCTCAGCATCCCTGCTATCCTTGTGCCACCACCCCAGCACTGCAGCAGCACCAACACACCTGAGAAAGCAATCGCAGGCTCGTGGGCACCAATTCAGCTCCAACATGGCTCTAGTGGTTTCAACCCACATTATTCCATAGGAATAGATTTTAGAAGAGACTTCAGAGACTCTTTCCTCTCCCCATGCCCTCCAATGGGATTTTAAGTCATCAAACACCCCCTGCACACCCTCTGCATGGAAGTGTTTGAGAGCACCAGGGCCATTCCCCGAGCTAGCTCCTGGTGCATCTCGACCAGCACCCACCGAGTAGGTTTGCCTATGTCCTGGCTTTATTTTGGTTTCTTTTTTTTTTTTGAAACTGAGTGAGCAACATTTGCACATTAAAGTGGAATAAAATGGAAGATCATTATTTGATCTCTGCTTCAAAGCACGTGGAAGAGTAAAAACCCAAAACCTAGAACTAGGTAAAATCAAAAGCCCCTGGGCACAGGGGACAGGGCTGCGGCTCTGCTAGGCGACTCTGACCCAGGCCCCTCAGCAGATTTCAGAGTTCTTAACGTATCTCCCACTTCCCCAGCTGGAATCATCACTGGGTGATGATGCAGAGCTCAGCCTGGCTCAGAGACTGGACTGGACCCGGAATGCTCCCAACCTGCATCAGACTGCAGTCCCAGGAGAAACCCCTCCCTGAGCAGGCACCTCAGCCCACAGCTGGAGCAGTTTAGGGGCTGATCCTGCTCTGTCAGAGAGCATCAATTCAGCTGAGCTGAAACTGCTCCTGGCACAGGTTTGTGAGTCCCCAGTTCCCCAGGACTAACAGCAGCCCTCAGCGCACTGCTGCCCTGACTTGTGGCTGGGATTGCCACTGACCTGCATGCTTTAACTCAAAAACTAAAAATATAAAGGAAAACACCCCCATAGGGAGGTGCCAACCCACTTCTGCCCTTGCCTCTCTCCAACTGCCTCCTTCGTAGCAATCTGGAGATTCAGACTGACTCGGGTCATGCCTCAGCCCAGCAGACAGTGAGGGACTCACAGGGCCAGGCAGGGCAGGGTAGACCCACGCCTGTGAGCATCCACCGCTGGGTGCCTCAGAGCCGCTGGCATCCCTTGGCCCCACCTGCTGAGTCACTCTTGCCCTCTGCTGCTCTGTTTGCTATAACCCGTGCCGCATCACCCTTCCTACAGCTCAACGCCACAAAGTACTGAGCAGCAAACGGCTGAGAAAGCTGCTGGGAGAAGCTACAGGCAACAGGTTGTAGGGGCTGTTCTCACTGAAGAGATACTACCTTCTTAGCAAAGTGTTCACTTCATTTCCAGCACTGTGCAATGAATTCCCTGATGCATATTGGGTTATGAGGATTCTGCAGCTGGCACCTGCACAAGGTTCCCTCCTGAGGCCAAGACACCTCTTCCCTTTTTTGGTTACTCCTCAAGCTTTGCACTGCCCGGCAGACGCTACTGCCTAATCGAGGCATTACGAGCTCTAATCAAAGTACCCAGGATGAAAATAAGGAAGGTGAAATGGTAGGATAAGAATTCTCCATCTCCCATCCAAAATTCACTCCTGAACCCAAGGGACCAGCTCGCCAGCCTGGTCCCCAGCGCTTGTTGCTGGAGCAAACCCTTCCCAACTGCGGCAGCGTCCCAGGGCCGGAGACGACACCAAGCCACACACGGACTGTGCACGGCAGCACAGCTGCTCACTGCACAGCTCCAGCAAGAAAACCCTCCAACCAAGGTGACAACCTCGTCCCTCTCTGCAACAGAGGAGGCCAACCCGATGGCATTATGCATAAGTATCCTGGCTGCAACTCCCCCAGATCCCTGTCATCCCACTCACAGCCCGTGGGTCGCCCCAAGGAGCACATCCACGGGGTGATGCCAGGCTCTTCACCTCGGCCTTCAAGCGCTCGATCTCGATCTCCCCGTCCTCGATCTGCTGGCGGAGTTGCTTGGCAACAGTCTTCTCCGTTTCCACAATCTGCAGGAGATGGAGGTACTTCTGCATCAGCGCCTCGTGCTCCGTCGCCAGGTTCCTGTAGCTGCAGGCAGAGACAGCCGTGAGCCCCTCTCCTCCCCCCGACCCGCTGCTGCAGCCCCTGGGACGTGCACACAGAATTAGGTGTGTGCACACTGCTGTTCTCTGGGGAAGGATTCCCAGCTGCCCACGAGCTGCCCTTGCCCCTCCAGCTCAGAGTATGCGCAGGGTGAACAAACAGAGAGATGGTTCTCGCGGTCTGGGATGCTGCTACTCAGAACTGACCGACTGGGAGAGGAGAACTCAGATTTGCAGAGAACTGGGGTTCCCCAGGAAGGTGCAAACAGAAAAGACAACATAGATTTTAAGGAAATGGTAGGAGACTTCAAAAAACCAATAACGCCATGGCCCCATCCCAAAAGTTTAATGGGAAGTACACTCCTGGCACAGGCTCTCGTGACCATCTTCTCTCATTAGGGTGCCCCAGCAGGTGATATTTCCCTTATCTCCAGCACACAACACTCATCTCCTCCCCTTCTCACTGCCAGCCTGGCACCCTCCTGCACCTGCGCCGTGTCGGCTCCTGATCACTCTCCCTGGGCCTAACAAGTGGGTTATGCTGGCCTTCCCACGGCACAGAAGCACAAGCTTGGAAAGATCTTCCGATCATTGTTGCTATTACAGAGGAAACCCTTCCTGAAGGGCTTTGAACCCAGTGGGGTTTCACCTCCGACACCCCCCACCAGCAAGCACAGAGCGATACCTGGCGTGAGCTATAGCTGCCACCCACTCGTCGCAGTCCTTGGCATCCTCGGTCCTCAGCTCCAGGCTCTTCTGGTTCTCATGGTTGAAATTAACAGTAAAGTAATGCTGCGGGAGCAAACAGAGGTTGAGGAGGCCGTTAGAAAACTACTTGATCAACCATGGGTTGCTTCGTTTAAAAATAAACGACCTGATCTGGTTCAAGCCGTCCCTGCTCCTGCAGGGAGTTGGACTGGATGAGCTGTAAAGGTCCCTTCCAGCCCCAAGTACAATTCTATGATTCTACAAAACCGCTTTGAAGCCCCAGGAGCAGGGCTGGGACGTGGCCCTCGGCGCTCAGGGAGAAGCCGCTGCTGCGGCGAGGATGGGGCCGAGAGGGGAAATCCTGCTGCACAGATACCAGGTTTCAGATCAACCTAAACCCACGCAGGATCGCGAGGCTGCCGGTGACCACGGGGAACAACGCAGGGGACGGGGCGGCGGAGCAAGCGCAATTCCTGCACCCGGCTGCCTGCATCCCTGCGGCACGGGCAGCGGGCACCAAGGAGAACCCCATCGCTGCCCGGGGCTCGGCGCTGAGCACGGCCCTGGCACCACAGGCTCGTGGGGCTCGAGGCCGGGCCCAGCGCTATATTTAGCCTCCCTTGACATTTACAGTAGTTGTGTTAATTGTGCGCGGTGGCAGCGAGTGCCGGCTGGGGCTTGTGCTGCTCCGGTGCCTTCCCGCGGTCTCCTAGGAAACAGGTACCATGCTGCAATGCCGGATGCGGCCCGGAATAACGGGGCTAGAATGAAAACCATGAGAGAAAGCTCATCCTGGCATTACCTGCTCCTCTGTGAGGTTTAACGAGGAAATCTGAATAATAGCTATCGTGGCACAAAACCAAACCAAACCCAGCCTGGAGCAGCACGGACAGACAGACACCCAGGGACATGACCCTGCCGGGACAGGCAGCAAGGACAGACAGACACCCTGCACCCTGCCCGCAGAAGCCTTGTGTCTCACCGGGTGACAGCCTGAGAAACATGCTCTGAGCTCGCTCGGCCTCTCCGGGTCCTGCAGAGGGGAAGGGGAGCCCAGGGTCCCCATGGTGCCCTGGGGCCATGCCAGAGCCTCCCACAGAAACACCAGAGGCGGGAAGCCCTTTCCCAGCTCCCGGTGCCGCAGGGACAACAAACCAACACAATGCTGCACCTCCGCGCTCCACCAGGTTCTATGGGACCAGAAACACGGGAGATGCCTGTGGGCCCCCAAACCAGTCCCTGCCTGGCAGGAGGGTACAGGACAGGAGTCCCTGGGCTGCCCTCCCTGGGTGCTGTGGGCCCCTCGGGGACGATGCAGCACCCCGACTCCTCCTGAAGGTGAGCGCACCCGCTCAGAGCCCTGGCAGGACCCGGGTTGGAGCATCCTGATCTTAACCAGGGCCTCCTGGAAAAGCAGCAGTTCATGCAGCTTCAGGACTTGCCATATTTTCAAGTAAGGGGTGGCAGAGCCTGCAGCAGGGACCAGGGTAAGGACCAGGGTAAGGAGCAGGAGAGGGTCCTGCATCGCCCACCAGGTCCATCGAGGCACTTCCGCATCACACCAGCACCAAAGGGGTTTGTCAGGTAGCTCCTGCTCCACTTTCTGAAACCTGGGAACTCCTGAAGGCTTTGCAAATGGCACGTTCAACACTGTCAGCAGAGGCGCTGGATGATGTGGGGCTGAAAGCTTCCCACCGCAGCCGGGGCAGCTCCAGCACCTGCTGCAGGGCTGCGACCAGGATAGTTCGGTCCCAACCCTGCTCTACATACAATTAAACGTGGGTTCCTGCAGCTCCCATGTCACTCTGATCTATCCCCACACAGCGGCCAGGAAGCGCAGCGCCTATGCGAGAAGGAAGTTATTTTATATTTGAATAATAAAACTCCCACCACCTTTTATCTCCACATAAATTATGCTCCTTCTGCTATCACAGTGACACATCAAACTCAACAGCCCGGCAGCGTTTCCGAAACCAGCCTCTACTGACTAAGCCTGGGAATGAGGTTGGTGGCAGCACGGCCCCGGCTGGGCAGTGGACAGACATGGGACAGACCCATGGATGGAACCAGCTGCTCCTCAGCCTCCGAGACTGAGATGAGATCTTAGGAAGAAACATTTTCCTGTGAGGGTGCGGAGGCCCTGGCTCAGGTTGCCCAGAGCAGGGGTGGCTGCCCCATCCCTGGAGGGGTTCAAGGCCAGGCTGGATGGGGTTTGGAGCCCCTGATCCAGTGGGAGGTGTCCCTGCCCATGGCAGGGGTGGGACTGGATGGGCTTTGAGGTCCCTTCCAAGCCAAACTATTCCATGATTCTACAATGTAGAAAACCAATGTATTCCAGAAGTTTTAAAGATGTGGAGCAGGGTGTTTTCCAGCCTGAACAACTCGCCAGACCACTTGGGATGCTGTGACAGATGCAGCCAGGCACTGTTCCTGCAGACCAAGGTACAGATGGAGCCCGCTCTGCTGAAGGGGCTGGCATGGGAGTGGGGGCACTGAGCCACAAACACCTCCCGTCATGCCGGTGGCTGTCACCCTTTCTCCCCAACAGCAGTTCTGTTGTGCCAGCACAGGACCCCACGGCCCCTCTGCAGTGGGGATGCTCCCTGCACACCCTCCATCTGCCTGTGGCAGAGAGGGACGCGCTGCCTGTTCACGGAGCTGACGGTTATTGCAGCTGACATAAAGGGCAAGGGAGGAGATTTTTTCCTGCTCTGGATGGATGGATGAGTCTAAAAATGGATGGATGAGTCTAAAAATCCACAGCTAGCAAGGAAGCTTTTAGCTTCCCTGACCTACATAGTGTGTGCTCTGGGAAAGCAGGACTCGGGACTGGGATGGAAGAGATGTAGTGGCCGGGCAGCTCCTTTCCTTGCTGACAGTAAGAAAACTACCCCAGAGGCTGCGTCCTCACAGGAGAACATTTCTTCCTAACATCTCATCTCACTCTCCCCTCTTCCAGCTCAAAACTGTTCCCCTCGTCCTATCCCTGCAACCCCTGATCCAGAGCCCCTCCCCAGCTTTCCTGTAGCCCCTTTCAGCGCTGGAAGCTGCTCTAAGGTCTCCCTGCAGCCTTCTCTTCCCCAGGCTGAACAACCCCAACTCTCTCAGTCTGTCCTAATACAGGAGGTGCTCCAGCCTTTGGGTCATCTTCATGGCCTCCTCTGGACTCGATCTAGCTTGAGCCCTGAGATCTCGCAACCAGAAGTGCTCCCTGCTTTTTTTAAAAAAGAATAATATTGAAAACAACCTTCTAAACTTTTTAACACCGTTTTTGTTTTCAGGGGTTTTTTTGTTTTGCAGTTAAAAATGCTCTCAGTCTTTTTGCTTTACTAGAAATCAACCTTGATTGACTCAATAGAACCATAGAACATCCTGAGTTGGAAGGACCCCACAAGGATTGTCAAGCCCAACTCCCATCCCTGCACAGGACACCCCAACATTCACACCGTGGAGCTGAGGGCCTTGGCCAGATGCTCCTGGAATATTGTTGGGTTTGGTGCCATGACTGCTTCCCTGGGAGATGTTCCAGTGCTCCACCACCCTTTGTGGGAAGAACCTTTCCCTAATGACCAAAGAACCCTCCCCTGACACATCTTCTAGAACTGTTAAGGTTGGGAAAGCCTTCTAAGCTTATCCAGTCCAACCATCAGCCCAACACTACTGTGCTCACTAAACCATGCCCCAGAGTACCATATTGGCACGTTTTTTGTACCCCTCCGAGGATGGAGACTTCCCCACTGCCCTGAGGAGCCTCTGCCAGTGCTTCACCACTCTTTTGGGTAAAGAATTTTTTCCTAATATCCAGTCTTAGCCTTTCCTGCTGCAATGTGATGCCATAAAGACTGACAGTCTTTGGCAACCAATATATTCCAACACCTATTTTACTCCTTCAGCTTGGAGTTTGGATGCACACATTTTCTCAACCATCCAACAACCAACAGCTTCTCCAAACACATCCCCACAGCTCAGAGGGGGCTGCTGCTCAGCTGCGGGCTTAGCAAGCTGGAGCTCCAGCACCCAAGGCACTGATGCTGAACTTAACTCTGGACCTGGAAAACCTCAGGAAGGCTTTACTGACAGGTGGGTATTCCCTGCTGCACACATGATGCCCCACGCACCTAGACACCATCCCCAGCCTCGGGGATACATGCTTGGCTCTGTGAAGATGTGCAAAAGGCAGCTAGTGCATCTCAGTCTTCTGGAAAAACACTTGTAAACATTAAAAAACCCACCGCTGGATGAGTACATTGCTTGCATGAGTGGACGTCACTTGGTTCATGAGTACCGCAAACACCAGTTTGCCCAGTTGGTGTCCCAGTCAGCCCTCGTGATGACAATGAACACAACTTCAGCTGAGGCTCCAGGCTGCAGCCCGCACAGCATCCCCAGCAGCTCACATTGCCTGTACTGCTGGAGGAACAATTCCTCCCATGACTTTAGCTCCTTTGTTCACAGGACACCTCTAAGAAGGCCACGTTGCCCCAAAAAGTGGATTCTGGGGGATTGACAAGTCTAACATGGGAACATATGCAGATTCACAAGCCCAACGTGGGAACAGTTTTCCATGTGGTGACAGAACCAGCTCCCACAGAGGCCGGTGTCACCGGGAAGGCAGCAATCCAGCAGCTCAGACAGATGGCCCAAAGACAAACCCAGAGTTCGACAAACCTATAGGACGAGAAGCACAGCACGTGCTGCACAGTCTTGTCTGCGGCTGGACACTAACACAGGATCCCCACGTGGCACGGGAACACTCGCTGTCTCCAGGCAGCCCTGGGTACTGACCGGCACCCACTGATTCTGCCCTTCACTGGGCCCCAGACCCTGCACAGGAGCATCCTCACCACGTTGTGTCTCACCCTGAGTGGAACAGAGCGTGTCCAGGCTGTGAGGTATCCAGGGAGGCCCTGCTCACCCCAGTGAGAAGCTGCTCTGTTCCCTCCTGCCACCGGCACCGGAGCTGCTCTGAGCCCTGCCTCTGTTGGGGACCATGCCCAAAGCTCTCGAGGCTCCCCCTCACCTAGAGCACAGCCCATGGCCCAGATAATGCAGCTGGGCACTCAGAAGAGGTGCCCAAGAGAGGAACTCGTCATCTGCAGCTCCCTGGCCATTGCTGAAAAGAGCCAGGAGGTCCTCAGAGACTGCTCGTCATCATCACTGGGGCTGGGATGGCAGCACCCAGCTAAGGCACCTGCATCAAAAGCTGGAGGAGAAGCCTCAGGCAAATGTTCAGCTGCTCTGGGAGGGCCATCACCACCCTCTTCTGCAGAGGGAGCAGCACTAGGCGCCGTTCCAGTCCCCCAGTGGAGCGGGACTACACTTATCCCTGGCTTACCCATAGCGTCCCTTCCTGGGGTCCCAGGAGCTCTGCCCAGGCAAGACCCCATGCAGGAACCTCACAGCCTGGGCTGCCGCAGCCGAGAGCCACCAGAGCTCTCCTGTTACCAGGGAGCTGCTGGGCTGGCTGGGGCTGCTGCAGGTACCCAACACCTCGTGAGAGCAGGCAGCCCTGAAGCACTCACTCACACATCCCTCAGCTCTGCTTTCCTCCAGCTCTCCTGGTGTCTCAGGGACAGATGGCACCGAACAGGGTGCCCTCGCTGACCAGGCTTTGTCTCTGCTTGGCACCTGCTACTCTTCATGCTGCTAGTGCTGAGAAGACACTTGGCTTTCTCGTGCCGACCCTTCCTGTGCAGGTAAAAAATCAGGGCTAGAGCCAAACACATCCAGGGAGAAAGAAGACAAACTCCTTCCCAGTGTGCCAGTGGGAACCGTTTCCACAAGCCTTCTCCCATCCCATGGGGGGTCCCAGGTACATGCACGCACCACTGTCTGCACATCCTCAGCTTTGCATCCCAGTACAAAATGCTTCCTTGAGTCTTTCCTGCCCCGAGAGCACAGATAATAAATGTTAAATCCATCCCTGGTGAACGCTTCTGAGATGGGGAGGAACATCTCTAGCTATAGGCTCTTTGTCCACAAGAGCAGCCGAGGCTTCGAGGGAAGAGAAAGCCTCATAGCTCCAGAGAGCTGCTGAGTTTCAAGTCAAGGGTTCTGCACAGTGCCACCACTTGACTCGCATCACGCTGGCTCTTGTCTGAGGCACAGAGAGCTGTCGGGTAAAAATAACTCATAGCACCAGGGTACGGGTCCATAAATGCGACTCCAGGCTGGATGCGCAGAGCAAACCCTGCCATGACTCCCACTGACTGACTCACGGGGGATGGAGAGCCCTCATCCCACACCGGGGCATTCCCGGTCCCGAGCACACGGCTGTGAGCTTGGGAATGGATCAGCTCCAGATCCCCGCACCTGCTCGTCACCCCGCGTCCTGCCTGGGGGGCTCTCATGGCCCCTTCCACCAAGGGGCAGGAGATGTGAAAGCACATCCCAGCATCCTCACACTTGGGGACAGCACGTCCCAGAGAATGACACAGCCCAGATGCCACAACAGAATAAAAGAAGGCTTCACCCCCCCATCTCGCCCTGGCACCACCCGGCACATGCCCAATGTGCAGCCCAAACATTGACTTCCCGCAGAAAGCAGACCTGGCAGACCCTTTCCCCGGGCCACCGCCTGAGCCTACCCAATAATCAAACACCTTCCACATCAAAGGGGCCTGAAGAATACCTTATTTGCAGGAGAAAAACATAACAAAAAACAGAAGAGAAAGTTGCAGAGGCACCCAGATCCTCTCTTTTCAAATGACTTCACTCCTTTATTGCTACACGCACCATATGATAAAAAACCACTGCATTACCAGCCAAATACCCCTCACCAAAGTGAAACATGTGAAGTTCAGGAGGGTTTTGAGAGAGCCACCTTTTAAAATTTTTCCCTTGTGGAAAATTTGAAGCCTTTCAGCCTTTACTCCAGTGAAGAAGGGGTGCTGCAGAGAACGCCGGCCTCATCCCCAGCTGAAATAGCTGGATAGATAAATACCTGGAGAAAAAAACTAACGGTGACCATGGGCACTGCTAGAAATTTCCTCAGAACCTTCCTTCCATAGGAAGATCCAGCAACGCTGAACACAGCTCAGCACCAGGTGAGCTGGAAGGAAACGCTTTCCCTGGCTTGGAGTGCCCGGATCCCTTCCTTTGGAAGAGAGCCGGCTCTGCGTGCCGCTCGCTCGCCCTCTGCACAGCCCACGCTGCAGGTCTGCACCAGAAATACGCCGCTGCCTGTCTCATCTGCCGAGCCATCCGTCGCTCTGCAAAGCACTGGGGCTTGAGCACTTCCATTTACATCTCTCCTAATGAATTATACAGAATTAGGAGCAAGGGAATCAGACCCTGGTAAATCGGTACAGACCAGCAGCCTGGTCAATACGGAGTGTGGCTGGATCTCGCTGTGCCGTGACAGCAGCCCCTCATTTGTACCGAGGAGAAACCTTTCAGGTGTGTTTTGAAACAGAACAGGGCTGTGACACCCACTTCTTAATGTTTGTCTGCTGGAAAATCCCTCCCGCACAAACACGAGGAGCAAGGACCTGGTGAGCAAGCTCGATTTAAGTCGAACCAGGAATGAGCACAACATTTTTTAGGCTGTTACCTGTCCAAACTGGGAGCAGTGCGACACCCCTGACACAGCCCCTTCCCCACTGCCGCACTGACCCTGCGCTACCCAGGAGGCTGCTCTGGCGAGAGGGCAGAGCTGCTGCAAAACAGTGGTGTTTTGTTCCAAACAGGGGAATAGTCCCGTGATCCCTGCCAGGAGCGGGGAGACGTGCCATGGAGCCGTGGGGCTGCACTGCCTCACTCAGGGCTTTTTGGGGTCCTGAGCATGCTGTGAGCAGGCAGTGGGAACAAAGGGGCTCCCACCTTCCAGTCCTGCCTTAGGGGATCCCATGGGGTCTGTCCTGTGGTCTCCTGGCAGCGCTCCCCACAACCTCCCTGGAGCCGGCTTAGGCACAAATTATGCAAGAGCTGCAGAGCTGGACTCAAAACACACGGTGCTTCCCCCAAGCACCCAGCCTGAGCTTCCAGTGCTGGGAAAAGCACCCGCTCCTCCCTGCGAGGGGCTTCTCGCTGCCCTCTGCGACATGGGCGCCCGCTGGCTGTGCGGCCGCACTCCACACACAGTGGCCGAGGGGCGAAGGCAACCGCAAAGGGCTTCTCTCCTCTCCAAACAGAGGGGATTTTGGAAGCTAAGGCAGTGATGGGCAGGGGGATGTGCACCCCCAAGCTGGAAGGCAGCCCTTCCTCCCCCTAACCCACACAAACCCCATCCCTGCGTAGCTGCTCAGATGCACCTCAAGCTCCACACGAGCCCAGGGTTGCCAGCATCGCACGCTGTGCTGCTCGATGTCACCCTGCCCAGCTGGCCAAGGCTCAGCAAAGGGAGAGAACCATACAGCGGGGGGCTCATCGGGGGCTGCCATCCCTGCAGCCGGGGCTCCAGCATCGTGGGAAACCGGGGAGGGGGCGGACATCCAGATTCTGGCCATTCTGCCCGCAGACATCAGCATCTGTGGGAAGCGCTGCAGCCGCGTCCCAGCCCTGCACGCAGCACGGAGACACCCCTCCCGGCTTCTTCCCACCGCCCGCAGAGGGGATGCATGGGGTGTCCGGCTGGCGTGGTGACAGGAGCGTGAACTACACGGGCAGGGAGCAGGAACAGGGTGAAATCCTGGTGAAAACAAGGCCCTGCACACACCGTACCCCCCGCCCCGCACCCCGGAGCTCAGTGTCATCCCAGCTGCCCGTGCCATGGGGCTGGGTTTGCCCTCCAACACCCCTGACAAACCCCACGGGGAGCGCAGCGGGGGCTGTGTCCAGCTGGGAAATATTGAAGGCAAACGGCTGAGCCGCAGCAGGGATGGTGCGACCCCACGGGAGCCCCATGTCCCCTCCATTCCCCATGGGGGTCACTGCAAGGCAGGGGCCACGGGGACACATGAGGTATGTGGGGTCAGGACACGTGTGGGGTGCAGGAGCTCACGCATACGTGGGTCGGGACACACGTGGGGCAGGGGATGGGGACAGGGGGGACATGGGGGGGTCGGGACACGCGTGGGGCAGGGGATGGGGACAGGGGGGACATGGGGGGGTCGGGACACGCGTGGGGCAGGGGATGGGGACACGGTGGGAGTGGAGGGGGGTCAGGTCACGATTGGGGCAGGGGATGGAGACACAGTGGGGTGTGGAGGGGGGTCGGGACACGTGTGGGGCAGGAGATGGGGACACGGGGGACACGGGGGGAGTCGGGGCGCACAGCGCCGCCCGCGTCCACAGGAGGGCGCCCCTCGCCGCAGCCCCGCCGCTAATTACCGGCGGCTAATTAGCCCCGATGGGAGCCGGGGGGCAGCAGCGACCTCCGGGCAGAGCCCGACACCCCCATAAACCAACGCACCCGCTGGCCCGGGTTGCGTGGGGAGCATCCCGGGGAGCATCCCTCACCCCGGCACCGGGAGCATCCTGGGGAGCATCACCCCTCCGGCACCGGGAGCGTCCCGGGAAGCATCCCCCTCCCGGCACCGGGAGCATCCCGGGGAGCATCCCTCACCCCGGCACCGGGAGCATCCCGGGGAGCATCCCTCACCCCGGCACCGGGAGCATCCCGGGGAGCATCCCTCACCCCGGCACCGGGAGCATCCCGGGGAGCATCGCCCCCCTCGGCACCGGGAGCATCGTGGGGAGCATCCCGGGGAGCATCCCTCACCCCGGCACCGGGAGCATCCCTCACCCCGGCACCGGGAGCATCCCGGGGAGCATCGCCCCCCCCCCGGCACCAGGAGCATCGTGGGGAGCATCCCGGGGAGCATCCCCCACCTCCGGCACCGGGAGCATCCCGGGGAGCATCCCCCCAAGGCGGGGCAGGTCCCGGGAGCTGGGAAGGGACCCCCCAGCCCAGCCCGGCCCCACCTGCTTCTCGAGGGAGTCCTTGGCCGACAGGGACGGCTTGGGGGACGGCGCCCGGTCGCAGACGCAGCCCTCGAGCAGG
The DNA here is from genome assembly GCA_033459285.1 of Clamator glandarius. Classification (NCBI taxonomy): domain Eukaryota; kingdom Metazoa; phylum Chordata; class Aves; order Cuculiformes; family Cuculidae; genus Clamator; species Clamator glandarius. The sequence continues at coordinate 625,108 of JAUNZM010000240.1, forward strand.
TAGAGCCCGGAGGGCCGCGAGCTGGAGTCGGTCTCGAAGTAGAAGAGCATGTTCTGCAGCAGCGCGAACCACTTGGTGTGCCATTTCGTGTTGTCGGAGCTCCGCTTGCTCAGGTAGCCCTTCCTGGCGCCGTCCTTCTTCGCCAGCAGCCCCAGGTAGGTGACGTGCCCGTCGTTGAGCCGCATCCCCTTCTGCATCGTGCCGGGCTCCGCCGGGGCTCCTCCTCACATGGTCCTGGCGCGGGTCCCTGCCGAGCGGCGGCTCCGTCAGCGGCGGCTCCGTCAGCGGCGGCAGCGGCGGCCGCAGCCCGCGGGCGGCCGGCGGCGGCTTCTCATGGCGCTGCCCGCCCCGCGGCTCCCAGCGCCGCGTCCCGGAGCCGCCGCTCCCGCGGGCGACACAGTCATGTGACGCCGCCGGCCGTCCGCGCGCGCCGGGCCCGAGCCGAGCGCGGCCGAACCCAGCCGAACGCAGCCGAGCGCCGCCGAACCGAGCCGAACCCAGCCGAGCGGAGCCGAACGCAGCCGAGCGCCGCCGAACCGAGCCGAACGCAGCCGAGCCGGCCCTGCCGAGCCGCCGGCTGCGGGGGCGGCCGCGCCGCGCTCTCCCGGGGCCGCCCCCCCCCCTCAAAAAATAATCCCGGGATGCAGGATGAGGGGGCGACGGCCCGCCCGCCGCTCCGCACCGGAGGGACCCCCGGCATGAGATCCCGGGCACGGCCCGCGCCCCCTCGCCCCCCAGCACGTGGGATTCCCCCCAGGCACACGGCAACCCACCGATATGCGGGGTGCCCGGGTACAGAGGATCTCCAGCACACAGCCCCCCCAGCACAGGGGATCCCCACGGGGCACACAGCACCCTCCGGTATGCAGGGTCTGCAGTATACGGGACCCCCTGGGCACACAGCACCCCCAGGTACATGGGATCTCTGGCATATGGGATCCCCAGCACACAGGACCCCCTTTGCACATGGGAGACCCCCCCAGCACATGGCACCCCCCCAGCACATGGGATCCCCCCCCAGTACATGGGATCCACGGCACATGGGATCCCCCAAGCACAGCCAGAGCCCCAGGCCATGAGGCCCCCCAGGGCACATGGGGCTCCCCAGATGTCACCCAGGAGGGAGAAGAGGACCAGGTTTCTCTATTCATTTCCATTGATCTTAATCATAGAATCACTAAATCGTGGAATGGGTTGGGTTGGAAGGGGCCTTGAAGCCCATCCAGTCCCACCCCTGCCAGTGGGCTCCAAGCCCCATCCAACCTGGCCGTGAACCCCTCCAGGGATGGGGCAGCCCAGCAACCTGGGCCAGGGCCTCCCCGCCCTCACAGAAAAACATTTCTTCCTAAGATCTCATGTCAATTTCCCCTCTTGCAGCTCAAAACCGTTTCCCTCATCCTGTCCCTGCACTCCCTGATCAAGATCGCCCCATTCCCCACCTTCCCTGCTGCCCCTTTCAGTTCTGGAAGCTGCTCCAAGGTCTCCCCGCAGCCTTCTCTTCTCAGGCTGAACAACTCCAGTAGATTCCCTTTCTCCATCCTGGCCTTGTGCTCTGTTTCAGGGCAAAACTGGGAAAACTGGGGACTGGGAGCAGCTGGAGTCCATAGGGACATGGTGCTTCCCCACATCCCGGAGGTGCCCACAGCCAGGGGCTGAGGAGGTCAGACACCATGGTGACAGTCACGCGTGAGGGCTGGGGTGGCCGGACACCATGGTGATGGGCACGCGTGAGGGCTGGGGTGGTCAGACACCAAGGTGATGGGCACACGTGAGGGCTGGGGTGGTCAGACACCAAGGTGATGGGCACACGTGAGGGCTGGGGTGGTCAGACGCCAAGGTGATGGGCACACGTGAGGGCTGGGGTGGCCGGACACCATGGTGATGGGCACGCGTGAGGGCTGGGGTGGTCAGACACCACGAGGATGGGCACGCGTGAGGGCTGGGGTGGTCAGACACCACGAGGATGGGCACGCATGAGGGCTGGGTTGGTCAGACACCACGAGGATGGGCACGCGTGAGGGCTGGGGTGGTCAGACACCACGAGGATGGGCACGTGTGAGGGCTGGGGTGGTCAGACACCACGAGGATGGGCACGTGTGAGGGCTGGGGTGGTCAGACACCATGGTGATGGGCACGTGTGAGGGCTGGGGTGGTCAGATGCCATGGTGATGGGCACATGTGAGAGCTGGGGCAGCTGCGTGGCAGCACACAAGACCACACTGTCTGGGAAACCACCCCAGCCCTAGCCCCAAACTTGACCCAGCCTCTGCAGACAGCGAGGGCATCAGGAAAACCATGATAATTAGCTTTGTTTCCACCGAAAAACGCTGGCGGATCTCCAAGGAATTCAGTGAGGTCGCAGGTTGCCATGGAAACAGGAGGGAACAGGCTGGAATTGGGAAGGGTGCTGGCATTTCCAGGATGAACTGCTTGGCCTGGGTGTTTGCTGGGACTGGGATGTGTGCCCGTCGCTGCCCTGAGGGACGTGGCCCGAGGGCCCGCTGGGTGCTGGATCTCAGTCATTTCAGCACCACGGCCCGTGCTTGGGGTGGAAGATGGGTCACAGTATGTGGCACAAGGTCCCCGTGACAGTCCTGTCCTGCCAGCCAAGCGCTGATCCAGAATAACCTCTAGAGAAGCTGAGACTCTCTCCATCCCTGTGGATTAGTCAGAGCCAGGCGGGCAGAGCTGGGCAGCAAGGGCCACGGCTGCAGGGCTTCTCGCAGCTCCTCCTCAGCGGGAGAACGCTCCAGGTTGTGCTTTGGTGGCACGGAGAGCCAGGCAGGACCTGCTGTGTAGGAAATATTGCCACTGCACTAGGAAAGATCCGTTGTGGAAGCCTGCAGAATCTTGGATCAAAGAACCTGGAAGCCAGCACTGCCAGTAATTCCTATGCTGGCCCAAAGTGGAAAAGCTGTTTCATGCCCTGGGAGCTGCTGAGAGTCGGCTGTGGAGCTGTGCCCGGAGGGACACAGTCTGCTGGTGTGTCCAGGGATGCAGTGTGCCTGAGGTGGAGTCTGTTCCAGATGAGGCAGCAGGACTTTGGTCCCAGAATAGTGCTGGTTTATCTCACCCTCCCCTTAGGTGACAAAGAAGGTAATGGAAAAAACAGCTGGCATTTTGCAAGGCTCGAGCAAATATGGAAACTTTGATTTGTAAAACAAAGAGAGGGGTTTTTTTTTGCATGTGACGTTTGCTGCAATCAGTTCTGAGGTGTTTCCAGTATGACCCTTCTGCTCTGGGATAGCAGAGGTGAAGCCATCGTCACTTCTCCGGGGCGTTGCCGCACAGCCCCACACTGCTGGCTGCCCAGAGGCAGAAAAGGGTTCACAGTATTCCCAAGTATTTTAATTGCAGTGGGTTCTTCTACAGGTCCTCCAGGGAAGCTGCGGAGGGGTTCTTGATCAGGAAGTGAAGGGACAGGACAAGGGGAATGGTTTTGAGCTGAAAGAGGGGAGATTGAGGTGAGATCTTAGGGAGAAATGTTTTGCTGTGAGGGAGGCACTGGCCCAGGCTGCCCAGAGCAGGGGTGGCTGCCCCATCCCTGGAGGGGTTCAAGGCCAGGCTGGATGGGGCTGGGAGCCCCTGATCCAGTGGAAGGTGTCCCTGCCCATGGCAGGGGTGGGACTGGATGGGCTGTGAGGTCCCTTCCAACCCAGACCATCCTTTGATTCCACGATTCTATGATTTCCATGGCAAAATTATCAGCTGTGGAAAACATAGCACTTGCTACTGTCAGCCTGGGCTTTGCCCTCTTGCATTCGTGGGGCTCACGTTGGCTCAGGACGCGCAGGCTCCTTCACACGCCAGTGGCTGCTTCACCAGTTCAGTTCCCATACAGCCTCCTCCTTCTTTCGAGCTCAGCTGGAAGAAACAGTTTGTCCCTCCAGAAACCCAGCTCTGGTGGGATGAAGAGGCCAGATAGCCGGTGGCTCGCGATCCGCAGCCGACAGCCTTGCTCAGCAGCATGGACATTTCCCCATCACTGTGTGCGAACTCTCCTCGCAGAGCTGGCTCTTGGTACCCACAGGGCTGAAATGCCCTTGGGAAGAGCCCCGCAGGCCACCGCTCTGCTGGGGCTGGGGTCCCCTGCTCCCCCAGCTCCTGCGATGGTCAGACTGGCTGCCTGTCACCCTCGTGTCTCCTTTCCCTTGGGATTTCAGGGGCCCCTGCGGCTGCCGCACACAACTCACTGGCTTCACTGCAGCCTGAGGATGCTGTTGCTAAACTTGTGCACGACAGAAAAAAAAAAAAGAACTGCAGCCTTCCCGGCTCCCCACACGCTGTCAGGTAGTGTGGGCGCTGGTATTTATCGGTGGCTCCCCTAGCTCCCACTTTTCCTCTCCCGTAAAGGCCGGGCTTGGCTGCCACCCACAGAAGCAGCAGCAGCAGGGGGAGAGCCAGCAGGCAGCTGGGGAGGGCGAGCGGCGGCGCGGCCGGAGGAGCCGGCGAGAGCTTGTACAGCTGGTGGCAAAGTCTGTGCCTTCACGCGGAGCTGCGAGTAAAATGGGCTTCTTTTTTTCAGGCATCAGACCGGGGCTGGGGCATCAACAGGGCAGGTGCTGATGTTTGTGTTATTGAAGCGTTTATGTCATTCTGTCCTGCTCCACTCTGGTGAGACCCCCAACTCAGTGCAGTTCTGGAATCATCAGTGCAGGAAGGACGTGGAGCTGTCAGAGCAAGTGCAGAGGAGGCCACGGAGATGATCCGAGAGCTGGAGAACCTCCCGTATGAGGACAGGCTGAGAGAGTTGGGGTTGTTTAGCCTGGAAAAGAGAAGGCTCCAAGGAGACCTTAGAACAGCTTCCAGTGCTGAAAGGGGCTCCAGGAAAGCTGGGGAGGAGCTCTAGATCAAGGAGTGCAGGAACAGGGTGAGGGGGAATGGTTTTGAGCTGAAAGAGGGGAGTTGAGGTGGGATCTTAGAGGGAAATGTTCTGCTGTGAGGGTGGGGAGCCCTGGCTCAGGCTGCCCAGAGCAGGGGTGGCTGCCCCATCCCTGGAGGGGGTCAAGGCCAGGTTGGATGGGGCTTGGAGCCCCTGATCCAGTGGAAGGTGTCCCTGCCCATGGCAGGGGTGAAACTGGATGGGCTGTGAGGTCCCTTCCAACCCAAACTTTTCCATGATTGTATAAAAATTGCCATGTTCAGTTTCTTCAGGTTGTGGCCCCTGACCAGGCTCCAGAACCGGGCACTCCTCTTCAATCTGTAACATGCACCACACTTGGAAATAAACAAAAGGATAAATGTGTATCTGCTGAGTAGTTTACGTGGGAAAAGCATCTTCTCCAGCAGTGTTATAAATCCCTTTCTGAAAGCAAATGGTTCTGGAAACCTACCAGGTACTTCATCTATTTTGAATGTTGCTAATTCAGTGGCTGGTGGAACCCAAAAACAAGCCCTGCAGGGAGAGGTTCTCCACGACCATGGCAGAGTTAAGCAGCCTCCTCCCTTTTTTGTGAGGCAACTCCTAACATTATGTAAAAATGCAAATAATGTCCGTATGAAGCTGCAGAGCCCTAAGTGCCCGGAACAGAGCTCCAGCGAGGAATAACCCATTGCTCCTGGATGTGTGAATCACAGGCACAAGCTGTTTGTTTTACGAGCATTCGCAGCGCGAGGTGCGCTCAGAGGCCGTAAAGGGCCCTTTACGCCAGGGCTGTGCCGCGCGAGCGAGCTCGGTGCCAGGAGGGCGATGCAGGCGAACCGCGGTGATTTCCCTCCTCTCTCATCACCACTCAGAGGGTTTGCAGAACTGGAATGCCAGTAAGAGCTGCCTGGTGACCCCTCGGCTGAAGGAGCCCGTGAGGGATTCGGAAGTCGCTGCCCTTTTGGAGCTGAGGGACAGCAGGGGAGCAGTGTCAGCGCTTTGTGCGTGCCAGGCAGGACAGGGACAAGGAGACAGGAGCAGGGACAGGGAGATGGCACAGCCGAGGGGACACCCCTGGCCAGGGCACAGTGCCAGGGACGCGTGAGTCTCGCCAGGGAGCAGAGATCCTTCTCCCAAAGTGGTCCCCACTGGCCGCGGTTGCCTGGAGGAGTTGGGAGATGAGGGGAATGGCTTCAGGAGTTCTGTGATCCCTGAGCCTCCTGCTGTGACCTCTCCCCCCTGCTCCCAGGGTCTGTCTCCCTGCTTCCTTTCCTGAGCTGAGCCACTGAGGCTCAGCTCTCCCTGGACAAATCCCACCAGCCTGGGGCCCTCTCACAGCAGAGAAGAGCATGGTGTATGGTGTTCTGGCACTGCGGTAGCTCCTGAGCCTTGGGGACACTAGAAGGACCCATGGATCACAGAATCACAGAATCACAGAATAACCAGGTTGGAAGAGACCCACTGGATCGTCGAGTCCAACCATTCCCACCAGTCCTTAAATCATGCCCCTAAGTACCTCATCCACCCTCACCTTAAACACCTCCAGGGACAGTGACTCAACCACCTCCCTTGGCAGACCGTTCCAATGCCTAACCACCCTCTCCGTGAAGAATTTTTTCCTAATCTCAAGCCTAAATCTCCCCTGGCAGAGCTTGAGGCCATTCCCACTCGTCCTGTCCCCTGTCACTTGGGAGAAGAGCCCAGCTCCCTCCTCTCCACAACCTCCCTTCAGGTAGTTGTAGAGAGTAATAAGGTCTTCCCCCAGCCTCCTCTTCTCCAGGCTAAACACCCCCAGCTCTCTCAGCCGTTCCTCACAAGGCCTGTTCTCCAGCCCCTTCACCAGCTTCGTTGCTCTTCTCTGGACTCGCTCCAGAGCCTCAACATCCTTCTTGTGGTGAGGGGCCCAGAACTGAACACAGGACTCGAGGTGCGGTCTCACCAGTGCCGAGTACAGAGGGAGAAGAACCTCCATGGACATGCTGGTCACGCTATTTCTGATCCAAGCCAAGATGCCTTTGGCCTTCTTGGCCACCTGGGCCACTGCTGGCTCATGTTCAGTCGGTGTCAACCAACACCCCCAGGTCCTTCTCCTCCTGGCAGTTTCCAGCCAGGCTTCTCCTAGTCTGGAGCTGCTCAGGGTTGTTGTGCCCCACGTGCAGGACCCGGCATTTGGCCTCGTTAAACCTCCTGCCGTTGGTCTCAGCCCATGGATCCAGCCTGTTCAGATCCCTTTGGAGCCTCCCTGCCCTCCAGCAGATCCACACTTCCACCCAGAATGATCACTGGTGGGAGCTGGAGCTTGGCCAGAAGTAAGAAAGAAGCAGGGCTGGAGCCTGCAGCATGGGTGGGGGACAGAGCTGTGCTCCCAGCCCCACTGCCTGCCCGAGCCCTTCTCCAACCCTGTCCTAGGGATGGGGCAGGCAGCAAGCTCTGGCTGCAGCGTAGGCAGTGCCCTTCCCTGGCGGCACGTCTGCCTCTCCCACCACACTGCGATCCAGAGACTTCCCTCCTGCCCACGTAAGACTGCTCCCACTGCCAGGGACCTGCCTGCAGCTGGCTCCTGGGGTGGCAGCATCTTCTTGGAACTTGCTTGGCAGCACACGCAGGGAACAGGCTTTGTGCACGTGTCTCCCAGGATGAAGAGCTTGCATCAGCCAGGAGTCTGAAGTAACTTGCCGGAGGAGGGAATTTGAGCTGCTCCAGGAGGTGCTGTGCGTGGGGACTGGAGGAGCTGCATTCCCACCTCAAAGGGTTCTCCCATTGAGTGCATACAACAGAAATCCTTGGCACAGGCTGGGCAGGGTGAGGAGCACTCGCTGGGTCCAGCGGGCTGCAGGATGAGTGCCACCAGGCACCTGGCCACCAGCATGGGTGTCGCTTTTCATCTCTTGAGCCCTGCTTCCCCAGCAGCGCTCAACCACCAGCACCGGAGCCAAGCAGACAGAGAAGTGACATTTGACGTGCTGTCGGGGAGAGGGCTGGATAAATCAAGGCTACCCACCAGCACCAAGATGCTGGGAGTTCATTAGGCTAATTTGTCACTTAGAACCAAACTCTCTGCGCCGGGTGTCAGGCAAGGGCTGGCTGTGCCTGACCTCCAGGTGCCAGTGAGCCAGCCAGGCTGCAGAAATAATGTATTTGTTGACATTTTTTAAATTGAAAGCTTAAGGACTGTTATTATGCTGTGCAAAATTATTTCAGCAGCCCTTTGAACCGCTAAGCTATTCTCTGGGAATGGCAGCGCTGGGGATGACAGCGTGGTAATTTATGCCAGCAGCTCTTGCTCGCTCTTGAGCCCTCAGAGAGGGCTGCTGGCGTAGCTTGCTCCTCGGCGTGCAAGGCTGGGCTGGAGCTTCTTCACCTGAGATACAGGGGAAAAAGAGCTTGCATGGGCCCTTCAAGTGCGGAGCAGCATGAGGCACCTCAGCGTTTTGTGTACTGGAGGCCTGAGTTTGCAGGGAGCAGCTCTGAGGGCAACCTCCCCCAGCCCCTCCTGCCCCACCAAGATGAAGCAGCCAGCCTGGAGAGGACACGTGGCTCCAGCCCAGGCAGAGCTCTGGGAATGATGGCTTGGCAGCAGGGATTGCAGTGCTACAGGTGTGTTGCTGGAGGGACAGATCGGGAGAGCAGAGCCTCTCCTCCCAGTGCTCAGGTCTGGCTTTGGGTGCTCCCACTCTTCCCAGTGTCCTCCTGCCACCAGCCGTGCTGGGATGTGCCGCCCCTTGGTGCTGCTGGGGGCTGGCGAGGTCTCTGACAACCAGGCTGCCTGGCCAACTGCCTCATCTCCCAGCCCAAGAGCTCCTGGATTTGCTTTGTCCACAAATCATTTTGCTGCCCTGGGAAGCTTGGGCAACAGCGAGCAGCCCTGCATGGTATCCAGGTGACTTGTAGCCAGGTGGCACAGGACCCACCACGTTCACTGGGGCCACCAAGATGCTGGGATGATCCCTGCCTGCTGCTTCCAAGAAGCCCTTTCATGAACCGCCGTCTCCACAGGCCGAGCGTGCTACTTTCTGTTCTCTAATTAAACCAATATTGCATCTTACTAGCGAAGAACGAGCAAACAAACAATTAAAGGCTCGATGAGGTGTTAAATGTGGCACTGGCAGGAACAGCAAAGGCGCTGAAGAGAAGAGCCAGGCTGTGTCTGCTGTGGGGCAGCCTGAGGGAGCAGGGCTTGTGTGTGCCCACCTGTATGTGCCCACCTGTATGTGCTCACCTGTGGTTGCGCGTGGAGAAAGCCACAGCCTGATGTGACCAACACCAAGAGCAGGTGGAGCTGTCCCGCTGGGGTGAGGATCAAGCAAATCTCTGACAAACAGCATCCTCCTGGTCCCAGCAGGCTCACACACATACCAAAATAAGCTATTTATAGCTATATACTTAAAAGGGCTTCTTTTTTTTCCCCCAAGTCAGTGCTTTCACAAAAGGCTGAAGAGGGCTGTGATCCATCCATGCATGTCTCAAGAGCACACCAGACCTTTACTCAGCAACACGAGGAGCAGATCTGGCCAAGTCTATTTTTGACATCCACCTGGGCGCTTCCAAACCCTGAGCTCCGCTCTCTGAGCTGGGAGGAGGGCAAACAGCAGAGCACCCGGGCAGTCCTCACCTGGAGGGCTTGTGCTGTCCCGAGGCAGGGGAGCAGCCCACAAGGAGAAGGCATGTAAGCAGAGCCCAAGCGTCCCTCCTTGGGACATGTCCAAAGGGAGAGCTGCGGCTCGGAGCCCGCACTTGGCCAGCTGAGCTCCAAGCCCAGGTGTGCGTGGAGGGGCAGCAGCCAGGACCGTGGAACTGGATGCCCACCTGATCGCATCTGTGCAGCCAGACTGGGACAGACGGTGCTTCGGGGTGGCTAGAAAACCTCTGGTGCAACCAACTTGGAGGGCAGCTCTATTGCAAAACTGCTCTCGTTCAGACTCTGGAAAATCAACCAGAGTTTCCATCCCTCCCCAAGCCCTCAACAGGGAAGCTGCACTAATGCTACAGGAGATTTTGGCAGCCAGGTGCCAGGGAGAAGCATGAGGATGGCAGCCCTGCATGTGTGTGTGTGCCACTGCAGAAGGTCCTGCGCAAGGTGGCTGGATCACCTTGGACAATCCATCCCAGGGATGGACACACTGTGTCCCGGTGTGTAACCCCCAGGGCCGGTGGAATTAGCCCAAGGGAGATGCTGCAGGGGCTCCGGGAGCAGCCTGGCTGTCAGGAAACTGCTGGCTCATGCTGTTGTACGCTTTATTCCATGTCTAATTAAGAATTTAATAACTGAATACCTGGAAAAAAATTAATTACTTTTTTTTTTGTGGAGAAATCTCTTCTCCCTGCCTCTCTACCAGCAGATTTGGTAGATGACAAAGCACTCCTGCGGATGCTAACAGGCAATGGGTTAAGGAGATGCAGGAACCTCTGGACTCGGTTTGAGTGGGTGAAACAAGCCCCTATAGCAGACAACACTATAAATATGCCAGGCGACGCGGGTGGCTGTGGGCAGGACACAGGTGTCATTGGATAAACTGGTTCATTCCCTCCTTGCTGCGTGGGAAACGCTTCACAATTACAGACCGATCAGCCCCACGTTAGCTGCTTATGCGGGCAGGTGGGATTATCCACACCAAGGGCACAGTGGGGATGCCTGAAGCCACTGCGTGATCCTCTCGCACCCCTCGCAGCACCGCGCTGCGGCAGGGGCTCCACAAACAGGAGCAGCATCCCGATGGTGCTGGTTGTCTGCCAGGCAGTGCCCCACTTCCACCAGCACCGAGCACAAGCAGCCGGCCAGGATAATTACACCGCTGCGTGATTAGTGCTGCAAGAGGGCAGGGCTTTTCCACAGCATCCCAGCCATTCCCAGAGAAGGGAGCTGGGTGAGTTCCTCCGTGCCCAGGTGGGCTGGAAGGACAGGCTGTGCCTGGCAGCAGGATGCTGGTGCGGGGGCACAAATGGCCCTGGGATGGAGAGATCCAGCAGCCAGGGCTGGATTCCTGCCAGGTGCCTTGTGCAGCATTGGGGGGAGCAGCAGGTCCCCGTCCACACCTCAGCCAGAGGTGGGGGAGATCCTGGAAGACAAGGAGCTGCAGCTCCAGAGATGGAAGTCCAGGGCAGCCAAGAAAGCAACCCAGGGTCAGGCAGACTCACCCCCATCATCCACAACAACCAGGGAGCCCAGCGGGCTGAAGGAGATTCGGCTCCCTCGGGCTGTGGAGAAGGGGGAATCTGGCTTTCCTGCACAGAGCCATCCCCCTGCCCAGCCAGGATCCCAGCAGACCCCGGGGTGCTGCCCGTACCCCCATGACACCGGCTCCCCCTCAAAGCACTTCTCCGCGCATGTGGTGCAGGGGTCAGGGATGGCATGGTGAGAGGTGCCCGCATCCCCGGGCACCCAGGACAGCAGCTGTGGGAGCTGCACCCTGCTGACCTTCGCTGGCTCTCGCCCAAGGCAGCGCTGCCAGTGCCGTACCTGTCTCTGCAATGCATCAGCGACACGCTGTGTCTGTTCCTCCTCTCCCAGGAGGGCACGCAGGATGGTTTGCGAGCCCAGCGATGCCGCAGCAGCCTCAGGGCCTGGCACCCGTCACAGCACAGGGCTCGCTGTGCCCTGCAGCAGCTTGCAGGGATGCTGCATCCGCAGGGATAGGGGCCACTCTTGCTGGCAGGGCTGCAGGGATTCACCACCATGCTGAGGAGAGGAATGTGAGTGTTTTCAGGATTCCCAGTGCAGGAATATGCCAGCCTCAGCCCGGCTGGGAGGGAGGGAGAGGACCCCACCTCCCAGCAGGCAGGATCCCAAGGTCGCAGCTTCAGCAGCACGGATGGAGGCTCTGCCACCCTTTCCCTACGAATTGGGTCATTTCACTGCTCCCCTTTCCTGGAAGAGAAACGACCCCAAACACCGCTCCATCATTCAGGAGCTTAATTAGCTGGTTACCCAGCAGACGGAGAGCAGAAACCCTTTCTGTGCCCTAGTTCACCTTTCTAAGGAGGAGGTGCTGCATCAGGCCTCCAGCCTTGTTACCTGCCTGTCAGCAACGTGAGGATCTTGGCGTTTCAGCTCTGGCGAAGCCCGATGGCTTCCCAGCTCCCATCCCCTGCACCAGCAATCTCACTCACCTACCCGAGGGCCACGCAGAGGCCACACGGGACTCGAGCCTGTCCACGGAGACATGACCCGCAGCGCCCTGCACGGCCTTAGCCACTGCGCCTGGCCCTTGCCATTTCTTTCAGCTGGGGTAAGGTTTTACATGTTGTGAAGGTCCTCACAAAGTTGCAGAGGGGTTTTTTTTGGCTCACTTGTGGCCATTGGGACCCTCTTCATTTGTCTTGCATTCGCGTGGCGGGGTTAGGTACGCGTGCATCACGCTCCCCACCTCGCAGGGAGGGTGCACAGCAGGCAGAGTGGTCCAAGGTCCCACGGGCAGAGTGAGGAGAGGCCCCGAAGCTCCCTGTCCTCACAGGATGGCACCCACAGCCGTGTTAAAGAACAGCAGGCCCCTAGAGCTGCCCCGAGAGCCACAGCAAAGCCACCTAAAACCTTCCCAGGAGCTCAACGGGGAGAAAGTGTCGAGGTTTGGCACACGCTGCTCAGTTCCACATCACAATGGGATTTGCTGTAACAGATTCCCATCAGTCACAGAAGAGTGGCAGGTTTATTTCTAATCAGATTAAGCATCTGCTGCTGACAGAGCACATCTCTGCACAGCCCGGACAGACTTTCCAGTGAACAGTGCCTAGAGGTAAACATAGCAGGAAAATACCAGGGAAGGCAGCAGCTGAGCTCAGCTGGCTCATGAGTAGGTTTTAAGATCATTTTAAGGCAGATGTGAGTGTCCTATCAGGGCTCGGCTGACAGTGGGTTCACCCCAGCCCCACTCCAGGCAGGCTGCTGGGCTGGCACCTCCACGGGTGCAGATGCCGGGCTCCGCTGGGTGTTTTCACGTTGGTTAGAGAAACACAGAAAACATTTGCTAATGCAGGGAGATTCCTCTGGATAAGGCAAATTAATCAGATGTGATTCATTCTTGTGCTTTCTCTGCAGGACAGAGGCAGATTGGGGGATTAGCGAGCTGGATGGGAACACTGCAGCCATGCAGATCCGAGCTGCCCAAGGGCTCTCCCACCTCCAGCTGGGCAGGAGCAGCTGAGCTGCAGCACTCGGGGCTCATCCAAGCATCGCTGGCAGCAGAGAATCAATTACAGGCCTGTTCACTTGTCCTAGTGAATCCAGAACTGGCCAGGAGATACTTAGGGGAAAAGGGAACTGATGCCACCAGGCGTCCCCTCTGCTCCCCCTGGGGAGGCAGAAGCCTTTGGGCTTTCCAGCAGCCAGGTATATTTTCTAGATGACACTCTCTGAGCTGGCTGCCCAGTGCCGCTGTGATGCCCATCACTTACCAAAGCCCCATCTTCAGCCGAGACGGGTGGCAGCACCTTGAGGCACGCTGGGTCCCATGCCAGCTCAGCAGTGCTCAGGGCTAGCACAGCTCTCACCTCTCTTAACGAAGAGGGTGTCTAATGAATCTTAACATTTTTCTCCAGCCAGTTATTCAAAATCTCCTGAGGTTTCATTGACCCACCTTAACTCCCATGGCTGCTTTATTTTCTCCACCACACTCAGGCACCCCAATCCTTGAGCACCCAGAAACACCCAGGGATGGTGCCTCGTGGCCCCATAGCAGCTTCTGAACATGGCCAAAAAGTTAACTCAAGTAAATATGCTTGAAAAGTGCTTTTAGTGACAAAGTTTCTGCTGTCTCAGACCGAGGATGCTGGAGAATCTGAATGCACTTGGATAACCCAGCACTGTAGAGGAAGCCACCTGGCAGGGCCGGGTGCCACACTGCTGTCCCCGAGGGGGCTCTGTCCTGCTGGGATGCTGCAGCACATCTCTGCAGGCAGGGTGAGGATGCACAGCGTCCAGCGTGCACCATGGTCACTCACAGCCTCCCAAAAACTGCTCTCTCCAACACGCCTCGCAGCCCCTATTGCTGCATGCTCAGGCTCTAAGAGAAACAGAGCCTTTTTTCCTCCGTCACTGCTGCACCTATAGCTCACAAAAATTAAAGGCTGCCTTTTTTTGTGGCAGGTGAAAACCAGTGATGAAAATCCCCATGAATTCTTCATCAAGCCGCTTGCTTTCCCATAGATTTTCTGTCACCAGGAGAACGTTTTCAGCAGCGGATGGTGCCTGGAAACTAGGACCGCAAGGGAACTCAAATCAATTGCATCTGAAAGAGAGGGAATTTTCTACTGAATCCCAGTGCTCCCAAAGGCACGTGGGAGCTCTGGTGGCAGCTGGAGCAATGGTTTTGCCCCAAGACACAGAGCGAGGGGTCAGGGACCAGGACTGGTGCACCTCACCACGGGCTCCTCAGCACCTTCACTGCCCAGTGGAGCAGCACGTGCAGAAGACACAGGGTAAGGATGAGCATCAACTAGATGAAAACACAACAAGAAAGCTGAAGGTACAAAAAGCTTTTGGAGCTACAGGGACACCTGAGACCTTGCAGGCAGATGGGCCAAGAGAGTTTGGAGAGAAGATCCTCCAAGGGGCTGTGGTGTCTTCTCTTATTCTAGCAGGGTCTAAAGCCACCTTCTCCACAGCCCTGAGAGGGCTGTTCCCTCCCTGGCACATTGAGCTGCTGGCTCCTGGCTCAGGAGGGGCCACCTCATCCCTGCCCTTCGCTGGCCCCGTGTCCCGCAGGTTTCACAAGGTCCTTGCATTCCTCTCACTGGAGGACACCCAGCACAGAGGGAAGAGGTTCTCTCTCTAGGATAAGGCCTGAAGACTAGCATCCTTATTACCTCACGTCTGCCTGAGCAACTGTTGAATCATATGGCAAGCTGGCATTTAAAACAGTCAAATTCCTCTTTTTAGCAAAGATACTGCTCGGTGCTAAGAAGAGAGGGCTGAATGGGGGGCTCTCGCTGCCTCCGCTACAGAACAGGCAGGCACAACGAAGGCTCCTTGCAGGGGCACAAGGCAGAGGATGAGGGATGGAGGGGGCCCACGGCAAGAGCAATCCCAACGAGAACATTGGGTGGCCAGGATGCTGGGAGAGCTCCATCCCACCCCAGAGGTGGAGGCCCCATGAAACCCAGGCTGGAGCTGAGGAGGATGGACCAGAGGCAGCTCCCACGCTGGTGATTCTCTTTCCCATGATCACACCACAGGCTGCTTAACAAGTTGCAAAACTGCAGACCCAGCCAGCAGAACCCCTGCCCAGGAGGGCTGCTGCAGTGGTGGCTGCAGCATCTCAGACCCAGCTGTGGGCTCAGGGCTGTTTGTCACCATCCAAACCTCACCGTGACCAAAGGTTTTGCCAATGGTTATAGAATAACAGAATGGTTTAAGTTGGAAGGGACCTTAAAGATCATCCAGTTCCAACCACCCTCTAGATCAGGCTGCTCAAGGCCCATCCAACCTGGCCTTGAACGCCTCCAGGGGTGGTGGAGCCACAACACCCCTGGGCAACCTGGGCCAAGGATTCCCCACCCTCATCGTGCAGAATTCCCTCCCTATGTCTAGTTAAATCTTCCCCTCTACAATTTAAAGCAATTCCCATTGTCCTATCACTCTGTGCCTTTGTAAAAAGTCCCTCTCCAGCTTTCTTGTAGCCCCTTCAGGTACTGGAATTGGAGCCTGCTCCTCTCCAGGCTGAACAACCCCAACTCTCTCAGCCTGTCCTCGTACAGGAGGTGCTCCAGCCCTTGGATCATCATCCTTGTAGCCTCCTCTGGACCCGTTCCAACAGCTCCATCTCCTTCTTATGTTGAGGATTCCAGAACTGGACACAGTACACCAGATTGGATGGGACTTGGAGCCTCTGATCCAGTGGGAGGTGTCCTTTCCCATGGCAGGGGGTGGAACTGGATAGGCTTTAAGGATCTTTCCAACCCAAACCATTCCATGATTCTATGCCACCAGCTCTGGGCAGGTGCTGGTGTAGCAGGTAGCACGTCTCAGCCTTACCCAGCAGGAGCATCCTCTGCAAGGACACACGGTGCCACAGTTCCCGGCTCAGTGAGGCTGCATCAGGAGATGGGAAGCAGGAAGCACTTTGGAGAGAAAGTCACTCCTCATCCTGTTCACCTTGTATCCACAGCTGAAGTCAGAGCTATAGAGAGGTACCCACAGACATCACCAGTGCTTGGCCTGAACAGTTCCTGCACAGCCCCACAGCCACAAACCAAGAGCCATTTTCCCTCTTTATTTTTGAAAATGACCCAGAAACCTCCACCGCAGCTGCCTGCTCATTTTGTGTTACTCGGTGCACCTGGTAGCCAGTAGCTAATGAGGGCTAATTAGCTCCAGCTCCCCCTTGGGTCTTCCCAAGGTGCTGCTGGAAGCTGTTCCCTCCCCTGACCTGGGGTCTTTCCAGCCTTGCTCTGCCCCAGGTGGCCCCTGCTCCCTCCACACCTGCTGTGCTGCTGCTGGAGTGGCTCAGAGCACATTCACCTCTGGGAGTTTGGGACTTTCTAAAGGCTTGGAACTCATGGTGGAAAGCCAGCTCAGCCCCGGTCCATCTCCTTGGGCTCTTGGCTCGTCATCTCCACAGTTTCATTCACCTGAGACCCTGGAGGGGTTCAAAAACTGTGTAGACGTGGCACTTCAGGACATGGTTTGGTAGGCAGGGTGTGGTTGGGCTGAAGGTTGGAACCCCAACAGGGCAGTGTGGCAGAGGTCCAGAGTGCCCACCGCATCCCTCCCACCACATCCCTCTCACTGCATCCCTTCCATCGCATCCCTCTCACTGCATCCCTTCCACCCCATCCCTTCGGCTCTCTGAGCGTTTATGCGACAGCTTCTCATCTCCTCAGGGGAAGGTTTTCTGTGCACGCACATGGCAGTGCTTCAGAGATTATTATTTAGTACAAGAATTAATTCTAAAAAGCCAAATGTCAAACAATCTCTTAAATTTTCACATTCCATGTGGTTTTAGGTGTTCGGAACAGTGATACAATGACTGCACACACCCCCGTTGCTGGGGGATCCGGGCAAGAAACAAAGCGGGCATGTGGGTATCCAAGAGCTCCCCCCGAGCCTGCAACCACACCGGCAAGCCAGATTTCTGCTATTTCAAAGCCAATTTTATTATTAAAGCAGTGATTTTTTTTTTCTTTTTCTGAACTGGTCTGCTCATAATGGTATGAAACCAGAAAAAGCAGGAATTCCTGCACTGAGAAACAGCAGGAAAAATACAGTATAAAGGCATAAGGTTTTGCCTGGCAGTGAAATAAGTGAGTTCCAAATGTCAAGCCTGCTGAGTTTTGCTGCATTCGAAGGAGCCTTTCCAAGCTGACTGAGATGTCATAAATGTTGGATTTTGTCTCCCTGTTCCAACTGACTTCAGTAAATGGCAAAAAATGCCAATGAGATAAAGCAATTGGCAGCACTGGCTGCACAAATAAATACGCTTGTCATCATTTGAGGATTTTTTCCATTTTCTAAGCTAAAAATCCACTGGATGCCAAATGCCACCCGTCGGCCTGGTGTCTGTGTGTACACACAGTTAGGAGAAACAACAGGACTGGAGCAGAACTGCATGAGGTGTCAATGCGACCTGTGCATTTCTGCACCTTGGCTGATGAAAACGCGCTTCAGACCCAAAGAGACTGGCCAAGAGTCAAGCCAAGGCAATATCTGCTGGGAATCTGGGTTTGGGAGAAGGGCTGGCTCTCCAGCTGGTTGCATCGCCAGGAAGCACAGGGTGAAAGGATCCCAAAATGCCCTGAATCTGCAGGTGCCAGATGGGGCAAATCCCAGCTCCTGGAGGGGAGGGTGATTCCAGGAGCAACTCATCCAGGAGTGGGGTCCCAGGGGGCTGAGCCGGGCACAGCCCCGTGTTCGGCACTGACCTAGGCTCACCAGGACAGCTCACATGGGCCAATCTGACCCACAGGAGCTGCTCTCCAGGACACCCAGCGGTGCTGCAGCCCCAACATGCAGGGACGCGGCTGCCACGGGGATCGGTACGTGGTGGGTTGGAGAACCCAAAGACGTCGCAAAGACGCAGCATCACTTGCAAAGGCAATAATATATTTAGCTTGTCTCCACCACAAAAAGGCTGCCACTGAACCTGAGCGGCGGTTTGGATCGTGTCTCCATTTGCTAATTTAACAGAGCCCTGTCAGAGCCGTTTCTCTCCGGCTGCTGCCTGTTGGCGTGGAAGCTTGTTAGCAAGTTGTCAGAGCAGATATCGCTGGCAAATCTGAATAACAGATCAGGTGTCGATCGCTGTGGAGCTGTTTGTTTGGGGGATGGATTTAGAAATTCAGCTGAAAGAGAAGGAGCCAGGTCTGTAATCAGAGTTGTACAGTGTCTGCTCTCTATGAGGTTTCTGCAATTACAGCACATAATTTGACAAAGCTGCTCCTGCTTTAATAGTTACGTGGAATACATTCAGCCGGGGGCACTCTGTTCCAAAGCAGGGGATTGCTCCTGGATTCCTGCTGCTTGCTCAGTTAGAAAACAACTGGAAAACCTTGGAGGCGAAGGGCCAGGGCTCAGGCTGTGGAGGCATTGGCAGGAGATGGCGGGACGGTGGGGATGGATGGAACGGTGCAGGGCTGAGGGCTGCTGGGTCAGGGCTCTGTCCCCAACACGCAGGGAGCAGAGCTCAGCAAGCACCTCTTTGTGCTGCCGAGGGGTCAGAAGGGGACTCATTCAGGAGTCCGAGGCACAGAGCTCCCAGGATGGGAGCCACCACCTGTGCCAGGGAAGCCTCCCCTGCAACACGGGGGGACGGTGGGAGGTGACGGAGGCAGGTCTGATGGCAGCGTGGGCACCAGCGATGGGACAGGAGTGTGGGGACAGTGGGGGTGCAGCCTTTGCCTGTGCTGGGGGGACACGGACCAGACTGCAGATCCCAGAAATGATGCAAGGGAATCCTTCTCCCATGGATGGATGAGGGCTGCGTAATCGCAGCGATTGATGTTCCTTAGGGCAAGCACACCACGCGGGAGCATCCGTGCTCCTCTTCAGGGATTTGCAGCCTCCTGCTCTGTCCTGCTGCAAGTAGAGGTGCAGAAGAGACCTGGGTGGGAGGGCAGGAGCCTCTCGGCCCCATTTCCTCCAGTCCCAACACCCCATCTCAGACCCACATGGCCCCCGGGATGGGTACAGCCCCAGGGACAGATCCTCTCTTCCTGAGGAGCAGCACAAGCCATCGCGGGACTTGGCTCGAAGTCAAAGCGATGTGATTCAGTGCGGTAACATTTCCCAGGGCCTCGTGGAGCTGGGCACGTGGGCGGGAGGGAGCTGGCAGCTGCCTTCGCCGAGGGAGGAGGGCCCGGTGGAGAAGATGAGCTGATGGAATAGAGAGGACAAGCTCAGTCCAGGGGGCTCCAACTGGAGCAGGAGCCCAGCCTGGTCACCTGCAGCGAGCTCCGACCCCGGCCAGCTCGGCATTGCCAGCACGGACCCCTGGTGCGGCCAGCTTGCAGGCTGCTCCTGCTCCTTGGAGAAAGGGCCCCAAGCTGGAAGAAACCCCAACCCCAGGGTGGGCTGAGGGCTGCTCGGAAGCCACCAGCCACTTCCCACACCCACAGCATCCCATGGGAAAGCAGCTCTCGCCTCCTCCCCAGGGCACTGCCGTGCCCGCTGCAGCCTCCGCAGGTTGTGTGCGTGGCAGGAAAATATACAGCAAGCCATGAGCCCTCTGCCAGAGGCTACATGGAGAAAACAGCCCGCTGGGCGCACTCACTGCCAGCGTCGAAGGCAGCAGCCGAGAGGGAGGCAGACAGGGCGATGCTCAGGGTGGGAACTGGAAACACAACAGCCTGCGGGCATGCAGCAAACCAGGGGCGGCTCCTTGGGTCCCAGGTGTCCAGAAGCAGAAAAATTAAATTAATTATATTAAATTAAATTAAATTAAATCAATTGCCAAGCCACCTTGGTGATGAAACAGTAGGTGCAGAAGCTGTGCATGCGGACCCTCTGCTCTGCTCTGGTGAGATCCCACCTGGAGCCCTGTGTTCAGTTCTGGAGCCCTCAGCGCAGGGGGGACATGGAGCTGTTGGAGCGAGTGCAGAGGAGGCCACGGAGATGATCTGAGGGCTGGAGAACCTCCTGTATGAGCACTGAGAGAGTTGGGGCTGTTCAGCCTGGAGAAGAAAAGGCTGCGGGGAGACCTTGGAGCAGCTTCCAGTGCTGAAAGGGGCTCCAGGAAATCTGGGGAGGGGCTCTGGGTCAGGGAGTGCAGGGACAGGATGAGGGGGAATGGTTTTGAGCTGAAAGAGGGGAGATTGAGATGAGATCTTGGGAAGAAATGTTTTGCTGTGACGGTGGGGAGGCCCTGGCCCGTGTTGCTCAGAGAAGATGCAGATATCCCATCCCTGGAGGGGTTCAAGGCCAGGCTGGATGAGGCTCAGAGCCCCTCATCCAGTGGGAGGTGTCCCTGCCCATGGCTGGGGGGGCACTGGATGGGCTCTGAGGTCCCTACCAGCCCAAACCATTCTATGATTCTATCACCTCTGCTCCTCTTTGCAGCTTTGTAACACAAGTGGTGAATGTAAAACAACAACAATAAAAAAAAAGCCTGATCTAATTAGCAGCCTTCAGCTACAGCACTGAATTAGCAAAAAAAACCTGAAAGTGGGTTTAATTAAAACTGTTGCTGGAAGAGAATTTTGATTAACTGATGTAATGCATTAAAACTGCAAATCCCAGAAGCTTAAGTGACAGATAAAATAGCACAAATGGTTTACAAATTAATTTACTTCTTTTGAAAACAAGCATGTTGCATATTATTAAAAATTAATTAACCAGAGAGGGGAGGTCTCGCAGCGAGGGTACTGCGAGGTGGTGCGCGTGTTGGTAGTTGGTCACTGGAGCTGCAGATCCAAGATGTGTTTGTGCTGCAGGGGAAGCTGCAGGAGCTGGTGGGTATCCAGGAGAGCCAGAGGGGACGGAGAGGCTGAGCAGCCCAGTGGGGAGCAAAACACCCCAAGTAGGATCGCGGCTCCCATGGGTTGTGGCACAACATTAGCTCCCAGCCAGGATGGGGGATTTGAGAGTGCAGCATCCCTGCCCCACTGTGTCCCTGAACTACTGCATCCGCGCCCTGCAGCATCCCTGCCTTCTGTGTCCCTGCCCCACAGCATCCCTGCCCCACAGCATCCCTGCCCCACTGTATCCCTGCCCCACTGTATCCCTGCAGTGGCAGCAGCAGCACAAGGACCCTCAGGCAGGGAGCCCTGGGAGCTGCTTCCCTACCCGTGGGTCCGCACGGCAGAGGCAGTGGGGAGGTGAGCAGGCCTGGCATCCCCAGCAGACCCCGCAACTCCAAAACCCAGCACTGTTAGGGTGACTTTGCTCCCCAGGGGACAGGATGGGGAGGGGGGTGCTGTGCTCTGCTCCCCACAGGGAGCTCCAAGCAGGAGCCACGTGACCCGGGGATGCAGTCGAAATGCTGTCGAGAGCAGCAGCGTCACACCAAAATGTTTATCGACACCATCCTCTATTTTTATTTTTTTAATTCCCCTCGTTTGACCCATTTTGCTGATGTTTCCATGCCCGGTTGCCATGGCGACTCACGTTTGCCTCCCAGCTGCTGCGTGGATCCTGTTCTCCGGCGCGCGGGCGATGGGCCCTGGTAACCAAGAATGGAGGAAGGGTCCGGCCGGGCACAGGGACCCCCAGCCCTGGGGCTGCTGAGCACACAGCTGCCCACCCATCCCTGCCCCTGGCACCACAAAATGCCACCAGAGCTCCTGGCAGGGGCTTGGCTGCAGGGGCTGCTCCTCTGCCACGAGCTCTCTGCAGGCAGCGATCGTGGATACAGCTCTGCCACCTTCTCCGGCGTTGTCTTCATCACTGGAAATCACATTTTGCTCCTTCCCTGCGGCTGCTGTGTTCCCAGCGTGGAGCTGACACTAACCAAGCTGGGAACATGCGTCTGCACCTTCGCAAGATGCCTCAGCATCATGGGAAGCAGGGCTCAGCACCAACACAACCCGCTTCTCCGCGCTGCTTTCCTGCTTTCACCCAAGTGTGTCCCCCCACGTTAATGGCTCACAAAGGCCCCATCGCGTTCCTGCCAGCGATCCCTGGCAGCCCAGTTGGATGAGCAATCGCTTTCCTCCTCCAGATGCTTTCCTGGCCTTTTGGCCCCCTGAGGATCTAGCGCTGGTGATGGGGAAGCATCCCTGCCCTCCGTGTCTGACCCAAGAAGAGCACAGGGATGATGCACTTGGGTGTTTTGTTCCCACCGCACCTGAGCACGTGCTGAACCGCAGGCAGAGCAGACCCTGCACCCCATCGGCTGCTCGTTGAGGATCTGAGGTGGGACGGTAGAAAGCTGTGGGTCCAAGACACCGAGTTGAGCCCAGTAGCAGAGCAGGGGTTCACGCTTGCTGCCCCTCCCAGGTCATCAGGTACAACGTGTCATAGCTGGGGTCACAGCCCTTCCAGGAGCACTGCATCTTCAGATAATCCTCTCTTGGATTGAAAAGAACTTACAGCCCCCAGGATCATGTGTCTGGTTATGATACTGGGCGACAGCAGTGATCCCTACCTGTCTGCTCTCACCCTGCCGTCTTCCATACCCAGTGTTCCTGCACACAAACTGACTCGCGGACCTGTGGCAGAGGCCCCATGCACAAAGTGAGGTACTGTGTTCAGTTCTGGGCCCCTCACCACAAGAGGGATGTTGAGGCTCTGGAGCGAGTCCAGAGAAGAGCAACGAAGCTGGTGAAGGGGCTGGAGAACAGGCCTGATGAGGAACGGCTGAGAGAGCTGGGGGTGTTTAGCCTGGAGAAGAGGAGGCTGAGGGGAGACCTCATTGCTCTCTACAACTCCCTGAAGGGAGGTTGTGGAGAGGAGGGAGCTGGGCTCTTCTCCCAAGTGACAGGGGACAGGACGAGAGGGAATGGCCTCAAGCTCAGCCAGGGGAGATTTAGGCTTGAGATTAGGAAAAGGTTCTTCATGGAGAGGGTGGTTAGGCATTGGAATAGTCTGCCCAAGGGAGGTGGTTGAGTCACCATCCCTGGAGGTGTTTAAGCTTAGGGTAGACGAGGTGCTTAGGAGCATGATTTAGGGATTGGTGGGAATGGTTGGACTCGACAATCCAGTGGGTCTCTTCCAACCTGGTTATTCTGTGATTCTGTGAAAGGCTGGTTCTTCTGCAAAATGCCTGAAAAACCCCAGCCAACCCCAAATCCAGAGTCTGCTGCCTCAATAAACTCCCTGCTTTCACGAGCAGCTGGAAGCAAGGAGGAGGCTTTGCTCTTCAACTGCAGATTTCCACACATGGGCTCTAAGTCCCGCTTTTTGCAGTCTTGGGGAGCTGCGGGGGCCCCTCCTCACGTGTCCGGTGGTGATGGAGTCCGAGAAAGACACTGACAGCAAGAGCTTTGAGGGGCAGGAGCCCCCAGGATGATGGCCCGAGGAAGGGCAGACAGGGCTGGGACAGCATCTCCTCAACCTGCCTTCGTCTGGCTCTTCCTTCAGCTCCCACAAGGACAGGATCCCAGCTGGGCTGGACCAGGACCCTGCATTCCCAGGCTCCTCATTCTACCTTCGGAGCCCACTGCTGGGTGCAAGAGCCAAAGGCTACACACAAAACCCATGCTGGGAAACACTTGTTGCCTCAGGTTTAGTGGAACCACGAGGGAGCAGCAACAGACCCTGGAGACCGTGAGCCTCGTTGGTGCAGTCTCAGCTCAACCCTTTGCTCTCTGGCACAAACCAACCTGCCAGTGAAACAAACCAGCCCAGAGCCAGCCCTGCAGGCTGCAGCCGCACCGCTGCACCCCGATTCTGGAGCATCCAACAGGGGATGTCACAGCGAGAGGGGAGTTACGAGATCCCACTGGCACGTGGGGAGCAGACAACCAGCGGCCCCCAACGCAGCTGCGGGGTGACCTGGGGAGGGCTCGTCCACCGTGAGAAATGCGCTTTGATTTAGTAGGAGCTGAGTGGCAATTCCAGCTGGCTGATCTCATCTTATTGCAGATTACATTAGACGTTCTCAGGAAGATGGGCTGTCAGATCTCATCTCATTAGGCATTCCTGGTGTGCTTTCCGCACCCCCTGCCACAGCAGCCGTCTCTGGCAATGTACACAGGGTGCCAGGGCAGCCCAGCCCCACTGAAGAGCCACAAGGACTGCTGTGAAGGGGTTAACATGTCCCGAGGTGGAGGGAGCTCCATCCTCAAAGCCACCCCTGCTCTTCTCTGGGCTCCCACACCTGGCTCCCTTCAGTAACCACCTGTTATTTAGCCAGGAGATGCAGACATTGTGGTCACTCGCAGCCTCTCCAGGTGACACTGCGGTGCTACCTCAGCCTGCAGCCAGCTGCCGTGTCCCACTGGCAGCACAACCGCTGAAGCGCTGTGGTTAGGGAAGGCACGGGAGTGTGAGCACAGATGGAGATCAGGGGCTGGAGCCAAACTGCTGCAGAAAGCCACTTTTTGCTGGGTACACAATTGCTTAAGGAGCCCTCGAGCCACGGCTGCACGCGTCCGGCATATCTCAGGTCACTGGAAAACTCTTGCACTCCCCAGCCAAGTGCTGATTAACCCATAGCCAAAGCGGGCAGAGAGCACAGCCCCGCGGATGCCCGATTCCTGCTCTGACACAGGGGACTCGCTGTTTGCTTTTGGCACAGCCCTTCATAGGATCATAGAATAGACAGGTTGGAAGAGACACACTGGATCATCGAGTCCAACCATTCCCACCAGTCTCTAAACCATGCCCCTAAGCACCTCATCCACCTGCACCTTAAACACCTCCAGGGAAGGCGAGTCAACCACCTCCCTGGGCAGACTGTTCCAGTGCCTAATGACCCTTTCAGTGAAGAATTTTTTCCTTATGTCGAGCCTGAACCTCCCCTGGTGGAGCTTGAGGCCATTCCCTCTTGTCCTGTCCCCTGTCACTTGGGAGAAGAGCCCAGCTCCCTCCTCTCCACAACCTCTTTTCAGGTATTTGTAGAGAGCAATGAGGTCTCCCCTCAGCCTCCTTTTCTCCAGGCTAAACAACCCCAGCTCTCTCAGTTGCTCCTTGTAAGGCTTGCTCTCCAGCCCCTTCACCAGCTTTGTCACTCTCCAGTAAGGGCCAACTGAGCCCTGCAAGCTGTGGTGCTAAACCTGGCTCTTGTTTGCCCTCATCCCTGCTGGAAAGTCAGCTTGGACACAGCCAGTGCCAGCCCCATGTGAGAGGGAGAGGTGCCACAGCCACGGCCCCTGGGATGCAGGCTTCGGTAACACAAGCAGCAGCAAGGATTTTAATCCTATTTACCTTTTGCTATCGGCTGGCAGTTATTTTTTTGGGGCAGTGCAGATGCCCTTTGGTGCTCCCTGTCTCCTGTACGGCCCTGCCAGGGATCTGTTCAGATGACAGACACATCTGCGACAGGCTGTGCTCATCCAGGCTCACCTGCAGCCGCATGCGGCTGCCATGGCAACCAGAGCGGGGGACCACGGGCCAGGCACTGTCCCAGCGGGCACCTTCAGCTCCCAGCCTGGGAATGCAGAGTCCGGCCATGGTGCCCACGCATGGGAACACCCACCCCTGCCCTGCACCCTGACGCTGGCCAGCTGCACCCCAGCCTGCTCCGAGGACAATGACAGAGATCTGGGGCATCTTTCCTCTCTTGTCCAAACTAGAGAGCACTGGTGATTCACCAATCCCCTTGTGCCATCTAGGACAGCTGACTCTGAATGTGGGTCTTTAATAACTTTTGTATCTGTTCACAGAACTCCCTGGCCGCACAAGGATTTTTACTGCAACCAAAGCATCTGGCTGGTTCAAGCCCTCACATCCCTAAAACTCACTTCAAGGAGACCTCCTCATCTTCCACAGCTCTGTGGGAAGGGACCTGCTCTCCCCGTGCCCAGGAGCAGCTAGGACAGGCAAAGCAGGGAGGCAAACTCACTGCTCTTCTCCCAGATCATCTGCAAAGAACAATCATTTCATGGCTGGCTTTGCTCATGAATAAACACAACCACTAATGGCACAGTTTGCACTGGTGCCTGGGGAAGTGTTTTTGCAATTTCTTGCTAGAAACCCTCTAAATGCATTGCTTCCCGTCTCCCCCATGGAGTTGTTTCCACAAACAGGATCTGCTGGGCTGCTGCATGTGAACAAAACCTGCTGAATGTTTTAAACGTCCCACCTCGCTCACCTTTCCAAGGAGCGCAGCAGCGGGGGGAGCTCAGGTTTTTTCAACTAGG
The DNA here is from genome assembly GCA_033459285.1 of Clamator glandarius. Taxonomy (NCBI): domain Eukaryota; kingdom Metazoa; phylum Chordata; class Aves; order Cuculiformes; family Cuculidae; genus Clamator; species Clamator glandarius. Next base: position 651,140 of record JAUNZM010000240.1, read on the forward strand.
CATCAGCTTTGGTAAATACTACAGAACCGCTCTGTCTCCTGGCTCACTGTGTCGGGAGCAGATCTCTGCCCTAGACTGTGAAAGGAGCTGCAGCGAGGGGAAAGAGACGAAAAGACAAGTGGCATCACTGCTGCGCTGTCACTAGCAGGAACTCAACCCTGGCCTCTGGGCTGCTGCTCCCACCTCCCATGGGCAGCGCTCTGCTTCCTCACGGCAGCATCCGTACAGCACCGGAAAATATCGCTCCCCGGCCCAGGCCATGGGCTGGCAACGGCCCTGCAGATCCTCCTCCCTACGCCACCATCCCAGCTGAGCCCCCACGCCTCACTCCATCACTGCTGTGGTGCTGCCAACCCCAGCGCAGACCAGAGCTTGGTGAGAGTCTCGCCTCCGTCCCCTTGGCCGGGCAGCCTGGCACACGCAGCACACACCACGGCAGCCCTGGACACGCTCGGCTACCACTCTGCTTGGAAACCCCACTGCGTAAGCAAGGACGCCTGCCCTGGCCCCAGGCTGAGCACCTGCAAAACCCCTTTTCCCTGCGGCTCGGGGCTTGGAGCTGCTGTGCCCGCTGTGCCCTTCCCGGCGTGTTTTCCGTGTGTTAGCTGCTTAACGGGGCTGCGCACGGGCTTGGCTGCCGAGCGTTAAACAAGCAGCCTGAATTTGAAAATACCCAAGCTGTCAGGCTCGTTCCCGAGCGCGTTTTGGAAGCCCCTGCAGGCAGGTGCAGGTGCCACATCAATATGTCAGCGTGCGGATGACGAGTTCATAATATTTTCTGCTTGCATTCCACTGTCTCCGCATATTAGCAAACAGGCTGCTCCCCGGCGCTGCTCTCTGGAGCCAGGGGTAGCAGATTTAATAACAAAATCATCGTCGTAAACCATTAGTTGGTGATTCAGCATGGAAATACCTCATTAGCACTGAAGCATGTGCAGTGTGTGACTTATGAAAACCTCCAAATTATGACTAATTAAGCCCAGGCCAAAAAAATATCCCCAATCAGAACTGTAGCAACTGTAAGGCCAACGATGTCCTGGGCTGCATCAAAAGAAGTGTGGCCAGCAGGGGAGGGGGAGGATTCTGCCCTTCTGCTCTGCTCTTGTGAGATCCCACCTGGAGTATTGTGTCCAGTTCAGGAGTCCCCAAAAGAAGAAGGAAATGGAACTGTTGGAACATTCCTTTATGGAACTGAAGGAATGGCCTTCGAGGAGGCCAAGACGGTGATCCGAGGGCTGGAGCACCCAGGCCAGGCTGAGAGAGTTGGGGTTGGTTGTCTAGCCTGGAGAAGACAAGGCTGCAGGGAGACCTTAGAGCAGCTTCCAGCACGGAAAGGGGCTCCACAAAAGCTGGGGAGGGGCTCTTGATCAGCGAGTGTGGGAATAGGACAAGGAGGAACGACTTTTAATTGGATTTAAATTAGACATTAGAAAGAATTTCTTCAACATAAGGGAGGCCCTGGCCCAGGTTGCCCAGCGCAGTGGTGGCTGCCCCATCCCTGGAGGTGTCCAAGGCCAGGTTGGATGGAGCTTGGAGAAACTGGATCCAGTGGGAGGTGTCCCTGCTCAGGAGTGGGACTGGATGGGCTTTGAGGTCCCTTCCAACCCAAACCATTCCACGATTCTACAACTCAATCCATCACAGAGAAGGAAATATGTGAGGGCAACAGCGCTGCTGGATGCTGGAGGGAACCTGCCATTCCGAGGCTCTGGTTGAGCTGTGTTGGGAGAGCAGCCGCGTGCTGCTCGGAGAGCTTCCTCTGTCCCCAAGCAACAGGACACTTAGCAACATGAACCTCTAATTAATAGGATTTTTAAACTCTGCACCACGCTAATTAATTTCTATATTAATCACAAGAACTTTGAACACTGGCGGATTCAAAACCTTTGACACGCAGCCATTTCGCTTCACAACAGCCGAGCCCAAAGGAGCCGGTAACTGCACCCCCAGTGCCTGCTCGGTTCTGCAGGCTGGAGCTGCCGGCGCGGAGAAGCAGGGGGTCCTGCTGTGCCCCCCACCCTCAAAACTGTGCCTGACAGCTCCCAGTGGGACCAGCAGGTTCAGCTCCAGCAGCCAGTGGGAAGAAGGGGGACCGAACTGCCATTGAGCAAGTCTCTTGTGCTAAGAAAAGGTCTAAAAATAAGCTTCAATACGCTCTTGCATACTGTCAAGGCTTTAAATAGCTATTTAGAGTTCAAATTTTAAAAACTGTTGAGCTCAAATCATTTATGACAACTTGGGAGCCAAAAATAATCTGGAATGAGGGAAGAGGAAGAGCTCGTCCTCCACCGTAACTGCTGCAGAAAAGCTCCCATGGACTGAGCCCACTCGACAGACGCTGCTCCCGGTGCCTCTGAGGATGAGGTGGGGTAGGGGTCAACCTGTCCTGTCTGGCATCACTTGCTGAACCCTGGGCTTGTCCCTGGTTTCCCGTCACTAAAATGACACACGAGCCAATGAAGAAGTTTCTCTGAACATCAGGAAAAAATATTACATGGAAAGGGTTGTTGGGCACTGGCAGAGGCTGCCCAGGGAGGGGGTTGAGTCACCTTCCCTGGAGGGGTTTAAGGGACGGGTGGATGAGGTGCTGAGGGACATGGGTTAGAGATTGATGGGAATGGTTGGACTCGATGATCCAGTGGGTCCTTTCCAACCTGGTGATTCTGTGATTCTATGAAACGCTCCATCACCAGAGGGATCATCTGACTGTGCCAGGTTCTCATCATCTTGATCCATTGCCATGATGTTCTTTTACCCTGTGAGATATTGGACCCTGCTTTAAGTCAGTTTGTGATAAGGAACGTGTAGGGAGCGCTTGCTCATCTCCCTCCACAAAGAGGGACCTGCCCAGTTTATTGTACGTTTGCTCTGTTCTGTATAAACAGGAAGAACTCGTAAAGAGACAAAAATTAACAGTTCTCTGTATTCTTGTTTGAAATAGCAGATTCTAGTCTGGCATCCTGAGAAGCCACTTTGGGCCAGAAGGCTCTTCAGAATCCAGCCCCCGTGCCCGGCTCTCCCAGCGCTTCCAGGGCCGATGGAGAGGAGGCTCTGTAGGGAGACATCCCAGAGCAGCCTGTTTTAAGCTGCCCTGCGGCAAGGACTGTCCCTGTGAAGCACATTCAGTTGTTGCATGGGATCTGGGTGCCTCTCCGGTAGCACCTGCAGGGCCACCCGTGTCCCTGACCCCCAAAGGTGCAGCAGTGACATCCCAGGAGCAGCTCCTGACGTGGGTCACCTCGCTGAGGCGTCTGGGGGCTGCCAGCTAACAGCTCAGACAAAGCTCCTCGCCACATCTTGCTTTCCGAACACCTTCCCGAGGGCAGCGGGCCCTCCCACGATGCCCAAAAGCTCGTTGTCCGTGGGGCTGGGGTGTGGGGCAGCCCCATGCCTGCCTCCCTGCACCCAGCCAGCGCTGCGCCCGCCGTGTGCGCCAGGCTGTAAGCAATCCTTGCTCCCGGGCTTTCCAGAAACATTCCGCTCAGTCGTTCATTGAACTTTGATCTTTTATTCAATTTTCATTCTTCTGGAAAGCAAAGAGACAAAGAGGATGCCCTGACGCTCGCCATCAGGGAGGAGGCTGCAGATGATGACGGTGCTGCCTGCCTGTATGGAGCAACAGTGGGGCCGCGCGGGGAGGGGTCTCAGGAGCACAGGGACAATAATTCCATGTTTCCTGTGCTTGCCAGGAGCCAATCCCTCCAACAAGCGTACGAAGCATATCTCCTTGGCCCCTGCCTCTGCTGCGGAGGGCAGGCTGGGCTTTGCATGCTGGCATCAGGAGGAGGAAGCAGTGAGCCGCAGCTCCACGCTTTCTTCCCAAAACAGCTGAGTAGGATGTGAGGGGAAAAAAACATTATTTCTTTCCCAAATCCCTGGCACTTCCCGCTGCAGCACTTGGCTCTGGCTCCACCTGCATCTCAGCTGTGCAGCTCAGCACTCTCCCCGGCAGCCGGAGCTGGCCAAGCACTGATTTTCTCTCTGTGACACACAAACACTCCTGAGGTGGGAACGGGGCTGCCGTGCCAGCTTCATGCACAGCTCCCTGTCACTGTGTGCGGGGTTTTAAATACGATCTGCAAAGAGCCTTCGAGAGGGGCTTCCCTGCAGTGAGAAGGGTTCCTGAACCACTGCCCCATCACCGCGGTGCCAAGCAGCCCGCGGCTGCGGGGACTCAGCGAGCCAGAGCCCCAGGCTGGCGCTGCGCTGCAGAAAATCCCCAGCTGTGTTCCATCAGCATTTTCCTAGGTCATGTTGGAAACCTTTCAGGAGCACAGCTTTGTTCTGGCTTATTTGTGTTGAATTGCTTTTAGGGGGCTAATTCCCAAACAGATGCCTGTGCAGGCGTGTGCCAGCAGCGTGTGGGCTTTATGGGGAAGCGCTGGGTCTGTTCTGGGGGTGAAGACGTGTTTGCTGCCTGCCGAAGGGGCGAGGAGGGAGGCAGCTGATGCCAGGAGAAGGAATTGGCCTGACCCCCTCAGTCACTCGAGAAAAGCAAGGAGAAGCGATGGTGTGTGCGTCTGCTCTCCGGGGGTACATTAACTCTGCCCCATGAAGCTGGATGGTGTCTGGCTGAGGAGACCCTCAGGCTGACACACACTCGGGTACAAGCAGGTCTACTGGTATTTGGTCCCCTGAAGCCTCAGCAGTGCTGCTGCTCTCACACAGGGATGAACCCAGAGCTCCGCAGGGCTTTGGGATCCTCTCACCTGCCACCCACAGCTCTGCAGGGCTTTGGGACCCTCTCACCTGCCACCCTCACCCTCATCCAAGTACTGTTGCTGCCTCCAGACCTGTACAGGCATCCCCAGCACCCAGGAGCAGCCTGGGCGTTGCTGGTCACCGCCCAGTTCAGTCCCTGCAGTGAAGATGGGATGGAGCCCGCCTGCTCCGTGCCCACCAGCAGAGCCAGGAGCAGAGCTCTGGTGGCCCCGCCGTGGCCCTGGGCCCTCAGGAGCCAAGCCCCTTGGTCCCACTGAGGTTTGTGCAGATCAACTAGAGGCACACGCTGCCTGCGGCAGAGCTGCTGAGCTGCCCGCAGCTCACAGAGGTGACAGAACTCTGCAGGGAAGGACGATTGTGGCTCACAAGCAGCAGGAACGGGTCCTGGCAGATGGGGCTGGCAAAGCCACAGCCTCAAGCTGTCCCAGGGAGGCAAGATGAGTGGCAGAGGCAGCCAAAGTGGCTGGTGGCATGCGTGTTCCCTAGGGAAGTGCTCACAGGCGGTGAGCTGGGACCTGCACATCTCCTCCAGGGTCAGGCAGCAGCCCGTGGGAGGGTTGTGCTGCATGGCCGAGCTGCCTTCCCACGTGGCAGACAGTGTGGTACACGCAGCCCACAGCCCCGGCACCCAGCACGAAGGAAAATCCCTGACTGGTGAGAAGGAGAAGCAGAGGGGAAGAGCTCTGGGGACAAAGGCTGCGGTGAGCGGCTGGAGCGTCGCCTGCAGCCGTGGCCTCCCCAGAAAGCAGCAGCTCAGCATCGGGTGGATGCCAAATCAGGACCGATCGCGCGTCTCCCTCTTCCACTGCTGCCAGGCAGGAGGGGAGACAGTGCGTGGAGGATCAGGCCCTTTCACGACAGCGATGGAAGGCGCTCTGCCTCCAGCACTGGGGCCTGGGGGCTTTGCAAAGCGCCTCCACGCAGAAACCGTGCTGCACCCATGTCTTGCACGCAGCTCCCTTAATTACTAATCTCAAATATTAAAAGGATGTGTCCCACAACAGCAGAACAATGTGGATGTGAAAATGAAACTTAATCATGAATAATTTGCTCTCTCGGGAAAAAAAATGCCAAATGGAAGGATATTGTACTCGCAGTCATGTCATTACAGATGTAGTAATTTTGTGGTTCTTCCCAAGCCCTCCTGAACACGGCATTCCTGAGCCTCCCGCCAGCACCCGCAAGGCTCCCCAGACCCTCGGGATGGCAGAGAGAAATCAGGAATCCCAAACGGGAATCAAGCATGAACCTGTCACTGGGAGCAAAGAGGGAATCATGAGCAGAGCAGAGGGATTCAAGCCCAGGGGAGCCGAATGTGGAGGTGTCAACGGCAGCAGAGAGAAAACAGCAGCCTGGGAACACCATGGCAGGGCCTTTGGGGACCGGTAAGAGCTGAGAAAATCTGTGTCGCTTGCTTGCCTGGCTTTTTTGTCCCCTTTTCCTTCTTTCCCATCCTGCATGGGGACACCGCTCCTCGAATCCTGGGGTCAGTTCTGGGCCCCTCACCACAAGAAGGATGTTGAGGCTCTGGAGTGAGTCCTGAGAAGAGCAACAAAGCTGGTGAGGGGGCTGGAGAACAAGAGGAGTGGCTGAAAGAGCTGGGGGTGTTTAGCCTGGAGAAGAGGAGGCTGAGGGGAGACCTCATTGCTCTCTACAACTACCTGAGAGGAGGTTGTGGAGAGGAGGGAGCTGGGCTCTTCTCCCAAGTGACAGGGGACAGGACGAGAGGGAATGGCCTCAAGCTCCACCAGGGGAAGTTCAGGCTGGACATTAGGAAAAATTTTTCATGGAAAGGGTCACTGGTCACTGGCAGAGGCTGCCCAGGGAGGGGGTTGAGTCACCTTCCCTGGAGGGGTTTAAGGGACGGGTGGATGCAATGCTGAGGGACAGGGTTTAGTGATTGATGGGAATGGTTGGACTCGATGATCCAGAGGGTCTTTTCCAACCTGGTGATGCTGTGATTCTGCCCAGTGGGTTTGGATGTGCAGAGGTAACAGTTGACATCGGAGCTCCCAGGTGTGGGCACCCCGTGTGCCCTGCGGGTGCTGGGGGTGTTGGCTACGATAAACGTGTCTGCCAGCACAGCGCGGGCACAACTCTTCCCAGGATGTTTGTTCCCAGAGAAGGGTTTGTGTTCACAGCGTCACCCTTGCTTGGGTGCAGAGCGGCACAGGGGGGAACCGAGACCCAGAGCGGGAGAGCTGCTGCCACGGCTCTTTGGGGTATATGAGCGATGACCCCCAGCACAGGCTCTGCTCCTCGTGAGCCTTGGAGTGGCGAGCAGCCGCCTGGTGTGTGCAGGGAGAAAGGATGGGAGAGGAGCTGTGCAGGGGTGGCTCTCCTGGAGCCGAGGGGGAGCCCTGGCTGGGCTGCGTGGGTGCTGGACGTGCACCCAGAGCCGCTCTCGGCGTGTCGAGGTGCAGAGCACCCCAGGATGGCCCTGGGCGCTGCAGGGCTGAGTCCCTGCCTGCTGCCACCCTGCGCCGCTGGCACCCGCTGGGACAGCCCCTGGGACACGGCGGGGCAGGAGCGGGGCTGGGGCTCCCCCCGAACACCCCGACGGCCCCGCAGCCCTTATTGCGGGTGACACCCAGCGGCGGCGGGGGGCTCTGCAGACCCGCACCCGGCACCCAAACCTCGGCACCCGCACCCCGGCACCCTCAACTCAGCACCCGCATCCCAGCACCAGCATCCCGGAACCCGCACCCCGGCACCCGCATCCCGGCACCTGCTTCCCAGCACCCGCACCCCGGCACCCGCATCCCGGCAACCGCTTCCCGGCACCCGCACCCCGGTACCCACTTCCCAGCACCCGCACCCCGGTACCCGCTTCCCAGCACCCGCTTCCCAGCACCCGCATCCTGGAACCCTCATCCCGGCACCCACAACCCAGCACCCGCATCCCGGCACCCGCTTCCCAGCACCAGCATCCCGGCACCCACAACCCAGCACCCACAACCCAGCACTCGCTTCCCAGCACCCGCACCCGGGCACCCCGGCACCCGCACCCCGGCACCCGCATCCCGGCACCCGCTTCCCAGCACCTGCACCCCGGCACCTGCACCCCAGCACCCGCACCCCGGCACCTGCATCCCGGCACCCGCTTCCCAGCACCCGCATCCCGGCACCTGCATCCCAGCACCTGCATCCCAACACTGGCATCCCAGCACCTGCATCCAACACCCGCATCCCAGCACCAGCATCCCGGCACCTGCATCCCAGCACCCACATTCTGGCACCTGCATCCTGGCATGTGCACCTGGCACCCGCATCCCAGCACCCTCATCACAGCACCTGCGTCTCGGCATCCACATCCCAGCATCCACATCCTGGCATCTGCATCCCAGCACCCACACCTCATCATCTGCATCCTGGCACCCTCACCTTGGCACCTGCACCCTGGCACCCACGATGCGCCACCCGCACCCCGGCTCCTACTCCCTATCTCCCAAACTCCAACACCTGCACCTCAGCCCCTGCCTCCCAGCACTGCACCTGTGAGGACACCCTGGGTCCCCGGCCAAGCCTCCCTCTGCTCCTCCAGGACCTGATGCTTGTACAGGGGCCCAGGACCCCCCCTGCACCGGTGGGTGCCTCTGCTCCAGGGGGCAGTAGGATGTTCATGCCAGGTCAGGGCAGGTGAAACCCAGTGGAAAGGCAGCCCTGGAGTGGAGCGTGGGGAAGCTGAGCCCGCTGCCAGGCCCAGCTCATCACCCCGAGGGGCCCACAGGCTGGATGCGCCAGGGCTCCTGGATCCCCGGGAGCCGGAGGGTGCCAGTGCTCAGGGTCAGGGAGCCGCTGGCGAAGGGAGGCATCTGGAGGTATTTGCAATTTCCTCCCCACCCCGGGGGGTTCTTCCCCTTCTCAAGGGCAGCAGAAGCTCCGTGTTCACCTCCCTCCAGAGCTGCTTGAATAACAGCGGTGCCCGAGGGGCAGCTGGGAAGCACAAATAATCCCACAGGTGGGACAGCAGGGAAGAGACTTCCCCTCACACCCAGGGCCTTGCAGGGACCCCTGCCCCATGGCTTCTACGCCCCAGCCCCATGGCCGTGGGGGCCCTGCTCCGGGTGAGGGCATCCTGAGCTCTGCTGCCCCACTGCCAAAGGGGCCGTCCCACGGGCAGCACCAAAGACCACCTGGATGCGGCATCTCAGCCCCATAGATCCAGGATGCTATGGGACATCCAATCCCCACAGATCCAGGACCCAATGGGACATTCCAGCCCCACAGATCCAGGACCCACAAGTAGACCAGCCTTTTGCTCTGCTGCAGGCAGCTGCGGGAGCTGGTGTGGCAGCACCGGGCTCTCTGAATTCACTCAACACCTCAGCAAACTCTGCCAGAGGCCCCCTTGCTCCTCCCCATCACTCTGCTCATCCCAGGCACATCCAGCTTGACGTGGCTGGGGGACAGCAGGTCCCTTGGTGCCACCTCTGTCATGGTTCTGCTCAGCACCACAGCCCCTTTCTGCCCCTCCTTTTGGGATACCGGCCCCACTGCCACCACATCAGCATCATGGATGAGATGCTTTGGCAAAGAACCTCTGTGTGAGAACGAGCCGTGTTTACTCTGAAAAAAATGTTCACATCCCTTGAAGCTACTGAGCTACATAATCATCAAAACCAACACGGGAGCCAGGGCTGCTCTTTCTTTTTGTGCTTACCCACTGGCCTCACAAAGATAAAAAGCCTGGCCGCAGCCGGCCCAGAGCTTTGTCTGGCTGAACGCTCCGTGCTTTCCCACCACGCTGGGCAGTGGTGCCTGGACAAGGCACAGCAGCCCCGGAGCAAGTGGAAGCACTCTGAGAGCCACCAGTGCAGGCAGATGCTGCAGGGCTCGAGATGTTCTTGCCTGGGGCTCAAGCCTCTTGCTAGCCCCAAGATGCAGGGCACATCCCAAGGCAGCCCAAGGCAAAAGGGAATGTGGGGAAGGCCAGGCCACAGCAGGTTCCAGGGGAGAGCTGGCATCAGGAGAGCTCCTGGCAAGCCCCGTTTGTCCAGAAAATTCATCATGGGACAGGGCATCACCCCAGGCATTTGTGCTCACGCCTGCACACAGGTGCCTGGCGGGGGTTTGTTGATCCGGTTTAACTGGATCCAGCCTAACAGAGCCCCTGGTCCTGCCCTGTACCTCAGTGGCCACCCCCACGAGTGCCGAGCCGTAACCATCCCATGCAACTCAGACATCAGCGGGACACTATCAGCCCTTGGACACGTGCCGGAGCGATGCGTTTGGGGTGTGCGGGCACAGGGTGCATCTCCCTGGCATCCCCGGCATCCCCGGCAGCGAGCAGTGCTGCTGGCCACCACACAGTGCTGGGCAACATCTGTCTCCTCTCCCTCCTCCTCTCGCAGATGTTCTAAATGGGACACTTTGAACCTCCCGGTGCAGCTGGGTGCTGAACGTGGCCTCATCCGACAGCCTGAACCCTGGTCTCTGCGCAGCTTGGAGCCAGAGAGGCTGCGGTGCCTTTCACTGCCTGAGGTCCCAGGGTGGCTGAGGGCTCCTGGCTGGCAGCAAGCGTCTCCCTGCATGGTGTGCATGGCCAGACACTGCCCGCACGCTACCTGTCCCCAGCAGGGTTTTATTGACTCCAGGCAGTGGAAACATCCCCCAGCTGTGTTTTCCATGTGTTGAGAGGCTGGAATGCCAGGGTAGGCTCCTGAGTCAGCAGGACGTGTGTGGGTTCCTGAGAACGTCTGCAGCAGACAGCAGGAGCCTGTGGCAAGCAGTGGATGCAAAGGGGCTCAACGAAGCCACGGGCGCTCCAGCAGAGCCTCTCCCGAGCCATTGGGGCTGGCATCCCTGCACCCTTCTCCAGGGACGGCTGCTGCTCCCTGAGGTGACAGCTTCTCGGGACACCCCGCAAAGGGCAGTGAGGGGCAGCACGTCAAGCTTGCCAAACCCCCAGCACCAGCACCATCTCTTGTTACAGTGACAAAGCAACCTGGACCGAGAGAAGCATCACCTGAAGGTGCCGCTGCCCAGAGCACTGGGTGCCGGGGAGCACAGGCTCCACGCTGAAGTTCCTGGACCTCACTGTTCTCCAGGCAATGCACAGCACAGAAGTTTTAATTTGGGAAAACAAAAAGGACTATTTCCACCTGACAGGGCACCCTGCGCTCGCTGTGCGCTTGCACATGGCCTGGGGACGGGTGATAAATCCTCTGGGAAAACACTGGGTGAGGAGCAGGGAGAGGCTGGGGGGACAGGACGGAACGGTGACCCAAAGGGAGGACACAGGGCATGGGCATTGTGTTACTGACTCCACCTTTCCCTGCAAACCTTCCTCATTGCTGCCTTCAAACCCGTGCAGACAGCAGGGCCTGCAGCAGGAGCTGGGGACGTGCCAGCCCCAGAGCACCCAGCAAGGGCTCTGCCACCCTCCTCCCACTCTGTGCCGCAGCTCAGGGGACAGCAGTGGGGACCTTGGAACCAGCATGGGCTCGGTAGGGGTCTCAGCCCCACGATCATTGGGGCCAGAACCCCCCTGCAGAGGTGCCCCTGCTTGAGAGGCATCGCACCCACCCGGAGCCAGGAGAGAAAACCAGGATGAGCCTGGCTGCAGGGTGGTTAAGCCAGGAGCAACCACTTGGCATCCCCTGCGTGAGTCCTGGGGGCTCGTTTGCCACTGATTCATGCCGAGAGAGGATCGCTGGGTTAAACCAAGCATCCCCTAATGCGCCTGGTGTGGGACCATGCCCTGCGCCCTCACTAACACCTGCACAGGTGTGGCAGGCTCACACACGCTCACGCTGCGAAGTGGAGATCCGGATGCCTCAGCTCTAGCCTCAGCTGCACTGGAGCTGAAAAAAGGTCGGATTGGGGCGCTCCAGGGTGAAGGCACTGGTGGACGGGGCTGGTCACAGCCCCCAGCAGGTTCAGCTTTGGTGCAGAGCAGGCATGTGCCCATGGCCAACCCATCCACCAGGGAGGACCAGGCTTGGCCATTCTCCTGGAGCCGTCGCCTTCGAGCGCGCTGAGGAGGAATCACTGAGGATAGCACAGAGACACCGGGGGACACGGGAAGCTGCCTTGGGGCATGGGATGGGGTGGCACCACGGGCACAGGGACCCCAACAGCCACCGCAGGCAGCGAGCGTAGACCTTTCCCAGCCACCCACCATGGGGTTTTTCTGCCTTTGCCCCGCTCCCCAGGCACCGCCGCAGCAATGGGTTGGGGAAAGCGGTGGCTGGCAATGCCTTTCTGCAGCGTCAGACAAATCCACCCAGTCGAAACCCCGCAATTTATACAGCTTAATCCGTTGGCGGGCAGGTCCCCACCCGAGCCCGGCCAGGGCGCAGGGCCCAGGGGGACGGTCCCACCCCACAGGGAGGGGACTGCAGTTATGAAATTTGTGAATGGGGAGTGTCTGGGGGGCTGGAGCAGAGGAGCCCACGGGGCACTCGCTGTGGGCAGCGCAGGCAGAGCCGACCCACACCCCGAGGTCCCAGCACACAATCCCATCGCCTTCCCGCGGCCGACAGACGATGCTGACCAGAGAGAAGAGGCAACTGGTGATGTCTTAATTTCTGTTTCACGCATTACTGGTCCAGCTTGCTTTCTGCATTTTCTTTTCTGAAGTTGCAGGGGACAGACGTCTCCTGAGGCCATTCTCATCTCCTTATCACTTTTCCAGCCCAGCTTCTTCACTGTAACTGTTGGACGGAGAACTGATAAGGGTATGCGAGTGACACAAACGACCATCCCGGCTCGCCCCAACGCGCCCCGGGCTGTCCTCACTGTCTCCAGGCTTGCTTCGCTGCAGATGTTGGCTCTGAGTAAAATCGTGTGCAAAATAAACTCAAGGGTTAAAGAAACATCTTTTTTTCAGTAAGAGTTGGAAGGTTCTATCATTCCAGGCTTTTCCCTTTCAGCATCTTCACCAGGACCCCTGTGGGAAAAAGCATTTTTGGGTCTTAAAATCCCCTTTGTACGAGGGGTCCTGAAATGCTATTCTAGCGCATTTCTGTTTGCTTGTGTTTTAGTGAGAGATCTGGGAATCCTTTGGGATTGGTATAAAGAGCACCTGCAGAAGTAAGAAATAAGTGTTGTGTGAGTGTAAAACTCCTCTGCTTTATATGTGTCTGGAATTGTTAACATTAGAAGCTATTTATTACGAATGTTTCCATGATTTTAGAGGTGAGTGCTCGCAATCTGGCTCAAACTGCAGCTGCCGAATGTACCCACATTGCCGGGAGGAGAAATACCCCTCAGCCAGAGGAACAAAACTGGGATTTAGGGAAGAAAACTGGAGTGTGAGGTAAGGGGGATTTGCTCAGCAGAGAGGTGTGGGGCAGAGCCCCGTGCTCGCGCTCGCGCTCGGCGAGTGGCTGGGGCACAGCCTGTGTCCCAGCTGAGCCCGGGGACAATCCGCTAGTCTAAAGCACATGGGATTTGTTTTGCATTTCCAGCCTCTTTTTGCTAGTTTTCCCAGTCCACCAGGTCTTCCCTCTGTCCCTTGAGATGCTTTGCACAAGCAGGGTGCTGGGAAGTGCATGCCAGCCTTCCCAGGTGCTCGCCCCACAGCCCAGGACCAGCTGGATTGGAAGAAGCCGGCACAACACGGAGGTTTCTTTGTGTGGGGGAGGCAGCTTGGCCTGGTTGGAACCCCCCCGTTCCCACAGCCTTCGCTCCACAGCCGCCCCGCTCCTACACTGACCCCGTAGCCACGAGCCACTGCAGCCCTGGGACGGCAGGGAAGGGGCAACGTCAATGGCCGCAGCCCCTGCCCGCAGCTCCCTGTGAGCCCCTCGGCTTGGCAGAGCCTCGGAGGGAGGAGGGGATGGTGCTGCATGCCCCCAGATCCCCACAGGAGCAGGTGTGGATTGAGGCATCTCCAAGCGAGACTCCACAACTACTGCTGGCCTGGGACGGGACGCACCCCCAAACCCAAGTGCTGCCTTCAGGCACCCTCCTGCCCAAACCTTCCTGCTCCCCGACCCTTGAGACCTGGCCCAGCCCCAGGCAGCGAGCTGGAGGTGCAGCACCAACCTGGAGGTGTCGGGACGCCAAGCCCATCCTCCCATGGCCAGTGGATGCGCTGAGCAGGGCAGGGTTCACTGCACCCGCTGCGGGTCCCTGGGTGCTGCACCCCGATCGCAGACAGTGCAACAGCAGCTCCACCAAGGCTGGAGGGAGGGGGGCATCGCCGCCGGCTTCTGCTCCGGGGCAGCCAGCCCTTCCCGTGAAATTCAAGGAAGCTCTTGGAGCAGACAGGGAAGCGCTGGCATTTGGGACAGGCTCCACCACCCCTTGCCTTTGGCTTTCACCAGCCGGTGTCAGGGAATGATAACCTCTCTGTGCCATCTCCCTGCTGAACTCAGAACCCCAGCCAAGGGGGCAGAATCATGCGCCCCTGCCCCACGGCACCAGCTCTGCAGAGCAGGGGATGGGTTTGTGGGGCTTACAGAGGTCAGACACCCCAAGCCGGCTGGCACCAGCGGGCACAGAGTGTGGGGGGTCCCACGACGCCCCCTCAGCCCAACCACCCATCGGCGAGCAGGAGGGGCCGCACGCTGCTCTGCAAGCAGCCCCTCCAGCCTCTCAGTTGGGCAGGGCTGCTCCCATCACCTGGGGAGGTGGGGAGGCAGCGCTGAGACCCCTAGAATGAAGCAGGGGGGAAGGAGATCCTCACTTAGCATCCCCTGTGAGACCAGATCTGGGATGCTCCCTGTGTCCCTTGGCCTTGGGCTGGTGGCCAGTGGCACTGAGGGCTCTCCACGAGCAGCCGGGGGGCGAGCCGAGAGCCACAAAGCAGCCAGATGCGAGCATTTGAGTTCTCACGGCTGCTTCTGCATGAGGAGTTGGTTCAGTGGTGGGACAGGACCCCATCTGATCCCTCTCCAGACAGAGCCGCCAGCAAATTGTCAGTGTGCATTTGGCTTTCACCCCTGGCAGGTGGTGTGATTAGCCATGAAAAACAGGCTTAGCGCTGGCTGGAAAACAACTGAGGCAGCCGAATTCCCCACACTGGCCCCAGCCCAGCCCTGGTGCTGGGGAGACGGGGCCGGGGCTTGCGGAGCAGAGTGGGAGCCACGGCTGAGCCAGCACCGGCACGGCCACCGCGCAGCCACTTCAGTCCCAGAGCACGTAGCCCTTATATTAAATCCATAAATAGGAAATTCCACTCCTTCAGAGAAAAACAGAATCCGGATATTTCATAAGTGTCCAAGAGGAGATGAAAGCCGAATCAGGAAATTTCACTCAGCAGAGATATTAAAATTGCCGCAGCCCTCTGGCAGCAGGAGTGAAGCACCCACGGGCCCGGGGCCCTGCGCGGCACAGGGCTGGCTGCAGGGAGGCACGAGCCACGGCCCCAGCCCTGCACACGAGCGGCTGCACCTTCCACCATCCCTCACGTCCTTCCCCATCGCTGGGCCCTGCCACAACCACTCTGTTCACTGCAGTAGGTGACGCCGAGTTTAGCAGATCTGGGCTGCAGCTCTGGGAGACCCCTGTGGGAAAGCGCTGCCTCCCACCCATGGATTCCCGGCTGCAGAGGTGAGGTCCGTCCTTCGCAGCTGCAGCCCTGGCAGAGCTGGTGCTGCCAGGCAGCCCGCACTGAGCCACCGGGCAGCGCGGACCCTCCCTGCTTGCTGCTGCCGGCGTCAGCTGCGTGCGCTGCATGACCACTGCCCGTAACAGAGGTAACACACTGCGAGGGCAGGGGCCGAAGCAGCCAAGAGGCTTTTCCAGGCTGCTGACACAGGGAAGAGAGCGGGAATGAGCTGTGGCACCGCGGCACAGGGCAGTGGGGCTGACAGAGGTGAGGTGGAGGGATGAGCATCTGTCAGGATTGGGAGAAGGTGCTGCCGGCAGCATGCGCCGCTGGCAGGTGCCCACAGGAGAGCCCAAACACAGGCCACGCTGCCCTGCCCCACGCTGCCTGCGCCAGCCCCACGGCAGCCCACGGCTTCCTAGCTCCATGGAATCACTCCTGCGCTGAGACAGGGGCACGATCTTCCCTGGCACAGCTGGAGCAGAGCTGGCCTTGGGCACGCACTGACGCCTTCGTCATCTCAAAAAACCGCCACCAGCCCACAACGCCCAAGCCTTGCAGAGCGAAGCCCACCAGCATAGCTCGTTTTTGCGTCCACAAGACATTGCAGTGCGCTCCCAGTGCTGCTCAGGCAGGGGAGGTGGGATGGGGAATAGTGATAATTGCTCCTGCTTTCTGATGTGGCGGCTCATCCCCAGGCGGTCACAGCAGCGGCGACACAGCTGGGGAAAGCGGGCGGCTACCCTGGCACTGTCAAGACTGCAGTTTGGTTCCTGTGGGCACGGGCTGCGGGGTTGGTGCTTGCACCACGCTCCACTCAGAGCACAGGGAGCCTTGAGCTCTGCAAGGAGGCAGAGCCTTGTGGTGCTCTGCCCCAGACTCCGCAGCACTCCTTGCCCACCCCTACCCACTGGGCACAAAATCATAGAATCAGAGAACAACCAGATTGGAAAAGACCCACCAGATCATCTAGTCCAACCATTCCCATCAATCTCTAAACCATGTCCCTGAGCACCTCATCCACCCGTCCCTTAAACACCTCCAGGGAAGGTGACTCAACCCCCTCCCTGGGCAGCCTCTGCCAGTGACCAATGACCCTTTCCATGAAAAACTTTTCCTAATGTCCAGCCTGAGCCTCCCCTGGCAGATCTTGAGGCCATTCCCTCTCGTCCTGTCCCCTGTCACTTGGGAGAAGAGCCCAGCTCCCTCCTCTCCACAACCTACTTTCAGGTAATTGTAGAGGGCAATGAGGTCTCCCCTCAGCCTCCTCTTCTCCAGGCTAAATACCCCCAGCTCTCTCAGCTGTTCCTCATAAGGCCTGTTCTCCAGCCCCTTCACGAGATTCGTTGCTCTTCTCTGGACTCGCTCCAGAGCCTCAACATCCTTCTTGTGGTGAGGGGCCCAGAACTGAACACAGGATTCAAGGAGCGGTCACCGGGGCCATGGGACAAGCAGCTCCTGGCGATGGGTGCCCGCAGGGCTGCTCAAGGAGGATGGACATCCCGCTGGTCATGGGGCCATAGCTGCTCCTCTACAATCCACACTGTGTCAGAGCTGTTCTGCCTCACCTCCACCTGCCCTGCCAGCAGCGCTGCCCACCAGCCCCAGCGCTGCCCACCAGTGGCTCTCACAGCTTGTCCTGGCACCCAGCGGCACCTGCATTTGACCAAGCTTGGTGCTTGCTGAGTGCAGCGCCCCGTGCCAGGCCTCGAGAGCACCAAACCGAGGAGAGAGGATGGGTGCTGGGAGCAGGCACGTCTGCCCTGGCAGCACAAGCAGCACAGAAACGCTCACCCCCCTCGCTCTGCCAGGGAAAGAGCCGCCCCCACAGGCACCGCACAGAGGTAATTGCAGGTTATTACACAGCTCTGTTGTTAAATACGGATCACTTCTCTTCCGACAAGCTTTCAGTGTAATGCAAACTCAAATCATCTCCCTCCTCCACTGAGCACCTCTCCTCACTTGCCAGGAGCCACGGATGCAGTGTGCAAGGTGTTGTGGTGGTGGCAGAGGACGCGATATGCAAGCTGAGGCCGGAGTGTGCGACTGCTTCCCTGCACACGAACACCAGCATCAACCCCCATCCCTCCCACTGCCACCAGCTGCCCCATCCCAACAGTCATGGAAATAGATGTTTCATCAGGCAGAGCAGGTACGAGGTCAAAACTAAATTGCTTTCTCCATAAACGAGCTTAAATCAAGATGATTTTAGATGAAAATCTGCTTGCTGCAATGGGTCTCAGCGCTCCATGCACAAGGCAGGAGTGCCAGAATGCCAGGGCCAGTATTTACCCAACCCATCTGGAGCACTAAAATATGTCTGGAATGGGAATTCGGCAGAGGACCCAGATGAAAAGTGGATGCCAGCTCGCAGCCTCGCTCCCTGCAAAGCATGGGGAATTGGACCCGTGGTTTCCATGTGGTACCCGGGACTCCAAGCAATAGGAAGTTGGCCTGGGGGGAAGAATCCTTCTGTGTTTTGTGGTTGCTGTAAGAGTAAGTAAACTCAAGCTGGTTCACCTTCTTAACCCTTTCCTCAGGTGAAATTAGATTTCTTGGTCAGGTGCACGGGAGCCCCAGCGCTGCCAGGCAGGGGAGCGCCAGGAGCCGTCAATGCCAGGTGACTGGTTTCCCCTCTGACTGCAAAACACATTGAGAAAATGCCTCAACACCGGCTAGTCCTGAGCCTCAGTGACCATACAGAGCCCGCGAGGCTCAGAGCTGCAGCATGGGCTCCAGCAGCATGGAGCAGAGAGGTGGGTTCCCCAGGGACCCTCACAAAACCCCACGCAGTTATTGCCCATCGTGAGGGTTCGCTCCCTGGAGAGGTCTGGACATCAGACACAAGGTGTCCGCATCAGCAGCCTCGTCTCTGCTCCCACTCACATTTGCACTCCCAGCTTCACCTCTGCCTTCCTGATTCCTTTCCTCAGGCCAAGCAGCTCTTTTCTCCCATCCCAGACACTGCCTGCACTGATCTTAATTGGCAAATAATTGCTACAAATTGAATTGCTGCTCTGCTCCTCCTACGCCTGCTGATGAATTCTGGAGTTAGTAGGTTCTAAAGCACCCGTGTGAAACTGTTCTCCAGCACAGGCTCCAGCCCCTTGCCAAGCTCAAGCACTCGGTGCCCTCAGCCCAGGCTCTCCCACATACTCCCAGACGCTGGGACTGCACTAGCCTCAGGACACCCCGGGCGTGTTACAGCTCCAGGGAGCGGATGGCATCACTCTGAAGGACACGGGACACTGTTCAATATGTTGAGGTGGAGCTGTACTGCTTCATCCAGCTGCAACATCGCTGTCTTCATCTTCTGCCACCACCTCTTCCCTCCGGGAGTCTGTGGTTTTCCAGCCTGGCACTGAGCACGTTTCCACGTCTTTCAGTCCAAAGGGTTTCCCCGCAGATCCTCTGGAGACCAGCTGAGATGAGAAGGAACAATGTGCAGGTGCAAGAATGTACAGATTCCAAAGGAAAAAGGATGAAAAGGAGCAGGGAGAGGGACACGTTGTCAAGGCAACCCCGGGCTGCAGGGATGGAAGAGGGAGATGCGGAGGGAGCAGGGCCCTGGGGCTGGTGGGGGCCCAGGGAGCTGCACCAGGGACACGGACACACTGGAGGGACCGCACTTCACAGCTTGCAGCTCTGACAGGACAGGAGAGGGTCTGCAAATGCTTCTCTGTCCTCTTTCACAATACACTCCCACCCCACCTGTGGGCAGCATGTGAGAGGAGAGAATGGGGAAAAGGAAGGTGTTCCTGAAGTTGACCTTGAAGTCAGGAGCCCAGGGCCAGAAAGCCCAAGAGCAAGGACAGAGTGGAGAAGGGGTGCTGCTGCATCTCTGCCCACCGGGGCAGCTCCTGCCCCTGCTCTGAGCAAGGGACAAGGACTCCTGGCACAGCAGCATCCCCTGAGCCCATCGGCTCATGTCCCACCTGGCTCCACAGCCGAGTGGTCAGGATCCGAGGGGTGGGAACTTCAGTCAGCTGAGGACCAGCACATGGAGAGAATTGTGCAAAATGTCAGCCGGTAATTAGGAAATGGGAAGCACTCGCTGTTCAGTGACACATAGCAGTGGCATTTCTATTTTCAGACCATAACGCAACTTATTAGAGTCAAAGTCTAATTAATGCACTGCACCGTGGATGGAGACCCAGATCTCACCCAGCTCCAAACGCTCCTCACTTACAGGCAGGCTCTGCACTTTGTTCACGCTTCAGACGTGGATCAGAAGGAGACGGGCGCTGCAGTCCCGGAGCAGGGCAGAGCGCTGGCGTTGTGCAGGAGCTCAGCCCCAGCCTCACTCTCCGTGCAGGCTTTGGTCTGTGCTTCTATTGCAAGTGGAAGATGAAGTAATGCCAGCTGCATCCTGCCAGGGAGGAGCAGGCAGATCCAGGTCCGAGGATGCACTAACAAAGGGGAACAAGTGGATTCCCATGTGTGCTCTCCATCTCTGCAGCAGGGAGTGCTGATGTGAAGCTGCAGACCCCCGGCCAGGCTGTCCTCATGGCACAAGGACACCAATGCCCCCAATGTCCCCAAGCCCTGGTGCGAACCCTTGCAGGGGACACTGCACCCAACTGAGCATCAGCCCTGCTGCAGCGCGGAGCTGAGATGCGGTGGGATGGTCGCGAGCATGGCGCATGCAGCAGCATGAGGCACCAGAGCAAGAGGGGCTTTGTGGAAGAGGCAGAGCCTGTGCCCCACCCCGGGGCAGGGCCCACGAGTTCCAGGGAGCAGCAGTGTCCTCCCTGCCTCTGTCACTATAGTGGCACCTCTGGGAAAGCAGTGAAGCCTCAGTTCTCCTCTGCCCACACAAATCACTGGTGGGGATGAATGTCCCTACCCCACAAAACTGGGGTGATCCCAAGCTTCCTTCCTTCGGTGCAGCTGGAGATGGCTGTCACCGACACTCGAGTCACCTAAACGACCCCTCAGGCTGGCCCCAAAAATCACCGGCCCCAAGGAACTAAGACAGTTTCTGTGTTCACCTGATGCTGCAGCTTTGAAGTCGCCAGCCTCTGCCGGCTGGGCAGCAAACACCGAAGCGTAGAGCCCAGAGGGGTTTGAGCCCCACAGCCCCCACAGGAGCGGAGCAGCCTGTGGCACGGGCAGGGGGCCAGCACGCTGCAGGAGAGCAGGGCACAGCGAGGCGCAGCTGCACATAAGGTCTGTGGTAGCTGATTCCACCGCGGAGCTGCTGGTCCAACCCAGGACAGCGTCAGGGAGGGTGGCCTTGAGTCCAAGCTGAAGAACGGAGCCGTAACCGCACATGTGCTCCAGGCATAGCTAATTGTTGACACTTGTTCACCCTAGAAAACCCTTAGTGTGCAAAGGCCCATCACCGTGCCTTCAGCCAGGACGGGGAGAGCCCCCAGCTCTGCATCGCCAGGGTGCCACGGTGAGTGAGCCCCACAGCTCTCACCTCCCCTCAGCTGCCGATGACCCAGGAGCAGCCCCGGCATGGACAGCAGCTCCAGCAGCATGGGGAGCCCTGCTCCCCCAAGGACTGCATCCCAGGAGCTCTCCCTGAGAGCTCCAAAATTCTCTGGCACTATTTTTACCCTGTGGTTGCTATAGAGACATCAGACCCACTTGCCATGATGCAGAGTCTTTCGGAAGCGCAGCATCACCGGCTGCCGCCTGCCTGCAATAACGCACGGGGCAGCAGTCGCTATTTTGGGCAGAGCCTCCCCATAGCTGGAGATAACGCAGTCCCGCGGGACAGCCTGGGAACGCGATGGAGAGGGAAGAAGGAGGGGAGAACTGCAGAGCCCCAGCACCCTGTCCTCCCCATCCAGCCCTGCTGCTCTCCATCCCCTGGGACGGAGAGCTCAGGCTCAGACCTGGGGCAGCCTGGACTCCAGCCCTGGAGAGCTTTGCCAGTGTGCGCTGCCCTGCTGAGGGGCGACGCCACTGGACATGGGAACAAGCAGCCGCCTGCTCCATCGCTCCTGGTTCCTCTAGGTCGAGGGCGAGCTGCTGCCTCCTCCCAGCCTGGATAAAGTGTGACAGTGTCTGAGCAATGTCCTTGTGCCAGGACTGAACCTCCCAGCCCATCCCTCTGGCCAGTCCTGGGGACAGGAGGGGACACAGGTGTGGGTGCAGCATTGCAGAGCAGGGCACGGCCGTCACCAGAAGAGACCATCACAGATATCAGCTAATTAATCTCCATCACCCCTAGCGGGGTTGGTCCTTGCTTGGTTATATCAGGAGGTTTGGGAGAAATTGGGGTGCAAATTAAAGCAGATGGAAAAACCAACCGGATTTTGGCCTTGCTCATGTCTGCAGGGAAAACATCCGGATGCTGTGGGAATGGCCAGTCCTGCTCATCCTCAAAAACCCGCACGAAGAAAACAGCTGGAGCTGAACACCTGGATGTGGCACGGGAGGGACCTGCTGGCCCAGGAGGCTGCACCTCCCCGAGGAGCACAGGCAGTGGCTGAGGGCTGGACCCCGAACTCTATTAAACCCATCAGCATTCTTAATTAGTGACCCAGCCCTGCACACCCTCCTGGAGCAGCAAGGGGTGGGACCAGCCCAGAGCTGGGCCAACGTGCAAACTGCTGCGAGTTGCGCAGGGCTGGAACCCCCGCTGCCCGGTGCTGGGCATGAGATCCCCGTGCCCAGGGCAGCCACAGCCCCGAGGGCCAGGAGACACGTCTGAGTCCCGGCCATGCTGCTGGGTGCCGGTGGCAATCGTGGAAGAGCTGGTGGTCTTCGAGCTGGCAGCGTTGAAAGCTCCCCCATCACCTGCCCTCATCCCTCCGGGGACACGTGTTTCTAAAAGGAGTCTGTGCGTGGATGAGCTGGCAGAAATAACTGCGCTCAGCCCTCTCTGCGCGGTGTAAGAGATCATCACCAGCTGTTCTGTAAAACACCCAAAATAGAACCAGCGCCACACAGCCCCCGGGGAGACGGGCTGGATTTAGCCCCGACAGCCGGCGCGCGAGGCTCTGCTCACGTCCCACCCGCGTCTGTGCCCCCAGTGCCGGGGCATCCGCTGCTCCAGGGCAATCGGTGCACTGGGAGAGGGAGATGGACCAGGAGATGGACCAGGCTCTGGTGATCCATGGACTGAGTTGTGACAGCTCCTGCCAGGGCTTTCAAAGCACCCAGAGCTGCGATCGCCCCTTGCTGTCCTGTCTCTGAGCCTGCACCCACACCCTCTGCCCCCTGAAGCATCGCTACAGCCCCTGTCAAACCCCTGGATCACAGCCCCAGCAAGCAGCTGAAAGCAGCTCCTCTGGGCTGGGCCAGGCTCTATTTATAACTTCAGAAAGCTGTAATAAAGGGATGAGAGCCACCCGACAGCCTCCCTGCGGTGAGATACCGCTGGAGCGGCCCCACAAAGCACCCGACATCTCTTCTGTTCTCTGCAGTGTCACAGTTGTGTCACCTCCGCCCGCCCTGCCCAGAAGCAGCACTTCTGCCGGGTAAGGGCTCTGGGTGCCGGCTCCCCCGTTCTGCTGCCCCCCACACACCAGCAGCACCTTTGAGACGGTGCCCAGCGCTCCACAGCCTGCCAGGGCTGAGGGGCAGACCCAAGCAGGGCCCCGAGCGTGCACAGGATGGCACCCAAGCACCCACAAAACCACCTCCCTCTCAGCTTTGCCCTGCACTGCCTGGCCCGGGCACCATCCGGACGCTGCTGGAGTGCTGAGGACCAAAGCCAGGGCTCACAGCCTTTGCACCAGAACTGCGTCTTCTCCTCCCACGGCCATCCCTGCCAGCCCCGTTGCCATGGCACCCTCGGGGATGGCACGGATGCTGGCGAGTAGGATGAAGGTAGGTGGACGCGTTGGCTCTGCATAGCCAGGATGGGGCTGGGGCAGATCCAGGGGCCCCTTGAAGCAGGTGGGGTCCGTTCCCCTTCCAGGAGGTCCCAACTCTCCAGGATAACTGGCAGAGGCAGATCCTGGAGAGCCTTTTGCTTGCTGGCAATCTCGTGAGGAACTGAGCTGGTCTTGGTGTCACAGGCATTGCCCTGCCCCAGGCTCTGCTGCCGTCTGGAAAGCTTCTCCTGTCTGCAGCTTTGATGAGGACATGGGAAGCAATCAGCACCTGCGGACAACGCACTGGGTTATAAACAGTAATCAAGGTGAGGGCTGCCCCTGGTCTGCCTCCACACCTGTGCCCCTCGGTCACCTCTCTGGTCGGGTTTTGGAGGACTCTGACCACATTGTTTGCACCAGTGCTAGCAGAGACTGACGTGTGAGCCAGGGCGATGCTGATCTCGCACCAGAGGGGATGTAGGGAACACTCGGTCCAGAAGGGAGCAATGGTTAAAGCTGAGATGACAGACGATGCTTCGCAGGCATTTCTACATGTCCCAAGCCTCTCGTGTTCGTGACTTCTAGAAAGCCAAGGAAGGAGCAGGGATGCTCCTAGTTAAGCCATCACCCAGTTAAACAAGTTCTCCTGGTTTTGGCACTCAGAATCCTGGAATGGTTTAGGTTGGAAGGGACCTCAAAGCCCATCCAATTCCACCTCCTGCCATGAGCAAGGACACCTCCCAGTGGATCAGGGGCTCCACAATGTCCCTGGACAACATCTCATGTTCACAGCAACTGAACTTCATACTAGGAGGCTGGTGAGCTGGCACCAGGCAGGCAAGGAGCAGGCAGGGAGCAGGAGCAGTGCCAGAGGCCAGCAGGTCAGGCAGTAGAGCTGCCTGTACCTTCCTGGACCCCCAGGAATCACCCGGGAGCAAACACAGCCCAAGGAGCAGAGCAGACGTTACTCAGCAAAACACCCTGAACAACTCATAGCTCGGAAAAAAATGCAACCTGCGATCTTGTGCGAGTTGGAAGTGGGGGTAGGCAACTCCACCGATCACTTGATATGAATTATTCAACAAAAAGGGAAGCAGATGGCAAAGACAGCAACAATTTGTGTAGAAGAAGGGTGGGTTATCATTGCACTCAGTCCCCTCCATGGGCACCCCTGGGCTGTGGTCCCAGCAGCGCAGCCCCCAGGGCTCTCCCAGGCAGGACGAGGGTAGCCTGTGTGCAGCCCTGCTTGTGTCCAGCCCTGCCCGTGCCCAGTTCTGCCTCAGGAGAGAACCACAGGCAGCTCTGCCCGTGCCCAGCCCTGTCTTCGTCCAGCTCTGCCACTGCCATCCCTCTTCGGACAGGCAGCCAATGGGTTCCAGATCCTACATCACCGTGCTCATCCTTCCCAGATGGGAGCAGAGCTGGAGCATCTCCCATTCCACCGACACCTGGAAGCTGGTGAGTTTTGGCTGTTGGAGCAGGAAGGAAAGCAAGCTCTCAGTTCTGAACATCTGCAAGGAAAGGTTAATCTTTCTCTCCAGCCAGGTCCAGCCCCAGTGGGCAGGAGAGCCTGGAGCTGTGGCCAGGGCTGAGGGGCCACAGTGTCCAAGTAGGGTACACAGATGAGGAAGAGTTGCTCGCAGGTGGGAGGGTTGGTTCCTCAGCGCATGGGGCATGCGAGTCCTCCAGCCCAGCTCCTGAGCGGGGCTACCGCACCGAGGAGCATTTCTACCATCTCCACCTGTACTGAGGCCACAGCTTTTGTCCCCAGTGATCCAACTGCCTGACCCCAGCCTGGAGAAGTGAAGGGGCCAGGGAGACCTTAGAGCAGCTTCCAGGACTGAAAGGGGCTCCAGGAATGGTTGGACTCGATGACCCGGGGGTCTTTTCCAACCTGGTGATTCTATGATCCTATGATTCTATGAAAGCTGGGGAGGGGCTCTTGATCAGGGAGTGCAGGGACAGCACAAGAGGGAATGGTTTTGAGCTGAAACAGGGAAGATTTAGGTTACATACTAGGAATCAATTTGTTACTGAGGGTATTGAGGTCCTGGCTCAGGTTGCCCAGAGCAGTGGTGGTTGCCCCATCCCTGGAGGTGTTCAAGATCAGGTTGGATGAGGCTCTGAGCCCCCTGATCCCGTGGGAGGTGTCCCTGCCCGTGCCAGGGGGTGGACCTAGATGGGCTTTGAGGTCCCTTCCAACCCAAACCGCTCCATGATCTCCAATGATCTCCCTCTTCCCTGCTCCCTCCCTTGTGACTACCACTCACACGTCCTGGCACAACTGCATCGCTTTGCCCTGGGATGCTGCTTTCTCTGGTGCTGGAGAACAACCCCCACTCCCAGCAGAGCCTCTGCTCATCCTGCCAAGGCAATTTGTCTGGTTCTAAATTTATTTTTCAAGCAGAGCTTTTCCACAAATAACCTGGTGCGTGCGTGTGCGTCTGAAAATGAATGGACAAACACGTACATTGTCAGGGCTTCCACGGCTGATTCAGGGGCTCCTGAGCAGCCCCTGCTTTGCCAGTGCCACAGGAGCTGCCATAAGGTTTTCCTAAATGCTTGCTAATATAATAAACCCTATTTCATTTTTCTGCTAGCTCCGATTATTATTGTTATTATCACCTTTTACCAAGAAGGCTGCAATTTTAGTTTGTATTTTAGTGATCACAAGAGAAATTTCCCCTAATGATACTCCAATCTAGGTGAGTGCTGTGACAAATACCGCTACAGGCAGTGGCAGCGGGCTCAGTTACAGAGCCACGTGTGACCTCATGTTTATTGTGTGTTAGTGACAGCTTCCACCCAATTACTTGTTTCTGCCAAGACTGCTCCTAAAGAGCTGATCTTCTCAGCAGGCACAGAGTAAAATGGGCTGGAGCCTGCAGAAAAGCATGTTTCTGCCTGGCTGAGAAGTTTACAGACCAGAGAGGTCTGACCAGGGACAGCCAAGAAGAGTGCTGGACCTGGAAATTCTCAGTGGCAGAGGCTGGGGAACAAAGCTCCCGAGAAGAACCCAGGGACTCCAGCCTCCCCTGCCCAGCACAGAGCACCCCAGCACCTCAGATGATGGGCACTCAGACCACAGGTTGGTTAACATCAGATGGGATCTCAGGGCATCTCTAATTGGAGAGCGGGGTCAGCCGTGGGCTCAGAGCAGTTTGCTTGTAGTTGGGTCCTGCTGGTTCTGGAGACAATGAAGAAAGACAGCAGAGCCCCACTGGGAAGCCCCTGCCAGTACAGGGTGGCCCTCACAGCAACACTAGGGCACTCTAACTCCCGCGGGACACACGGCACCACAGCGGGCATGGGGGCACTGGCAGCACATGCACACCAGAGTGCCTCCACCCCGGTGCCTGGGCACATGCGGGCACCAGGGAACACGTGTGGCACGGCTCCCCACGCACCCATGGGGACACAGGCACCTCGGTGCAGACAACAGGCCCTGCACGCGGGCACAGGCGGACGTGGGCATGGGGACACGGGCACACACATGGGGATGCAGCCCCACATAGAATCATAGAATCACCAGGTGGGAAAAGACCCACTGGATCATCGAGCCCAACCATTCCCGTCAATCACTAACCCATGTCCCTCTGCACTTCATCTACCTGGGTTTTAAATATGTCCAGGGAAGGTGACTCAACTCCCTCCCTGGGCAGCCTCTGCCAGTGACCAATGACCCTTTCCATGATTTTTTTTTTCCGGACGTCCAGCCTGACCCTCCCCTGGCAGAGTTTGGGGCCATTCCCTCTCGTCCTGTCCCCTGTCCCTTGGGAGAAGAGCCCAGCTCCCTCCTCTCCACAACCTCCCTTCAGGTAGCTGTAGAGAGCAATAAGCTCTCCCCTCGGACTCCTCTTCTCCAGGCTAAACACCCCCAGACCCCCCCGCCCCCCGCAGGGACACGGCCCCCCCCGCCCCTCCCCGCCCCGCCGGGGGCGGACGCGCCGCCCCCTCCCCGCGCAGCCCCGGGAGCACCGGGTGACGCAGCCGCCCGGAGCGCTCATCAGGCACCGGCACCGGCACCGGCACCGGGCTGCAGGTAGCGGCGCGGGGGGCGGCCCCCGGCAGCATTTCGGACAGGGGCACCCGCCCCGGGGTCCCCGTTCTGCCCCGCGGTCCCCGCAGCCCAGCGCGCCCGGACCCTCCGGTGGCGCCGGGACCCAGGTGAGGCGGCACGGGGCGACCGGGGGGCGAGCGGCGGGGTCCCCGCGGGGAAGGGGCCGTGGGCAGCGCCGGGATGCGGCTGCGGGGACGGGGGCGACACCGCCTGCGCCCTCGAGGGTGACACCCGGGGGCGAGAACTTACAGAGGTCCTGGAGCTGCGGCATCCCCGGGTCCTCCGGGACCCACTGCATCCCCGCGTCCTCCAGGACATGCATCCTCGCGTCCTCCGGGACTCACAGCATCCCTGCACCTTCTGAGAAGTGCATCCCCATATCCTCTGGGATCCACAGCATCCTCGTGTCCTCCGGGATCCACAGCATCCCCGCATCCTCCAGGACATGCATCCCCACATCCTCCGGGACCCACACGATCCCCACATCCTCCGGGAGATGTATCCTCCGGGACCCACAGCATCCCTGCATCCTCCAGGAGATGCATTCCTGCATCCTCTGGGACCCATAGCAACCTCGCATCCTCCGGGAGATGCATTCCCGCATCCTCCAGGACCCACAGCATCTCCGCATCCTCTGGGAGCCACAGCAACCCTGCATCCTCCAGGAGATGCATCCCCGCATCCTCTGGGACCCACGGCATTCCTGCATCCTCCAGGAGATGCATGCCTGCGTCCTCCGGGACCCCCAGCAACCCTGCATCCTCTGGGGGGATGCATCCCTGCATCCTCTGGGACCCACAGCACCCCACATCCTCCAGGAGATGCATCCCCGCATCCTCCAGGACCCCCAGCAACCCCGTATCCTCCAGGGCTCAGGCTGGTGGGCAGAGTGGAGCAGCGGGTGCTCAGCAGCATGGAGAGGCTTTTGGAGAGAACCAAGGAGCAGAGGCTGCCAAGTGCTCAGGAGTGAGCCAGGTGTGCTCAGAGGGTCCCAAGCAGGCAGGGATGCTCCAGGGAAGGGCTGGGCATGGCCCAAGGAGTGGAAACTGCTGCTCGCATCTGGACAGGCAGCAAAGGGCAATGAGAGCACGGGGCAAGGAAGTGGCAGGGTCCCTGGATGCCCTGGCCGAAGGTCTGTTTCTGTTCCTCTGTGATGTTTCCATGGTGCTGGGCATCTGCTGGTCCCCCCAGCACAGCTCCAAGCGGCTCCTTCTGCCTTGTGCATGCAGGTCTCAGAGCTGCAGGAGGCGGGTGTTGCTCCTCAAGGCCACAAGGCACTCAGGTTGTGCACCGTGGCTGTGGAGTGATGCACAGGAGTCTTACCTGGCTGAGTTTCCCCCTGCTGGCCCAGGGCAGCCGGTGGCAGGGAGGCACTTTTGCCAGCAGAGACGCCGCCTGTTGATCCTCCTGAGCCAGTCCTGCTGCAGAGACTGCTGTGAGTGGAAGCTGCTCTTGCAGCGCTCTCCTACACAAGTGGCTCACCCACCATTAAGCAGCTTGTGGTTGCAGACAGTGTGACCACAGCTGCTTCACATTTCCTTCAGCAGCGACGAAACAAAGATCCAGCCCAAGAAGGCATGGGAGGTGCTCACGCCGTCTCCAGTGGGCTCTAGAAGATCTAGAGATCTAGAAGACGTGGTGGAAACCAGCTTGGTATCAGGACCATTCTGATGTGTCTGGCACCCGGGGAAAGCAGCTGTATCTAGGCAATATCAGCACAGCCACCACAGAAGCAGCACTGGAAAAGAGCAAGGCAAGAAGATCTGAGATGTATCAGCAGGGAGCAGCACTGGCAGAGCTGCTCTGCAAGGGGAGGCGAGCTGTAAGCTGAGGGTGACCACTGAGAGACCCCATCAGCAGGGCAGGGACAGCCAGCAGCAGGTCCCATGAACAGCGGTCACCGGGCCAAGGCAAGGTGGCAGCTCAGGTCCTGGGTTAAGGGAGGAAACCCAATGAACAAGTCTGGTCTGACAGGCGTGGATGGAGCCTCAGACACCTCCACAGCCCAAACCAGGGCTGAGGCCACAGAAAAGAATGCCATACATCCTAAAGATGAGGTTATTGAGAGGGAGCCAGTGCCATAAAGCAAACATGGTATGGCTGTGAGAAGGCAGGGCTAAGGCATCTCCCAGCCAGCAAAGAACAGCTCTTTCTCCCCCGAAGATCTGAGCAGATCGAGCCTTTCCTCCTGCTGCGGCTCTCCTGCCTTGTACCCTGGGCTCCCCATGGACAGCAGGGACACCCTGTGCAAGGGGCTGTGGTACTGCCCACGGGCAGGGCAGTGGCTTGGGGGGCATTCCTGGGGCCTTGGAGGGGTGGACATGGTCAGAGATGCAGCTGGACACAGAGCAGTGCCGAGAGCATGAGAGTCTGGGTAAGCAGGGCAGAGGCAAGAGCCATGGCTGAGGAGCAAGCCTCACCTCTCCCTCACGGTTCCTTCCACAGCTGCCGGCTGACGCCGTCCTGGCCCACCAGCAGCAGCAGCTGGTTCCATGGATGAGGTGATGGACCTGGAGATGGGGGGGAACTCCCTCCTGAAGGCAGTATGGCTCGGCCGGCTCCGCCTGACCCGGCTGCTGCTGGAAGGGGGGGCTTACATCAACGAGAGCAACGAGAAAGGGGAGACGGCCCTGATGGTGGCCTGTATCACCACACACGTCGACCAGCAGAGCATTAACAAGGCCAAGATGGTGAAGTACCTACTGGACAACAGAGCCGACCCCAACATCCAGGACAAGTCCGGGAAAACAGCCCTCATGCACGCCTGCATCCGCGGCGCCGGGGGGGACGTGGTGTCCCTGCTACTGGAGAATGGGGCAGACCCCAGCCTGGAGGACCACTCGGGAGCATCAGCCCTGGTCCACGCCATCAACGCCGATGACAAGGACGTGCTGCAGCACCTCCTGAACGCCTGCAAAGCCAAAGGCAAGGAGGTCATCATTATCACCATGGACAAATCAGCCTCTGGCACTAAGACCACCAAGCAGTACCTGAACATTCCGCCCTCACTGGAGTTCAAGGAGAGGAGCCCCCCTGAGGCATGCTCAGCACCTCCCAGCACCCACCTGAAAACTCCCATATCGGCACCTTCCCCTGCTGAGAAGGAGAGCAGCACCTTCAGCTCGCACCCACAGCACCCTGGGGAACCCAATCCACCTTCTCCTGGCTGGAGAGCGGGCACGGCCAGGAGAGCCCGCCTGCGCCAGCTGAAGCGCCTGCGCTCGGAGCCCTGGGGTCTGGTCGCTCCCTCGGTGCTGGCGGCCTCTGCGCACCATGACGACATGGGCGTCTGTGCGGACGATGAGGTGGTCATGGGCATCGGCGACCTCTCGCTCTCCAAGAAAGCTCCCCTCACCCGCAGCGGCAGCAGCAAGAGCAAGGACCCCTCTCTCTTCCCCCCGGTAGATGAGCAGGCTCTGAGGACACCACCAGCCCCCACACCACTGGCAAGGAAAGCGGGCTACGAGAAGAACCAGGCCACCCACCAGCGCCTGCCGCGAAGGAGCACGCTTCCCGAGGGGCCGGAGAGCATCAGCTCCACTGGCTCGGCCACAGCGCTGGACGCGCTGCACTGGCGGAGGCTGGGCACTGAGCACCACGACTGTGACCCCCAGCTCTCTGGTGTCCCCAGCCCGGCCGAGGTGGGGAAGGCGCCGTCAGAGAGGAGGAGGCTCAGCGGGTCCCACCTGACGTTGCTGGATGGCTCACGGGAGTCCCTGGACAGCGTTGCCGGTTCATCGCCCGGGACCGTCCGGCGCCGACCCCCGGGGCTGCTGGAGAGGCGAGGGTCCGGGACGCTGCTGCTGGACCACATCTCCCACACGAGGCCAGGGTATCTGCCCCCCTTGAACGTGAACCCCAATCCCCCGATCCCTGACATCGGCTCCAGCAGCAAAACCTCCTCCCCGCTCGCTGCTGGCTTCAAGTCCCTGGTCCCCATTGCACCAAGCTCTCCCAGGTGGGGTGACTTGAGAGCCAAAAGGAAGCTTCTCCGGAGACACTCCATGCAGGCGGAGCAGATGCGGCAGCTCTCTGATTTTGAGGAGATAGCAGCCCAGTAGCCGTGTCCCCATTTGCTCCCCAGGAGGATGACAAGAGCCATGCCCTCCCTGCAGAAACATGAAGGTTCCCACGTGGAGCAGTCACTTGTCCCTAGGGAAGCGCTGGTGGCTGTGAGAGTCAGACCTGTGCCCATGGGGGTAATCAGGAGGCGGAATCTGCTCCCACTCAGTAGAGTTGTAAGGAGAGACCAGCATCCAGCCCAAACAGCCCAAGTCTTTCTGGTTCTTCATTCCCTTTGGACCTTTCTGTAGGAGCAATCACCTGTGAGGCCCGTCACAGCCCATCTGAGATCATCAGGCATCGCACAAACGTTCTTCCTGCCTGCAGTTCACTTATTCCTCAAAATTTCCAATCTACTTTTCTTCTGTTCTGCTTGTTCTAGCACAGAAACCCATTTGGAGCCCCGCACCAGGGAGCTGTGGGGCTTATGTGTTTGTGGGGTGCCTACCAGGATGGGAAGGAGCTGGAGGCTGGAGGAGGGAGACAATTCTCCACTTCGGAGATTGCCGAGCGCTTTGGAACTCCAGAGGCTGAGCTAAAGCGATTGGCACTGCCATCCCGTGCCTCCAGCGGGCCTGGGTCGGAACAGGTCTGCCTCTGTCTCTGAGGCAACCAAGGTCCAGGGGCATTTCCCACTCCAAGCGCTGGATTCCTGGGCAAGGAGCCCTCCCAGCTAGTCTGCGTGGGAAGCTTCTGCAAGGATGGAGGATCAAGGATGCCAAGTTGCCAAGTGCCACGTGCTGAGCATCAAGGGCTCATTGCAGCAGTGAAAGCTGCAGGCACAGCACCACAGCCAGGACCTGCTGCAACCAGGGGGGTTATTCTCCCTCTGTACTTGGCACTGGTGAGACCGCAACTCGAATCCAGGGTTCAGTTCTGGGCCCCTCACCACAAGAAGGATGTTGAGACTCTGGAGCGAGTCCAGAGAAGAGCAACGAAGCTTGTGAAGGGGCTGGAAAACAGGCCTGATGAGGAACGGCTGAGAGACCTAGAGGTGTTTAGCCTGGAGAAGAGGAGGCTGAGGGGAGACCTCATTGATCTCTACAACTACCTGAGAGGAGGTTGTGGAGAGGAGGGAGCTGGGCTCTTCTCCCAGGGGACAGGGGACAGGACGAGAGGGAATAGCCTCAAGCTCTGCCAGGGGAGGTTCAGGCTGGACATCAGGAAAAAAATTTTCATGGAAAGGGTTGTTGGGCACTGGCAGAGGCTGCCCAGGGAGGGCGTTGAGTCACCTTCCCTGGAGGTGTTTAAGGGACGGGTGGATGAGGTGCTCAGGGACACGGTTTAGTGTTTGATAGGAATGGTTGGACTTGATGATCCTGGGGGTCTTCTTCAACCTAGCGATTCTGAGATTCTGTGATTCTGTAATTCTGTGATTCGGGGCCACCTGGGGCTGCTGCGCCCAGGGAGGTAGGGAGAGAGCCTGGATGCGGGCAGGAGGAGGGGGCAGCTGCGGGATGGGGCTGCGTGGCTGCAGCTGCGCTCTGCTCAGCACTGTCCCAATGCAGCGAGAGTCCAAGCCAGCAGACACGTCTGCGTGGCTGGCGCTGGGGGATGCAGCTGCGGTTCTTTCCAGCCCCACAGATGGGACCGTGGGGCACCCATGGCAGGACAGGGCCCGCACTCACAGCGCATGGCAGCGTTGCAGCATCAGGGCAGCAGACCCTGGCCTGCCCCCCCTCACCCCACGCGCTCGGCCCCAGCCCCAGCCAGGCAGCCGTGGGAAGCGCTCCTCACCCCGCACTCGCTGGGCACTGCGGGCTGGACGTGCGCCGTAGCCGCCACTGTGTGCCGTTTAGAGCAAAGGTGGGCTTGTATTTTTACAGCCTTAAAGTTTATACTTTCTGTGGGTTAAATGTCTTAATAGATTGAATTTCAGGCATGTTTTCCCTATAATGGTGACCTTTGTCTTCTGGTGTAAAGTGTGGAGTTTTAAATCCTGTAGATCACAGAATCGTGGAATGGTTTGGGTTGGAAGGGACCTCAAAGCCCATCCAGTCCCACCCCTGCCATGGGCTGCGACACCTCCCACTGGATCAGGGGCTCCCAGCCCCATCCAGCCTGGCCTGGAACCCCTCCAGGGATGGGGCAGAAACCACTGCTCTGGGCAGCCTGGGCCAGGGCCTCCCCACCTCACAGGGAAATATTTCTTCCCGCTTCCCCATCCCAGTTTGGTTCCTCTTTTCCATTCCTTTCTCAATATCCCCATCTTTTGCATTTGTCTGGGACGCCGTCGCCCCGTGAGCGATGCCCTGGGCCTGGGGAGCACGGGGAGTGCTTCCCCGTGGGAATATCTGAACGGGGATGGATGGAAACGCGTGCGCACACCGTGGGCGTCAGCGGGATGGTGTCATGGAACAGCACAGGCTTTCAAGATGATTAGTTCGTTAATAAAGAGCTCGGCGGTGGCCAGAGGGTCCCGCAGCACCAGTCACACTGCGGGGGAGAAGGGCTTAGGGGGAATTGGGGGGGTAGGGACCTTGGGGGGCTCCAGGGAGTGGGAATGGGGTGACTGGGGGTCCAGGGAGGTCAGGGCGGGGGGAGGGTGGGGGTCACAAGGGCATGGAGGGGGGTGGATTGGAGGATCAGGGGTTCCAGGAGTGTCTGGCAGGGTCCAAGGAGTGGGGAGGGGGGCACTGGGGGCACCAAGGGGGGGGCACAAAGGCGAGTCAAGGGGGACTGGAGGATCCCGGGGAGGCTCGGGGATCCCGGGAGGTGTCCAGTGGGGTCCGTGGGGGCAGGGAGGGGGGCACCGGGGGGACCAGGGATGTCCGGGAGGGCGGGGAGGAGGGGGGCAAAAGGCGTGGAGAGGGGGATTGGGGGGTCCCGGGGGGTCAGGGCGGCTCGGGGGGGTGGGGCACAGAATTGGGGAGGGGGGCACTGGAGGAACTCGGGGGGCCCGGGAGAGGGGTGTCTGATAGGATCCGGGGAGTGAGGGGGGGGGGCGGGGGGCAGTGAGGTCTGGGGAGGGAGGGGATTACAAAAGTGATTTGGGGGGACTGGAGGAACCCGGTCCGGGGGCGGGGCCCGGGGGGTCCGGGGGCGGGGCCTGGGGGCGGGGGCCCGGAGGGGTGGGGGCGGGGCCCGGAGGGGTGGGGGCGGGGCCCGGGTGGGTGGGGGCGGGACCTGGGGGCGGGGCCCGGGTGGGGCCGGGGGCGGGGCCCGGGTGGGGCCGGGGGCGGGACCTGGGGGCGGGGCCCGGGTGGGGCTGGGGGCGGGGCCTGGGGGCGGGGCCCGGGGCCGCCCTCAGCGGAAGCGCCGGGTCCGGGAGGAGCCACGTCAGGCGGGGCGGAGCCTGGACGGGGTCGGGATGGGGCCCGGGGTGCTGGGGCTGGTGGCGGTGCTGGTGCTGGGAGCGGGGGGCACCGAGCTGACCTTCGAGCTGCCCGACAGCGCCAGGCAGTGCTTCCACCAGGAGCTCGACCGCGGCCTCAAGTTCACGCTGGACTACCAGGTCCTGTGCCCCTCGCCCCCTGCCCGCACCCCCCGGCCCTGCTCCCCCTGCCCACGCCTCGCAAGCAGCCCGTGTCCCCCCTGGCCCTGCTTGTGCCCGTCACCCCCTTCCCGTACCCCCTGCCCATACCGCCCTTGACTGTGTCCCCCTTACCCGTACCCCTTGCCCATACCCCCTGCCC
The DNA here is from genome assembly GCA_033459285.1 of Clamator glandarius. NCBI lineage: Eukaryota > Metazoa > Chordata > Aves > Cuculiformes > Cuculidae > Clamator > Clamator glandarius. The sequence continues at coordinate 685,895 of JAUNZM010000240.1, forward strand.
ATACCCCCCTTGCCTGTGTCCCCCTGCCCACACCCCCTTGCCCATACCCCCTGCCCATACCCCCCTTGCCTGTGTCCCCCTGCCCACACCCCCTTGCCCATACCCCCTGCCCATGCCCCTCTTGCCTGTGTCCCCCTGCCCACACCCCACTGCCCATACTCCCCTACCCGTATCCCCCTTGCTCATACCCCCCCTTGCCCGTACCCACCGTGCCCCTATCCCCCTGCCCACGCTCCCCTCCTCATACCATGCCCCTGCCTGTGCCCTCCTGCTCCTGCCCACACCCCCCACTGCCCCAGGCTGGGCTGCAGCTGCACATCCCCCTCCCAGCTCCCCACGTGCAGCACCAGGAGCTGTTCCCAGCCCTGGCCCTGTGCCCAACAGTGCCCATCTCAGAGTTTGCACTGAGATGTACCCACAGCAGCCCCTGACCTAGCCGTCAGGGCTGTCCCCCCTGTCCAGACACCCCCTGAGCTCCAGGCGATGTGACACGGCTTCCCCTGGGGCCAAGTCCCATGGCTCGCGGCCAAGGGCACGGAGCCTGCTCGCCGAGGGCACAGCCGTGCACATGGGAGCAGGAGGCTCCACCACGTAGCTCACCTAGTGCTGCCCGCATCTCCTTGCGCAGGTGATCACTGGGGGCCACTACGATGTGGACTGCTACGTGGAGGACCCCAACGGTAGGACCATCTACAAGGAGACCAAGAAGCAGTACGACAGCTTCCCGCACCACACCGAGGTCAAGGGCATCTACACCTTCTGCTTCAGCAACGAGTTCTCCACCTTCTCCCACAAAACCGTCTACTTCGACTTCCAGGTGGGCGATGAGCCGCCCATCCTGCCCGACATGAACAACCGCGTCACCGCCCTGACACAGGTGGGTGGCTCTGGAGGGAGGTCCCGCTGCAGCTCCCACCTGTGGCCAAACGGTCCCGCAGGGTGGCGGTTGGGGGCACATCCCCTTCTCCTCTGCCAAATGCAGAAGTGCCAACCGCCTGCAGCCGCCCGCTGCATGCAGGGCACATCCTCCCAGCAGGGTGGGCAGGGAGGGAGGGAGGAGGTTGCTCTGGGGCAGAACCTCTCCCAGCCTCACCAGCCGGGTTCCGTCCTGCACCAGGGAAGCATCGCGAGGATTTCCCACCCCTTGGTGTAAACCCACAGGATGCCTGCACCGTGGGCTGCTATCCAGACCCTGCCCGTGGCCTCTTGCGCTGCAGCGGTGCTCTCAGTTACACCCTGCTGCGCACAGCAGGCTTCCCCCCTCCAGACAGTCTCCGGTGTGGTCCTTTTGAGCAGAACTGCTCGGGGTTTGGGGGAGGCAGAGACACACTGCTCTCCTATTCTCGGGTGCCCTGCACAGCCCTTACCTCGCAAGTGGCCTGCGTCAGGAGCTGTGGATCGTGCTTGTGTCCCCAGATGGAGTCTGCCTGTGTCACCATCCATGAGGCTCTGAACACAGTGATCGACTCCCAGACTCACTACCGCCTGCGGGAAGCGCAGGACCGGAGCAGAGCCGAAGACCTCAATGTCCAAGTCTCATACTGGTCGGTTGGGGAAACCCTCATCCTCTTTGTGGTCAGCGTTGGGCAAGTGATGCTGCTCAAAAGCTTCTTCACCGAGAAGAGACCTGGCAGTGGCAGGGCCAGCACCTAGAGCTGCAGCTGCTGCCCGGACCGCGGGGGGAGCGGGCAGGCAGCTGTCTCCTGGGTCACATTTTACCTCTGTCTTGTGCACGGTGCTGCCATGGGGAGGTGGCGAGAGGAGGAGGTGGTGATGTGACGCTGCTGGGTGGGATGGAAAACGGTCACCCAAGTACAGGCATCCCCCAGCATCACTGCCTGTGTTGCCTTCGCCTTCCCTGCAGCCCCGTCCCCTCACCCGGCTGCTCTGTCCCTGCTCGTCAGCTCCAGTAGGGAGGTGGGTGGGCACCGACACCCCTTGCTGATGCACATGCAGCTCTGGCACTCAACGAGGCCACTCGCACACCCCCAGTGCGCAGAGAGCTCTGCCCAGGCTGGCAAGGGGACAGAGCACTGGAGACCTACCCCACGTCCCCTCCTGAGCGCTCCTGCCCTGAGCTGTGCTGTCACCTGTGGGAAGGCCAAGGCCGGCAGCAGCATTCCAGGAGCCGCTGGATCAAAAAGGGAGGCAAGGTTTCAGCAAGGAGGCAGTTTCTTGGTGGTATCGATTGCTTTGCAACCCCTCGTCTGCACTGCGAGGCGTTCCCAGGCCTTTCTCTGCTATGGGAGCAAGTGGCAAGCCCCATACAAGATATTTTCATATTTACGTGATTCCATGCCTGGGGTTTGGCCCCCCATGTGTCTTACCATGTCTGGCAGACAGTGGGGGCCAGCACAGCTCTGTTCCGCAAGTGCTGAGAATGCCCCATCCCTGCCCCAGCAGCAGCAAGAACCTCCCCATGCCCCTGGGACTGCAGCCCTGTTCCCTGGAGCCCCACAAGCCAGAGATGCCCACAAGAGCCCTTGGGAGACCACCCCGTGTGAGCTCTGGGGTCACCAGAGCTCCAGCTGCCACCACCAGCCCTTGAGCACACCCGGGATCACTCCTGCAGAGCCGGAGCAGCACCACTGGCATTTCATTCTGTCACTTTGTAATAAACCCCTGCAACAGTGGTTCATGCTGCCGTTCTCAGGCTGGACACTGCCACAGCCACTGCCAAGCTGGCAGCCTCATCCAGCCCCTCAGTGCCCCACAGAAAGGCTCAGCAGCAGCTCGGGTGATGCCAGGCTCACCCCAGGCAGACCCCATCGCGGAGGAGATGTGTTGGTGCAGCCAGGTGCTGCAGCCCTGCCCTGCCACACCGCGGCTGAGCGAGCTGCGGGCTCAGGTCCAGCTGCCCTGGCAGCACAAGCGGCTCTCCCAGCTCATGCGTGAGGCCACGTTGTCACTAAGGGCTTCCCTAGGAATATGGGCAAACCCATAGGGCTGGGTTCTTGCCTGGCAGTGGGGACTGCAGAGGGTTGAAGGACCCAGCAACCACCGTGGAGAAGGGGGGTTCCTGCACAGACACTGTCCTGGCCCCACCAAACCCCACCTCTGCCAGCAACCCCTCCCCAAGGCCAGGGAGATGCTGGAGCTGTACCCCTGAGCCATCTCTCGCCACTGGCATCGATCCTGGCACCACAGAGGGTACAGAGCCCCTGCTCGAGGCCCAGGACTGCAGCTCGCTCCGCATCTCCCCATTGTCTCCCAGCCCAGTGGTTGCTCCAGCTCCTGTGGCAGCGCTGGCCTTGGCATAGTTTCCGCACAGCCGGGAGCAGCCGGGCCCCCGTGCCTCGCAACGACCTTCAGCAGGAGCTGAGAGCTCCTGTTTCGAGCGAAGCTGCTGGCGGGTGCAAGGCTGCTGCAGGCAGCCCAGGCCCTAGGGCTGCTGCCAGCTTGGTGCCGCCAGTGGTGACCAGACCCGCAACCCACAGCCACTGCAGTGAGGGCAGCGCCCAGCCCTGGCCAAGCTGCAGGATGCCCTTGGCTGGGAATGAGCCAGCTCCCATTCTGGAGCCCGTGGCCGGCGGGATGGGGCTGGGGTGGTTCTGGGACCCCAGTCCCGCTCACGACCGGGACACAGGGAGCGACCACGCGACACTTTATTGCTGTGCACGGCTCTGCTACAGCAGCTCCGCAGGGCTCGGCGGGTGCAGAGAGGGGACATGGGGCACCCACACTTTCCCATCGGGCAGAGAACTCTGCCCAGGCTGGCGAGGGGACAGAGCGCTGGGGACCCACCCTGCATCCCCATCCCAAGTACTCCTGCCCTGAGCTGTGCCATCACCTGCGGGAGGGCAAGGCCAGCAGCAGCATCCCAGGAGCTGCTGGCTCAAAAAGGGAGGGGAGGTTTCAGCATGGGCGTTTTGCTTGGTGGTTTCTGTTGATTTGCAAGCCCCCATCTGCACAGTGAAGCATTTCCCAGGCCTTTCTCTGCTGTGGGGTCAAGCGGCATGCAGGGCTTGGCAAGTGTGGAGGGGGGAGCAGGGTCACCTGTGCCAGTCCTGCCACCCACAGAGGTGCTTTGGAGCGTAGGAAGAGACTGTTAGCAACCCCAACCCTGCCAGCTCCACGCTGTCCTACTGCCGATCCCCTCCTGCCAGCAGCCTCAGAGCATCCCTGCTGGCACAGAGCCATGCATGGGTCACAGCGAGCTGCTCTGGCAGGAGCTGGCTCTGGGGGGCACCGGCCACCCCCGTGACCCCGGGACACCCTGCTTGGGCGGCAGCGAGGAGGCTGAGCAGCGGAAGGAGCCAGTGGCTGGTGAGGGCAGCTGGGGCTCAGGGTGGTGCCCGCAGGGGCAACCCCAGCCCCTCCGGAAGGGGATGGTGAAGAGCCCGTAGGTGATGGGATCCAGGCAGGCGTTGAAGAGGCCGAAGATGAAGAGGATGTGAGTGAGGGCCGGCGAGACCGTCTTCTCCATGTCCCGCGGGCAGAACCAGTACCACAGCCCCAGCAGGTAGTAGGGGGTCCAGCAGAGGATGAAGGACGAGACGATGACCAGGCTCATCTTCAGCATGCGCAGCCGTGCCCGCGGGATGTTGTTCCTGGAGCACCGCAGCGACACGTCCCGGGAGGAGACTGGGGGGTGGGCAAACCCCATGAACACCCCCTGCCCTGAGGGAGAGCAAGGGGGTCCCCACAGAACCCCAGCCAGGGCTTCCCCCTGCTCCCTTCAGCCCTGGGTCCCTGCAAAGCCCCTTGGGCACGGGGAGGCAGCAGCCGGGCACTCACAGAGGCTGGAGCCCATGCGCCGGGAGATCTCCAGGAGGATGCGTGCGTAGCAGCAGACCATGATGAGCAGCGGCAGCAGGAAGAGGCAGGCGAAGCCCAGCATGTTGTAGAGGGTCTCGTGCCAGGGCTGGGGGAAGCTGCCCTGCGTGGTGCACTGGGTGAAGTTGTGCGGGGGGCGGAGGGTAACCGTGTGGAAGAGGAAGAGCTGGAGGGAGAGTAGAGCCGGGATGGCAGCCAGCTCACCAAGGGCCGCACAGTGACAGGAGCTCTGCGACTTCCGAAAGCGCCAGCATCCCAAGCCAAGGACCACTGGACTGCAGGGTCAGACACTGCCCCCGTGTCAGCTCTGCTCCCCACTCATGCCACCACAGCCCCTGCTCTGCTGCCCAGCCTGGCTCCCTCTCCATCCCCATGCCGCAGGACTCGCAGCAGTGCCAGCCCTGGGAGCGACCCTAGTTGGCAGAGCTGGCATCGCAGGAGCCGGCATCGCAGGAGCCAGCACAGGGGCTGAGTGGGCACCTGCCAGGGAGCACGGGGATGGAGACATGGTGAGGAGCCCTGGGGATGGGTACCTGCGGCACAGAGAGCCCCGCGCTGAGGAGCCAGGCGACGTAGAGCATGATGCGGTTCCTCCTGCGGGTGTGGGCGATGGCCAGTGGGCGCAGGATGGCAGCCTGCCGGTCCAGGCTGATGACGACGGTGACGAAGGCCGAGGCGTACATGGCCAGCAGCCGCAGGTACATGAGCAGGCGGCAGGCCAGGTCGCCCGCCCGCCACTGCAGCGTGATGTTCCAGACGGCGTCGAGCGGCATCACTGCCACCGTCACCAGGAGGTCGGCAGCGGCCAGGTGCAGCAGCAACAGGTGGATGTGGGAGCGCCTCCCGCCCCGCCGCCCACCCGCCGCCCGCAGCACCGCCAGGTTGCAGCCAGCGGAGAGGGCAAAGAGGGCGAAGGTGACAGCCACGCGGGCCTGGGCGGCAGGGGTGAAGGTGGGCAGCCGCAGGGGCTCCGCATCAACCTCAGCCAGGGGGCTCCAGGCGCAGCCGCGCTCGGCGGGCTCCACGCTGGCGTTCCCCACTGCTGGGTCTGGGTCCAGGAGGCCCCTTCCTGCCACAACAGGTAAACAGGTGCTGCAGCTTGCCCGGAGCGGGCTCCAGCGTGTCATGCTCAGCATAGGAGGCCCTGTCCCCTGCCCGGGGCCGTGGTGCCCACCCCAGCTCACTGCGGTCCCATCTTCAGCTGTTCTCCGCATTCCTGCTGCTCCTTCAGAGCCCCGTGTAGCCCCCAAATCCCGTGGAGTGGTGGAGGTCCTTGGCATTAAGCAGGGCAGAGGATGACAATCTCAGGTGACCCCAACCCACGGCATCCCCAAGCTGCTCTCTGCGCCTCGCTGCTCCTCCAGAGCCACCAGAGACCCCCACCCCCTCGAGGGATGGGGGTCCTCTGCTCAGAGCAGGGCAGTGGGGAACATTCTCAGGTGATCCCAACCCTCAGCATCCCCCAGGCCACTCCTGCCACCTGAATGCATCCCAGAGCATCCCTCACGGTCCTGTGTGGGGATGGAGACTCTCCCAGGCCAATGCCAGAGCCCCCGGGGGACCCGACAGCCCTCTCCCCACCTCACCTCCAGCCAGGGTGTCCTGCCCAGCACCATCCAGCCAGGCCATGCTGGCACTGCTGCTCACGCGTTGCTGGCTCTCCACGCCGATGGCTTCTGCATCCGTACAAGCAGCGAGCGATGGGGACCAGGGAACAGGGGAGCAGGACTGCTACCACTGGTGCCCGCAGCCACCTCTGTGCCTGCTGCCGTGCCACATGCGGCCGGTGGGGTGTCCTTGGCAGCTCAGGTTGCACCTTTACGTAGTCAGGCCCACTTGGAACAGCTTGGTCCTTCACCCGCACCACCCACATGAACACACAGGCGCTTAAGTGTGCACAGTGCTCACACACAGAGACTCAAATACACGTTCCTGTCGATGCACACACGGCTCTGCCCCAAGGTCTGAGTCCCTCTACCCGCAGGCAGCTCTGTTCTCTTCTCCTGCTCCCCCTTGCTCATCCCAAACCCCGTCCTTACGGTGTGGGGCTGGCATGGCCCCCATTTTCATAAAATCATAGAATCACCAGGTTGGAAAAGACCCACTGGATCGAGTCCAACCATTCCCATCAATCACTAAATCATGTCTCTCAGCACCTCGTCCACCTGTCCCTTAAACACCTCCAGGGATTCACCTCAATCCCCTCCCTGGGAGGTGCTTTGTCCTCCTCTCCTGCTCCCCCTGCCCAGGCTCATCCCAAATCCCACCCTAGTGGTGTGGGGCTGGTGTGGACCCCACTCGGCACCTTCTGTGGTCACCTGCCCTGTGACCCTCTCCAGCCGAGAGGTGGCCCAGGTCCAGGCAAGGACCTGTCCCAGACCCCAGTCCCCAGTCCTAGTCCCCAGCCCCCAGTCCCAATCCACAGTCCTGGTCCCCAGACCCCAGTCCTAGTCCCCAGTCCCAGACCCCAGTCCCAGTCCCCGACCCCAGTCCTAGTCCTCCGTCCCCAGTCCCAGACGGCGGGGGGGGGGGGGGTAGAGGGGGGGGAGGGGGAGGGAGGGCTGCTTTGCATCTCAAAGGCTTCACACACACCCCCCGGCAGAGGGAATTAACGTAATTAGCAAGTCATTTCACAGATAAGTGGGGCTCATTAGCCCCGCAGCCCCCGGCCCCAGGGCCCCCCTGGCGGGTTAGCACCCGCCTGTCAGACCCCACCGCGGTCCCTGTGATGCTCCCCCGACCCCACACCCTGCAGGGAGCGCCCCCCCCGCTGCTGCACCCCGAGCACCGCCTGAACCCCGGCCAGGGGTTCTCAGGCAGGGGGTGCAGGGGATGCTCAGCTCGCACTGAGCCCCAGGGCCGGATCTGGGGGGTGCAGGTGCCCCCCACCTCTCCCCGGCTGAGCGACAGGCCCCAGGCTGGAGGTGTCTGTCCCGATACCTCCCTCAATCGCTTTCCCAGACGCTGCACAGCCCCTGCAGCTGTGTCCTGCGGTCCTCAGCCACTGCAGCCGCATCCCATGGTCCCCAGCCCCTGCAGCCCCGCAAGGCAGCCCTGGACCCGTGCCGGACCCCTGCCCCTGCCCGGCTGGATGGCAGCTGGCGGCCTGCTCTGCTGCAGAGCAGGAGTTTCACCATCCTCTCCCAGCCCCAAACCTTCTCCCACAGCCAACGTGATGGCCCAGACACGCTGCACCCATCCCAGGCCTGCTCCTGCCATGGAGACAGCCACATGGTGGCACACGGACTGGGCACGAGGGTTTATTTATGTACAGTCACAGCTGCCCCAGCACGTCCAGCGCAGCTCCAGGCTCGCATAAGAGGCAGCTCGTCCCTCCCACCCCCCAGCAGTCCAAGGGGGCACACGCGTGCCCGGGTTGTGGGCATCCAGATGGTGCATCCTGCAGCTGCGTCGCTCCGGGAAGCTGGGGTCTCGTCTGGGTCAGTCCTGGGGCTGTGGTGGGAGCAGAGCCTCCAAGAGAGAGAGCAGGTCCGCAGAGAGCTCCTGAGGATCACAGGGGTGTGTGAGGGTAAGGGGCAGGGGGGAGCAGGAATGGGGGCTGACAGATCCCACCCACCAGGAGGGCTCCCAGGCAGGGACAGGCAGGACCGCAGACTCAGCTCCATCCACCGGTGGGACCCCAACAAGCACGAGGGATTGTGAACATCTACAGAATCACTAGGTTGGAAAAGACCCCCAGGATCATCGATTCCAACCATTCCTACCAACCAGTAAACTACGTCCCTCAGTAACACCTCCAGGTGACTCGACCCTCTCCCTTGGCAGCCTCTACCAGTGCCCAATGACCCTTTCCATGAAATTTTTTTTTCTGATGTTCAGCCTGACCCTCCCCTGGTGGAGCCTGAGGCCATTGTAGCACCAGGGAGAGTCAGAGCAGGCCAGGGGATCCACATGCAGGGAGGAGGGGGGTTCACCTCTCCCTCCCCAATCTGAACAAGGCTGCCGTGACCCCAAAACCAGTCTCTGCATGGCCCCAAGCTGAGGGTTGGGGGGCTCTGGGTGCACTGTTGGGGCTGAACCCTGCCCTGAGCACCCGTGCTCCCATGGGACCCTGACAGTGCACGTACCTGGGTGACAGTCCCTGCATCCGAGAACTCTGGCAGCATCAGTCCCGTATCCATGATGGGGTCACTGGGGAGGTCCAGGGGGTCCCCTGCCCCTGTGCAGCCAGGGAGGCTCAGACAGGAGGGTGCGTTGGCAGCGACAGCCCCATGCAGCTTCAGGGGGGTCCCCATCGCAGCCACGTATGGGGGTGACCCCCAAGGTTCTGTCCCCATGCCAGGAGCCCCGTGCAGCTCGGGGGGGGTCCCTGCAGCAGGGTCACAGGGGGGTGACCCCCAGGGCCCCGTCCCTACCACAGGAGCCCCGTGCAGCTGCCCTCCTGCCATGGGAGGTGACCCCCATCCCACAGAGCTGGGGGACGGGGGGTGCAGGAGGGGGTCAGGGGACTGGCAGCACCCCAGGCCCTGGGGACAGAGGGGGCAGTGCTGGGGGGCTGCCCCCTGCCGCCGCTGCACCAGCACCTCCTCGCTGAGCCCCAGCAGGGCCGAGAGGTGGGCGATGTAGCGGATGGCGAGGCGCAGCGTCTCGATCTTGGTCAGGTTCTGCCCGGCGGGTGCCAGTGCGGGGGGCAGGTAGTGCCGCAGCCGCAGCAGCGCCCGTGCCAGCCGCCGCATCCGCAGCTTCTCCCGCTCGCTGGCGCTCTGGCGTGGGCCCCCAGCGCCCTTGCACCGGACCCTCTTCTTGGCCCCAGGACCGCGGTGGGGGCTGCATGCAGGGGATGAGAGGCCGCGGCAGGGTCTGTGTGCAGCCGCAGGCGACGCGAGGCCGCAGGAGCCTGGCGAGGCTGCGGGCGAGCTGCTGCTGTAGCCCTCAGGGTCAGGGGGGCTGCGGAAGCCCCAGTCCCGCTGCGGGGCTGTGACAGGGAGCGGGACGCCGGGAGCTGCTGCCTGGGCCATGGCTGTAGGGCCGTGTGATGGGACCCTCACTCGTCTCAGCTTTATGCGGGGTCCGAGGTGTGAAGTGGCACCTTCGTGGCGGCATCCGCAGCACTTCAAAGGCCGGGGGGCGAGGGCAGTGGCTTTGAACAGGAGGGTGATGAATTTTACCCCAGCGGTGTGAGGCTGCTCTGAGCTGCCCACCCCCTGACACCCCGCAGGAGGGGGCTTGGGCTCCGCACAGGGGCTGCAGGGATGTTGGATGTGGGGTCTGCACAGGGGTCTGCAGGGATTCTACAGCAGGGCGCAAGCTGCAGTCATAACAGGCCTAGGTGTTCCTGCACCCCCCAGGAGCAGCTGCAGTGCCGCCCTGTAGCCCCCATTGCAGCCCCCACTGCAACCCCAAACCCCATGGCAGCCCCACAACCCCTATTGCAGTCCCCACTGCACTCCTGCAGCCCCCCAGCCCTACTGCTGCCCCCTCAACCCCACTGCACACCCCCCAGCCCCAATGCTGCCCCCCAGCAGCACTGCACCACCCTGGCCCCACTGCTGCCCCCCTAGCCCCACTGCACCCCCGCAGCCCCACTGCTGACCCCTCAGCCCCAATGCTGCCCCCAAGCCCCACTGCACCACCCTGGCCCCACTGCTGCCCCCCCAGCCCCACTGCAGCCCCCAGCCCCAATGCTGCCCCTCACAGCTCCATTGCTGCCCCTCCCAGCCCCATTGCTGCCCCCTAGCACCACTGCCCCCCCCAGCCCCACTGCGGCCCCCAGCCCCACAGCCGCTCCCAGCCCCAGTGCAGCCGCGGTGGGGAAGCCGGGGGGGCTGAGAGGGGCCCTCCCGCCGCGTTCCCAGGCCCCGCAGGTGTCGGTGCTGGCGGGTGCGAAGGTTTCCAGGGAAACCCGGCCCGGCCGAGGCACGGAAAACACATCAGGGACCGGGCGGGGGAGCGACCCGGGGCTCGGGACCCCGTGGGCAGCAGGACGCGGCGCCCACCCCGGGGACAGCGCTGGGCACAGGGTGGGGGCGGCTGTGGGGCACAGGGCAGCTGTGGGGCACAGGGCAGCTGTGGGGCCTGGGGAAGGCTGTGGGGCCTGGGGAAGGCTGTGGGGCACAGGGCAGCTGTGGGGCCTGGGGGTGGCTGTGGGGCACAGAGCAGCTGTGGGGCCTGGGGAAGGCTGTGGGGCACAGGGCAGCTGTGGGGCCTGGGGGCGGCTGTGGGGCACAGGGCAGCTGTGGGGCCTGGGGGTGGCTGTGGGGCACAGGGCAGCTGTGGGGCCTGGGGAAGGCTGTGGGGCACAGGGCAGCTGTGGGGCCTGGGGAAGGCTGTGGGGCACAGGGCAGCTGTGGGGCCTGGGGGCAGCTGTGGGGCACAGGGCAGCTGTGGGGCCTGGGGAAGGCTGTGGGGCACAGGGCAGCTGTGGGGCGTGGGGCCAGCTGTGGGGCACAGGGCCGGCTGAGGGGCACAGGGCGGCTGTAGGTCCTGGGGGTGGCTGTGGGGCACGGGGGCAGCTGTGTGGCACAGGTACGGCAATGAGGCATAGGACAAGCAGTGGGGCACGGGGACAGCAGGGGGGCACAGGGACAGCAGTGCAGCACAGAGACAGCAGTGGGGCACAGGGACAGCAGGGGGGCACGGGGACAGCAGTGGGGCACAGGGACAGCAGGGGGGCACGGGGACAGCAGTGGGGCACAGGGACAGCAGGGGGGCACGAGGACAGCAGTGGGGCACGCGGCCAGTAGTAGGGTGCAGGCCCAGCCTCTCCCCAGGGAAGAGCTGGCGCTGTGGCGGGTGAGCCAGAGCCTCACTGCGTGTGGGTTTGCATAGCCCAGTGTTGCATGAAGCTGGTTCATCTTTCCTAATGCTGCGACAGCCAGGTGACAGGATCAATACTGCTCATCCTCAGCAGCAGCTGATCCCCCACTGTGCCCACCAGTGCCAGGCTCAGCACTCGGCTCTGTGGCAGCCCCTGTGCTCCGCGGGGACGCTGAGCAGGGGCATTGCTGACATGCAAAGCCCCCTTGTGCAGGTGTCACGGGGCCCTGGGCATCCAGTGCTGCAGTGGCTGTGGGACCAAGCTGTCCCCTGCCACAGTCCCTTGTGGCACCAAGCACTGGTGCTGCCCAGAGTCACGTGCACCCCGCAGCATTGCACGCGCAGCCCAGCTCCTGGCTCCCAGCACCCACCCTACCTGTCAGACACTATGGGGACATTGACACCAACCCAGGCACGATCGGTCTCCACCACCGCAGACATGGCACAAACCCACCACAGCTTGGTGCCATCACCCTTTCTTCACAGAGGAAGCATTGCGCTGCTGCCCCGTCTGAGGCGTTAGGGCACCAGTGCTAGCCTGGATCCACAGCAAATCTTGGGGTGCACAGACATCTAAGCGCCATCCCAGAGCCCATCTCGGAGCTGGGGTGGCAGAGAGGGTCTGGCAGCACAGCGGGGAGCTCTGCATAGCCTTCCCCGCACCCCTCGGGCTGCACTGGCCCCGCTGCCCCAATTCCCAGGCTCCCTCCTTAGTCTCATTAGCTGATGAGCTCCCGGGTAATGAGTTCTGCGGCCCTGCTGGGCAGCCACTTCCCAGCTGCCTGTGTGTTTAGACAAGTGCTGGAGCACGGCTGGGCCGTGACAGCACTGGCCATGGGGTCAGAGCCTTCTTGGAGGAGATGGAGTCCCACCACATCCCTCCTGTCTGCGCCGGTGGAGTGCGGGCACAGGGACTGGGCATGGAAGTAGCGAGGGCACTGGTAGAGCAGCAGAGCCTCCTGACAGTGCTGCTGGCCAAAGCTGGACAAAGCCCTCTCCAGGAGGCTCAGACTCGCAACCCCAGGAGCTGTGAGCCCTCCCACTAAAGGGGTCCTGCTGGACCCTCCCCATGGCACCATGCTGCCCCCAGACCCACTGTCCCTGCTCTGCCACCTCCCCATGGCACCGCGCTGTCCCTGCTCTGGCACCACCTGGGCTCCTGGCCCTGGCCCTAGGACAGGGACAGCAGGCAGGGATGGTGCCCAGATGTGCCCCACACTCCCCAGCCCACGCAAAGACAGAGTCCCCTGCCTTGGAGCCCCCTAAAGGGCTCAGCATCCCCCAAAGCACTGCCTCAGGGTTTCCAACCCTAGGTCTGGGGCTTGTGCCAGTGGGGCAAGCAGCATACAGACTCTCAGCTCTGTGCAGGGGTACAGCCCAATGGGCACCCCCAAACACTCAGACCATGCCTCCTGCTTCTGCAGGACAGGCCAGGAGCTGAGAGAGCTCGGGCTGCATCCTGTGGGGTCAAAGAGGGTGAGGCAGCACGGAGGGATGCAGGGACCTCTCCTGGGTGGGGAGCATGCAGGTCCCACCCCCAGTGCACCAGGCTGGCTGCCACGTCCCTGCAGCCCCTCCAATCCTGGGAGGCTGGATGGAGCTGGGAGGACACCCAGGATGCCCAGACCTGGGTCTGAGAACTGGGCAGAAGGCAAGGGAGGTGTGGGGACACGTTTGGGTGGCAGGGCTGGCTGCTCAGGGTCCCAGCACCGCAAGGTCAAGTTCCCGCTGCCCCTGGCCTGGCAGAGCCACCATGCAGGGCGAAGGGGCTCTGGCAGGGCTGGCCGGCACGTTAGCAACTCTCACGACCGTGTGAATTGGTCCCTGCACACTTCCCAGCGCCGAGCAGCACCAATTAAGGACCAGAGGAGTCAGAACTGACACCTCTGCAAATGGGTCCAGCATTCCCAGGCTCCCGGCCGGCCCCAGCTCGGCTCTGTAGGTTTTGACACCTCCAGGCGGTCACAAAGGTGTCACCTGTACCCCGGCCCCCATAAAGCCTGGGTCGCTCAGGAATCTCAGCTGCGAGTGGCAGAGCGTGCCCAGCCATGGCCGGACCCCCTGCCCCATTCCTGCCCCATGGGCTGCAGCCCCTGACGGGCCACACGCTGCTGTGGGGCCGAGATGGGGCCCTTGCCAATGCCGCATTGCCAATCGCTTCTGCTGAGCCCCCTGGCATGTCCCCATGTCCCCTGCGGGGCCAGCAGCATGGACGTGGGGACAAATTGGGGCGATGTGTGGGGTTGGGAGTCCCAGGGCGGTGCAAGGGCGCTGGGGGCCCACGCCAGAGCGCCAGCGAGCGGGAGAAGCTGCGGATGCGGCAGCTGGCACGGGCGCTGCTGCGGCTGCGGCACTACCTGCCCCCCGCACTGGCACCCGCCGGGCAGAACCTGACCAAGATCGAGACGCTGCGCCTCGCCATCCGCTACATCGCCCACCTCTCGGCCCTGCTGGGGCTCAGCGAGGAGGTGCTGGTGCAGCGGCGGCAGGGGGCAGCCCCCCAGCACTGCCCCCTCTGTCCCCAGGGCCTGGGGTGCTGCCAGTCCCCTGACCCCCTCCTGCACCCCCCGTCCCCCAGCTCTGTGGGATGGGGGTCACCTCCCATGGCAGGAGGGCAGCTGCACGGGGCTCCTGTGGTAGAGACAGGGCCCTGGGGGTCACCCCCCTGTGACCCTGCTGCAGGGACCCTCCCAGAACTGCACAGGGCTCCTGGCATGGGGACATTGGGGTCAGCCCTGTGCACCCCAGTGGCGAGGACCCCCGCAGAGGTGCTTGGGGTTCTGGACATGGGGACAGCAGCCTGGGGGTCACCTTCCTGCACTCCTGCTATGGGGAACCCCCTGGAGCTGCACAGGACTCCTGGCTCCATCTCAGCATCCTGGTCATCGCCTCTGTGCCACCTCAGAGCAGTGACCACACAGGAGCCCCCCAAGAGATGCACCACAGCCACTGGGACGGCTTTCTTCTGCTGCTCATCACCTGCAGCCCCCCTCCAGCCTCCTTGGGCAGGACCAACGGACACGGGAGCCCCCAGGACCCCCGCACACAGCTCCCAGCTGCCTGCGCACCACCAGGTACCCACAGTCCCCCTTCCCAGCTCCCGTGCCCCCCACCCTCATGGTCTGTGGGGCCAGGGGAGAGCCCAGGGATGGAGGTGATGCTCATCATAGGGCACCAGCGACCCCCCTGATGGGGGCTCTGCCTGGGCTGGGGGCACCACGTAATGCACACTGAGCCCGAACGCGGGGTGGGGGGCACGGGGTGCAGGGGCACCGGTACCACCTACTACAGCTCCTTCTGCACAGCTCAGCAGCCCAGTGGCCCCGGACACTCTCGTCTCCTTGGCCCCACGCACAGCCCCCCTCCTGCCTGGCTGCACCCCAGCACGGCTCTGGGGGTGGTGGAACTGATCCTGCCACGCCGGATGGACAAGAGGGACACTTGATTAAAGCTGCTGGGCACTGCTGCACCCCGAGTCGTTACTGCAGGACCCAGCTTGCTGCACCCTGGGTACCCCCAGGGGAGTCAGTGCCCCCTCCCAGCCCACCTTGCAGCTCCCAGATGTCCCTAGAGCTGGGGTGACAGAGGGACCCAACCCATCCTTGTGCCCAAACCATCCAGCTCCATCCCTTCAGGGACCCAGGTACCCCTGGGGGCAGCCCACGGTGTCCAGCCACAGGGGTGGGTGCGGAGCCCCCCAGCCCCAGTGCAGTGGGCATGCCAGGCCCTGTGCAGGCGCAGGGGGCCCCAGCAGGAGAGCTCGCACTCAGCCGTCAGACGGAGGGGCTGGCGTCGGCAGAGCCCCCAGAGCCACTTAGCACCAGGCTCCTAACGGCCCGGGTGGCTCTGCGGACCCTGCCCCCGCCCCGTGCCTACTGTGGGGTCCCAGGCGCTTCCTGACCACACAGCCCCCCCCGGCCACGCTGCAGAGCCACCAAACACCCCCTGTGCTTCCCAGCATCCTGGGCCGCTGGTGAAGCTGACGTGCAAGCTTTTATTTACATCCCCCCAAGTTTGCACGCACCCGTAGTGCCCAGTGCCGCCCCGGGCAGCCAGGGGCAGGGGGGACCCCCCAGCACAAAGCCCCCTGTCCCATCTGCACTGCCCATCATACAGGCGGTGCCCCTGCCCCTCACAAGCAGCAACAGATGTGGCCGGGCAGGGGACGCTGGGAGGAAGCATTGGGGATGGAGAGAACGGAGTGTGTGGAGCTGGGGAGCAGCGAGGGTCCGGTGGGATGTGGGGAGCAGGAGCTTTGGGTTTGGTCCCCGCCAGCCCCTCTGGCACCAGCCGGGCAGCGAGCAGGCTGTGTGGCATCACGGCCACCCGGCTAGCTGGCCGTCTCACCCTGGAACCAGGCTAGCACTGTGCCCTGGTTCTCCTTCACCCAGTTGATGTTAGCACGTGTCCTTTCCAGCGCCTGCTCTAACGCCCGCGTCCCCGACCCAAAGCCGATGTCCTGGTTGTCTGCCTTGAACTGCTCCAGCTGCCAGGGAGAAGAGGGGCTGGAGCAGGGCTCTGGGCACCCCTAGCCTGGGATGGGGAAGGAAGGTGCCCAGAGCCCTGGGCACGCCAGGGGCTGGAGCTCCCTTCCCGGGGACTGCTGGCAAAGGGTGGGTCACGAGGCACCCCAGCAGTGCGGAGCTGTGCCCGGGGCTTGGGTCCCTGGTTTTACGGGCCCTGCCAGCATCTGGCTCACCTGCTGCAGCTCAAACTCCGAGGAAAATCTCTGGGTTACTGATAAAATTAGCCGGGAGAAGGAAAAGGAGCCACCCCCGTACCTGGAGGAGCAGAGGGATGGCTGAGCCAGGGTCCCCAGCCGGAGCAGCAGCAGGGGTTGAGGCTGCCCTGACCCCGCATGGTTGGTGCCACCCCCTCCACGAGGGGCGCAGGCCGACAGGGGCTGCTGTCTGCCCCAGCCGACCTCCTGCAGCCCCCTAGCCCCCCAGTGCTCACTGGCTGAAGAGTGTCCTCCAGTTTTCACGGATGAAGTCCCAGGCCAAGGGCTGCCCCACCACGTTGCTGGCGATGCTGTTGATGGTGGAGGTGGCATCCTGCTTGCGGATCTTGCTGGGGTCCAGGGTGTACTGCAGGTACCTGGGGAGGCAGTGGGAGGTGAGGGGCTGGTGGGGGGCAGAGCTGTGGCACCCACCCGGGACCCCCACACCCACCGTTTGAGGATCCAGGGCTGCGTGCTGCAGGAGAGCGCCGTGCGGAGCTTGTCAGCCTCCGACACAACAGTGGCCTCTCTGAACCTCGCCCAGATGAAGTCCCAGGCCGCCTCCCCGCCCGTGGCCACGATGCTGCAGTAGATGGAGGAGCGCAGGTTCGGGGTGATCCTGTGGGGAGAAGAGCTGTCTCAGCTGGGTGCCCCTTGCCATGCCCAGCCACCCACCGCGGCTCCCCAGGGACTCACGGGTTGCTGTTGACATTGTTCTGCCACTGGCGGAAGTAGCTGGTGGCCAGGTCCTGGCACTCGGTGATGCCGTAGGAGCAGGCAGTGCTGATGGCATTGATCTCGTTGTACCTGGGCAGAGAGGGGACACAGGTGGCTGGGGACCGGCACGTGACAGCCGGGCACCAACTGGCCAGTCACCATCGCGGTGAGGTTGGGGGACACTGGGGCTCCCGCCTGGCCCCAGAGTCACTGCACTCACTGGTCCATCAGGCCACTGGGGATTGTGGTCCAGTTGCTGGTCAAGGTCTTATAGTAGTTGAAGAGGGGCATCACCTGCTTCTGTATGTATTTCTGGGGGACGGGAGGGTGGTCAGCACCCAGTGGCAGTGGCAGCAGCCCCATGCCGGACCGGTGTGCAGACACAGCCCCTCGCCACCTTTTCCCAGCACCAGCGGGGCCAGGCGGGCAGCGCTGCTCACCGTCATCACTCCAAAGACCTCGCTGCGGTCAAACATCAGCTGGAAGTACTGGAGGTTGTTCAGCGCTGCCTGCCAGGGCATGTATTCCGTCTCATTGCTCAGGAACCGCGTGGTGCTCAAAGCCAAGTCCACATTGATATACTTGGCCCTTCAAGGGGCGAGGGTGATGTCAGCTCTGCGGCCCCATGGCAGCTCCCAGGGCGCCCACCCTGCCCGTCCTCCTCGCCGTGCTGGGCCCCACAGGCAGTCGGCACCACTCACCTGGCCAGGTTAAAGGCATCATCGATGATCTGGGCACGGTTGATCACAGGGATGTCCTGGGAGAAGGCAAAGACGGCATCTCAGGGCAGCCCTGAGCCGGGAGCATGGGGTGGGGGCACACGTCCTGCCCAGCCCTGGATACCTGATGTTTGGTGGAGAGCTGGTTGAGGAGCTGGTTCCAGTTCTCCTGGTTGTAGTTGACGCGGAAGTATCCACTGACGTCCAAGTTCAGCAGGAGCCAGCTCGGGCTGCTCACCTTGAACTGGTCATTGGTTTCTGGGGCCGCAGAGAGGAGGGTCAGCCAGAGCTGCCCGCCCCGGGTGACCCTGATCTCTGCTGGGGCAAGGAGGTGGCAGCAAGACCCCCAGGCCCGGGCAGGGTGCGCCATACCTGAGACTTTGGTCAGCCAGTACCTGTTCCCAGCACCCTGAGGCGTCATCCAGGTGATGGGGACAATCCAGGTGTAGCTGTGCCGGGGACAGGAAGGCAGTGGGACTGTCCCCCACCCCCACAGCCCCCGGGCCCCCCAGCCGCTGACCGCCCCCCACCCCACTCACTTGAAGACAGAGGGTCTCTCTACCACAGAGTTGGGGTCCAGAAGGAAGTGGCGCTGGCTGACGGTGCCAGTTAGGGTGTCAACGGTCACCACAGGGAAGCCCATCTGCAGCGTCCAGCGGTCCATGATGTTGCTGATGGTGTCGGGCAGTGCCACACTGTTCTCCATGACAGCCTGTGGAGAAGGCAGCGCCGTGGGTCACCAGCACTAGGGGTGCCGGGGGGGCGTGGGGGTCCGCTGTCACTGTGCCCTGTGCCACTGGGCAGCCTCCAGAGCCCGGGCAGCGGCAGGGATGGGACCGGATCGGGGGGAGCAGCCAGGAGCAGCCAGCCCCCTCTTACGTCTTGCAAATGAAGCCACAGGTCCGTGTAGACAGTGTTTCCGTAGGCAAAGGCGTGGAGGTAGGACTGCAGGAGAGCACCAAGAGAGACGGGTGGGCAGGGGCAGCTCTGGGCTGCAGGACACCCGCAGAGCACCCAGGAAAGGAGCTCCTGCCACAAGACACCCACCCCACACTGGGGCTCAGATGCCTCACCTGCAACCCCTTCTTGAACACATCCTCACTGAGGAAGTCGGAGAGCATCCGCAGCACTGACGCTCCCTATGGAGATGGTGGGGCAGAGACGGTGGGTCAGAGCTCCCCTGCAGCCCATCTCATCCCCCAGGACCCCTACCCGCAGGACTCGTGCACCCACCTTGCTGTAGGCGATGCTGTCAAAGACCTCACTGATCTGGGCCGGGGTGTTGATCTCGTCCTCACGGAACGAGAGCGGGTGGGAGGTGGCCAGTGCATCCGTTGCCATCACCGGGTACAGCTCATTCAGCACCATCAGGTCTTTCTGCAGCAGGAAGAAACATCACCCGCCTCAGCGCTGTGGGGGCAGAGGGGGTCCCTGCACCCCTTGCTCCCAGCACTCACGATGCCCCAGGAGACCTCCGCCGAGTCAGCACCAAGATATTCCACGTAGGAGGCAAAGCCCTCGTTCAGCCACAGGTCGTTCCACCACCGCAGCGTCACCAGGTTCCCAAACCACTGCCAGGGGGCACAGCACCGCGTCAGCCGGGCTTGGCCAGCAGGCAGGACAGGCAAGGGGGCTCAGCGGGTACCTGGTGCGCCAGCTCGTGGGCAATGACGGTCACCACCCGCTCCTTGTTGCCGATGGAGGAGTAGGCATTGTCGAAAAGCAGCGAGTTCTCCCGGTAGGTCACCAGTCCCCAGTTCTCCATTGCTCCTGCATTGAAGTCGGGGAGGCCCACCTGGTCTGGGGGTTTGGAGGGGTCTGGTTGGTGCATGTCTGCTGCGGTGCCGGACTGATGGCCCCCACCCCATGGCCGGTGGCTTGACCCGGCGCCCCAGCTGCCCTGCAGCACCCACCGGACTTGGGCAGCGGGTATGGTGTGTTGTAGTGGTTCTCGAAGAAGCTGAGGATGGGGCCAGTCACCTGGAGAGCGTAGCTGCCCTGGCCCTCGGTGATGGCTTTGGGGCGGCCCCAGATGCGGATCTGGAGGGGAGAGAGATGGTGAGGCTCAGCTGCTGGCTGTGCTGGGACCCCTGGACAGATGGGGCCTGCCCCCCCAGCTTACCAGCACGTTTCCCGTGGTGCTCTGCACGTGGGTGAACTCGCTGACGATGAAGGCCAGCAGGTAGGTGGACATTCTGGGGGTGGTCTCAAAGCTGGTGACAGTCCAGCTCTCCCCGTCCACCTGCAGCTGCCAGCTGCCTGCGGGGAGCAGAGGAGGTGGGGTCACAGCACAGCCCTGCTGGAACCCAGGACCCCCGCCAGGGCTCCCTCAGCCCACTCACTCTTGATGGGCATGTTGGAAAGGGCCATGTGGTCGGAGGGGTGGATCAGTGTCACTGTGAAGTTGGCTTTCATGGCTGGCTCGTCGAAGCAGGGGAAGGCTTTCCGCGCGTCGGCCGCCTGCATCTGCGTGGTGGCCACCACCTTCCTGCAAGCAAATCCTGTCAGTGCCCGGGGGGCTTCATAGGGGCTCCTTCACTCCCTGCTCCTCTCCTCTCTGGGGTAGCGTGTGGACAGCAGGGGGCACAGAGGCTCCCCACACCCATCCTGCTGGGAGAGGAGCCCCAAACCCATCCTGTGCCCTCTACTCCCCAGGCTGTCCTTCCCTGGCTCCCTGCCCTCCCTACCTGGCGCCCGACTCATCCGTGTACTCGCTGCGGTAGAAGCCGGCCAGGTCATCGGCCAGCTCCCCGGTGAAGATGCTGAAGAGCCGGTAGCGTCGGCCCTGCGTCAGCGGCCCCGCCAGCTGCACCACAAGGTACTGGGTGGGGGTCTCCAGCCAGGTACGGGTGATGGAGGGCACGCTGGAGCCGTCCACTGCCTCCAGCGAGGCGTGGAAGGAGCCCTGCATGGTGTAATTCAGCTTGTTGCTGTGGATGAGGATGAGGTCAGTGGCTTCGTTGCAGATGAAGACCACGCTGCTGTTGCCCTTGAAGATGTACATGTTGTCGGCGTTGGGCATTAGGAAGGGCTGCAGGATCACCTCGTAGGATTCCGGGGCCAGCGCTGTTGGCAGCCTCCAGCTGTTCCAGAGCTGGGCGACCGCTGTGGGGGGGACGGTGGTGGTGGTGGTGGTAGTGGTGGTGGTGGTGCCAGGATTCGTCACCTTGTTCTTCTCCTGCGCGTACACCACTGAGAGCGCGATGATGGTGGCCACCGCCCCCAGGCCCAGCACGATGGCCACGATGCCCACACTCTTGCTGATGAAGAATCCAGCCGCCATGGCGAGGTCGCTGGAGCAGTGCTCGCAAGGGAGGTGCTGCTCGGCCGGCACGGCTTTTAGCCTCTTGCTCCCACAAGGTTTATTAGTCCAAGTTAATGGGTGAATTATTAAATGACCATGAGGCTCAGAGCAGTGACAGCCCAGGGGATGAGCGTTCCACCCACCCACCTCCCAGCACGGCAGGAGTTCTAACACCCAGCGCCTCTGCAGCGAGGGGCACAGTCCGTGGCTGGGGATTGCACCATCAGGGATGGGCAGCGAGGGAGTGGGCACGGGCAGCACACCAGGTCGCTGGGATCCCTCTCAAGCACCTATGAAAGGAGGAACAGAGCAGGTGGTCACGGCCAGTGGCCGCATCCCCACCTTGCCGCGAGCACCGGAGCCTGGCCCCTGGCTCAGTGCCGCCCTGTTTGCCCTTGAGTAATGGGGTCTATGCTACCACCAAGGGGTCCCGGCTGCCCCTCTGCCTGTGGGGAAGCAGGGCTGAAGGCACAATGGGAGCAGCCAGCACCTTCACCCACGCAGGGTCACAGCTCGCCCTGCTTGGGGCACAATTTGCCCTGGGCGCACAGCAGAGGAGAAGCAGGAGGGTACAGGTTGCAGTCTTGAGGGGCCACAGCAGTGCAGACGAAGCCCGGGATCACGCTGGGGAGGGGCTCACCCTGCCCATAGCCCTCTCAAAGTCCAAGGCTGCATCGCCTGCCTCGCACCTGAAGGTTAAACTCCAGGTCCCGTGAACGCAGCCTGAGCAGGCACGTGCCAACGGCTGCCAGCCACGGGCACCCAGCAGCCTACGTGCACTGCAGCTGCGCTTGCCACCCCACCAGACACAGCCTGGGTGAGCTGGGGGTCCCAGCCAGCGCCGCACACGGCTCAGAGACAGCAGATCCCACAGGCAAAACGTCACCTGCGCCCCACGGCACGAAGCCCCAGCCAGGGACGGCTGCAATCAAGCAAACGTGCTAGGGCACAGGCGCTGGCACACGGGGCAGGGGCACACAGGTCTCCGTAGAAGCAAGGACAAGCATCCCGAGCCCCCCTGGCATTGCAGATTGGCCCTGGAGCTCTGCCAGAGGATTTTCCAGGCTGGATGGCAGAGCTGGCACCACAGAGCAAAGTCCCCACGCGGAGCAGGGTGTGGAGGTGCTGCATCTCACCCTGGAAATAGAAACCCTCTTTCCCAGGTGTGAACTCTGCAGGGGGTTGATATGGGCAGGTCCTGCTGGGTGCCACATCTCTGGGGGAAGGGGCAAATGAGGCAAGAGGCTGCGAAGTGTCCTCAGGGAACCATCCCTGCCCCTAGCAGGGCCCAGCTGTACCCGCTGACATCACTGAGCCTGGCAGAGCAGACTCGGGATGCTGCCCTGGTCCCAAAGGCACCAGGTTTGAGGAACAGCAAGTGCCGAACTATGGCTGCGACAGCACCCTGCACACCCTCCATCCTGCAGCGACCGGCACGCTACGCCCTAGCTCAGCACCCTCCCCACACAGAGCTCCTTGGCACCCACCCTGGCACAGCCTCACCCTGAGCCCCTCATCTGCTTCTCCCCCACTAACACCAGCCAGCCCTGTGCCCTCCAGAGCCCCCTCCCCATGCCACCTGTGCCCCAAAGCCCAGGAGCACGCAGGCTCCTGCACCCTCACCACAAATCCTCCCCCTTCACGAAGCCTGTGCAGAGAGCGCACACGCGTGTCCCATGTCCCACACACAAACACCTGGGGCAGAGATGTGGGGTGTCACCCAGGTGGATGCTCAGTTCCCTCAAGGCTCTAGTACCATGCTCCCCATAATCTTGCATGCACACACATCACAGAGCCCTTCGTAACCTCATGCACCCCCATAGATCCCCCAAGACCCTCCCTCATCACATATCGCCTCTATAACCCCCACGTACACCAACCCTTCAGCCCTAAATGCACAAGCCCACAGCTCACGCTGGTGCCTGCATGCACCCACACAGCCCAGGACCCCCCAGGATGAGGTTCTGTCCCCCCGGGGGGTCTGGGCAGCAGCATTGCCCCCACTCACCTTCCTGCGCTCAGCTGAGGGGGGCGAGGGGCTGCAGGACTCCTGGCTGCCCCAGCCCCAGGCCCATCGACTCACCCAGGAGTGCACCCTGCTTGCACCCCCGTTTGCACCCCTATCTGTACCCTGCTTGCACCCCCGTTTGCACCCCTATCTGCACCCTGCTTGCACTCCTGTTTGCACCCCTGCTTGCACCCTGCTTGTACCCCTGCCTGTACCCCTGCTTGCACCCCTACTTGCGCCCCTGCCTGCGCTCTATTTGCGCGCTCCCTGCGCCGACTCAGCCCCGCTAGCTCAGCAGCTCAGCAGCGGGAGGAAAGTTTCCTCCTCAAGCTGCAAGGGAAGTAACCCGAACCTCCTCGCCCCCTTAACCCCTGGGCTGCTGGCCGGACCGGGCACTGGGTGGCAGGGGCTGTGGGGGGCACAGACCCCAGCCCGGGGGACCCCAGCCCCAGCAAGGGCTCCCACACATCGGGTGTGGGGACAGGGCGAGGGGGCTCTGCTGGGGGAAGGCACCTCCAGCCCCAGGCAGAGTGAGATCCCTAGAGTTGTGGGACCTCCAGCTGCAGGACTCCCAGGTTGTGGGACCCCTGGGCTGCAGGAACTCCCAGGCTGCAGGATCCCCAGGTTGTGGGACCCCCGAGTTGCAGGATCCCCAGGTTGTGGGACTCCTGGGTTGCAGGAACCCTCAGGCTGCAGGACCCCCGGGGTTGTGGAACCCCTGGGCTGCAGTATCCCAGGGCTGCAGGATCTCTGGGCTGCGGGATTCCTGGGCTGCAGGTCCCCATATCTGCGAGACACATGGATGGCAGGACACCCTCACTCAGGGATGTGCACTGGAGGCACCTGCCAGCCCCAGGCAGCTTGGGGACCACAGTGCCCCACTGCTGGGGACAAACCACCCCCAGCCCCTACACCCTGAATCCCCACGGGGTCCTGCTGGGGGTCCCCTCTCCTCAGCCTCAGCCAGCACGTTATACCCGGATATGTCCCAGAAAGGGGACAAACCATCCCCCAGCAGCCCCCTCCCCGTTGAACCCCAAGCGCCCAGGCACCAAAGGAATGGTGTCCCCACTTCGGGGGTGCCCCCCGCTCAGTGCCCTCAGCCCAGAACCCCATGCCCCAGCCCCACCTGGCACCCCCTGCCCCGGCAGCAATGGGTTCAGCGATGTGTTCAGTGATGTCCTGGTCCTTGTGGGGCTGCGGTCGGGGCATGGACGGTTTGCTGGGAACTCAGCTCACCCTGCGTTCCGCAGGGTAAGCACTTGGCTGCTGTATGCCAGGTACCCAGGGCTGGGCTAGTGCCAGGCTCCATCCCTGCTCCCACGGAACAGGGAGCCTGGAGGCACTGAGCATGCAAATCCTGGCTGAGCAAACCCACAGCAAGCAAACCCTGGCTGAGCTCAGCACCATCAGCACCCATGGGAGTCACTGAGCGGAGACGGGAGCCAGCCTCAGGACCCCCAGCCACATCTCCAGACCACACACCAAGCCCCTGGGCAGCTCTGCAGATGCTTCGTGTCCCCCCCAGCTCGCCTCAGGGCGCAGGAGGGGTCTGTGGACCCCGCTGCAGCCCCTTGGGGCACTCCATCCTCTATTCTAGCCAGGTCACTTGTGGGCATAAAGATTCCAGTATTGCATGCAATACTAGAATCTTTAAGCCCACAGTCGCTGGGGCTCCTGATGCCAGGGTTCCTCGGCAGCTAACCTCAAGGAGCCAGGGCTCACAGGGCCACCTCCACCCTGGCCAGGCTGGAGCTGCACCTGCTGGGGTCACGGGATGCTAGAATCACGGAGCGGTTTGAGTTGGAAGGGAGTGTAAAGATCATCCATGATCAGGGACACCTCCCACTGGCTGCTCAAGACTCCATCCAACCTGGCCTTGAACACCTCCAGGGATGGAGGAGACACCGCTTCCCTGGGCCAGTGAACACATGGTTGGTTCCTTGCTCCAGAGCAAGCTGGAGTTTTCCTCTCCAACCATCCCAGTGCCCACCAGATCCCGTGTCCCAGGCCTGGAGCAGAACAGGACACGGGCACCACACGGTTCCTCACCATGGGAGAAGCCAGAGTTTTTCTCTCCAACCCTCCCAGTGCCCAGCAGACCCCGTGTCCCAGCCTCAGGACACAGCCAGGAGCATCGCTCACCTGCTCCCTCCATCACACTGCTTCAGCAGCCGACGGGAGGAGGAGGAGGAGGATGTGGGCTGACCCAGGAGAGGAAGAAGCAAGTTGTCTGGCCCCTTGACCCCATGAGCCGCAGGTGGTGGCTCATGGCCAGCTGGGGAAGGGTTAAGCTGCAGGGAGGGGAGGCTGCAGGGAGGGCAGGAAAATTCCTTCCAGGCAGAGTCACCAGGAGGGAAGTGGAGGCAGAGCTGGGGGAGCTCAGCCTGGAGGGGAAGCGGAGGAAGGGGCCCCCGAGCCAGCCTGGAGGCTGGTGGCCAGATGGAGCCGTGGCTAGCGCTCAAGGAGTCCTGCTGCTTGGGGACCCGACTGCCTGGCCTGTCCCCAGCAGCTACACTCACTACAGCCTCCACAACCAGCCCCGCCGCACCCAGACCCCCAGCTGGGGTCCAGAGCCCCATTTCCCACCCCATCAGTGTCCCCCAGCCTGGGCCAGCAGCACCCACCAGACAGACACGGGGGGACACACTGGTTTATTCGGACACAGGGACACGCGCCAGGAGGCCCCAAGCAGCAGGCACTGCTGGCATCTCCCACCCCAGTAGGAACCAGACCTTGGACGAGCTACCCCGGCACCAATTTCAGGCTGGGGCGAAGGTGCAGCCAGCAGGAGCAGGGAAGGCAGGAGGTCGCTGGGCAGAGCGCGGGGCAGCCCAGCCTGGGAAGGATGGAGGAGATGACAACCGATGGCCCCTCCAAGAACTATCGGCTACAGGTGCATTTTTACAGCCGGGAATGCCAGGAGAGACAGGATCCAGCTTTTCCCCCCAGAGTGAGGAGAGAGTCTGCGCACCCACAAGACAGAGGAAGAAAGGCCACCCTTGCTGGGAGACCAGAGAGCCAAATGGAGCCCAGGTCCAAGGTGATGGAGAGGCAGACAGCCCTGCCACAGCTCCCGGCAGCAGCTGATCCCACGGTGAGACCCAGCAGGGCCAGGGGCTGCCCTGCGGAGCCACGGCCACAAGCGTGGGCAGCGCTCCCCGCCACGGCTCGCTCACATGAACTGCGAGAGGTTGGGCACTTTGATGTTGATGTCTCCGATGTTGATGTTGCGAGGGATCTCTGGCAGGTTGATGTTCTTCACAGCCGAGACGGCGCGAGAAGGAGCGGCCGAGAGGCCTCCCTGACAACAAGAAGGAGTAGTGACCGCCAGCCCCGCGCCCCCAGCCCCAGCGCAAGGGGCTCCAGGCTGCTCCCGCCCCAGCCCTGGGCTCTGTCGCAGAAGCATCCCCAAACCGTGCCCTGCCCGGGGCTGTCCCGCCTCTCCTGAGCCCCCAGACCCGGCCACATGTGGGAATCAACCCCCCTAGCCACCTCCCACCCCGCTGACAGCCCCACTCCCATTACTGGCACGGCACGGGGAGTGGCAGGGGCAGCGCCGAGCTGCATTTCCCCAGTGATGACACAAACAGGGGCAATAAATTGTTCCTACTTCAGGTTATTAACCTTGATGGGAACCACCACTCACATGCAGAGGCTGCTCCCCTAGAGCATGGAGCAGAGCTGGGACAGGGATGTCCCACTTGCCAGGAGCAGGGATATGGGGGTTGCCCCACACAGCTCCAGAGCCCCTCCTCGCAGCCTCCCAAGGGGCAGAGCTGCAGCATCACGGCTCACCTCCGCCTTCTCCAGCTTGCTCTGGGCCTCCACCTGCGCCACAATCTCGTTCATGTTGGTCTCCAGCACCATGCCGCCTATCACCATCTCCTGTAAGATGTGGTGAACCTGCAAGGGAAGAGAGGGGAAGGCTGTGAACCCAGCCTGGCTCACAGACGGCCCCGTGCAGGCTGGTGTGGAAGCACATCGGGGGCTGACATTCACCCAAGAGAGGCAAATTCAGCCCCAGCAACCTGGAGATCAAAAGGGAAGCCATGGTCCTCAGCACAGGGGGGTCCGGCAGACCCACTTACTGCTCACACCTCTCCTCTAGAGGACATTTAACCACAGGAGCAGGAGCAAATATCACCCCTAGAGAGGCCAGGTCTGACCCATCAGACCTCGGCTGTGCCACCTCCAACATCTCCTCAAGGTGGACCTGGGTCACGCTCAGTTGCAGCTCCAGGCTGGCAAGGAGATCATGGAGCAGCCAAGACCCCAGGGCCTCCCAGAGCCACCAGCCGCTTCTTCCCAGAACCATTTTATCCTACCCAGAGAGCCAGGCCAGTGCCCAGCTTCCCTTTTCTCTTAGGAAAAATGAGGCTGTGACACACACAGAACCAGAAGAAAACTGTTGTGATTCTGCTCCCTTCTCCAGGGTCTGTTGGCTCCAGGGGTGAAACAGAGCTGCCTCAGAGCTGCTCCCCTCCGCCAGCCCCCACCAGGGAGAACCAGCAGGAGAATGGGCCCATCATGGTTTGAGATCCACAGAAACACAATAGTGGGGCTGCCACGCACCTTCGACTCCATCGCCCACACTCCCCTGCTAAATCAGCAGCTCCCAAGGACCACAGCAGATAATGGATTTATGGGTCCCCAGCCACATCCATGAAATAGGCTATTACAGGAAGATGGGTAAGTTATTATATTGTTTTATGGCTTCACAAGGGCACTTGTGCTTCCAAGCACTGCCTAGCAAACACTGCCAGGGCACTGCTGGAAAAATAAAGCAAGCTGGAGAACCTGCCAGAAGGCAGAAGGTCAACTCCATGCGAACAGCCAGCTTGGTGCGTCCCCGGGCTCCTTGTGGGTTCTGTCCTGCTCCGACAGCACCAGGAGCAGCGAGGGGTGCAGGATCAAAGAATAGAATAGGAATAGGAATAGGAATAGGAATAGGAATAGGAATAAGAATAAGAATAAGAATAAGAATAAGAATAAGAATAAGAATAAGAATAAGAATAAGAATAAGAATAAGAATAAGAATAAGAATAAGAATAAGAATAAGAATAAGAATAAGAATAAGAATAAGAATAAGAATAAGAATAAGAATTAGTTAAGGTCAGAAAAGACCTCTCAGCTCAGCCAGTCCAACCACCACACAACTCCACCATGCCCGCTAAACCATGTCCAAAAGCGCTACACCTCCATGGTTTCTGAACACCTCCAGGGACGGAGACCCCACCACTGCCCTGGGCAGCCTCTGCCAGGGCTCCACCACCATCAGCACAGGGCAGCCTCGGTGATGCAGCACCTTCTTGGGACACATGTGGCACTGGAAACGCTGTCCCGTGGCACATCCTCAGCTCAGCCCACCCTGGCAAACACGGCAGAGGTTGGTGCCAGCAACTCCCTGCAACAGGAGAGCATCTGGGCTTCAGGAAATGTTCCTCCAAGATCTGGCCTTGGCCCAATTTGGACCAAAACCAACAGGGCAGAAATCCCAAGAAAGCTTTGTTTTCCAAAGCGAAACACAGCACTTCCTGAACAAACCATGTCCTCTCCATGAACTTGCAGCTGTGGAGCGAAAGTCACGTTCTCCTCCAAGGTACGAAGCCCAAGCAGGGGTTGGGCAAAAGCCTCCTCCAAGTCCCCCATGGCTTTGTGGCTCCAGCCTGCCCTCACAAAAGAGGGATCCCAGCAGCCTAAACACCCCAATGTCACTGCAGCCTCCCCAGCCCACTGCACCCGACACCCACAGTAGCTCCTACTTCATGGATCCCGTGCTGTATCATGAGGTGCCTCTTAGGGTGATGAGGGAAAACGGCAGGACCCACGGCTGCACCCAGATCCCTGTCAGAGCCCACTGGGACAGGGATATTCACAGCCAACATCTCTGCTTCACAGCTCAGCGCTTTCCCGTTGATGTTGGCCTCACTCCTCCAGTCGGTCACTCACAAGCTCTGCAGCCCATCAGCCAGAGTGGACAGGAGCACCATGCCCAGCACAGCTCTCGGCAAACAGGTATCCTGGAGGCAGGGTTCCATGGGACCACCGGGGCAGCGCTGCAGCCCTGAGCCCTGCCCAGCATCCCAAGGGATCCTGGGGACCAGCGGGACACAGGCGTATTCCCAGCACCCTAATGCTGCCCGTCTGCAACTGAGCTCTTGGAAGTGGGCACTTCAGCACAAACACACCTTGGAAATAAAGAGATGGCAAGGAGAGAGAGGAGAGCATCAGCAACAGCGGCCAAGGACGGCAGGCAAGGCCAGGTGGCAGGGGATGAAAACAAGCCTGTGGTGACGGAGCCCAGGGCCACTCCTGGCGAAACCTCCCCAACTCCATTCTGCGTTGAGCCCAGCGCTTCGCAGGAAAGTTCCAAGGAAATGCTCTCCCTGCCCCTGCTGGCAGAACAAACAAGCCCATGGGAATCTCTTCAGCCTGGGGGCTGCGGGTGGGGGCAAAGCTGCCGGGTCTTGGTCATGGCACAAAGAAACGGAGAGCGCATCCTCCCCCAGATGTGGCCAGAGGTGACCTGGGTGGTGGCCATCACTTCTCCCACAGGAACTCCTCCTTCCTCCTGGCCTCCTCCTTCCTCATCCTTCGTTCACTTTGATCAGGGCGCCTTGCTGACAAGACAATCAGTGTTGGAACACTTTGGAGAGGTCACAGACGAGCAAAGGCTGAAGTCATAGTCTCACGTTGTCAGCCCCTGGTGTCGATCCAGATCGCCTCCTAAAGGCATTTGCTTACCCTTGACAGCGTTTATGAGTTGGAATCACCAACAGAAAGTGAATGTTTTACAGCCTTATTGATTTTTTTCCACTTCTGTTTCTCTGTTGCCTTTTTTTTGCCTTCAACAAAAGCAGAAAGCCCTTATCAATATCAACACCAGCCCAGCACATGGGGCTGAGCCTCTCATCGCTCCAAGCACCACGGTCCCTGCTATCTGCAGCCCCATCTAGGAGAGGACCAAAGAGGTTTCTGCCCAGAAACTCCACCCAGCTGAAGAGGAAGCATTAAAGGCTGTGGTTCAAAGGAAAGTTTACCAAACACTTTGTATTCAAAACACTCCCTTTTCTTTCCTGCAGTTCTGGTAAAATGTCAACAATGGGTCCCACAGCCAGAGGAGGCAAAAGCCCCTGTGCAATTCCAGAGCCTTCCCAGCTCCAGTGGCACTTGGGCAGCGCCGAAGGCCAAGAGCAAAGCCTCAGCGCAGATCCCGGTCACCTGCAGGGCTTCATGGCCCTGGTGGCAATCACCTGCCCACAAGCACAGCCCTGCCGCAGCGATGCAGCCGGCAGCAGGGCAAGCAGTGCGAGCCAAGAGTCTGCTGACCCAGGGAGGGCTCAGGACAGAGCCCACCAGCTCAGATCTCTTGGAGAGGATGATGTCAGTGGCTTAAGATGAACCCACGCTGACAAATCCCCCTACCCCCAGGATTTCAATCCAAAAAATTACCCCTAACGTAACAACAGACTCCCCGGAAGGGCTCCGGAGCCCAAGGCTGCGCTGGCTCCTGCCTGCAGGAGCACAGGGCTCTGGGGATCTGGGGCAGCCAGGCGCTGGACGAGCACACAGAACCTACAACTCACCTTGTCCATGTGGAAGATGAGGTCCAGCTCACAGACATTCTCGAAGCACTTATCCAGCGTCTCCACAAACACCTGTAGTAGCAAGAAGGGAAGGTAAGTAGGGAAGGGCACAGGATGATGCTTCCCACACGAGGCCCCAGGGTCTGCAGGTACAAAATCTGCGAGCGTCCTCGCTGTGCCCCAGGATGCTGCCCTGAGCAGGGTAAAAAATCCCTTGCAGCAACCCCACATCCCTGCAACAGCCAGAAAGTGCACATTCCCAGGGCAAACACAGACAGCCCAGCACTACGGGCTGACTGGGACCCCAGCCCCGCGGTGGCAGCGTGGGTCAGGAGATTGTGGGTGCTGGTGCTGGCCCTCACCGCCCCATGGGAGCCAGGGCAAGGAGCCCAGAGCTGCCAGTGAAAGAGCTTGTCTTGGCCCGCGACCAGTGGCAGGAGCTGAAGCGTGGGTCTGACCAACTCGGTCAGCGTGGAAGGCACTCCCTCGCTGCAGCCGTGCTCCCACACACCTGGATCCTATCGTTGCAGGGGTGCGAACCCAGCTCAAGGGGCTTGGCACAAGGTCAAGGGCACTGAACCATGGGACTTGGCCACTGCAGTGCGCTGCAGCCCCAATCCGGACACAGCAGCTACAGCGGACCAGGACACCGGCACTGGGATTGCTTCCAGTCCCATGTCTCCAGGCTGAGTTATGGGAAATGTGTGATCAGAGAGCAGGTGACTCAAGCAGGACAAGCAGCTCCTGCCAGCTCTGGGCTGACACACTCCCGCCAGCCAGTAGCCGGATTTAGCAAAGGTCCCTTTACACGTCTACAGTGCTTGAAATCAAGTCCATAAAGGCGCTTGTCATTCTGGTCCCCTCACTCCAAGGAAGACATTGAGGGTCTGGAGCGCATCCAGAGAAGGGGAATGGAGCTGGGAAGGGTCTGAAGCCCAGGAGTTGTGGGAGTGGCTGAGGAACCTGGGTCTGTTTAGTCTGCCGGAGGCAGAGGGGAAACCTATTCGATCTCTGCAGCTCCTAGAAAGGAGGTTGGATCCAGGCGGGGTTGGGCTCTTTTCCCAAGGAACAAGTGACAGGATGAGAGGAAATGGCCTCAAGTGGTGCCAGGGGAAGATACTGGGACAAATTCCTTCCCAGAAAGGGCTGTCAGCACTGGTAGAGGCTGCCCAGGGAAAGGGTGGAGTTCCTATCCCTAGAGGGATTTAAAACACATGGAGATGTGGCGTTCCTGGATGTGGTTCAGTGGTGGAGCTGGCAACGCTGGGCTAACTCTTGTTTTCTTTGCTGTTAAGTGTGTGAAGGATTTAGAGGGGAAGCGGTTTCAGGAGCAGCTGAAGTCACTTGGTCTCTTCAGCCTGGAGAGAGGAGACTGAAGGGAGACCTCATCGTGCTCTGCAGCTTCATCACAGGGGAGGAGGAGGAGCGGGTGCTGAACTCTTCTT
Source organism: Clamator glandarius (assembly GCA_033459285.1). Taxonomy (NCBI): domain Eukaryota; kingdom Metazoa; phylum Chordata; class Aves; order Cuculiformes; family Cuculidae; genus Clamator; species Clamator glandarius. The sequence goes on from JAUNZM010000240.1 coordinate 717,950, forward strand.
CCTGGACCCGAGGGAATTGCAGAACGATGTGCCAGGGGAGGGTTAGGTTAGACAGTACGAGAAGGTTCTTCCCCCAAAGGGTGGTGGAGCACTGGAAGAGCTCCCAGGGAAGCAGTCGTGGCACCAAACCCAACAATATTCCAGAGGCGTTTGGCCAAGGCCCTCAGCCCCAAGGTGTGAATGTTGAGGTTGTTCTGTGCAGGGACGGGAGTTGAACTCAGTGATCCTTGCGGGGCCCTTCCAACTCAGGACATTCTACGGTTCTACAAAACCAAACTGAGCAGGGAAGTGGACGCTTCGAAAGGGACAGACACCCTTCAGGAAGAGCTGAAGAGGCTGGAAGAGAGGGCTAACCTTAGGAAGTTCAACAGGGACAAATGTAAGGTGTTGGACCTGGGAAAACACAACCCAGGAATGCAGCACAGGCTGGGGAGCACCTGTGTGGAAAGGGTCCTGGAGGTCTTGGTGGGAACCAATCTTCATGTGAGTGAAGAGGATGCTGCTGCTGCGGCAAAGCACGGCCACGGGACCAACAAGGACATCGCTGTGAGAGATACAGGAGACATTAGCCCAGTCTCCTCAGTCCTTGTCAGGCCACTCCTGGAACGCTCTGTTCAGTTTTGGTCCCTGCTATGGAAAAAAGAGGCGTCACAAAGATGATCGGATGGGAAGTCGGCCATGTGAGGGAAGGGTGAGAAGACAGGGTTTGTTCAGCCCTGGGAAATGAAGGCTTAGGGGAGACCTCATCTCCACAGTCCAGTGTTTAAAGGGTGACACAACGAAGACAGACACTCCCTTTTTAGAAGTCACATGGAGAACATGAGGAGCAATGGGTACAAGTGACTCCTGGGGAGATTCCAGCTGGTCATAAGAGGAAACTATCTCACAATGAGAAAAATCATCAGCCGCTGGAATCACCTCCCCAGGGAAGCGGGAGATTCCCCAGAACTTTAAGACTGGGCTGGGCCATCTCATATGGCCCTTGCTTTTGCCAAGAACAGTGGGATCAGATGATCCTTGAGGTCCCTTTGAACCTGTTGCTCTATGATTAATGGTCGGGCTCGATGTTCTTAAAGGTCTTCTCCAACCTAAACGAATCTATGTTTCTAGGGGCAGATTTAGGCTAGGCATAAGGAGGAAATTCTTCACGATGAGGGTGGGGAGGCCCTGGCCCAGGCTGCCCAGAAGAGTGGTGGCTGCCCCATCCCTGGAGGGGTTCAAGGCCAGGTTGGATGGGGCTCGGAGCCCCTGATCCACTGGGAGGTGTCTCTGACCAGGGGTAGGACTGGATGGGCTTCGAGGTCCCTTCCAACTCAAACCATTTCATGATTCTATGATTCTAGGTTTCTACTATTTAAAGAAATCCATTGGGATTGTCTCTCCCCGTGGCTCCCAGGCGGAGGAGCTGTGTGTCGGCAGACGCAGCTCCCTCTCTCCAGCGCAGCACCCTGAGCAGCTACTCGGTGGTTTCCAGAAGGCCGGGCACCGAGACGGCAGCAACACGAGGTGCACTGGAGACGGGGACACAGCAGCCCCCTCGGGCAGCAAACCCCGCTGCAGGGACACCAACCTGGATGAGGTCCAGGATGCCCAGCTCGCTCTCCGAGGAGTCCACACAGAAGACGAAGTAGAGCGTGGCATAGTGGCGGTAGATCAGCTTGTAGTCTGAGCCGCCAAAGAGGCTGTGGAGACACCAGGAGAGCAGAGGGTTTGGGTGGGGGCAGGCAGCCCCTGCCGAGGGGACAGCCCTAGCCAAGGAGACAGCCCCACACAGCCACCAGCTGAGGGGACAGTCCTGGCTGAGGGGACCAAGGGGACAACTGCAGGCAGCTCCTGGCCAAGGGGACAATCGCAGCCGAGGCGACAGGGGTTACCTGCCACACTCGAGGAAGTTGCAGATGTGCTCATCTCGCTTCAGCACCAGGTGGAAAGTCTCCCGGATTATCTGCTGCTGGACCTCCTCTGCCTGCAGGGAGGTGAGCACCCATGGGCGTGCGGACGGGGGCTCCCGGTTACCCCTGAGGGATGCTGTGAGCTGGCAGCTCCCGGCCAGCCCCGACACCGCAGGGACAGCTCCGGGTGATGGAGACAAGGGGCAGCCCGAGGGACCAGGTAGGGCTCCCCAGACCCTCAAGCAGCCCCGTCCTGGTCCCTGTCCCCATCTCAGTACCCATCCTAGTCCCTGTCCCCATCCCAGTCCTGGTCCCAGTCCCCATCCCAGTCTCAGTCTCTCTGCCTGTCCCTGTCTCCATCCTGGCCCCTGCCTCAGTCCCTGTCCCCATCTCTGCCCCAGTCTCAGTTCCAGTCCCCATCCCAGTCCCCCTCCCCATCTCCATCCCAGTCCCTGTCCCTGTCCCCATCCCAGTCCTGGTCCCAGTCCCGGTCCTGGTCTCAGTCCCCATCCTAGTCCCAGACTCAGTCCCTCTCCCCTTCTCCATCTCCACCCCAGTTCCTGTCCCCGTCCCAGTCCCGGTTCTGGTCCCTGTCAATCCCTGTCCCTGTCCCCATCCTGGTCCCTGTCTCAGTTCCCTGTCTCCATCTCCCTCCCAGTTCCTGTCCTGGTCCCGGTCCCTGTCTCAGTCTCTGTGCCTGTCCCAGTCCCAGTCCCCATCTCCAACTCCATCCCAGTCCCTGTCCCCGTCCTGGTCTCAGTCCCGGTTCTTGTCCCCTCTGCCCATCCCTGTCCCTGTCTCAGTCCCCGGCCCCATCCCGGTCCCTGTCTCCATCTCCATCTCCATCCCGTTCCCGGTCCCCACCGCGCACCAGGCGCTGGTAGAAGCGGACGAGCCGCGGTTTCCCGTGGTTGTTGAACACCAGGACGGCGCTGATCATCCCGGCGGGGCAGGAAGCGGGATGCGAACCGGGGCGAGCGGCGCCGCCTCCCGCAGGGACCCGGAAACGCGGGGGCGGCGCTCCGGGAAGGGGCTGAGCGCGGCGGCGCCGGGGAACGCGCTCCGGGACCGGGCACCGACCGCGCCGGGCACCGACCCGCTCCGGCACCGGGCACCGACGGCGCCGGGAACCGCGGGGACTCGGCACCGAGCCCCGCAGCGGTCCCAGCACCGGCCCCGGTCGGGCCGCCAGGGGGCGCTGCAGCCGCACGGGGGGCTGGGGGGCGGGTCCCCTCTTAAAGGGCGCGCGGCAGCGCTCACCGGCCCCGCCCCACCGGCCGCGACCCGGAGCTGCCGGGGCACCCGCGGCCTGACGGGGGCGCTGAGCCCCCCGCTCTCCGCGGCTCCCCCCGAGCTGCAGCCCCACAGCTCCCCCTGTTCTCCCCCAGACTGCAGCCCCAGGGCACCCTCTGTTCTCCCCCAGGCTGCAGCCCCACAGCACCCCCTGTTCTCCCCCAGACTGCAGCCCCACAGCTCCCCCTGTTCTCCCCCAGATTGCAGCCCCAGGGCACCCTCTGTTCTCCCCCAGGCTGCAGCCCCACAGCTCCCCCTGTTCTCCCCCAGACTGCAGCCCCAGGGCACCCTCTGTTCTCCCCCAGGCTGCAGCCCCACAGCACCCCCTGTTCTCCCCCAGACTGCAGCCCCACAGCTCCCCCTGTTCTCCCCCAGACTGCAGCCCCAGGGCACCCTCTGTTCTCCCCCAGGCTGCAGCCCCACAGCTCCCCCTGTTCTCCCCCAGACTGCAGCCCCACAGCACCCCCTGTTCTCCTCCAGACTGCAGCCCCACAGCACCCCCTGTTCTCCCCCAGACTGCAGCCCCACAGCACCCCCTGTTCTCCCCCAGACTGCAGCCCCACAGCACCCCCTGTTCTCCCCCAGACTGCAGCCCCACAGCACCCCCTGTTCTCCCCCAGGCTGCAGCCCCACAGCCCCCCCTGTTCTCCCCAAGGCTGCAGCCCCACAGCTCCCCCAAGCCTGGGTGCCTCGGGGGTTCTGCTCCAGGGGCTGCTCATGGTGCTGCTCCTCTGGGCTCCTCTCGCGCTCCAGCCCGGGCTGGTCAGGGGCCCAGCGTCAGCCCAGGGCTACCAGCCCAGGCTGGCTTCAGGCCGCACCGGGAGCAGAGGGGGTCCCCCCACAGAGCCCAGCGGCCCCCGTGCCGACCAAAGTGGGTTTGAGGTCCTGAGTAACTGAAGGGGTTTTGGAGGAGGGGATGGAGAATGAATCCCAAGTGACTGTTGTCATTGCTCTGGGTGCTTCTTAAGGACCAGGAAATCAAAAAGCAAGGAGCAAAGGGTGAACGAGCCTGGATTAACGTAAGAAAATGGCGTGAGCGAGCACCAAGCATCAAGGGCAGCAAGAGAAGGATCTCGTGTGCTGTATAGAACACTGGAGAGAAGGGGGAGACGGGAAAATAAAGATCCACACCTTAATGGGGACAGGGAGAGGAATAATCACGGGAGAAATGGTTATCCTGGCTCCAGCCTGCAGATAACCAGGCCGGCTGTGAGCAGGGGTTTCCCATTAATGCCTGGGGAGTGCAGGGTACGTGGGGAAGAAACTGGAGGGATGTTGAGGCATGTGGGGTTCGGAGAAGTGGAGAGGGCATCACGATGAGAAACGGTGATTGAGGATGTCACCACTGCAGCGGGAGCCCAGACCATGGGGCAGCAGCAAACACCACGGGTCTCGATCCCACCGGGGCTCTGGGCACGGATCCATGTCAGGTCCTCGTCAGCAGACCAACCAGCTGTGCCCCGCGTGGGATCACCACCTCAGCTGCACCCCTGGCAGCGGTGGGAGACAGATGCACTGCTGGGCCAGAGGAGGGATGTCCACTGCGGTCCTGATGGACCTGGAGCAGAGCATGGGGTCACCAAAACAGAAGCAAGAAGGGACCCAAAGCGCTGGGCAGGAGTAGTTCTTGCAAGGTAAAGGCAAGCTGGGCTGTTTGTTACAGGGAGGCACGTGAGGAGCTGCTCCAAGGGGTGCCTGTTGGCTGGGCCTCCAACAAGGGACAACAGCCTTTGGCTGAGCTTCACCTCTAACACTCCTAACGGGCTGAGACCTCTGCAGGTGGCTGGTGTTCCTCAGCCGAGAGAGGATGCGGGCACTCCCAGCCTGGTCTCTCGCTCGCACCCGCCAGGTCTGGTCTCTGGATGTGTGTCCAACAGCAGTGACATCGTGTGGGGATCTTTGGCTGCCACTCTGACCCACGCAGATGTTGGAAACCACAAGCGCAGGCACTGGCGGCTCCGATGGATCCATTTTCCCCCAAGAACACAGAATCCCCTGGAAAGGAGAAGCGCATCTGCCAGACAAAGGACTGCATTTTTAGACAAACTCTTCACTGTGATTAGTCTGTCCAGCTCCACCTGCTTCCATGGAGATGAGAATCTCTGTCTCCCTACACACCAGCCGAGTCCTGGCTGCCGTCATGTACACCTTCCATGTGGAGGAGACCCTCATCCTCCTCGTGATGGGAGCCAGAGTTCCTGTCTCCTGGCCATACCTGGCATTCTCCAACCGCTCCCCTTCTCACGCTGCATTCCAGCCCCCATCCCTCCCTTTGGGGACCTGCCACTGCCCTATCCACCGCAGCCGGCCCTGGCCTCTCAGGAGGGGGTGAACCGTGTCCCCCCAAGACAAGACCATAATATTTCTGCAACATCCCAAATTCTACTCACCCCATTCTCTTTGAGGAAGAGAGGAGCCTTGCCAACAGCTCCTATAACACAACCCCTGAGAGATTTCTGGATGTGGGTGATCTTTCCCATATGTCAACGTGGAGGAGAGCAATTCCCAGCAGCCAAAAGGAAACGCAGAGTTCCATCACACATCCCTACAACCACAGTTCCTCTGCTCTCACCACCCATCCTTACACTCAAAGTTCTTTCAGTTCCACCACCCATCCCGACAACCGCAGTCCCTCTTCTCCCACCACTCATCCCGACACCCACAGTTCTTTTGGTCCCACCACCCATTCCTACACCCATGGTTCCTCAGCTCCCACCACCCACCCCAACAACCACAGTCCCTCTGCTCCCACTACCCATCCCGACACCCACGGTCCCTCTTCTCCCACCACCCATCCCGACACCCACGGTCCCTCTTCTCCCACCACCCATCCCGACACCCACGGTCCCTCTTCTCCCACCACCCATCCCGACACCCACGGTCCCTCTTCTCCCACCACCCATCCCGACACCCACGGTCCCTCTTCTCCCACCACCCATCCCGACACCCACGGTCCCTCTGCTCCCACCACCCCCCTGCACCCGCAGCTCCTCCGGGCAGCGCTGCCTGTGACCGCTCCGATCCTCCCTCTACGGGGTGCGAACCCCGCCGAGCCAGCGGGACTCACTCCCGGGACACGGACACCGCGTGGTGTCGGGGGGTGCCGGGGGGGCTCGGCGGGAGATGAAGGGCGGGCGGGTTAGGAGGAGCCGTTTTGCATCGCCTCACGTCAGCCCTGCCTCACTCCCTCCCGCTTCCTTCCTGCGCACCCAGCGCCGGCCCCGCCGCCTGCGCCGCCCTGGGAGCTCGCGGTGAGTCCCCCGCGCGCCGGGACAGACCCACCCCCCTCCCTTCCCCCCCCCCCCGCCTTCCCTCCGCCGGGAGGCCGGGGACCCCCGGGATGTCGCCGCTTTCTGCATCCCCTCCGCCGCGGGGCCGGGAGCGATGGCGGCGGGATGGGGGGGGGGGGGGCGGAGCACCCGCTCCGCACGTGGGTCCGACCCCCCCGCACCCCGTCAGCCCCCCGCACCCCGAGTTCTCCGCTCGCAAACTTTCCCCGCGGTGCTGGGGACGCTGGAAGTTGCGGAGGGGGCAGCGCGGGGTCGGTACCTGTTGAGCCGCGGGGAAACGGGGGGGGTGGGGATGGGAGGGGGCGCCGGGGGGGGGCAAAAGAGGGGTTAGGGGTCGGGGGGGTCCTGAGGAGCACCCCGAGGTGCCCTGACCCCCTGCATCCTCCCCTCAGCCCCGCACAGGGGGGTGCAGGGGGGTGGGGGGTGCCACCGGGGGAGGGGGTGGTGGTTTGGGGGTTCTGAGCAGCAGCCTGCGTGCCCCCACCCCGCACCTCCCGGGATGGACCGGTGGGGAGGGGGTGCAGGTGGGGTGGAGGGTGCCAGCAGGGGGGTAGAGGGCGTGTTGGGGGTCCTGAGCACCCCCCGGGGTACCCCATCCACATACATACTCTCCCCGGTGGGTCAGTGGGTTCAGGGTGCTGCCCCCCAAGTTGAGGGGCAGTTTGCAGGCACTGGGAACCAGCCCGGCTGTCCTAATGTGCCCCCCCCCAAATTTACAACATCGGTGCCGCAGGGTTCGGGGTGAAGTGGGTAGGTGACTCCTTGGAGCGGGACCCAGGCTGTCCAGCGTCACCCTTCCCATTACGGCGATGCCCCCACGTTTCCCGGTGTCAGGACCCCCCCGATGGCACCGTGGGAGGGTCTGAGGGCACCGGGAGCCGCTTTGTCTTTTCCTTCTCTGCTAGGAAGAGCAGCTTGTGAGGCTGCCCTGGTTGTGCAAGCCTTTGATAGCTCCCTGTTAATCAACAGGATGCAGCGGTTAAATTAGTTATAATTAATTAATTAGTCAATCATTAGTTGTTTCTTTGTGAGCAGCCTGTGTGGGCAGAGGAGGGGGAGCGACTGGAGGAGAAGGCGGCATCCCGGAGCCTGTCCCCCTGCGGGGTCTGGACGGCGGGCACGGACTCGCCAGCCTCCCACGCTCCGGCCTCGGCTCGGGGGCTTCTGGTGTCGCTGATCTTAACCAGCCGCTCGGAGCCGAACTCAGCGGTTCCAGCAAGCACAGTCCCGGTCTGATCCGTGCAGGTCATCCGAGCCTCAGTGGGAGCGTGTCTCAGGCTGGAGGGAGACCCCCGCCCCACGGCTTTCCTGGGGACTCCTGAGAAGTCATTCCCGTCTCAGCATCTCCTTTGGAGCCCCTGCAGGTAACCGGCCCCTGGCAGCCGGCTGCGGAGACGAGCTGTGGCAGCAGACCCGGTTCCAGGGCAGGACGGTGGGGCTGCGCCCGGTCCCCCTGCTCCCAGCCCTGGGTGACCGCTTCCCCAGCTGTGGGAGCCAGGCACACCCTCCTCACCGAGAGCCTCCTCTTCTGCGAGCGGCTTCCGTTCGTGGTTCGGAATAGCGATCACATCATATCCTCCAAAATGGTCAATGAGGTCACTGTAACTTGACCTCCACACTCAGAAACATCCCCAGCCTAATGCTGGGAGGTGACTCCGAGAGGATTGGAGGTGGATGCCCGTGGTGGAGGGAGCAGGAGCGATGTCTGCAGTGCCCAAGTTCCGCATCTCCTCGTGTTCTGTTTGACATTGGCAGGGCTTGGTTTAACCTCTGAGAAAGCGGTTTGGCTGGTTCACTGGACAGCAATGCAAAGAGGGTTTGTAGTTTCTAAACTCTTTTAGGAAATGCAGTGTAGGAGCGCAGTTGTCGTCCTGCTGTGCTGTACAGCTGGAAATGCTAAGGAGCAGACGAAACGGGGCGCTTGAGCCACAAAGAAGAGTCCGGTAAAGATCCTGGAAGTGTGAGCGATGCCTACACTGGTGTTTATTTTACATTCATGCTGTGTTAAGTAGGCTCCAACACAGCATGTGCTTGCTTATGGTCTCCTTAACGTCGACTGAGCGGATCATGTCCTGGGTGCTTCGCTGGGACCAGACTGGAGGTGAGGGGAGAGCAAGGGCTGTGCCGATGGGCCAGGAGCTGGGGATTCCTGCTGGTTGTGTTGCCGTTGCTCCCCTTTCCTCTGCTGCCAGCTCTGGTTCCCCTTGGCCCCTTGTGTCTCTGGTGCAAGGACAAGTGCTGGCAGGCAGGGAGCAGCCCCCGTCCTCTGCCTGTCTCAGGGACACCAGCACCGGTGGCGGCATGGGCAATGTCCCCCGTTCCTGCTGCGACGTGTGTCCCAGCACAGGTTGGACTGGGGGAACACTGCTGGGCAGCCAAGATGTGCCGGGAGCACCGCAGCCCCAGCCTTTGCGCCTGCGGCCGGGAGCCCTTGGGATGAGTCACGGTCCCCACTGAGGTCCCTGAGCCTCCCCACAGGGCTTGACCTTGGCGACAGTGGATTGTGATCCGGAGTGTTTTCCCTTTGTCCCGCTGTCCCACATTTTCCTCCTCCCTCCGTCCTCTGGCAGCGCGTCGTGGGGGCATTCGCGTTGGGAAAGGGACCCAGCTCAGCCCATCCGCCTTCAGGCAAATTTTCCATGAACTTCCATCAAAAGCATGGTGCAGGGGAGTGAAGATTAGGAAGGAGGTTGAGAAGGAGATGGAGGGAGCTCAGGGGGGTCTGCATTTGGAAAACAGGGATGCTGCCATGCTTTGCCCAGTGCCCATGGAGCAGCGAGGCTCCCTCCACTGGGAGAACCAGCACCAAAAGCAGTTTCCTTCCCAAACATCCAATGAAGGAGTGAGGCAAATGTGATTTTGCTTTTTTCCTGGTGGTGGTCTTCACTCTCAACTCTATGAGAGATGGTAACGTATTCCTAACAAAAATAAATAGGGACAACGTGTGAACATCCCGCCTGAAAATCTTTTTGTAAAGCACGGAGCTTCCATGCTGCCCTGCGCTGTCACCGTCCTCCTCCTGCTCTCAACATCCCTCCAACGCGCTCTGCAAAGTGTCCTAGGGTTTTTAGTAAGGGAGAAGTGACTGGAGCAGGGGAGAATGCTTGGGGTTTTGGCACTGGGTCTCCTGGATTGATGTGAAAGTTCCCAAGTGGAAGAAAAGCCTCATCTCCCTTCCTCCCTCCCTTCCTCCCTCCCTTCCTCCTCAGGACACCTCATGGCAGAGAAATGAGGGAGCCAGGCAGTGTCTGGATTGCTCCTTTGTGTAGGGCAAGGGAAAACTTGGAGGAAGTTGATGTGAGACTTTGTGGGGGCAGCCGGCACGGCGTGGGGCCATCGGGAGCAGAAGCACCCGTGTTTCACACCAGGCCTTGCTTGGCTCAGCCATGCAGAGCTTACAAGGGAAGGGACAAGTGGGAAATCGGAGAAATCCTGGTTTACCTTTGAAATGCTGTATTTACTGTCCAGGAGTGGCTCAGAGGAGGGAAAGGGCAGCACAGGACAGAGCGTGGTGACGGTGACGTTTTGTGGGGGGAGCTGAGTGGTAACCTTCAAAGGAGGAGAGTTTGTAATTGTTCCTCACCTTGCACGGTTAAAAATTAACTGAACCAACTACAGACAGGAGCTGGGCATTGCTGGGAGAGCTCAGGGGCAAGCTTTGGGATGCAGCTGTGACTGGAAGTGCTGATGGATGGGAGGCTGCTCCCTAAATAAAGCAGGAGGGACAATGTCACTGGGGGTAGTGCAGGGGTGGTCAGAGCATGGGTGGTGGGGAAAGGTCCCACAAACCCATCCCAGAGGTGGTGGCAATTTGGGACCGCAAAGACGAAAATCCCTCCGATGTGTTGGGGGTAGGTTTTGCCTTGCAAGCAGGCAAGTTTTGGTGGAGAACGTTTAATAGCAGGAATCCCTACGGCTCTGGGAGAGCAGCAGTTGGAGACAGGAGGATGGTGAAGTGGGAGCAATGGCGCAGGCAGGTTTGGTCTGAGCAGGAGCTCTGCCCGTGGTGGGAGCTGCAGCACAGGAGCTGTGGATCGTGGCTTTCAGAGGTGGCCCCAGCACCTTGAGGGCCTCCCAGCCAAAGCAAGAGGGGTAGGGGTGCAGCCAAAACTCACCCTCAGTGTGGAGGGGCTGGGAATGGGCTAGGGTTGCCAAATACGCAGCACAACTCTTGACCAAAAATGGCTTAGAAGTGCTGCATGTGGCTATGGGCATGCCTGGGTTTGCACCTCAGAAGCTCTCAGAGGTTGCAGGCAGCGCCTGGTGGATCATCCCGCACTGGAGACTTCAGCGCTGCAGCTGGAAAAGCCACTGCTGGTGCAGGGGTGTTGGGAACAGGCACTGTGTCAGAGTGATTCCATGAGTGAATTGCGTTAAAATCAAACTCTGCTCTTCATCTGCTCCCCATGCTCCTCAGCACGTTCTGCTGGCCCCAGCTCCAACAGGCAGCAACTTCCCTCTTGGATGCAAACCCCGGAGCACCTCCAGAGCAGGCAGCGAGCGACAGACAAAGAGGCTGTGGCTGAGAAGGAAATATCAGTCGCTCCTTTAGAGGCTTTTTCTCAGCCCATCCGTTTGGGGAAGAATGTGTTTTAAGTAGGAAACAGCACGTGGAAGTGTTCATTGTTTTACTTCCACGTCTTGTGTCTGTGAAACTGCATTTGTCCATCGGCATCGGACACCCGGGCGCACTTTGCCAGGTGGCGTGGGAGCTGCTGTAGTGAAAAAGGGGAATTTTGTGGGGTGCGCAGGCTGAGGCCACGAGCGGTGCAGAAATGGAAGTGTTAGGGCTTGCTGCTGGCTGTCCTGCTGAAGCCTTTGTCACTCTTCCCTACGAGGGGCTGCCGTTCCCGGGCACGGGCTTTGCCCCTGGCAGGCAGAGTCCAGCCCAGGCTGGAGCCCGTGGCCAGCCTGCAGTCATGGGCGATGCAGCGAGGGAGAGGAGGGGGAGGAAGGACAACAGAGCTGCAGGAGGAAGAGTGTTCGCTGCCTGCCTCTAAATTTATCTTTCCTGTTTCTCAGTAGCAGCGTTGCTCATGTCCACGCTCCGTGGTGCTGGGTCACTTCTCCTCGCTCTGCCCTTTCTCCTGACATCTTATTGCTCATCTGCCTTATCCAGCTTTTAGCGAGCTCTCTGCCCCGTGCCTGCTTTTTCTTTCAAATGTTTAATTCTTCAAGTGCTCCCAGCTTGTTTTTCCCTTCCTTCACACCTCGTCTGTCCTCACAGCCCTCTGCCAAGGGCATTTTTGGTGAGGCAGGACTGGAAATAGAGGCATGAGCTGGAGGGCAGCGCTGGGTCATCTTCCCTTGGGGAGGCTTTTGTTTCACATTTAATATGCTGTCCCCTCCTGAAGCAGAGGTGATGGGTGCAGCTCTCCGACCTGTGCCACATCTGCACTTTCTGGCTCTTGCTGAGTTGCTCTCTCCCATCACACCATCCAGCTCGTTGGCATCACACCCCAACGGTGACCACAGTTCTGGTTGGGACAATCGGCCTCCCAGCCGGGCTCATCCTGAGCCTCCTCCTGCTCCTTGGCAGGTTGCTGAGCGTGGCTGGGTGGGTCAGAGGTGGCTAGCACTCGCCAAGCCACGGCCGCTTTTGGGCAGCGTTAGTTGCCGTGTGAGGGTGGGCGTTGCGGGGAGCTGCTCCCATCCCAGCCAGGACTCGCATCCACAGGGGCTGGGGGACTCTGCTTCCTCGCGGAGGACTTTCTACGCTGGAGTGCTGACCCCTCAGCTTTTTGAAACAGGGGCACCATAACATTGGAACTTTAGTATCTCATAACATCAGAACTTCAATATCTCCATCCTCTGTGCCAGCTGCAATCAGGATTTTTCGCGCTGTCTGAGAGTCACCGTTTTTAGGCGCTGACTGACCTTACCCCACCTGTTTGCCCCTTCCTTTGCCTCAGAGATGCTGGGATACGTTCTTCTGAGCTCTTTGGCGTTCACTAGGCAAGAGACTCAGCCCTCGCTGTCAAGTGCCCGTGGCGACTGCAGCCCATGGACCCTGGGCTAGGGCGTGTGGGTGCAGGTACCTTCCAGAGAAAAGCAACTTTCACGAAGGCAGTGCTGTAGGGAGAACTGAAAGAGCCTTTTTGGTTTTTGTGCCAAGCTCCTTCACTGAGTTTCCTCTCGTCCTTGCCCATTTCACATGTTGACCGCTTGGCGCGTGCTTATGAAGCGTCAGAGCAATTGCAGAACTCTTCTGCAGAGCAAGCCTTGATTTATGGGGGCTGGAGTGGTTTGGTTTCATTTTATGATTATCAACAAGGGACACATAGAAGCGAATTATTTCAGCAGCCAAGCGTTCTCTGTGTTTATAGGAGTTTCTTGCTGTATGAAGAGCACAAAACATAGCAATTATGCAGATTGTGATGAAAATGGGGGCTGGGGTGGCTCAGACACGCGCATCAGCCAGCCCTCAGCGCTGCCAAAGTGAAGGCGAAACTGCACAAACTCAGCCTTGTCGATACGCTGTAAAATATTTACTAAGATGAGTAAAAAGCACAAACGCACCCACCCCCTCTGTCACGGGCAGCGATTTGGCTGCCGCGTTTCCCATCACGCTCAGCTCTGTCGCGCAGAGGGGTTGCGTTCTCCATGCCCACCTTTGCCCCACAGCCACTGGGGTTGTAGGAGAGAAGCGGCTGCGAGCTGCAGGGCATCACGTGGGGCAAGCTCTGGGCACGAGGCCGGGGCCATGCGCGATGGTCCGGTCAGCGTGACACCTCCGCACGGCACTGCCAAACCCTCCTCTGAAAGCCATTTAAAACAATAAACGAACACACAGCTCTGGTGTCGGATTCCAGGCTCCACTTGGAGTTAGGAGGGCTGGGGGGACTCCCACAGCGTGATAATGTACAGAGAAACCTAACAGCCCAGAAAGCCACCTGTGTCCTGGGCTGCATCCAAAGCAGAGGGACCAGCAGGTGAGGGAGGGGATTCTGCCCCTCTGCTCCACTTTGCTGAGAACCACCTGGAGCCCTGTGTCCAGCTCTGGAGTCCTCAGCACAGGGAGGACATGGAGCTGTTGGAGCGAGTGCAGAGGAGGCCATGGAGATGATGTGAGGGCTGGAGCACCTCCCGTACGAGAACAGGCTGGGGGAGTTGGGGTTGTTCAGCCTGGAGAAGTGAAGGCTGCAGGGAGACCTTGGAGCAGCTTCCAGTGGTGAAAGAGGCTCCAGGAAAGCTGAGGAGGGGCTCTGGATCAGGGTGTGCAGAGGCAAGACAAGGCGAACAGTTTTGAGCTGAAAGAGGGGAGACTGAGATGAGATCCTGGGGAGAAATGTTTTGCTGTGAGGGGGAGAGGCCCTGGGACAGGTTGCCCGGAGCGGTGGTGGCTGCCCCATCCCTGTTCCAGGCCAGGCTGGATGGGGCTTGGAGCCCCTGATCCAGTGGGAGGTGTCCCTGCCCATGGCAGGAGTGGGACTGGATGGGCTTTGAGGTCCCTTCCAGCCCAAAGCGTTCCATAATTCTATGAGTCTGCGATGGATATGCATGTTAAGTGGAAGTTTCTTTTTGCCTTGGCCATGCAAACCCCTGGGCATGTGCCGTGGACGCAGCATTCCTGGAGCCTGGCAGCGCCTTTGCCTTCCCTGAGAGAGCCACAGCCGTGGGCCTCCAGCTGCCAGGGTTCCACAGACCTCTGGACTTTGTGGAAAGGACGATGCTTTTATGGTTTGTAGGCAAGCACCTAAATCTGATGGCCTGGGCTACACACAGCATCCCTGGTGAGAACATGCAGACCATGCCCAGCACCCGAGGTCCCGAGCGGCAGGCACAGCTGCTCCAGGCTGACGCATTTCAGGACTCAGATTTCAGAATCTAAATTTCTACTCCCCCAAAGTCACCAGGAATGTGAGGGACGTCAGACGTAGAGTCCTTTGTGCAGGGCACCTTTTTGCAGAGATCACAGTTGAGATCCTCCCAGATGTGTCTGAAATGGAGTAAAAAGCAGCTCAGATTAAGGAAAAAAGCAAAATCCCCCACCTTCCCCTCCCTCAAGCAGGCTATAATTACATACACGGCCTTTATTTTCTGAAGCACCCATCCTGTCGCTGCCATACATTCATTATTCTTCGTTAGGGCAGCCGCATTGCCTCCTGGCTGGGAGAGGTGTTTTCCATATCAGTGAATGACTTCACTGCCTTGAGTTGTACCTGTCAGCATCTCAGACCTTTCATCCGCCTTAGGTTAGCGCCGCACTGGAGGAGCCTGTCCTTTCATGGCAAAGTTTGGTGTCTTGAAACAGCCCCTGTGTTCCCACGGTGCCGCCGCTCGGGGCTCAGCAGCACCAGAACCCACCCATGCGTTACCGGCGTGGTTACTGGGTGGTATCCTTGGACGGGACAAGGGGAGCAAAAACCACAGCCTGTGCAAAGCTCCCAGCGATGGCTGCTGGAGAGCACCAGGAACGGGGACTTGGCAGGATCGCTTCCTTGAGTCCATCCTGAGCTGAGATTTCATAACCTGCCACTGCCTGGTCCCTCCTGCTCCGTCCACCCTGGTCTGCGCTGTCCCCACCTCTGTCTCTCTGAACTGCTCAGCTGCTCAGAAAAGGATCTGAAACATTTTTCACCGTGCGGATCTGAAAGTAATGGGGCCTTTGCAGCTGAGACGTCAGTTTTGCTCCTAAAATGGTGCCAAACGGCCAGTAACGTTGGTCTCGGAGAAATCAGAAGTGGAATGTTCCTAGCTGGCCTCAGCCCCTGCCCACCGGCCACAGCAAAGCTCTGGTTCTCCCTGCTCCTCTCACCTGTGGGCACAGAAATGCACCTGCAGTGTGTGTGTGATTTAACATCTTTGCCCTCATGGCTGGAGTCACCCATGAGTTCTGTAGGGGAGATTCCATGTGTTAGAGATAATCCTTGAGACATTGAGCTGAGAGTCTTCCTCCATGCCAAGGCTTGTCAGCATCTCCCTTCACGTGGGACCTGGCGATGCTGCTGCCTTGCAGCAGGCGAGTTGGTAGTGGTTTTCTCCTAAGCAGAACAGTGTGAAAATCTGAAATTCCTGGAGGAGACAGAGCAAAAGGTCCCCTCACCTGGCAGCTCCTCACACTCTCCTCGGAGCAGCCTCTGTGCCAACAGCAGAGCTGGCTCCAGTTATCCCAGACAGTTGGCTGTGGGAGCTCTGAGGAGTTTAAATGTGAAAGATTTTCCAGTCGACTATTAATTAACATGCTTAAATCACGCCCTTTTATCTATGATTATAGAATTGCTTGATGCAGCAGAGGTGGGAGATTCGGGGAGCATCATGGTACGGAGCAGCCTCGGCTCCCCAGGTGCAGGGAGCAGCTCCTTGCGCTGCTGCCCAGCCCGGTGCCCATCCTTGTGCTGTGGCACCAGTGGCAGAGCTCATCCCGGAGCGTTCTTCTTCGTCCCAGCCTTCAGCTCTAGTTGGAAATTTCTGGCTGTTGTGAATGTATCCAGGCAGTCCCTGTGTCCTCATTTCTCCGTCCTCACAGCCCAGCAGAGGACAGAGCCCAGCGGGAAGGGGATGCTGGGCCCCAGAGCTGCCATCCTGCAGGTGACACTGCCTACGCGGGCCACGCTTCACACACCAGGAATGGAAAATAGAGACTGAAATTGTTCCCAAGAATAAGGACAGCAACAGCCTCAAAAGTGAGACTGCCCTCCTGCTGGGATCTCCGCTTCCCTTTGGACTGGCACACAGCTCCCATCTATAATGTTCCGTCTGGTTTTCCATTCAAGGGTGCTTGAGCTCCTACTTGTGTGTCAGCTCCTCTGACCTCCAGCCATTTTTATTGCCCTGCTTTGAGGTTGCTGCAGTTTATGATTAATCCCTGGCACAGGGGGATGCTGAGCAGCTGCTGTTTGGGCTCCCACCCAGGAGCATCGTCCTCTGCCTGCTCCGGGCTCGCACCCGCGGCCTGGGTCTGCTCTGCTCTCAGTGTGCGACAGAGGGATGGAGGCTTAGTTGTGGGTAGAGGAGGAAAGTGGTCTCTCAGGAGGAAGAGGAGCAGGAGCGGGATGTCCTAGGCTGGATGTGTGTGCTTGGAAGCCACAGGAGTTTTTGGGATTGTGACGCAGTCCTTCTGCAGTGAGCAGCCTCTGCTGCTGCTTGTGGGCTGACCCCTCTCACCCTGCATTTCCCCGTCTCTCCGGCCGCAGGAAGGCTCTCCTCCTCAGGAGCAAGATGCCAAGGTGCTGCCATGCCTGGTCAGATCCACAGATCTTCTGGAGGGCTGGTGGGAGGTGGGAGAGGATCCAGGCTGGGAGGAGAGCCCTTGATTGCGCATCGCGGGTGTTGTGATTCCAGCTTTAGCGTTCTGCCCATGGGAACCTGGGGTGCCTCTTGCCTCCTGCTCAGTTCCCCTCTGTCCCTGGGGACCCTGCTCTCCTGGTGGGCTCCATCCTTACTCCTTTTTCCCTGCAGATGCGCTCTCCCTTTGTCCCACATTACAATGCAGCTCTTCTTCCTGCGCTTTTGGGTTCATCAGCAGATGTGAGGGACAGTTTTCCCCACCTCTGCTGGGGCTGCCCCTCAAAACAAGGTGGGTCTGGGGTCTCCTGGCAGGGCTGCCTGGTGTTGCCTTTCCCTGTGGACGGGTTGGGGCCGCAGGGTGAGGGAGGCTGCTCCAGGTGCCAGAAGCCCCACTTTGCGTCGATGCCAGCCATCCCTCTGCTTTCTTTGCAAGGTTTGGGCTTTGACCTCAATCCCTGGCACCGGCTGCTTTGCACAGCCACGCTCCTTTCTACAGATTGGGTTTCTCCAGGGATTTGCTCCGTGGTTTTCCCTGGGGACAGCATGGTGGCTTTCCATCAAGGAGACCTGGCAGTGAGGACAGCCTTTCCCAGAGCTGCTCTGTACGGAATTCCTTGGACTTTTTCCCCATATCTGCATGCATGATTACTGGAAGAGGCATTTGTGGAAGTAGCTCGGCGTTTCTTTCAGGGAGTTCGCAGAGAGCAGATTTATTTTCTGCTATGCCGAGAATTAACTCCCCTTTTCTTCCTCTTCCCTCTGCCCCCGCTGGAAAGAGAGAGAATGCAGAAAAGAAGAAAGGATTTACATTGTGGTGGTGATTGGCACGGGCTCTGAATGAGAGGTCATTTCATCTGGCTGTTTCTTTTCAAGCGCGCTTTTTTTCATGCACACTGTATTCAGGCTGGGAGCATTCTTGCTTTTCAAAGCTGCTCTGTCTGTCTCTCTCTTCCCCCTCCTTTATTTTTCATCCCTTTTCTTTACTTTTGCTGTCTTTTCATTCTGTTTTTCCCCACCCCCTTGGGGCTCCATTTTTTCTTTCCTCTTTCCTCTATTCAGTTCCTTTTTTCTTCTCGCGTCTTTTTTGAATAGCTCTTCTATTTTCGGCGAGGGAAGGGAGCATGCGGCAGAGAAGTCGTTGCAGCCAGGAGGAACTTGAAAGTCTCTCTTTCCCTGTTTATTCCACTTAAAAGCAAAAATTGTTTTCCAAGGCAGAGCGAGGGTTTCTGTGCGGAGCCTTTGAAGCGAGGCTGGGACGTGGATTTCTCCCTGCTCCTCTCCACACCGCGGACACCGTCGGTCCCAAACCGCTGACGTGGGGAGGTCTGTGGTCAGTGCTGGCTGGGCTGGGCGCGGGTGCTCGTGCGTGAGATGGGGGTCAGGCAGGAGCAGCCCCTCTCCCTGGGCTCCAGCTGGGCTCGCCTCCGGACACTGCTCTCCCCGCACCTCCAGACACCAATTAATTGTATTTAATCGCTGTTTCTGGTCTTCTGTGCGAGCGAACGGCAGCGTTTTAAGCCACAGTGTGACAATAAGCTCTGAAGGCAAGATCCTGAGAGCTCTGTGCTGTGGCGCGTGTCCCCACGCGGCGCTGGGAGGAGGCAGCTCGATGGGGACAGAGAGGCCCCGTTTGCGTCATTTGGAAGGGGGAATGTGGTGCTTGCACGAGTGGCCCATGGGAAAGCGTGTCAGAGCGCTGTGCTGGGGAGCGAAGCCGGGTGCCTGGGGTGCATGGGGAGTCACTGCGCTGGGCTCCGATGGGGGCTGTGGGGTGCCGGGGTTCTGTCAATGTGGGCCCTTCCACAGCAGGAGAGCAGGAGACTCCAGCAATTCCAGATGGGTCTAAGGGAAACGTCCTCATGCAGCAGGACAGGGCTGGTCCCCAGATGCAGTTTGGGTGCTGTCAGCCGCTCACCATCACAACGCTCCCAGCAGCTCCATCGTCTCCCTTCGAGAGGAGCTGCCTGGGCAGAAGGGATGATAGATCAGGCTTAAAGCATGACCAGCTTGGTCTTCTAAAGAACAGGTGGTGGTGTGCTGAGCAGGAAAGCAACAATTGTTCCTCAGGGCTGTCAGCTCTGGGAGGGGATGGGAATCCCCCTCCTGTCATGCTCCCAGCCATCAGCAGGCTTTGGTGTGGCTTTGGCTACTCCAGGAGCAGAAGCTTCATCCTCTGGCAGAAGCGGAGCACTGGCTCCAGCATTTGCTTTGGTTTGGTCCCAGACACCAGGGGACCTGGCCTAGCCCGGTGGCTCTTGTCCCTCTGTCACTGCCATGGCCAAGCGGATGCAGCCAGGGTTCTGCTGTTGGGGCAGCGCCTCCTCCCCACTGATTGGAATCTGCCCTGGGTGCCTTGAAATGCAGTGGAAGTTGAGGGTGGATCCAAGATCCAGGAACAGGTGCTGGGCTGGAGCTGCTGCTTCTGTGCTGGCTGTGTCAGAGAGGTGCTGGAGAAGGAGGCTCAGGACCAGCTGGAGAAAGGGGTCAGGATGGGCTGGAAGACAGGGCTCAGGACCAGCTGAAAGAGAGGGCTCAGGACAGGCTGGAAGAGAGGGCTCGGGACAGGCTGGAAGAGAGGGCTCAGGGTGGGCTGGAAGAGAGGGCTCAGGACCAGCTGGAAGAGAGGGCTCAGGACAGGCTGGAAGAGAGGGCTCGGGACAGGCTGGAAGAGAGGGCTCAGGACCAGATGGAAGAGAGGGCTCAGGACCAGATGGAAGAGAGGGCTCGGGACAGGCTGGAAGAGAGGGCTCAGGACCAGATGGAAGAGAGGGCTCGGGACAGGCTGGAAGAGAGGGCTCAGGGTGGGCTGGCGAGGCTTTGCCCAGCACCTGGCAGCCGGGTCGTGCTGTGGAAAGTGAGTTAGAGGAAGTGTGTGTGGGAAGCACACTCAGGGCAGTGCTGGGTGATAGCGAATGCCCAGAAAATACAGTGAAGTGGGGACTTCGAGGGCAGACGGGCCCTGCAGGCAGATCGGGAATGGGATCTGAGTGCCCAATCCTGAACATCTTGTACTACAGGAAGAGAATTCTCCTTCCCCTTGGTGTGAAGGGCTTTGGAGGAAGGTCCAGAAGGGCCTTGCCAAAGGATGGAAACCTTAACTGGCCAAAGTGCACAGTGGGGCTGAGGCATGGGCAGGGGTCTTGAGCCATGCAGGTGGGCTGCAGTTAACAAAGTGGATTGTTTTTTAAAAGTGAGATTCAAATAATTGTAACCCCACTAGGGAAGACGTTGGAGGAGATGAAAAGGTAGAGAAAAAGAAAGGAAGCAAAGGACAGAGGTTTGGAACAGAGAGGGAGATTAGGAGATAGATGAAAGAGAAAGGAGGAAGATAAGAGGGAGAGAGGGGACAGATCTCCTGCACAAGATGGGCGTTGCCAGGGAAACGGGAAGAATGAGGGAGCGATGGAGGGATAGAGGAGCTGGAGGAACTGAGCGGAGGATGCTGGGGGTGGGGAGCGAGGGATGGAGGCTCAGTTGTGGGTGGAGGAGGAAAGTGGGCTCTCAGGAGGAAGAGAAGCAAAAGCGGGATGTCCCAGCTTGTGTGGGTGCCTGTGGAAGCATATTTGTTATTGTGGCTCCATTGTGGCTCAATCCCTTCACAGTGAACAGCTCCAGCATCTGCTGCTGCTCATGGGCTCACCCCTCTCATCTGTCTTGCTGGCCACAGGGAGGGTCTCCTCCTCAGGAGTGAGACACCTCAGTGCTGCCATGCCCGGTCATACACGTGGGTCTTCTGGTGGGCGAGGATCCATGCTGGGAGGAGAGCCCCTGCCTGCACGTGGCTTCAATATTTGTATTCCACTTCCACAAAGATAAAGGTGGTGGGTGGCATTGAGGCCGAGAGGGCAGAGCAGCGCCCAGCTCTCAGGTGAGGGTGGCCACGGCTGTGCCAGCGGGCAAGGGCAGCGCCGAAGCTTGGCTGGTGCCACCTGCACCGGTGCCAGCCTGGCTGCTGCCTGTGCCAGCACGGGGCTGGTGCTCGGCGAGCAGGGGCAGCCGAGCAGGCTTTGTGTCACTGGCAACAGGATGGAGGCTTCCCTGAGCTGCCACCCTCTGATGTCCGTCCCGCAGAGCGAAGGTTCCCTGCTAGAAACTGAGCACTGGGTCAGGATAAATCCCAGCGGGATTTATTGCCGTACTTCAAAGCTGCCCCTTGCCGTCCACAACACTGCAGGCATCATCACAAAGCCCAGAGAGGGGTGCACACACCAACTTTGAGGGTAATAACTGGTGGCTACGAGAGGTTTACTTCTCATCGTGAACACAGTGGCTGGGGCAAGAGAGACTGAAGGAAACCCCACCAGACGGATCAGGAAGGGTTGGTCCTGATGCAACAAAGTGGGTGCTGCTTCTTTCCCCAGACATCATCTCTCATATGGACCTGAAGTCATTGTTTTCCCCAACCTCTTTTTTGGTAGAATCACAGAATAGTTAGGGTTGGAAGGGGCCTTAAAGAACATCCAGTTCCAACCCTGTCTGAGATGGGCAGGGACACATCTCACTAGACCAGGCTGCCCAAGGTCCATCCAGCCTGGCCTTGAACACCTCCAGGGATGGGGCAGCCACAACTCCCCTGGGCAACCTGTTCCAGTGCTTCATCACCCTCACAGTGAAGAAATTCCTCCTTATGTCCCCTCTCCAATTTAAAGCCATTCCCCCTCATCCTGTCACCACAAGCCTTTATAAAAAGTCCTCCTCAGCTTTCTTGTAGCCCCTTCAGGCACTGGAAGGTCGCTCTAAGGTCCCCCAGGAGCCTTCTCTTCTCCAGGCTGAACAACCCCAACTCTCTCAGCCTATCCTCATACAGGAGGTTCTCCAGCTCTCTGATCACCCATGTAGCCCTTCTCTGGACTCATTCCAACAGCTCCATATCCTTCTCACCTTGAGGATTCCACCTAACCTTATTAAAAAAAAACATTGTCACACTGCAAATTGTAGGTCGTGCCCCTTTTTTTTAAATCAAAGCCCCCAAAAGCAACAATCCCCCCCACCCAGTGCCACTTCATGTGATACATGTGGGGTCACGTGTGCCTTTCCTTGGCGAGGAGCACATCCGAGGTAGATGGTAACCTCCTAATCAACTCACAATAAGTAGTTTTTTTCTTTCTAAGAACTGATTAACGACAGCTTTCCTTAAAAAAAAAAATGGAGTTTGATGCTGTCTAATGTGGAGAGACTGAGGGAATGAGCTGAAAGACTGATTTCTTTACAAATGAGGATGGTATTTGTTAGCAGCCACTCAGCACCATGCGTCCTCTGTCCCAGAACCTTGGCTCATTGTTTGGATCAGAGCCTGGTTTCTCAGATGCTGGCGACGAGGAGCGGTGCTGGGTTTCTGCCACAGGCTCGGCAGCGGTGGCCGGTGACAGCTCCGGGCACGGAGCTGGGATCAGGTGTGTCACCATGTCCCGCAGTTCCTGGCCTTGACCATCCCCGCAGATGGGGCTTGTGCAGATGTTGGGCTTGG
Source organism: Clamator glandarius (assembly GCA_033459285.1). NCBI lineage: Eukaryota > Metazoa > Chordata > Aves > Cuculiformes > Cuculidae > Clamator > Clamator glandarius. The sequence goes on from JAUNZM010000240.1 coordinate 740,122, forward strand.
ACGTAGCCGATGTCCAAGCCCGGTGGGAGGATGCCCTTCTCACGGCATCAGACGAATCCCAGGAGAGTCCCCTCGTCTCTGCCTCATTCAGCCCCAGCTCAGTGCTAGTGAAGCCAGGAGGAGCCGTAACCCGTCAGGCCTGGCACAGGCAAGTCCTCAGAATCAGGCTTATGAATAATTTTAGTTGTTTGTTGTGATTTTCAGGGAAAACAATTTTCTGTTTAGAATTTTTGCAGGTGCTTTGAGCAGCTTTATGTGAAAATGGCAAAAAAAGATGAAAGACTGACTTTTTCCTTTATTAAATTTAAATGAAAGTTTCTTTTAAGAAAGGAAGAAAACTGAAATCAAAGGCATTCTCACCAGGACTGCAGATCTGTTGATCAGCCATTTCCCATTAAAAACTGTCAGGAAGTTTTAACGCCGCCTCTCCTACAAGACCCCCATACACCCAACTCCACCCCATCGGTTCTTGCTCCAACATATGCTCGGGCTCAACCACAGCACCCCGGGAGTTTCTCCCCACGAAAGGTCCCGCACAGCACCCACCAGGGGCTCCCACAGAGGCATCTGCAAGGGGTCCAGCAGCAGGGGTCCTGCAAAGTGAGTCCTCTAATGGAGGTCCTGCAACGGGGGTCCCCCAATGGGAGTCCTGCGATGGGGATCCCACAAAGGATGTTCAGGGAAGGGGTCTTGCCATGGGGGTCCTACAAAGGGAGCCCCACAGCAGGGGTCCCACAATAGAGGAGTCCTGAAAAGGGCTTCCACCAAAGGGACCAGCCATGGGATCCCACAGCTGCCCAGCCCTGACAGCACCTTTTTCATGGTGTGGGAGCCCTGTGGAGTTAAGGTGCAGGGGTGTACCCCTTGGACAGCCGGTGCAGGGCCGTGGTTGGGCTGCAGCAGCCCCAGGACCTGCTGCTGTGTGGGTTGGAAGCAGAGGAGCTTTGAGGACTCAGGACAGCCTGGTTGCATTGCTCAGGTTGCACCTGATTTTTCTTTTCAGTGGGGAATGAGTCCTAAAGGTCCTCCCAGATTGCTGTCGGGTTTGTCATACAGCCAGAAACGCCAAATGCTGGCACAGAGGTTGATTAGATGAGATAAGCTGCTACCGGGTACCAGCTGGGCGCTGGTACCTGCTCATGTGCCAACACTTACTCTCTGATGGGGCAGAGATAACCCAAAGCGGCTGCTGGTAGCAAGGAAGGCTCCTGTCTCCTTGTGGAGCAGGGTCACTGCTCCTTAGGAAGGCAAACCTCACAGCCCCTTTGGATTCCCTGAAGGAGTTGGATCTGAGTGCCCTTGGCTGCCTTTCCTGCAGGAAAGGCTGGATGAGGTTTGGTGTTGGTAACCCCCTACCCTGCTGCCTCTGGGCCTGATGGAAAGCATAACAAAGGGCAGGGTGTTTCATTGGGTAGTGGAGCCTGAAAGAAAATTGGGGGATCTCTGCAGCAGTCAGTGCCTCGGGAGGGCTTCAGCCAGGACAGCAGGTCCTGGAAGTAGGGGGTCCTTCTGCTCTGGTTCCCCTGTTGGATCTGGGATGCATTGGGAAAACCTCATTTGTGTGCATGGGTGATGTTTTTTGTGAAGCAGACGGGGTCTTTTAGGCTGCTTAAAGTGCGATGACCCAGAGTATTTGGAATGGTTGCGCTGGCATCTGCAGTGGTTTGGCTGCACCGGGCACTGGTGGAAGGGCTGGACAGCATGGTCCAACGTGGTGGAACAGTTCCAGAGCAGCTGGGTGAATCCAAGGGAGTTACAGCAGCATAGGGGAGTATCTGGAGATGGATGGCTCTTAGTCTGGGGCAATGGCTGGAAAACTGCAATCCAGCAAGAAACATACTGGGAGTTGAATAGGCTGCTGGGCAAAACAGCTGCAGGAGGGGACCTACCTGATGCGAGCACTCTCGAGTAGGAGTTTGGTGTTCCAGTGGCTAGAGATAGAATCCTGGAATGGTTTGAGTTGGAAGGGACCTCAAAGCCCATCCAGTTCCAACCCCATGCCGTGAGCAGGGACACCTCCTTCTGCATCGGGGGCTCCAAGCCCCATCCAACCTGGCCTTGAACACCTCCAGGGATGGAGCAGCCACCTGGGCTAGGGACTCATCACCTCCAGTAACAAATTTCTTCCTGAGATCTAAGTCTTCCTTCTTTCAGCTCAAAACTGTTCCCTCTTGTCCTGTCCCTGCACTCTCTGATCAAGAGCTCCTCCACAGCTTTCCTGGAGCCCCTTTCCGTCCTGGAAACTGCTCCAAGGTCTCCCCAAGACCTTATGATGAAGAAAAAGTGGTAAATAGGAATAAAATGACACAAGGAAGTGAAAGCTATGTTAAAAAGCCCCACCTGTGTTGTGCCTAAAGGGCAGGAGGTGGGTGAGGAGCTGGCAGAGGCTGCAAGGGGGCGGCAGGTGGGCAGGAGCTGCAGGGATGGGCCAGGGCAGAGCCAGACTCTTCCCAGCTGTGTTGAGAAAGACAGGAGTAGATATTGCACCGAAACAAAAACCTCCCTTCTCAGTGGGAGGAGAAATGCTGAAAGAAAACCGAATTTCACAACCCACAGAGGAGCAGGGACAGGAGCTGCTGCCACCAGCCTGGCTGCATCCTTCGCACCTGCCTTGGAGAAGGGTGATGGGCGGTGGTGGCCAGGGGGCCGTGGATGCGGGAACCAGGAGCACGGCACATGTGGCTTTCAGAGGTGATGCCAACAACTGCGTTTGTGTAACCCCATGTGTGGATGGGTGTCTCTGTAAGCAAACGAGCTGGAGAGCACCTGAACCTGAGCTAGAAATGTTGGTTTGAGGCCAGGGAGGGTTGTTTCCCGGCCGTAGCGCACAGGCAGGGACGGTTGGGTTGGAGCGACGACCCTGCTGTGGGAAGTCTTTGGGGGCTCGAGCTGGGGAACAAGACAAGTAGCCCTTGTGTTGCTGCTGAGGTCGATGTTTAATTTATTGTCTGCTTTTCTGCTCTGAGATGTGTTCAGCTCATCCCTCTCTCCTGAGAAACTGGTGTCAGAAAGGAGATTAAGGAAGTTCTCCAGCATTGAGAGGCGTAAAGCGAAACCCATCTGGACTTTGTCCCCAGGAAACGGGCTGGGGCAGGGCAGGCGGGTGAGCAGAAGGGCACAAAGACACAAGGAGAGGTTTGGAGAAGTCTGAGTAGCAGCAGATTTCTCTATTGATTTCCTGCCCCCCCGCCCCAAAAAGTTGTGAATTTGTTGAAAAAAAGTGAGATATTTTTTTTTTATTGCTGGTATAGCTGTTTGTTGGCAACCGAGGGGAGAGAGATGGGATGAGAAAGAGCTGAAGGTGAGGAGCTTGTGCCTGGAGCAGAGCTGAGTGATGGGACGAAGCAACAACAGGGTCACAATGAGAAGTCGGCAACCAGCTCCTGCACAGCGGCCTTCTGGGATGCTGCCAGCTGGCACGGCACAGAGCCTCGCCAATCAGACTGTGGAATTATTAACAGCTACTGAAACCTTCTTGGCTGCACAGGAGACTTGAGTGCGGATGGGAGGCTGAGTGATGGGGAGCACAAAGGCAGGAGAGGACGTATTGGAGGTGGGAAGAGACAAGGAGTTTGGTTTAATGTTCAGCCGGGCATCATTTGCTCTTTGTGGGCTGGAAGATGTGAGAGAGTGGGATCTGAGCAGCTCCTCCTATTGCCCTTAACCTACCAGCTTGCCTCTTGGATCCTGTGCCCGTAGTCCCCCTTCCCCAGCCAGCCTGCACATCCCCCTTGGGCAGGGAATGGGCATCTTCTGTGCTGGGCAGAGTTTACTTATTTATTAGGGAAATTACTGAGGCAATGCTGCCCTTTGTAAGGCTTGGAACAGTCTCCTCTTCCACAACAGGATAGAGCTTAATTGTTAAAGCATCCGTACGGCTCCTGGACACCCAGCCTGATGCTCTGGCCCCGGAGCTGTGCTCAGCCGCGGCGCTGGACCCGAGGCCACTGCTTTGGCTTCTTGCGCAAGGCTGGAAGCAGCTCCCGGAGAGCAGGGGTTTGGGCAGAGGCATGTCAGGGTGTTTCCCAAGGAGCTGAAATATGTGACCCGGCTGTACTTGCCAGCATGTTGAGAAACAGCGTTTCCAGCCTGCTTTGCAAGACCCGAGAAAACTGAACAGGGAAGTGAGAGCGAGAAGTGAAACAAAAGCTTCTGTCCCACTTCTCCCTGTGGTGTTTGTGCAGCTCTGCGAGCTGTTGTGGCCTCGCACTCTCCTGAGCAGCAAATTTTCTCTTGTACCAGGGCGTGTGTGTTCGATGGAGAACAGTGCAGTGCAATTTGAGTGACACAAGGCTTTTATTGCCCTGCTGAGGGCTCAGAGGAGCAGAGCTCGTCCCCTTGCTCGGTGCCCTGGAGTAGGAATTTAGGGTTTGCTTTCTTCTAAAAGGCTGTGTTTTAGGGCAATTGTTCTAAAATACATCGGTGCTGGGCTGAGGGGCACATGCGAGGGTGTCATTCCCCTAGCTGCCTCGTCTTGTGGTGGTGGGGAGCAGAAACCCAGGGCTGTGCTGAGGGTCCAGCTGTCCCCTCCCCAGTTTGGGAGAGCACTTGGATCGCATCCCGTGTCCCTTCTCCCCTCTCCTGCCCCAGCTGCTGCTGTGGGGTTCCCTGTGCAGGGTGATGAGGAGCTGTCCACATCATGTGTTGCCCTTTGGGGAGTGGAGTCTGATGAAGCCCCCTGTGCCCAGCCGGGAGCTGGGTCACTACATGCCGCTGCAGGAGCTGTGGGAGTGTCTAGGGAGAGATCATTGGGCTGAGCGAGATCTGAACTGCGCTGGAAAAGACCCCCAGTGCCTGTGGAGGTAGAAACTGTGCCCCAGACCAATGAAGAAACCAAAATCCAAGAGAGTTGGAGTTCTTCAGCCTGGAGAAGAGAAGGCTCTGAGGAGCAGCTTCCAGCACTAAAAGGGGCTGCAGGAAAGCTGGGGAGGGGCTCTTGATCAGGGAGCACAGGCATAGGATGAGGGGAACGGTTTTCATCTGAAAGAGGGGAGATGGAGATGAGACCTTAGGAAGAAATGTTTTCCTGTGACGGGGGTGGTTTGGCAGAAGCTGCCCAGAGCAGTGGAGATGGGAAGGGGGGAAATCTCACCAGTCGTGGGGTGTTTGCTGTGTTGGGCTGGTATCCTGGGCAGGGGCGCCCCATGAAGGAGCAGGGAGCCCAACCCAGGTGGGGGCAGTGGGACTGGAGCCCCCGGGGGGAGGAGGATGAGGGTGCCTGGGCAGTGGGAGATGGGCTGTGGGGTCAATCAGCCCAGACCTCCCTCTCCCCGGGTGCTCCTTCCTCTTCCTCCTCATCTTCCTCCCCATCCTTCCTCCCACCCCTCCTCCTCCTCTTGCCACCGCCCTTCCTCACTCCTCGCTTTGTTTTGCTGCCTCTGCCCCTCCCCCTCTCATCCCCATCCTCCTTCCCCCCTCGCTCTTCCTCCTCTCGTCCTCATCCTCCTTCCCTCTCCACTCTTCCTCCTCTCATCCCCATCCTCTTCCCCCGCTTCTCTCGCTGTTCCTCCTATCTCCATCCTCCTTCTCCCCCTCCTCTCGCTCTTCCCCCTCTCATCCTCATCCTCCTTCCCCCTCCACTCTTCCTCCTCTCATCCCCATCCTCTTCCTCCTCTCGTCCCCATCCTCCTCTCGCTCTTCCTCCTCTCCATCTCCTCTCTGCCCAGTTCCCCACAGTTTCTCCCCGGAGCTGTGAGGGGCTCAGGTTGCCCTTCTTGTCTCCTCTCTCCTCCGTTTCGGACCAGCAGCCCTGCGTTCCCCAGGTTCCGGTCTCTGGCTGCCAAGGGAAAGGGATGTGTTAGCAGGCAGGGATGCTCGGCTGGGCCATCCTTCCACTCGGGCCAGGTCCAAGGATGATGGAGCTACTGGTAAAGGACCCGACCTCTAGGCTGGGCAGAGGTGGCTGGAACTGGGGGACAGAGGGATGGGGGCAGCAGCATCCCCACAGGCGCCAGAGCCCGCCTCTCCCCCAACATCTCCTCACTGCTCTGCCTCCCTGGCTGCATCAGACCTTGGGTTGAAGGTGCCCAATCTCATGGTGCTGAGCCCCCTGAAGCTGGCTCTGTGTGGTCGGTGGCTGTTCCTATTCCTCTGCCTCTCCCTGTTTCCGTGCTTGTTTGTGTCCCTGTCCCCATTGCGATGTGTGCTGCGTCCTGTGGGCGCAGAGCTGCTGTGAGCCATGCTCCTCAGGTCCGGGTGGGAACCAGCGGGTGCAGGCAGCGGCTCTCAGCTTTACCCGTGTTGCAGTGGGTTGCCCGCTGTGCTCCAGCCAGCGCTCCTCATCCCAGCCCAAACCCCACCTGCTCGGCAGGACATGGTGTGGAGGCTCCGTGTGTGCTGCAGCGCAAACCCTGGGGACAATAACCTGATAGAGCACGATTTCTCTATTCACAAGGTGGTTGTTTAGACCAGGGCTGCTCCCTTGCACCGAGTAGGTTCTCCTGGGACCACGAGGGAATCTGGTTTGGAGTTTATTCCTGTTTTACCTCCCCAGGGATTTCTCTTTGTTGTAGCTGCAGAAATAATTATATTTAGAAGAACATTCTTTACAGGAGGAAGCAGCAGCCTCCTCACTTTCTTCTGGTGGTGGCTTTCTAAGCGCTACACTGGCCGCTCCAGGGCTACTGGGGGCCCTGCACTGGACCACCTCTATCCGTCAGGGTCCTTGGCTGGCTCAGCCCGGGGGATCAGGCACTGCTGCTCTGCGGGCTGCAGCATCCCTCTGGGACCCTGTGCCATCCCCTCTAGGGACTGGTGTGGGGCTGGGCCAGCCCTCAGCCTTGGTTCGATAGCCTGGCCAGGAAGGCCAACAGCAGACAGAGAGACCCCCAGAGCCATCACCCCCATGTCCTGGGTGTGTGGTGCCAGGGTCTGCACTGGGTCCTGTATCAGACTGGGATTTGCCAGGGATGGTGGTCAGGAAAAGGGTCCAGGTGGGAAAGAGCCCCTTGTGGAGCGACATCCCTGGTGGCTGCGTGACGGCAGTGGCACCAGGAGCACTAATGGCATCACTTTCCCTCCCCAGCCATGAACGCATAAGCAGGTGGCGAGAGATGGATCGTTTCGCAGACTGCGGGACGCAGACGGATGCGGTGGTGGTGTTGTCCCTGGCGCAGGCAGCCGTTCTGGGCTTGTTGTCTGAGAATGAGCTGCTCGGGGCCACCGTCAGCCCCACCGGCTTCTTCCCAGCGCTGGTAGGAGAGCAGCCAGATGCCAACGCAGTGAAGCCCGGGGAGCTGGAGGGCGAGGGGCAGGCACCAGGGGATGGGCAGGAGGAGGATGCCTTGGAGGCAGAGTCCTCCCTGGAGAAGCATGCCCGGCGGAGGAAGCGGCCACCCGTGAGGCTGGTGCCCAAGGTCAAGAGCGAGAAGGCGGAGGATGAGGTGCCATATGAAGCTCCTGGGGACGAAGAGGGTGAGCAGCAGCAGCGCGACCGCCCGCCTCCCCGCCCGGAGCCCGACCAGGAGCAGGAGGTGCAGAGCAGCGCTGTGAAGATGATCGACCTTGGCAGCTTTGGCAGGAAAACACGGCGCCTGCGGCACCTGCGCCGGCACGCACGCCAGGAGCTGGCGGGCAGCGAGCGCCGGGGTGCCGGCACGGCCGGTGTGGTGGATGGCGGCGCTGCGGGAGCCCTGCCGACCGAATGCTCCTTCGAGGCGGGCACCCCATCCCCAGGTGAGGCAGACGGCCCTGCTCCAGCATCCCCTGAACCCGTGAAGAGCGAGCAAGGCTTCTCCTGGCAGGAGCCGGGCGAGCTGGAGGCAGAGGCGATGGGAGCCACCAGCGAGCGCAACAAGAAGGCGCAACTGGACCGGCTGGACATTAACGTGCAGATCGATGACTCCTACCTGGTGGAGGCAGGCGACCGGCAGAAGCGCTGGCAGTGCCGCATGTGCGAGAAGTCCTACACGTCCAAGTACAACCTGGTGACCCACATCTTGGGCCACAATGGGATCAAGCCCCACTCCTGCCCGCACTGCAACAAGCTCTTCAAGCAGCCCAGCCACCTGCAGACCCACCTGCTGACCCACCAGGGCACGCGGCCCCACAAGTGTGAGGTGTGCAGCAAAGCCTTCACACAGACCAGCCACCTGAAGCGGCACATGCTGCTGCACACTGACATCAAGCCCTACAGCTGCCGCTTCTGTGGCCGAGGCTTCGCCTACCCCAGTGAGCTGAAGGCACATGAGGTGAAGCACGAGAGCGGCCGTTGCCACGTCTGCGTGGAGTGCGGGCTGGACTTCTCCACGCTCACCCAGCTGAAGAGGCACCTCGCCACGCACCAGGGCCCCACGCTGTACCAGTGCCTGGAGTGCAGCAAGTCCTTCCACTACCGCAGCCAGCTGCAGAACCACATGCTGAAGCACCAGAACGTCCGGCCCTTCGTCTGCACTGAGTGCGGGATGGAGTTCAGCCAGATCCACCACCTCAAACAGCACTCCCTCACACACAAGGTAAGGGCCAGGGTGTGTTGGCACCCAGAGGATGCGGCCCTTTCCATGCCTGCAGATGTGCCAGCTCTGGATGCGGGTGCGGAGGGAGAGGGGTGTCCCAGTGCACCCCCAGTCCTGGGCAGCCCTGGAGATGGGTGGTGCAGGCGGGCAGAGGCACCCATGGTTGTCATTCATTAGGGGTCACTGATTAGCAGTGAAAGGGCATCGCTATTGGCAGCCTCCTTCTTTCTTCCTGGAAGTTTCCATCCTCAGGGAACCCTGGGGTTCAGACTTGGGAGACCCTGGCAATGTGCTGCCACAGCCCCTCCCAGCAGGCTGTGAGCGAGGGGGTCGTGCCCTTCCAGGGGCCCTTCCAAAAGGGAGCAATCAGACGGAGCCAGAGAGCAGAGCTGGATCATGGAGCTGGACTTACAGCACCCGTGCTGCCTGCAGGCCACCTGCCACGCACTGCTGGGCTCTGGCTGGGCTCTCAAACCTACCCTGCGCTGGGCACTGCACGGCAGCCACGCTGCCCAGCCAGACCTGTCCAGTTTGGCACTGACTGAACACTGGGTTTTCCAGGTGCTGCAAACATGTTTCCGATGTGGGTGTTTCTATGGGAAATGGGGAGGAAGCAGGAGGAAGGATCCAGCCCCTGCAGGACCAGGCAGTGGGAATTGCATCCCCTGAGCAGTGCAGGAATGGTCCCCAACTTTTGGTGATGCCCACTCTGCGCCTGGAGGGACGGGGAGCAGGAGATGCTTAGGGGAAGGTGCAGATGAGCTGATGAGGGTGCATCTCCTCCCAGTTCTTGTGATCCAACCTGCTGATGGTCCCCAAAGTGCAGGTGTACATGAGGACCCTGTCCTGTGGGAGTGCAGGTCCCTGCTCTGCACCATGCCCAGCACCCCTCGTGTACCCCCAGCTCCCGTGAGGTCTGTCCAGAGGCCCCCAAGCCGCTCCGGCAGCGCTGAGGGGGGCTCTGCCACATGCCCATGGCTCTCCCAACTCTTGCAGGGCGTGAAGGAGTTCAAGTGCGAGGTGTGTGGGCGGGAGTTCACCCTGCAGGCCAACATGAAGCGGCACATGCTGATCCACACCAGCGTCCGCCCCTACCAGTGCCACATCTGCTTCAAGACCTTCGTGCAGAAGCAGACGCTCAAGACCCACATGATTGTGCACTCCCCGGTGAAGCCTTTCAAATGCAAGGTACCCTCGGGGACACGAGTTTAGGGGATGCGGGGCTGGGATGTTGAGCTTGGGGTGTTGAACTGGGCCAGGCTGAGCTGAGTCTTCCATCGCAGGAAACCAGTTTTGTGATGCCTCCCTCTGTTCACTCAGGCAAACAGCTCATCCTGATGCAGCCGCTCAGAGCTGCGCAGCAGCTGCTGCAGGCAGGGCATGGGCACTGCTTACAGAGAAGGTTAATTAGTACCTCTCTCCTGAGTGCTGGATGTGCTGGAGTTCCCAGCAACACCAGCCCAGCATCCCCAAGGGCTCCCACCGCAGGGAGGGGATTGTAGAATCGTTATGTTGGAAAAGACCGTTGAGATCATCAGCTCCAACCGTACCTGTCCACTACTAAATCTTATCCCCAAGCACCTCATCTGCCCCTCATTTAAACAACTCTAAGGATGGTGACTCCATCACCTCCCTATGAAGCCTTTGCCAGTGCCTGAGAACCCTTTCTGTGAAGAAATTTTTCCAAATGGCCAATCTAAACTTCCCCTGGTACAGCTGTAGGCCATTTAATCTTGTCCTGTCACTTAGGAGAAGAGACCAATGCCCACCTCTCTGCAACCTCCTGTCAGGTATTTGTAGAGAGCAATAAGGTCTCCCCTCAGCCTCCTCTTCTCCAGGCTAAACAACCCCAGCTCCTTCAGCTGCTCCGTGTAAGACTTGCTCTCCAGCCCCTTCACCAGCTCCATTCCCTTCTCTAGATGCACCCCTGGACCTCAAGGTCTTTCTGTAGCAAGGGGCCCAAAACTGAACCCAGGATTCAAGGTGTGCAGCCTCACCAGTGCAGAGCACAGGGGGAGAATCACTTCCCTGGTGCTAGAAGTGGCCCTGCTACTCTTAGAAGTTGGTGGGAGCAATGGGGGGACCACAGCAGCGAGGTTGGCTCTGAAAATTGTGATTGATAGGAATGGTTGGGCTCGATGATCCTATGGGTCTTTTCCAACCTGGTGATCCTATGAAAAGCGCATCCCTGCGGCAGCACCGGCTGTTGCGGGTGTGCACTGGCCCCTGTCCCCCTGTGCTGGGGCAGCAGCAGAACCCTTGCTGATGGCAGGAATGCTGCCCACAGGTCTGCGGGAAATCCTTCAACCGCATGTACAACCTGCTGGGCCACATGCACCTGCACGCAGGGAGCAAGCCCTTCAAGTGTCCCTACTGCTCCAGCAAGTTCAACCTGAAGGGCAACCTCAGCCGGCACATGAAGGTCAAGCACGGGGTGATGGACATCAGCCTGGACAGCCAAGGTAGGTGCTGGTGGGGGGCAGACCCTGGCTGTTAGCAGGCTGGGTGCTGCAGTCTGCCTGGCTGTAGCTGCTCCTGGAAGTGTGCGGCCGGGGAGCTGGACTGTGCCGCAGCGGCTCCGGCAAGCGCCTCGTGGTGAGTTTACAACCTGTCACTGGAGAGCTGCCTTCAATTTGCTCCCTGCCAACGTTGCATGGTGACAGATGCTGTCTCCTCAGCCTCCCCTCCATCCTCAAAGACCTGTCCTCCCACGAGGACCATGGAAGGGTACTGGGTGGGAGCTGAGTGAACCGGATAGACTTGGTACAAATAAACAAACTTCATCATGAATAAGCTAAAATAAATAGCTCCTCCAGGAGCCACTTGGGCTTTGGCATCTCTGGACAGGATAGTGCTCTCTGGTGACACGGACTGCGACTCTGGTCCAAGGGGTTTGCAGGCTGGGAGGAGTAAATGCTGCAGTTCTTGCCCCTCTGTGCCTCCCCAAAGGCCCTGGGGGGACGGGAGGTGCTCTCGTTGCAGGTTGCTGCCCAGCATCAGTGCCGATGTTTCATCCGCAATCCTGCGTCTGGGCCACCCCTGCTTTGTACAGACAGAGCTGGAGATGAGCTCTGGCTGTTTTCATCTCCTCAGTTTTCCCAGTCGCTCAAGCACATCCTGGGCAGGAGGGAACCCAGCAGGATCCCCTGTTCCTGCCCTTTTCTCTTCGTCTCCACCTCAGACAACTCCCACGCTGGCTGCATCTCAGCCAGTGCCCAGCACCACGGTGCAGGCAGGGAGTGCGAGCGCAGGAGTGGTGCTGGGAGGACACCTCTCCTCCCTGCCAGCTTCCCCTGGCCCCCACGGTGGGACAGGGGCTGCAGACCCTTGGCAAGCATGCACCTGCTGGCTCTCTGCTCTGACAGTGTTCTGCTGGCAACCGTTCCAGCTGCAGGGTATCGGGGACCCCCTGAGGCAAGAGCAGGCTGGAGCAGAGCAGCAGCTCCTGAGGAGCTCTGGGCTCTCAACCCAAGCTACCTGGGGACGAGGGGTGCTCTTGGCCCTGGACCTTTGTGCAGGTCCCTCATTAGGTGTCTGTGTTCCTAATCCCAGATCCCATGATTGACCTGGCGGGGGCTGACCATGCCGAGCTGGACGGGCAGCAGGAGATGGATGACTTTGAGGAGGAGAACTCTTACAGCTACGGAGGGGTGGGCAACCCTCCAGATGAACACACACTGACCGAGCAGACCATGAAGGAGATGGCGTACTACAACATGTTGTAGCTGAGGCTGGAGGAGGCTGCTAGGGGCCTGTGTGGACTTTGCGTGGTAAGAGGAGCTGCGGCACCCAGCCAGACCCTCACTGCTGCCCATGGAGAGTGGCGGCTGCGGCTGAGCTTGGTGAAGGAGAAAACAGGGATGCCAAAAATCTTGGCTGGGGCGAGGGCAGGAGTGGAAGCTGGAGGCAGTGCAGGGCAGTGGTCACTGCCTGCCCCCGGGCATGCCAGACTGGTGCCAGACCCTTGTAGAGCTTCAGCAGAGCTTTGGCCATCACCGAGGTTCTTCCCCGCAGCAAGGGAGCACGGAGCTCTGTGCCAGCTGCCTGCAGCGCTCCTGCCCAGCACTGAGCTCCCTGCGCTCTCCGGCCTGCGTGGTGGCAAGCCAGGACCTTGCTGCTGTCTCCCCCCTTGCCTGCCCTCCAGTGTCCTTGAGACCATAGGCAGGGGAAGGCACATCCCAGATGATGATGAGCATTACTAATTATTCTACCTCCTGGGTCCTCCCCGGGGCTGCAGCCTGGCTGGCCCCCTACTCACCCCGGGGAGCAGAAGCCCTTCTGCCCGCCAGAGGAGGTGGGTTTGCTTTTCTTGCCCTTTTCAGCCTCCCAGGCAGGCAAGAGCCGTGTCCCTTGCTCTGGCACTGGCTGCGAGCTGGCACGGGCCAAGCCGCATCGCCCTGCACGAGGCCATGGGGCACATACAAAACAGAGTATTTTCTTACAAGCGAATGGCAAAGCTCGGAGAAGGCAGCGGCTCAGGGTCTGCAGCTGCTGTGGGGAGCTGAGTGGTTAAAGGCAGGCAAACCAAACCCTCTCCCACTTGAGCAAATGATGGTATTTTGAAAAGTAATTTATTTTTTTTCAGATGTGCCGCGTGGTTGGATTTATCTTTTCACTGAGTTCAGTTTCCTTCAACCAATGTGCTTTGTAAACCTGTGTAATGTGTGTGGTCTGTGTGGGTGGGGGCTGCTGCAATGGTGCTTGTGGGGGAAGCCAAGGACCAGAGTCAGGTCCCACCACCTGTGGGGCAGCCTTATGCTGGCAGCCCCTCCCTGTGCTGCCAAGCCCCCTCACTGCCCTCCTGAGCTGTGCTGGAAACCGCTTTTGCTGTGGCAGCGCAGCCCCTGGGCTGCAGGTTTGCCTCCTTGGGTTGCAGGATTGGTAGAGGGGGAGAAAGGAGCTGGGGTCACACTGGGGCTGGGACCACAGCCTGGTGTGGGGCAAGGGGCCAGGCAGCACCCCCAGTATCGTTCCCTGCTGTCCCCAGTGCCAGGCAGAGATCCTACGGGCACTCGAGACAGCTGTAACAGGACTGGGGCACTAGTGCAGGCTCCAGGACCTCCCCACACATGCTCCCTGGGGCACAGCACCATCTGCCCCATCTCCGAAAGCCCCAGGCTGGCTCTGGGGAGGGGCTAGCACCACTCGGCCCTCTGAGCTCCCAGCTGAGGCACCAAGCTCCTCAGCCTTCCCCTCACCTTCCCCCACCCCTCCAGCCAGGATGGTGACGTCTGGCCCCCGTGTGGCAGTGCCACCCCCTTCCCCACATGCTACCTCAGTCCCATTACCAAAAAGAGCTGTGATGTGCATCCCCCAGTGCTGGGGGCAGATGGGCTGGTGAGGCCTCTTGGCTGCTGCAGGGAAGCAGCACTGGGCAACTCGGACCCCTGGTTTTGCCCCACGGGACAAGGCAGGGGGTTCTAGTGCTGGTGGCACAGGCGCCCATACAGCTCCCTAGCGTTCCCCCCACCACCACCCTCGTGTGTGCCGTGTTCAGCTGCTCCTTGTGCAAAGCCCTACTGTGTTTTGGTTTTTATCTCCTCCATTTGAAGAGTTGTTTAGCAATAATTCTAATAAATGCCTATTCTTTAGCTGCTGGCTGCATCCTGCAGCTGCCCTGTGCCATGAGAGCCATGCCACACCGTGCGCCGAGGAGGTGTTTAATGGCTGCTGGCACTGCGAGGTGGGTGGGTACAGGAATCGGTGCCCCCCGGTCCTGCATAGCCCTGCTACAAAGGCTTTAAAAACACTCGTAAGAAAACTGCTTATAAAATTATTCGACTGTTCCTGAGCTGGGTCCCTGGCCGTCCCGGTGACAGCAGCACCAGGTGTCCTTACTGCTTGCCCAGGGCCTTGTCCAGATTGTTCTTGATGGCGTCGAGGAAGTCGGTGGTGTTCACAAAGTGCTCGTTTAGCTTCACACTATGGGGGAACAGAGAGGGGCTTCAGGGGGATCCTGCCCACTCCTTGCCACAGCCAGGCTGGTGTTGGGGCAAAGCCCAGGCTGGCAGCACAGCCCCACGAGCTGTTACAGACACCCCCAGGGCCCAGCCCGTGGCCACCCAGCATGGCCAGGTTGCCATGGGCCCTGCCACGGGAGCCACACGTACTTGGCGAGGCCGTGGATGCACCCAGCGAGGTCCTTCGTCATTGTCCCACTCTCCACGGTTTCCACACAGACCTTCTCCAGTGTCTGGGCAAACCTGGGGAGGGCAGGGTTGGAGGCAGCTCCGGCAAAGCCGGCACCTCCCTGTGCCACAGACCTCACTGCCCCAGGGTGCCCCCACCCGCCCCGCTCACTTGATGAGGTCCGGGTTACTGTCCAGCTTGCCCCGGTGCTCCAGGCCACGCGTCCAGGCGAAGATGCTGGCGATGGGGTTGGTGCTGGTGGGTCGCCCCTGCGTGGGAGAGCGCTCAGCCACGTGTGCCAGCAGCAGGCACAGGCAGCACGCCCCGGGCAGAGCCAACCCACCTTCTGGTGCTCCCGGTAGTGGCGGGTGACGGTGCCGTGGGCCGCCTCAGCCTCGATGGTCTTCCCATCCGGACACACCAGGACAGAGGTCATCAGCCCCAGGGAACCAAAGCCTGCAGCGGGATGGGGGTGAGGGCAACCACGCACAGACCACCCCAACCTGCCCCACGTCACCCTCTCCTGCCACCCCACCTTGGGCCAGGATGTCCGACTGGACGTCTCCATCATAGTTCTTGCACGCCCAGACGAAGCCCCCAGAGGACTTCAGCACCTGGGCGACCATGTCATCGATGAGACGGTGCTCGTACCAGATCTTCAGCTTGTCGAACTCTGTCTTGTAGTGCCTGGGAGCCCAGGGTGGGTGTCAGCAGTGCTGGGCTACGGCCACCCCAGGCTGGGGTCCCACAGCCACCCCCTCGGCAACAGCCCCTCCTCAGCTCTCATCCCTAGCAGCCCAAGCTCCTCTAAGTCCGTACTTATCGAAGATCTCCTGGAAGATGTCTTTGAAGCGGCCATCGTAGGCCTTCAGGATGGTGTTCTTGGTGCTCATGTAGAGAGGCCACTTCTTCTGGATGGCGTACTGGAAGCAGCTGTGAGCAAAGCCCGAGATAGACTGCAAGGGAAGCACACCGATCCCCGTGGGACTCCAGTCCCACCAGCTTGGCCAGGGCCCCCCAAGATGGTGGTGGATCACAGGGACCCCCCCAGCTGCCCCCAGCCCACGCCCGTACCTCATCTGTGTTGTACATGCCCATGCCCACTCCGCCGCCGGGGAAGTTGAACACCTCCCACTCCTTCGCCCCACTGCCGTCCTTCGGCGTGAAGACCATCTTGAACGTCCCGGACTTGGTGACCACGAAGTCGGTGGCTTTGTACTGCGAAGGGCAGGGTAGAATCATGGGATGGTTTGAGTTGAAAGGGACCTCAAAGCCCATCCAGTCCCACCCCTGCCTTGGGCAGGGACACCTCCCACTGGATCAGGGGCTCCAAGCCCCATCCAGCCTGGCCTTGAACCCCTCCAGGGATGGGGCAGCCACTACTGCTCTGGGCAACCTGGGCCAGTGCCTCCCCACCATCATTGTGAAGAAATTCCTCCTTATGTCTAGCCTAAATCTGCACAAATCTGCATCTCTCCAGATCAGAACGTGGGGCAGGGCCTGGCAGGAGCTCACTGGGGCCCCGGTGCCGTGCGGGGCTCACCTGGTCGCCGTGGGCGTGCCTGCCGATGGTGATGGGCTTGGTCCAGCCAGGCACCAGGCGCGGGATGTTCTTGCAGATGATGGGCTCCCGGAACACTGTGCCGCCCAGGATGTTTCGGATGGTACCATTGGGGCTCTTCCACATCTTTTTCAGCTTGAACTCTAGAATGCATGGAGGTGAGGTCCTTGAGAGCCCCCCACCAGCAGTCACCCCAGTCCAGCCCCTGCCAGCCCGCCTGCCTCCTCCGTGCCATGGACTGCTGCCAGGATGCTGCTGCTGCGCCAGCCAAGGAGAGGGACAGCCGGCACGGGCTCGTGACCAACAGCAGAGGCCGGTCTGTTCCCAGCCCCGCACCCTCAGGGTCCCCTCAGCACCCTCAAGCACCCAGAGCAGAGGACTCAGCTCTCCGTGGAGCTGCCAGGATCGCCACCCTCGCCCCGTGCCCACCTTCCACCCTGGCTTCGTCCGGTGTGATGGTGGCACACTTCACAGCCACGCTGTACTTCTGGGTGGCCAGTGCCGAGTCGATGGTGACCTGGTCATCCGTCTTGTCCCGGTGCGGCAGGCCGAGGTCAAAATACTTCAGCTGGACATCCACGTTGGGCAGGATAAGCTGAGGGGGTGCAGAACAGCATCAGAGCAGGGACAGTGCAGGGTGACAAAGGTGCAGCACCAAGCACTGTGGCACGGCCAGCCCCGACACAGCTGCTGGGGTTGGTGCCCCTTCCCAAGACAATTCTCCCCTGGGATAGTCCCCCCTTCTCAGGACAGTCCCCCCTGCCCAAGCTGATTCCCCTCTGCCTGGGATGGTCCCCTCTTCTCAGGATCGTGCCCCCTTCCCAACATGATCCCCCCTACCTGGGACGATCCCCTCCTTTCCCAGGATGGTCCCCCCCTGCCCCGAATGGTCCCCCATTCCCGGGACCTCCTTGCTTCCCAGTCCTGCCGGAAGCGTGCTGACCTCACCACCTGCTTCCTGCGCCGGGACGGACGGATAGAGGGCAGCCCGATAGAGGACAGACGGACAGGGCAGGCAGGGAATGCCTGTGCCACAGCCACCTGTCCCCCCGCACAGCTCCTGCCAGCTCTGCACCACCCGCCTGCCCCCCCGGCCCCGGGCAGGACCCGTTACCTTCTCCTTGATGAAGGCCCAGATGATCCGTGTCATCTCATCTCCGTCCATCTCCACCACCGGGTTGGCCACCTTGATGCGCTTATCGGCATCTGGGGAGCGGCAGCGGGGCGTGAGGGTGCCAGCTGGGCTCGGGTACGGGCCAGGGTGCAAACCCCGCTGGGCACCAGCCCCGCTCGGGGCAGGGGGCAAAGCCCCACGTGGCAGCAGGACGGAGATCGGGTGCAAACCCCTTTGGGCCTGACCCAGGTATGTGCTGGGCTGCCAGACCCCACGCATGTGACTGGGGCCAGGAGCAAAAAAAAACCCCTTGGACCTGGACCAGGTACAAATTCCTGTGTGGGACCTGGACGGGGAACAAACCCCTCCAAGTGCCAAGCCCAGCTGCAAAACTCCATGTGGAACAGGGACCAGGAACAAACTTCTCCAGGGTCAAACCAGCTACGAGCTGGGGTGCAAAGCCTCGCGCGGAGCCAGGCCCGGGAGCAAACCCAAACCCGGGTGCCAAACCCCACGTGGAACCGGGACCGCGATCAACCCCCCCGCCCCGTTACTGGACCTGGGTATAAAACCCCGTACGGAGCCATGGTGGGTAACAACCCCCAGCCCAGAGCAGCTGTGAGCTGGGGTGCAGATCCAGGCACCCCCAAAACTGACCCAGCACAGCCTGCAGACCCTCCGGACGGGACCCAGCGGCAAAACCTCGCTTGGGGATGGAACTGGTAGCAAACCCACGGTACCAGACCTGGGTACAAACCCCCACATGGAACCAGGACCGGGATCAAACTCCCCAGTTACCGGACCAGAGCACAAACCCCGTCCTGGGACCGGACCCGAGTGCAAAACCCCGTGTGGAACCGGGACCGAGATCAAAGCCCCCGGTACCAGACCTGGGTACAACCTCCTCCTGCTCCAGTACCGGGACCCACACATAGAGACCCTCCGGTACCGGTCCCGGGCACAGAACCCCCTCCCATTACCGGACCTGAGTACAGAGCCTCTCCGGTACCGGGACCCGTTTATAGAGCCCTTTCAATTACCGGAACCGTTTATAGACCCCCCTCCCATCACCGGACCCGAGTACAGAGCCTCTCCGGTACCGGGACACGGGTTCAGACCCCACCCCCCCCACCCCCCATTCCGGCCCCGCTTCCAAAACCCCACGCGGACCCCGGACGGCGCTCCAAGCTCCCGGTACCGGCTCCCCCCGCCCCAAAACGGCGTCCCCGGTGCTCACAGTGCCGGCTCTGCACCCCGGGAGCGGCGGGGAGGCGGCGGGGGAGGCGGCTGAGCGCGGGGGCGGCTCGAAGGCAGCGAGCGGCCATGGCGGGACTCGACGGGGCGGACGGAGCGGGGGGGACGGGAGGGGGGGGGGACGCTCCGCCCCGGGGGTGGGGACATCCCGGACCCTCCCGTGGGGCCCCTCGAGGGCCCTCCGGGGGGGTCTGGGCGAATGCTGCATCCCCATCACCTCTCACAAATGGTGTCCCCCCCACTGTGTCTCATGTCCCCCCCGTGTGTCCCCGCCAGCCTGGCTGTCCCTGTCCCCCTGCACGGGCCAAGACAAGGGCTTTTTTTAGCCACTCTGGGAGGAAACCAGGATCTCTGCCAGGCTCCAAGTGAACCGGGTTGGGGGGGGGGGGCACACAGGGCTAGAGGGGCTCCCACCGCCTCCCACAGCACCCGGTTCGGGGGGGTGCAGGGATGTGGGGGTGCAAGGGAGGGTGTGCATGTGTACGAGGTGGTTTTGTGTGCAGGGAATGCATGTGTGTGTGTGTGCAAGGTGGGGGTGTGCAGGGGCTGCGTGTGTGTGTGCACTGAGGGCGTGTGTGCAGGGGGTGTGCAAGTGTGTGAGGTGTTTCTGTGTGTGCAGGGAGTGCATGTGTCTGTGCAAGGGAGGGTGTCTGCAGGGGGAGCGCGTGTGCGAGTTAAGGAGTGTGTGTGTGCAAGGGTGTCTGTGTGCATGGGGTGGGTGTGTGTGCAAGGGGTGCGTGCAGGGGCTGCACATGTGTGTGAGAGGTGTGTGTGTGAGAGAGGTTTGTGTTTGTGGGGTGCGTGTCTGTGAGGGGGTTGTGTGTAGGGATACGAGCATCCGGGAGGTCTGCGTGTGCATGGAGTCTGCGTGTGTGAGGGGTGTGCAGGTGGGTGTGCAGGGGGAACTGCACATGCATGTTTCCTGCGAGAGTTTGCATGCAGCCGTGAAGGGTGTAGAGACTTCACCCAGCTGCAGCCTGAACCCCAAATACAGGATTTGCTCCCAGCTGCAGCCTGAACCCCCAAATACAGGATTTGCATACAACTGCAGCCTGAACCCCAAATACAGGATTTGCACACAACTGCAGCCTGACCCCTCAGTGTAGTATTTGCTCCCAGCTGCAGCCTGAACCCCAAATACAGGATTTGCTCCCAGCTGCAGCCTGAACCCCAAATACAGGGGTTGCTCCCAGCTGCAGCGTGGCCCCGGCCGCCCTCGTCCTGGCTGTGTGGTCAGAGCCGCCGCGTGCCCTCAGCCCCTGCACCGAGGTCCCTGCAGCAGCGGCGGCGGTGGTTGCGGTGGCACGGGCGGGCGCAGCCATGTGGCACGGTCCAGGCAGGGCTGACTCCAGACAAAGGAGCCCGTCCCTGGCCGCAGCCCAAGCCCACACGCTGCTGCCAGGCCTGCGACGTGGCCTGCGAGGCCTCCCGCAGCAGCAGCCTGGGGCTCTGGGAGCCCGGACGGAGAGAGGGCTCGGAGCAGGGGGCTGCGCTCACCGGCACCCCAGGGGTCTCTGCTGTTCCTTGCGCCAGCGACGCTGCGCCAAGTGGGGGGCTGCACCCCGTGGGCAGCGCTCTGCTCCCCAGGGGCTGCCCAGGGAGAGAGGGAGGGACCCATGAGAAAGTTGGGGATACAGGAGGGGGGGGGTGTCCACGAGAGAGAGGGG
This sequence comes from Clamator glandarius, assembly GCA_033459285.1. Classification (NCBI taxonomy): domain Eukaryota; kingdom Metazoa; phylum Chordata; class Aves; order Cuculiformes; family Cuculidae; genus Clamator; species Clamator glandarius. The sequence continues at coordinate 760,300 of JAUNZM010000240.1, forward strand.
GACACAGGAGAGAGTGGAGGACACAGGAGAGAAGGAGGGACCCAGGAGGGAGAGGGGGACCCAGAGACAGGGCGGGGGAGAACCCAGGAGAGGGGGGGGAGGATGCAGGAGAGAAGAGGGGGACCCAGAGAGAGGAGGGGATCCACGAGAAAGTGGGGACACCCTGGAGAGAGGAGGGGGACACTGGAGAGAGGGGGGGAACACAGGAGAGAAGGAGGGACCCAGAGACAAGGTGGGGGACCCAGGAGGGAGAGGGGGACCCAGGAGAGAGGGAAGACCCAGAGAGAGGGGATGGGACCCAGGAGGCACCGAGGAGAAAGGAGAGGGGGGACCAATGGAAAGGGGGTGGATCCAGGAGGTGGAGGGGGGACCCAGGAGAGAGAGGGGATACCCAGGAGCGAGGGGGGACCCATGAGAAAGGGGGGGGACACAGGAGAGGGGGGTGGTTCACGAGAGAGGGGGACACACAGGAGAGAAGGAGGGACCCAGAGACAAGGGGGGGGGACCCAGGAGGGAGGGGGGGACGCAGGAGAGAAGAGGGGGAGACAGAGAGAGGAGGGATCCACGAGAAAGGGAGGACACCCTGGAGAGTGGAGGGGAACACAAGAGACAGGGGAGATGCAGGAGACAAGAGGGGCATCCAGAGAAAGAGGGAGAGATCCACGAGAAAGGGGGCACCGAGGAGGGAGGGGGAACGCAGGAGAGAAGGGGGGACACAGAGAGAGGGGGGAAACTCAGGAGGGGGACCCTGGAAAGGGGGGAGGAGAAGCTGCCTGGAGGAGAAGGACCTGGGGGTCTTGGTTGACACCGACTGAACATGAGCCAGCAGGGGCCCAGGTGGCCAAGAAGGCCAATGGCATCTTGGCTTGGATCAGAAACGGAGTGGCCATCAGGCCCAGGGAGGTTCTTCTCCCTCTGTACTCAGCACTGGTGAGACTGCACCTCAAATCCTGTGTTCAGTTCTGGGCCCCTCACCACAAGAAGGATGTTGAGGCCCTGGAGCGAGTCCAGAGAAGAGCAACAAAGCTGGTGAGGGGGCTGGAGAACAGGCCTGATGAGGAACGGCTGAGAGAGCTGGGGTTGTTTAGCCTGGAGAAGAGGAGGCTGAGAGGAGACCTCATTGCTCTCTACAACTACCTGAAAGGAGGTTGTGGAGAGGAGGGAGCTGGGCTCCTCTCCCAAGTGACAGGGGACAGGACGAGAGGGAATGGCCTCAAGCTCCGCCAGGGGAGGTTCAGGCTGAACATCGGAAAAAGATTTTTCACAGAAAGGGTTATTGGTGCCTGGCAGAGGCTGCCCAGGGAGGGGGTTGAGTCACCTTCCCTGGAGGGATTTAAGGGATGGGTGGAAGAGGTTCTGAGGGGCATGGTTTAGGGATTGATGGGAATGGTTGGACTCGATGATCCTGGGCGTCTTTTCCAACCTGGTTATTCTGTGATTCTGTGAGGATGCAGGAGAGCGGGGGGCACCCAGGAGGGTGGGGGCTACCCCAGCAGGGCGGGGAGCACCCAGGAGAGGGAGGACCCCCAGGAGAGCGTCCCTGCCGGCGGCAGGGGGCACAGCCGCTCCCCAGCCCCGGGGCGGGGCCGGTGGCCGGGCGGGGCGGGGCGGCCGCTTTGTTGCGAGCGGCGGGCGGAGCTGGCGGAGCCGCCCTGGGGGAGGGGGGACTCGAACCCGCGGCCCCGCGCAGCCCCCCGGTGAGCAGCGAGCCGGGGGGGGAGCGCGTGTGCGTGGGTGTGAGTGTGCAAGGGGGCCTAGGGGCCTATGGGGGTGTGTATGTGCTAGGGTGTGAGCGTGCAAGGGGTGTGAGGGGGTGCTGAGGGAGGGGTGTGACAGTGTGCATGTGTAAAGGGTGCATGTGCAAGGGGTGTGAGTGTGTGCAGGGGTGGTGGGGGTGTGTGTAAGGCGTGCATGTGTAAAGAGTGTGAGTTGCAAAGTGTAAAGGGTGTGAGTTGCAAGGGCTTGCATGTGTGCAGGGGATGCTGGAGGAGTGTGTAAAGTGTGCACGTGCAAGAGGTGTGCGTGTGTGCAGGGGTGCTTGGGGGTGCGTGTAAGGTGTGCATGTGCAAGATTGTGAGTGTGCAAGGGGCGTGCGTGTATGCAGGGGGTGATGGGTGTGTGTGTAATGTGTGCATGTGCAAAGGGTGTGCATGTATGCTGAGAGTGCTGGGGGTGTAAGAGTGCGCATATACAAGGCATGTGTGTGTGCAAGGGGTGTGCATGTGTGCAGGGGGTTCTTGGGTGTGTGTGTAAGGTGTAATTGTGTCAGGGTGTGAGTGTGCAAGGGGTTGCATGTGTGCAGGGGGTGCTGAGGGGGGCATGAGGGGTTGTGTGTAGGGTGCAAGGAGCGTGCATGTGTGCAGGGGGTGCTTGACTTTGTGTGTAAGGTGTGCATGTGCAAGGGGTGGGTGGGTGTAGGGGGTGCTTGGGGAGCATGAGGGGGTGTGTGTAGGGTGTGCATGTGCAAAGGGGTTGTGTGTAAGAGTGCATGTGTAAGGGTGTAAGTGTGTGAGGGATGTGAGTGTGCAGGGGGTGTGTAAGGGAAAGTATGGGGTGTCAGTGGGGGGTATAGGGAAGTAGTGTGTGCATGTGTGTAGGGGTGGTTGTGTGTGGGTGTGTAAGGGTGGGTGTGAGGGCTGAGTGTGCAAGAGGGTGTGTGAGTAGTGTATGCATGTGCAAGGGTGTGCACATGTGCAGGGTGTGTGTGCAGACTGTGCATGTGCAACAGATGTGCAAGGAACACACATGTGCAAAGTAGTGTGTATGCATGAAGGGTTGTGTAGAGGGGACCCGTGTGTGCATGCTTCCTGCAAGGCTTCATGCGCAGCCTTGCAGGGGGTGCAAGGACAGGGGCTGTGCAAGGGCTGAGTGTGAATGGGGGGAGCCTGGTGGTGCAGGTGAGTGTGTGTGTGCGTGTGCATGCATGTGCGGCCGGCTCTCGGCATGGGGGTGTTCCCAGGTGTGCATTTGCCATCCAGGGCGTGTTCTGCCTGTGAGCCTCTGTTCGTGTGTTTACACGCATGCTGGGGGCGTGTTTACACGCGTGCTGGGGGCGTGTTACACACGCTGCCTGGCTGAGGGTGCGGAAGTGCATGCCCAGCGCTCGGGACGTGGGGTACGGGCTGCTCAGAAGGAGGCGTGTGTGCATGCTCGGGGTCAGGTACGGGGCACGCGTGTGTGGCATGGGACATGTGTGTGGAGGTGCCCTGGGCATGGAGGCACTGCTTGTCCCAGGTGTGCGGCTGCTGTGCCCGGGGTTGGTGTTGGGTGCCAAAGCAACCCTGGGGCTTGGGGAGACGGAAATTTGGGGCTGCAGGGTCTCCCCGCTGGGGCGGGTTTGGGGGTCTGGCACCCCCTCCTCGCTGGGCAGCGACGGTGCCACTGCGCCAGGGCTGAGTGGGACCGAGGGGACCCCTGCTGCTCTGGGCTCTGTGGGGCCACGTGTGCTGGGAAGGGGTCACACCTCCCCGAGCCAGGACCCCCAGGTCCAGCATCCTGCGGTGCCTGAGCTCAGAGACCCTCACATCCCTGCATTTTGCCCCATGCCAGGGGGAGCCACGGCAGCGCCCTATGAGCCCGGCAGCCTCTCAGGCTGGCAGCTTGCAGGTGCCAGCGGGCTCTGGCGCTGGGACAGGGAGCCAGAGTGTGGGGGTCCCCCACAGTCCTTGGAGCGGAGCCTGGCATCGTGCAGGAGTAGCGATGGGGTGGGTGCATTCCGCACAGCGCCCGGTGGGCTGGATGCAGGTGCCCCTGGGCGCAGGCAGCATGGGGCTGGGTGGGTGCTGCTGTCGGGCAGGCACCCCAGGGAGGTCCTAGTGGTGAGGTCAGAGCAGGGGGGGATCCTGGGGACAGCCAGGCTTTGTGTGGCTGCTGGAGGGGTAGAGAGCGGGGCTGCAGCCCTTAGCTCGAGCAGGGTGGCACAGGGGACGAGGAGGATGCTCTGGGGAGCCCTGCGGTGCCATGCACCTGGCTTTGCCCTCTGACCCCAAGTGCCCCTGCCCCATCCCCGCACCCCAAGCAGGGCCTCTCCTCCAGGGCAGCTGGGTGCCGGGGTGCAGCAAAGCAGAGCGGTGTGACGGCTGTGCCATCTGAGGCAGCCCGGCTCCAGCGGGACGCCAGGCGTTCTCCAGGCTGCTGGCGCGGAGCAGCTGGGGCTGGGAGCATCTGCGTGAATCAGCACTGCCCAGGAGCCTGCGTGGCTGCAGGTGTGCATGCACACGCATCCACGCGTGGCACGGCCGAGAGCACAGCGGGGACCGCCTGGTGGTGTCTGGCAGCTGCCAGGAGCGAGCTGAGCCAGGGCGTGCGTGTGAGCCCCAGCAGATGTGGGTTGGGAGGAAAAGCCTGAGCACGTAGGCTGTGTGTGTGCTGGCTGCAGGTCTCTGAGCAGGGGACGTACGTGCCTGTGCTGCTGCCTGCGCTGCTGCTCATGCAGGGGCCGGCTGCAGGAGCTCGGTGTGAGCACCCAGGCAGCCGCAGGAGCTCGGTGTGAGCACCCAGGCAGCTGCAGGAGCATGGCGTGAGGACCCAGGCACCTGCAGGAGCATGGTGTGAGCACCCAGGCAGCTGCAGGAGCATGGTGTGAGCACCCAGGCACCTGCAGGAGTATGGTGTGAGCACCCAGGCAGCCACAGCAGGGCACATGCAGCCCCAGCCCTTACTCCTCAGAGGCCGCCACAGAGTGGCTCCGCAGTCCCAACTCTTGCTCCTCCCGTACTGCAGTGTGAGGCTCCCTAGCCCCAGCCCTTGTTCTTCGTAGGTGGCAGAACGACGCTTCACAGCCCCAGCCCTTACTCTGCACATATGATGACGCCAGGCTCAGCAGCCCCAGCTCCCGCTCCTCTTGGGCATCGGCGCGAGGCTGCATCTTCCCAGGCACCCACTGCGCCAGCGGGAACAGGGCTGAGGGTGCTGGCGTGGGAATCGGGTGCCGAAACCGCTGCCCCACCTGCCTGGTGACCCCAGGCCACAGGTTTTGGCGCTGCCTGGGCCTGGCACCCGGAGCGGTTTCCCCATCGCCGGCCGCTGTTGCATGCGGAGGGCAGGCTGGGACAGGGTGCTGCTCACCCCTGCGTGCAGGTACCTGCCAAGCCGCGCGAGGCAGGGTGCTGAGGATGCCCCGAGCTGGCAGCCTGCGTGGGCAGGCGCAGGAGTGCGATGGCAGCTTGGCGTAAACAGGCCTGGCTGCCAGAAGCAGTGGGAGCGCCTCGCAGCCCGGGCTTAAAGGCACAGGCCCGGGCCTCGCTCCACTGCCTGCTGGCTGCCCAGCCTGGGACAGGGCCGCATGTCCCCCCTGCCTGCCCCCCCTGCCCTCCCTCCTTGCTCTGGATGCTCTCTCCTCCTCCCTGCTCTCCCTGCCCGCTTTCCCTACTATTCCTCCCTGCTCTCCTTCCCACCCTTCCTCCTTGCTCTCCTTCACACCCTCCCTCCCTGCTCTCCCTGCTCTCCCTTCTCTCCCTGCTCTCCCTTCTCTCCCTGTTCTCCCTGTCTGCTCTCATTCTTCCTCCCTGCTCTCCCTGCTCACTTTTCCTGCTCCCCCTGCCCTCTCTCCCTCCTACCCCTCCCTGTCCTCCTTCCCACCCTCCTTCCTTGCTGTCCCTGCCCTTTCTCCCTCCCTGCCCTGCTCTCCCTTCCCTGCCCTCCCTCCAACCCCCCAAGCACCACCCTTGCCATGGGGTTCCCATCACCGCGTGCCGGGGTCCTGGCACGATGCTCCCCCAGCCACCCACAGGAGACACGTCATCCCCTGAGCCCCCCTGGGTGCCCCGTGGCCGGGGGGTGTTTGCTCTCACCCCGCGCAGGGTGATGCAGAGCCCTGTCCCGTCTGCGGCATTCCCGGGCAAAGGGTGCTGATAAGGTGGCTGGGGTGGAGCTGGCAGGGTTGTTCCCAGGCCAAGGAACGGTCAGCGGGAAGGGAGGCATGAGCACCGCCAGCAGCCCCGGACCCTGGGTGCCAGGTACGGCCGGGCACCGTCCGGCAGCGCCAAACACACAGAGCACGGGCACAGCCGTCTCGGGAGCACGGGACGTGCTTCTCCCACGCTGAGGGGCTGGCAGGGATCCCAGTGGGGGCTGGTGATGCCCCATGGCTCAGGCTGGGGGAGCTGGGCAGCGTGGAACTCTGCCCCACGTAGGGAGGGCAGCCGTGAGGGCATCCTTAGTGCCGGGAGAGCCGCCTGCCGTGAGGAGAGACTCTTTCCACCCGTTGCCATGGCGAAATAAGCAGCTATCATTAATAATGTGTTGCCAAGGTAACCACTGGACGAGCAGGCAGTGGTTTGGGGTCTGCATGGGCTACTGCTGTGGGGCTGTGAGCTCTCCACACGTGCTGGCAGGGGGCAGAGCCCAACATGGGCCCAGGCAAGGAGCTGTGCCCAGCGCTGGGCTGTGCCCCACGGAGCCCATCGTGCCCCACAGGAGGGCAGGGAGCGCTGGGCTGTGCCCCGCGGAGCCCATCGTGCCCTATAGGAGGGCAGGAACCACTGGGCTGTGCCCCACGGAGCCCATCGTGCCCTATAGGAGGGCAGGGAGCGCTGGGCTGTGCCCCACGGAGCCCGTCGTGCCCCACAGGTGGGCAGGGAGCGCTGGGCTGTGCCCCACAGAGCCCGTCGTGCCCCACAGGTGGGCAGGGAGCGCTGGGCTGTGCCCCACAGAGCCCGTCGTGCCCCACTGGAGGGCAAAGCTTGAGCTGAGGGGCAGCAGGAGCGGCAGCCGTGGGGCAGAGCCTTTCCCGGGACAATCACCCCGCGGGGACAGGCAACCCCGGGACAGACAGACACCGCGGTGGCCCCGGGGGCCGCTGGCGGGGCGGGGCGGGGCCGGGGGGCTCCGGCCCCTCCCGGTGCCTCCCGTGCGGGCGGTGCCGCGGCTCGTCCCGCCCCGCGGATCCCGGGCCGGGGGCGGCGCCGCTGACTCCCGTCTCGCTCCCGCAGGTCCCGGGATGGCGGCGCAGCCGGCGCTGGCGCTCCCGGTGCTGGCGGCGCTGCTGCTCTCGGCGGCGCAGGAGCCGGTCCCCAGGGTCAGCCTGCCCTACGGTGAGTGCCCCCCCTCCGAACCCGGGGTCCCCGCCACCAGGTGGCCGAGCATCCCGCCCCACCCCGGCTCCACGAGGTGGCCAAGCATCCCCCCCCCCGGCCCCGCTTCCCCCGGTTCCACGAGGTGGCCGAGCATCCCCCCCCATCCCCCCGGCTCCACGAGGTGACCGAGCATCCCTCTCTGCCCCAACCCGCGGGTCCCCCCCGCCCGGGGTCGTGTCGTCCCCCCTCCGGCTCCACGAGGTGACCCAGCATCCCGTCCGGGTGTCTCCTCCCTCATCTTCACGAAGTGACCCAGCATCCCCTCCTGGTTCCCCCTCCTCGCCTCCATGAGGTGACCGAGCATCCCGTCTGGGTGTCCGTCCCCCCCATCTTCACGAGGTGGCCGAGCATCCCTCCCTCCCCCACCCGTGGGTCCCTCCTCTCGGGGTCGTGTTGTGCCACCTCCCTCCCCCCCAAGGCGGCTGAGCACCCTCCCCCGGTCCCTCCCCACCCCCGGGTGGCAGAGCGTCCTCCCCTGTGCCCCTCCCCGAGGTGGCTGAGCACCCCAGGGGTGCTCTCTCCCCACGGGGGGTGCTGAGCATCCCACCTGAGCTCTCCCTCCCTGCCTGGGTCCCTACGGCCCCCCTGAGCCCGCAGAGCACCCTCCAAATGTCCCGAGAGCTGGGGGGCCGGGGCCATCCCAGGGGTGCAGCTGGGGGCGAAGGGGCAGGGGCATGACACCCTGTGTGCCCCATAGGGGGTCTGGGGCACCCAGGGGCTCCAGGGGAGGCCACGGAGATGATCCGAGGGCTGGAGAAGCTCCCGGACGAGGACCGGCTGGGACAGTTGGGGTTGTTCAGCCTGGAGAAGAGAAGGCTGCGCAGAGAACTTAGAGCAGCTTCCAGTGCTGAAAGGGGCTCCAGGAAAGTTGGAGGGGGGCTCGTGATTAGGGAATGCAGGGAGAGGATGAGGGGAATGGTTTTCATCTGAAAGAGGGCAGATTGAGATGAGATCTTAGGGAGAAATATTTTCCCATAAGGCTGGGGAGGCCCTGGCCCAGGTTGCCCTGAGCAGTGGTGGCTGCCCCATCCCTGTTCCAGTCCAGGTTGGATGGATCTTGGAGCCCCTGATCCAGCTGGAGGTGTCCCTGCCTATGGCAGGGTTGGAACTGGATGGGCTTTGAGGTCCCCTCCAACCCAACCCAACCCACTCAGTGATTTTGTGACTCTCTTTGTGTGCACTGACCGGGTGAGCTGGCCACGAGGACCCCTCCCGCCCACGCTGCCCCACAGCTTCATCCTTGCTGTGGATGGACCTGGGAGCCCGTAGCCCCCTCCCCTCTCTGCTGCGTCCCCAGGTTTCTGCACAACCCCTCGCTGTGCCAGGCCCAGGGCTGCTCCGGCATCTGCCACAGCCCCGACAACTGGGGGGCTGCTCGGCCAGGCAGAGACCCTCGCAAGGAGGTTTTGCACCCCTGTCTCACAGCCCCGGCTGCTGGCAGGGTGGCTCAGCAGGGCACGCTCTGTGGGTTGCAGCAGTGGCAGCTGCTCGGCATGGCTGCATTGTCCAGCGCAGGGGCTGCGACGCAGCAGGGGCCGCCCATGAGTGTCCAGGCTGGCAGAGCTGCCAGGAGAAGGTGGCTAAATCCAGCTGCTGCCGCCAGCAGAGCCGCCCCGCGCTGGCTGCGAGGGGGCAGTGGTTTGGGCCGGGTCGGCTGCGGCAGCCCTGGCTCAGCGTGCTGCAGGCCGGCGTGGCCCTGCCACGTGCTTCCGTGACCACCGGCCACAGTTGTGGCGGCACCGGCAGATGTGGGACCCGCTGAGCTGGACGGGAGCCCCAGGAGCCAGCAGCACGGCCCAGCTCGGCATCGTGCCGTGCCACATCACGCTGAGCCGCACAGACCAGTTCTGGCCCAGCTCTGCCCACCTGCAGAAGCTGCGTCGGGTGCAGCGGCTGCGGTTCACGGGCAGTGCCCGGGGTCCTGACCCAGGGAGCCGAGTGGGGCATGGGCGGTTGCTGTCCCGGTAGCGCCATGTGCCACCAGTGGCCCCTGGGGAGTGTGGCCGAGCAGGGCTTGCAGCTGGCAGGAGGGAGGGAGGAGCTGGCGAGCTGCTTCCCTGGAAGTTCTGGATGTGCCTCCAGCAGGTTTGTCTGGAAGAAGCAGGTCTTGTCCTAACAGGTCCCCTGGCAGCCAGCATGGGCTCCCAGAGCTCCCCAGGCCGGGACAGGTCTGCGGGGCCCCCGCTACCCCGGTGCTGGGCTGCACCCGCTGCGGGCGGTATCTCCCTGGTGCTGGGGCGCGGGTCCCATCACGGGAGGATGCTTGGGGGGTCGTCACCCCTCCTTCTGCGCTGCTGCCAGACAGCCAGGATGGGTGCTGGGCCAGGGGCCAGCTGAGCCCCCTGGGACAGAGGCATCCTGCCCCATCCAGCAGCTGCCAGGGCTCGTGGCACATAGGGGAGGAGAAGCACAACAGGGTTTATCCCACAGAACTTGTGGCACTGTAGCACCTCAAGCCCTCGCAGCAGTTTCCTCAGAGCAGGGGTTCACGGGAGCCCCGGGGCTGTCCTGGCAGCGATCTGGGAGCCTGCAGAGGTTCGGGGACGGTCGGGGCATCCCCGGGGCACAGGGGGTCAGGGAGTTGGCAGCGTGAGTCAGCCCGACGTGTCCTGCTGACACAGCTGGGGTGTCTGATTCAGAGCAGCTGCGGGAGAGGAAAGGCTTCCGGGGCCAGGCCACCCACGCGGGACGGGCATGCGGGCGCTCCATGACTCAGCTGCAGCCTCTGCCCCGGCACGGGCGGCCGGTACCAGCACCCATCGCTCCGTGTCACGGGCTTGGTGGGATCAGGGTCCCCACAGGGCCAGGCTGGGCCTCCCGCCGCAGGGTTGAGCCCAGGGGCTGTGAACAGCACAGTGAGTGCGGAGCGGGCTGCGGTGCCCCATGGCGGGCAATGCTGCCGCAGCATGCCCCGTGGCTATCCCTGCGGCAGGGTCGGGGCGGTGGCTCGTGCTGCAGTAGCCACCCTCAGGCGCTATTGTGGCTGTGCCCGCTTCCCTGCGGTGGGTGCCACATGCGTCTGCCTACGTGGGGAGAGCCCAGCCTGGCTCTGGCGACGCCGTGCGGGTGGCACGGCCGAGGTGCGAGGCCAGGGCAGCAGCCCCGAGCAGAGGGGGTGGCAGTGAGCCGTGGTACAGGGGTCCTGGCAGTCTGGGCGCTGCTCTGCACCACGTGCGTGATGCTGATGCCTTTCACTCTCCCTTCCCAGACTCGGCCGAGCGGGTCGTGCAGCGGTTCGAGGTGCCTGGCGTGTCCAACTACACAGCCCTGCTGCTGAGCCCAGACAGTGGCATCCTCTACCTGGGCGCACGCGAGCTCCTCATCGCCGTCAACACTAGCCACTTCCAGCCTGGGGCACCAGCTCGCAGGGTGAGCCCATGGCCAGGGGCTGAGCCCAGCGCGGCACCGCAGAGCCCCCAGGACGGAGGCTGCTCCTGGAGAGGGAAGGGGGCACTGAGCCAGCTTGGGCACTGGGGATCTTGGAACTAGCCAGGTCCTGCCTCGCCAGCCCAGTTGGGATGGGGACGACGGCAACGCTGGCAGGACGAGCTCTGCCACCTTTCAGAGTGGGGAGGGGGCCAGCCAGTGTTTGGCAGGACCAGAAAGTGGCAGGGGGCTTCCAGTCACTGTCCCCTCTCTGCAGCTGCCGTGGAGCGCGGATGAGGAGAAGAAGAGGCAGTGTGTGTTCAAGGGCAAGGACCCGCAGGTGAGAGCTTTGCCAGTGTGGCTGGAGGCTGCGGTGAGCAGTGCCGGGGCACGGGCAGTGGGAGGGCTGAGCCACGTCCTCTCACCCCTGCAGAGGGACTGTCACAACTACATCAAGATGCTGCTGCAGCTGAACAGCACCCACCTGTACACCTGCGGGACCTGCGCCTTCAGCCCAGCCTGCGCCTACATCGTGAGCACAGGGAGCAGGGGTGGGGATCCCAAGGGGTTCGGGGTCACCTTCTGCCATCGGGGACCTGGGTGTGGGGCGGGCACTGGCAGCTCACGGCACGGTCTCACTGCAGAACCTGCAGCACTTCAGCCTGGAGCAGGACGCGTCGGGGAAGGTGTTGCTGGAGGATGGGAAGGGGCGCTGCCCCTTCGACCCCGAGTACCGGTCCACAGCCGTCATGGTCGGTAAGGAACTCCAGGACACTTGCGCTCCCCGCAGTGCCCAGCCGATCCCGGCGGGGAGCGGTGCTGTGCTGCCTGCTGTGCGCCACGTCCCAGCAGGAGCGTCTCTTTGGCAGACGGCGAGCTCTACGCTGGGACTGTCAGCAACTTCCAGGGCAACGAGCCAACCATCTACCGCAGCCAGGAAAGCCGCATTGCCCTCAAGACAGAAAACTCCCTCAACTGGCTGCAGGGTGAGAGTGGGGCGGCGGGTCAGGGTCTCCGTCGCCCGGGGGGCCGGGATGATGCTGAGGGTTCTTGTGTCTCCAGACCCAGTCTTTGTGGGCTCAGCCTACCTGCGAGAGAGCCTGCCCACAGGCAACCCCGACGGCGATGACGACAAGGTCTACTTCTTCTTCAGCGAGACTGGCAAGGAGTTTGACTACTTTGAAAACACTATCGTCTCCCGCATCGCGCGCGTGTGCAAGGTGGGCACAGGGCAGCAGGGAGGGTGTGAGGATACCACTCACCACTGGGGCTGAGGGATGAGGGACCACCCTGAACACTTCTATTTTGGGGTTTCTGGACACCCCGGGAGGGGACCAGCACCTGCAGGAGGTCCCACTGGGGCAGTTACAGCTCCATATGGCCCAGCCTGTGGCTGTGGCTCCTGCTGGCCCTGTGCATGCCCAGTGACCCTTCCCCATCTTTCTGCCCCCTCACCAGAGGAGTCACAAGCCCTGTCCCCATCTCAGGTCGTCACCTCAGATGCTACTTTGCTTGTGCCTCCCTGACACGGGGGCTGCTCCCCCGGGGCCTCGGCACCGCTGGACAGACGGACAGACAGAGTCCTGCTCTGCTTGCCCAGCCCCGTGGGGCTCCCTGCGGCTGGGTGCCTTGACCTGCTGTGCCACGCAGGGCGACCAGGGTGGGGAGCGCGTGCTGCAGCGGCGGTGGACGACCTTCCTGAAGGCACAGCTGCTCTGCTCGCACCCCGAGGACGGCTTCCCCTTCAATGTCCTGCAGGACGTCTTCGTACTCACCCCGGGGGAGCTGCACTGGAGGGATACGCTCTTCTATGGGGTCTTCACCTCACAGTGGTGAGCGATGGGCTGGGGGTGCAGGAGTGGGATGGACAGCGAGCTGTGGGATGGCTCCCAAGGCAGCGTGGGGGGCTCAGCAGAGCTGGGGTGCTGACCCTGCCGTGGGCTTTGCCTCTCCCCTGCCAGGAACAAGGGTGGCCTGGGCAGCTCGGCCGTGTGCGCCTTCCCCATGCACAGTGTGCAGCGAGCCTTTGGCGGGCTCTACAAGGAGGTGAACCGCGAGACGCAGCAGTGGTACACAGACACCAGCCCAGTGCCGGAGCCCCGGCCGGGCACGGTACGTGCCTCCTCGGCACCTGCCTGGGTGCAGAATGCAGGGCAGCCCCTTGCATTCGCCCAGTCCTGGCAGCCACCGGGCACAGCCACTTGCACGCCTGCTGCCTCGTGCTCCAGCCAAGTCCCTTCCTTTCTCCCCAGTGCATCACCAGCCACACGCGGCACCTGAAGATCAACTCGTCCCTCCAGATGCCGGACCGGGTGCTGAACTTCATCAAGGACCACTTTCTGATGGACAGCCCTGTGCGCAGCCAGCCGCTGCTGCTGCAGAGCCGCCTGCGCTACCAGCAGATTGGTGTCCACCGCGCACAGGGCCTCCATGGCACCTACGACGTCCTCTTCCTGGGCACAGGTGGGTGCGGCCACAAGCTGCTGGTGGGGCAGATGCTGGGCATCACGTGCCCCCAGCCCCACTCACCACAGCCCGTGGGTTTGCAGATGACGGCCGATTGCACAAGGCTGTGCGCGTGAACCACGGCGTGCACATCATCGAGGAGATCCGGCTCTTCCCTGCCACCCAGCCCATTCTCCAGCTGCTGCTGGACAAGGACCAGGCAGGAGCCGGGCACGGGCACGCTGGGGCTGGGGAAAAGAGGGGGGAATGCTGCGGGCTCGGTGTGTGGGGGAGGTCCTGCCTGTGGGCAGGGAGCCGGGGAGGGCTGGGGGATGCAGGAGCTGACGCTGATGTGCATCTCCGGGGCTGGGGCTGCACTGCTGACCCCGCTGCGTCCCTCCCCGCAGGGCCTGGTCTACGCAGCCACCTACACAGCGGTGGCTCAGGTCCCCTTTGCGAACTGCAGCCTGTACCGCAGCTGCGGCGAGTGCGTGCTGGCGCGGGACCCCTTCTGCGCCTGGAGCCGAGGTGCCTGCCGCAGGGCCACCCTGCACCCTCCTGCGCACCCCCAGTAAGTGCTGCACCCCCTCTCCATCTCCCAGCACCCCGCTGCACCCCCTCTCCATCTCCCAGCACCTTGCTGCCATCACCCCTCTCTGTCCCCAGGTTCTGGGCGCAGGACATCGAGTACGCTGACACTGAGCGGCTCTGCCAGCCGGCCAACGCCTCCCAGCCCCGGCCCCGCGTCCTCCTGCCCCCAGGTGAGCTCCGGCAGCTGCTGCTGGGGACTGCTGGCAGGGGCGGGTCTCAAGGGCTCCCTTGTGTCCCAAACTCCTGGTTGGCACCCCCAAAGACCCCCTGCCCACAACCAGAGTCCCTACAACCTCACTGATGTCCCAGTGGGTTGTCTTTCTGCAGCCTCTGGTGCCCCGTGCCAGCGGATCCAGCTGCCGCCCAACGCAGTGCAGCCTCTGCCATGCCGGCTGCTCTCCAACCTGGCCTCCCGGCGCTGGCTGCATGACGGGGCGCCTGTCAATGCCTCCTACCTGGTGTTGCCCGACGGGGCCCTCATCCTGGTGGGCAGCCCCGAGCGCGCAGGCACCTACGAGTGCTGGTCGCTAGAGGAGGGCTTCCACAAGCTGATGGCCAGCTACTGCGTGAGCATGCAGGAGCCTGCCCAGGGGCTACCGGACCCCAGCAGGAAGGTGGTCGCTGGCCGGGACACCCTGGAGACCGTCAGCACGTCCCGGAGCACCTCAGCAGTGGGCAGCGCCGCGGCACGGCTGGATGGCAAGACCTACTGGACTGAATTCCTGGTGATGTGCGTGCTGTTCGCCACCACCGTCCTCGTGCTGGCCTTCTTCCTCCTGCACCGGCACCGTGACGGCATGAAAGCCTTGCTGGAGCCCGGTGACCCCAGCCGGCACCAGAAGCCGCCTCGCAAGCCGGTGGAGAGCCTGCCTCTGAATGGCAGCAGCCTGCCCAGTGCCGTGCCTGAGCACAAGGGCTACCAGGCCCTGCAGGACAACTACATCGTCAGCACCCCTGTGCACGAGCCCCCGGGCCCCCCGCGTGCCTTCTCCGAGTCGGAGAAGAGGCCCCTCCACGTCCGGGACAGCTTCGTGGAGGTGTCTCCCACCTGCCAAAGACCCCGGGTGCGCCTGGGCTCCGAGATCCAGGACTCGGTGGTGTGACGGAGACTAGAGCCGAGCCCTCACCCGCCACCACCTCTGCTCTTCTGAGCCTCACCGGCCCGCGGCACCGTGGCTGGGATCCGTGTTGTCTGTGTGTGCATGCCCGGAGCCCGTGCCCTGCTGTGGCAGCCCCGGCTGTTGGGGCCGGCCGCATGGCACCCCTAGGCTGCTCCACTCCTGGGGATGGTGCTGGAAGCTCTCGGTGCGAGGGGTGCTGCGTGCCTTGCAGAGACATTTCCCTCAGCCATGGGGATGGACACGGTGCCCGGCTCAGCCTGCTGGTGCAGCGCTGGCTCCGTGGGACCCCAGCCCCTCTATGCACGGGGCAGGAGGGGGTGGCCACAGCCTCCTCGCGCCCTGACTCACTGTGAGCCCCCACTGCGCGCCCTGTAGCCAGGCGTGTGGCTGGGCGGTGCCGGCGCAGTGACGCCGCAGCATGTGCTGTGTGTCTGTGCTTGGTTCGTTTTTAACACGTTGAAAATGTGAATCGTGCCCTGGGAGGGAGCGGGGAGCGGCCCCGTGGCCCCACGTGTGTGTGCAGAAACGTCTGTGGTTTTTATATAAAGTCCAAGTGTCTCCTTTGGCCACGTGTGTGCTGGGCGCCTCCCTGGTGCTGACTTTGGCTGGGACCATCCCGGTGACCCCACAGAGAGAAACCGTGTCCAGCGCTCGTTGTGATCAGGGGAAATCATCCCTGCTGCAGGGAGACCCTCAGCTGCTTTGCTAGCAGGAGCTGACCCCATGACAGCCGATGTCTGAGAGCTGTGGTGCCCCTCGTGAGCCCTGGTGCTTGGGAAGCGCCAGCAGCGCAAGCAGAGGGGAGCGGTGAGATCCACACTGAGCTGGCAAGTTGGGGCAAGCTTCCCCCTGCGACCAACGCTGCCTCGCTCCCGGCTGGACCAACGCACCAAACTTCCTGCCCAGCCTGTTCTGGGACATCAAAAAAGCTACCGGAGGCGTTGGCTGGTGCAGTGCCAGCAGACACGGCCCCCAGGGCCGCAGGGGCACTGGTTGTGGCAGGCTGATACCATCGGCACCGCAGGGCAGCGAGCTGGAACGGCCAGCAGTGCCGCAAGCAAGGCGCTGGTACGTGAGAAACGGCGGTGCTGGCGCCCCAGGAGTGCCACCAGCCGCTCCACCCTGGCACGGGTGCTCCCGAGGGTGAGCCAGACCCCCAGCCCACCACACCGGTGCTGGCAGCACCTCGCAGAGCAGCTGTGGCAAGGGTGGGAGCTGCCAGGGTGGCCGGGGACTCCCTAGGAAGCAGAGGCAGAACCGTTGCCCACAGCTGGCAGTGACCCAGGGCAGAGCCTGATGGATGAACAGGCACAAAGGGCTCCAGCAAAAGGTAGCTGCCCGCCTGTCCTGGATTTCCCTTTGTGCCTCTTGCTGGAGGGCTAAGCCCTGCTGAGAACGGTCCCAGTTTCAGAGGAGGGAGGTGAATCATGGAAGGGGCTGTCACCAAGCAGGACGTGGGACTCGTCCCCTGGACCTGCGGCTGGCACTCGGGCAGAGGAGCCTGGCAGGAGGCTGTGTCCCAGCACCCTCGTGGCACCCGTCCCACGGTGCTGCCCAAGCCTCCTCCGCTGTTCCCATGTTGAGACAAAGGCACACAAAGCCAGGGTGAAACCAGAGCCCTTTATTCATGTCCAGAGGAAGAGACTGGGGCAGCCAGAGTAGCTGCTGGGCTTCAGCCAGAGGAGAGGAGAAAGAGGAGGATGGGTGAGCCCAGCTGTGCTCCCCAAGGGGCTGAGCCCACCTGCGAGAGGAGGAAGGGACTGCCTGGGATTCTGCTTAGGAAAATGGATCCACTTTCGGATTATCAGTTGGCAAAATGGATCCATGTTTGAGATATTGCATAGAGAAATGGATCCGCGTTTGGGTTTTTGCTTGGGAAAACAGATCCATGTTTGGGATATTGCTTGAAGAAACAGATCCGCGTTTGGGATATTGCATAGAGAAATGGATCCATGTTGCAACAGGAAGACAAGAGCTGGGCAGGGACTTGGCGAGAGGAGGCAGCTCTCTGCCTGCTCAGGGAAGGCACAAATTGGTACTGAGGTCAGAGACGTGCAGCATGGCCCCCAGCCGGGAGCACCTCTGTCTGCCTCACCCGCCCACAGAGCTGCCCTTGGGTCGCATGAGGAGTTCAGATCGGAGCCTGGGAACGCAGAGTGGCTGCAAGGGAGGCAGCTTCCCAGGGCTCCCGGGAAGGGGACAGGAGGGTGTCCTGCCTAAGGCACTGTGCAGCGCTGCCAGGTTGGTGAGGAGCAGAAAGAGGAGACATCGCTGAAAGGGGAAATGTCTGAGACCACAAAGAGCTGCAGCAGCCGGAGGAGCAGCTCTGCTCAAAAGCCGACGGGCTCTCACAGGACGATCTTGAAGGAACTGCAAGAGACACGACAGGTTCTGCACCTCCTCAGTGGGTCACAAGCAAACGGTTTGCAAGCACCCAGTGCTCCAGGGCAGCAGTGTTCCCAGGTGGGAGAGGCTCCCTGCAGAGCTGGCAGATCCCTTTTGCCATTCCGGGAGACGCTGTTCCGGGAAGCCTTGCCTTACTGCCCCCAGAGCTCTGCCCCGGCAGCAGCACAGAGACTGGGGTGGGTGAGGACAAGCTGTGCCGCTGGAAACGACCGTACCTGGCAAAGTCCGGGGAGCGGGAGACAACGTGCTGGAACTCGGAGAGGTTGATGGTGCCATCCTTGTCAATGTCAGACTCCTCCAGGATCTGGAGGGGAGGGAAATGCAAGCGGTGAGCACTGTGTGGCCAGGCCCATGCATCAGCCCGTGGCCCACCTGAAAGTCCTCACGTTTTGGATGAGCTGCTCCATCTCCGCAGTGCTCAGCTGGGACTCCTCGCCTTGCCCCGTCAGACAGTTCACCAGTTGCTCCAGGTCCTTTCTGTCCAGAGTCCCATCGTCATCAAAGTCTTTGAGGAGAAGAAAGTTACATTTCAGCAGAGGCCCCATCCCAGCTTGTGCCTGGTGAGGAAAGGGCCCGAGAGGACACAGCAGGCTCCACGATGCACTCCATCACAGTTCCCACAGAGTTCCTAAAGCCACCATCCCCAGGGGCACAGTGAGGGCTCTGCCAGCCTTCCTGAACATGGATTCAACCTTCTCTGCCCCCTAAAAGGTGCAGCGACCCCAGGACACAATGTCCACCCCCAGCCTTACCAAAGATACGGAAGGCGTAATGGGATTTGATGTCCGAGGTGGCGGAGTCGCTGAAGACGCTCAGCATATCAAGGAAGTCCTCAAAGGATATGCTGTCATCCCCATCGTCCGAAGTGGAGAACACATGGCAGATCCGGTGCTGGAAGGGGTTTGCCTGCCAACACAGCGGTGGCTCAGGGCAGTGCTGGGCTGGCTCCCACACAGAACACAGCCCCACGCAGCAGGGATCTCCAGGAGCCTCCATGGCATGGAGGGCAACGGAGCTGGGGAAGGGGCTGGAGAACAGGCCTTAGAGAGGCGGCTGAGGGCCCTGCGGCTGTTTAGCCTGGAGAAGAGGAGGCTGAGGGGAGACCTTATTGCTGGCTACAGCTGCCGGAAAGGAGGTTGTAGCGAGGTGGGTGTTGGTCTCTTCTCCCAAGTAACAAGTGATAGGGCAAGAGGAAATGTCCTTAAGTTGCACTGGAGGAGGTTTAGATTGGATGTCAGAAGAAATTTTTTCACCTAAAGGGTTCTCAGGCGCTGGCAAAGGCTGCCCAGGGAGGTGGTGGAGTCACCGTCCCTGGAGGGGTTTAAAAGCTGGGTAGATGAGGTGCTCAGGGATGATTCAGTACTAGACAGGTGCGGCTGGACTCAATGATCTCAAAGGTCTTTTCCAACAAAACGATTCTATGATGGGCATAAGGAAGCTGTTTGCTGGCACAGCAGATGTGCGGGAAAGGAACAGCTTCGGCAGACAGAGCCCTGCCTAAACACACCCAGAGCAAGGAGCAGGCATGAGCCCGCTGCCTGCCAGGCATTGTACCCGCAGCTCAGGCAGCGTCAGGATCCGGCTCTTGGGAACACGCGCAGAGCAGGCATTGTCCCTCTCCTCCTTTGGCAGCAGCTCACTGAACCTCTTGTAGGCACTTGAGAAGGGAAGAATAAGAAAGGCTCTGTGGGGTGAGCAGGCGGGGGGGCCCCAGCTCCCAGCCAGCCCTGCTGCCTCCCACATGGACGGCCAGGACTGGGGAGGGGGAAGGAGCCCCCCCAACTCTGCAGACGGCACCCAGCACCCAGCTCCACTCCCAGCACCCACACTCTGCACCCAGCACCCAGCTCCACAGCAAGGTGCCAGCTCCATACCTGGCATTGCACTCTGTAGCCAGGACCCTGGGCCACACCTGGCACCTTGCTCAGCACCCTGCTCTTCACCCAGCACCCAGTACAACACCCAGCACCCCGCTCAGCACCCTGTTCCACACCCAGCACCGCACTGAGCACCCAGTACAGTGCCCAGCACCCCGCTTAGCAGCCAGTACCACACCCAGCACCTTGCCCTGCTCTGCAGATAGCACCCCATTGTGTACCCAGCACCCTGCTCAGCACCCAGCACTGCACTGTGCTCCCAGTGCCACACTCAGCACCTTGCCTAGCAGCCCATTCCACAAATAGGGCTCCACTCCGCACCCAGCACCTCGCCCTGCCAATAGGACCCTACTGAGCACCCAGCACCCTGCTCAGCACCCAGCTCTGCACCCAGCACGACACTGTGCACTCAGTACAGCACCCAGCACCTCATCTAGCACCCCGCTTTGCAGACAGCACCCCGCTCAGCACCCTGCTCTGCACAAAACCCGCACCGTGCACCCAGCACCGCACCCAGCACTCAGCACCGCACCCGGCGCCGCGGGGACCGCCCCGGTACTCACAGCAGGATCTCCTGCTTGCTCAGGAACGTCAGCTCCTGCGGGGAGAGCTCAGGTGAACGCGGAGCAGCCCGGTCCCGCCCCCCGGTGCCCCGGCCCGTACCTGGTACTCGCGCAGCGCCTCGCGGGGTAGCGCGCTACCCGCCGCCCCCATTGCCTCCCGCTTCCGCGCCGCACGACACTGCCGCTGCCATGGCAACGCCCCCATTGCCGCCCGCTTCCACGCCGCACGGCACTGCCGCGGGTATGGCAACGTCCCCATGCCGCCCGCTTCCACGCCGCACGGCACTGCCGCGGGTATGGCAACGTCCCCATGCCGCCCGCTTCCGCACCGCACGGCACTGCCGCTGCCATGGCAACGGCCGGACCAGGAGCGGGACTACGTGGGTGTGGCCAGGTGTGCAGACGGGGCGGGGCCTGGGCGTCGGGGAGGGGCCGGCGGGGAGCTGGGGGCGGGGCTAGGGCGTAGTGAGTACGGGGCGTGGTCAATGTCGTCGTGGCCAAGGGAGCGGGGCGGGGACGAGGGCAGGTGGGAAAGGAATCGGGGGCGTGACCAACTTACCTGGGGGCGGGACCATGTGACTAGTGGGAGTGACCTATGAGGTGGGATGGGGCGTGGCCAAGGGATGATTGAGGGGCGTGGCCGGGAGGACCCGCGGCGGAAGCAATAGCGCGAAGAGGGTGCGCGGTCACTGATACAAAGTGGGCGTGGTCAGTATTTTTGTGGGCGTGGCTACGGGAGCGAGTGGGCGGTGTCTGGGGAGCAGGCGGGGCCTAAAAGGAGTGGGGGCGTGGCCAGATGCAGGTGGGGCGTGGTCAGTGTCCCGGCTCGGGGCCTGGGTTGACAAGAGGCGGGGCCCCGGGGGCGGAGCGGCTCCCGGCATGGCGGAGGCGGCGTGCGAGGGTGCGGACGAGCCGGGCCCCGAGGACTTCGTGTACGGGGAGGAGGACTTTGTCCTGCAGGACGCAGGCTGGGAGGGCGACCTCGACCGGCGTCTGTCGCGCTTCGACCGGGCTCTGCTGTCGGGCTGGAGCGATCGGGCGTCGCGGGGGCTGTTCCGGTACCGGCTGGGCGCGCTGCCCACGCGGGAGCTGCCGGGCGCGGCGGGGCTGGTGGCGCAGCTGAACGCGCGGCGCGGCTCGGACCGGCGGCCCCCGCAGCCCGTGCTCGGGCTCCGCCAGCCCTTCGACCCCGCCGCCTTCCACTTCGGGCGCCTGCGCCGCGGGGAGCTGCTGCTGCGCCTCCGCCGGGCGGGCTCCGCCGCCGACCCGCTGCTCGTGGCCATCAACGCGAGCCCGCTGAGCGCCGGCCACGTCCTGCTGCTGCCCGAACCGGCAAGGCCCCGGCCGCAGGCGCTGTCGGAGCCGGCGCTGCGGGCGGCGCTGGAGGTTCAACTGCTCAGCGCGCACCCGGGGTTCCGGGTGGGCTTCAACGGGCTGGGCGGCTGCGCCTCGGTCAACCACCTGCACCTGCACGGGCTGTACCTGCCCCACCCGCTGCCCGCCGAGAGCGCGCCCGCTGCGGCCCCGCGGCCCCGGGCTGCTGCGCTGTGACCCCGCGCCCGCCTTCGTCTTCTTCGCCGCCGGCCCCGCCGAGCTGGGCGCGGTGGCCCGGGACGTGTGCCGTGCAGCCGAGCGCGTGGTGGAAGCCGAGCTGGCCTACAACGTGCTGGCCACACGGGGCGAGCCGCTCGAGGGCGCGGTAGGAGGGCGCGGGCTGCGCGTGCTGCTCTGGGCGCGACGCCCCAGCTTCGGCGCCAAGGCAGGCAATGGCTTCAACGTGGCGCTGTGCGAGCTGGCCGGGTTCCTGCCCGTAACATCGGAGACACTCTTCCACAGCATCACCGAGGACGAGGCTCTGAGAACCATCCGGCAGCATCTCCTGCCCGAGGACGAGCTGCTCGGCCTCGGCGAGGACTTGGCACGGCTGCTGGCAGAGTGAGTGGAGCAGCATCGGCACCATCTCCTGCCCTGGCACCAAGACTGGAACCAGGATTGACACCAGGACCTCCAACAGCTCTCACCCCAACAGCAAGGACAGCACCGGCTCCTACCCCATTACCGACACCCAGACCAGGACAAGGACTGGCACCCGGACCAGCACCAGCTCCTGCCCCAACAGCAAGATCAGCAATGGCTCCCACCTCATCACCAACACCAAGAACAGTGCTAGAACTGGCACCAGCACCGGCTCCCACCTTGTCACTGACACCAAACCCGGCACTAGGACTGGCACCAGCTCCCACCCCATCACCAACACCAAGACAGGCACTGGGACCAGCGCTGGTGTCGCCAGAATCAAATTCCTTAGCTCGTGGCACTAAAGAGCAAGCGCAGCTTCATTCCGGATCCAGGCATGAGGAGGATTCCGGCACCAAATCACGTGCACTGCTGTCACGACTCCAGTTCCCTCGAGTCAGGTCACTGTGCCCATCCGTTAACACATCTCGGAAAATTATTATTATATTTGTTTCAGGTAAATTAATTAAGTTGCTGCCTGTGCTTGGCCAAGGCTCCCTGTCTCTCAGTGTCCTGGGGGTACCGGGCTGGGATGGGGGGGAACCGGGCCGGGGGTGTCCTGGGGGTTGAGGGTGCCGGGGCAGGATTGGGAGGGTCTCAGGCCGGAGGGGGTCCTGGGAAAGCGGTCCCGGGGGTTGAGGGTGCCGGGGGGGCAGGGGGGAGTCCTGGGCCGGGGGGGTCCCCGAAGGGGTGCCCCGTGGCGGGTCCCGGGCCGGGGGAGGTCCCGGGGGGGTTCCAGGCCGGGGGGGGGTTCCAGGCCGGAGGTGTCCCGGGGGGCGGGTACCGGGCCGGGGTGGGAGGTCTCAGGCGGGGCGGGGGGTCCCCGTGCCCCGCCCCGCGTGGCCGGCAGCCGAAGGCCCCGCGATGGCGGTGAGGGCCGTGGTCCCAGGCACCCCTCCCGCTGCTCCCTCAGGGCCGCGGCGGCGCAGGCGAGTGCGGGGCTGTAGGCCCGAGCCCGGCCGGGGGAACCTGACCCGGGGATCCCGAGCCCGGTGGGCCCAGCTGCCCCGTGCCTGCTCCCAGAGGACCTGCCCCTTCTCTCTGTGGCGTGTCTGGCGCCTTCCCTCCCTCCCCTCCTCCCTCCCTGCTTTTCTCTCTCTCCTCCCTCTCTCCCTCCTTTCCTCCCTCCCGGCTGTGCCCAGACGCAGCCCGACACCTTGCTGAGCAGCTGTTCCGATCTCTCTTCATTCCAGCGTTCCCACCATCAACCTGAGTGACTGCAGGTACGAGAGCGGTAAGTGCCAGGCGCTGCCAGGTGTCCCTTTGGACCAGGTCCACTGGCACAGGCACTGCAGATGACAGATTCCTCATGCCCAGCCGCTTTCAGTTTATGGATTTCATAGAATCACCAGGTTGGAAAAGACTAAACCATATCCCTCAGCACCTCATCCACCTGTCCCTTAAACCTCTCCAGGGAAGGTGACTCAACCCCCTCCCTGGGCAGCCTCTGCCACTGCCCAATCACCCTTTCCATTACATATTTTTTCCTAATGTCCAGCCTAAACCTCCCCTGGTGGAGCTTGAGGCCATTGCCCCTTGTCCTGACCCCTGTCACTTGGGAGAAGAGCCCAGCTCCCTCCTCTCCACAACCTCCTTTCAGGTAGTTGTAGAGAGCAATGAGGTCTCCCCTCAGCCTCCTCCAGGCTAAAAACCCCCAGCTCTCTCAGCTGCTCCTCATGTTCTCCAGCCCCTTCCCCAGCTTCTTTGCTCTTCTCTGGACTCGCTCCAGAGCCTCAGCATCCTTCTTGTGGTGAGGGGCCCAGAACTAAACACAGGATTCGAAGTGCGGTCTCACCAGTGCCGAGTGCAGAGGGAGAAGAACCTCCTTGGACCTGCTGGCCATGCTGTTTCTGCTCCAAGCCAAGATGCCATTGGCCTTCTTGGCCACTTGGGCCACTGCTGGCTCATGTTCAACCAACACCCCTAGGTCCTTCTCCTCCAGGCAGCTTTCCAGCCAGACTTCTCCTAGTCTGTAGCTGCACAGGGTTGTTGTGCCCCAAGTGCTGAATTCAGTCAACGCTGAATTGGATGCTCTTCTAAAAAAAGGTGTGACATCTTACAAAAGCAGTGGGTATATATACTAGTTTTAGACAAAGAACCATATAAATCTTCAAAGAATGCTGATTTTTTTTTTTGATTATCCAACCATGTCCAAAGATTCCTTTCAGGTTATCTCCTACAACAGCTGCATCTACAAGGCCACGAAGCACATTGATACATTCTCACAGCCCTAAGACAGGCTATCTCTTAGCCTAAGACAGATTTATATGACAAGATTATTGAACATACAAACCAGCTGCAGCAAACTTATCAATTAATTCTCACAAGGAGGAGTGGCACCTGGGACGCTTTGCCGTCCATCTCCAGCGACACCCTCCAGGAGCTGCTCCGCTCTTGCTCTTCTTCGCTGCCACGAACTGCATCCTACAGATTGCTGCCGTCTGATGGCTGATAGGAGCCAATTTGCTAATGATGATTATACACATACTGTGTTTAGTTTTGGGCCTCTCACTATGAGAAAGACATTGAGGTCTTGTAGCATGTCTAGAGAAGGGAACCGTACTGGTGAAGGGGCTGGAGAACAAGTCTTACAAGATGCGGCTGAGGGAGCTGGGGTTGTTTAGCCTGGAGAAGAGGAGGCTGAGGGGAGATGTTATTGCGCTCTACGGCTACCTGAAAGGAGGTTGTGGAGAGGAGGGAGCTGGGCTCTTCTCCCAAGTGACAGGGGTCAGGACGAGAGGGAATGGCCTTAAGCTGCGTCAAGAAAGGTTTAGATTAGACAACAGGAAAAAATTTCTTCACTGAAAGGGTCACTGGGCACTGGCAGAGGCTGCCCAGGGAGGTGGTGTAGTCCCTAGCCCTGGAGGGGTTTAAAAGACGGTAGATGAGGTTCCTGAGGTGAGGACATGATTTAGTAGTGGACAGGTATGGCTGGGCCTGATGATCTCCAAGGTCTTATCCAACCTAATGTCCAACCTTATGATTTGCAGTGCTGAAGGCCACAGCTCAGCTGTGCAAGTGGCCTGGGTTTGTACGGAGGGGCAGGCGCTGCGTGTGTCCCTGCCGCACAAGAGGTCAAATTCACAACTGGCACCACAGGAACCATCCCAGGAACAACCTCCTGTTCCAGAACTCATGGTACACCTGTGACTGCCCATGGGGTGTCAGACCCACAGTAGATTCAAGCCTGCAATAGCTCTGGGTGTGCCCTAGGACCCCAAGATGTGAGGATTAAGGAGGTGATTGCTCCGCACCAGAGGCTGGGGGGGGAGTTTAGCCAGGTAAAGCTGGTGTTTCTGAGCCTCCTGAAGGGTCCCCCTAGTACCTTGCATCTCTGAGTGGAATTGCAGCCTGTAGAGGCTTGTTCTGCACTCCATCTATGCTTACTCTGGGGATTTAACAGCCCCTGGTGCCTTGTATTCTCTGCTTTCGTTGGCACAGTGCGGCGGGCAGCACTGAGGTGCGGGCTGAAAGAGGCAGGAGAAAATGAGGAGTGGACAGTGTATTGGACGGACAATTCAGTCTCTCTGGTGCATGTCATGGGGATGAAGCGGTTTCAGGTAAACACCCCCCTGTAACAGCTGCCCAGCAGGAAGGGACAAGGAAGGGAGGTGGGATGGGGACAACAGCGGAACAACACATTGCAGAATGAAACAAAAATGTCCAAAACAGTGCCCATGCCCCCTCCTCTGCCTCGGTTCTCAGCCTCTGCTGCCCTTGTGTCTCTGGTACGGTGCCATCGGCAGTGCTTGGAGTGTAAACTGGAAAGCTGCCACCACCTTTAATGTAGCGTGAAATAAACGGCTCTCGATGACAAGCGTCTCCCTTCCAGAAGCTGTGGTATTCCAGGGAGGGAGAGCTGCAGGGCTGAGATGGAACAGGCAGATAAATCACACTGCTGACATTCAGATAAAGCGCTTGCAGTGTAATCTTGTCCCTCAGCAGAAGTTCAAGGCAACCGCAGGCCCAGCTTCCCGTTCTGCACACTGACTTCTCTGCACACAGGTTTTCCTTGGGTCTGGAGGAGGATCCCTGCTGTTCCTTTGCTGATTCGGTTTTCATCTGCGCCTCTTTCAGAAAATCAACCATTTCCCTGGGATGATCGAGCTCTGTCGTAAGGACCTGTTGGCTCGCAACCTGAACCGCATGCTCAGGCTCTTCCCCACAGAGTATAATATCTTTCCCCGCACGTGGTGCCTGCCAGCTGAGTGAGTGAGACAAGAAATACAGCTGAGAACAGGGGGATGAGGTTGGGAGCTGGGAAGCATGGAAAGGGTCTTTGGGAGAGGCTGCCCAGGAAGGGGGTTGAGTCACTTTCCCTGGAGGGGTTTAAAAGACTGGTGGATGAGGTGCTCAGGGACATGGTTTAGTGATTGATAGGAATGGTTGGACTCGATGATCCAGTGGGTCCTTTCCAACCTAGTGATTCTATGATTCACTCTGCTGGGCAGCCGGGACTGGGATGTGGTGACCCCGCTGAGGTCCTGCCGAGGCCTGGGCCTTTGTAACCTTCCCTGGGATGGAGCAGAGCGCTGAGGCACAGCTCTGGTTTCACACAGCTTTCGTTCTTATCTGATTGAGTTATTCTGTGGAACGGCATCCCTGCAATGTGTGCCTTGCCACTGAGCAGGCTGTGTGCCCAAGGGCTAAATCTGGGGAAAGCCAAAGGGCAGCAGGCGAGTTGGAGGTGCAAATCTGTTTTGGTGGAAGATCTCTGCAGCACAGGATGGAGAAGAGAGGCAGTGGCAGGGCAGGCTCCCTTCTCCCACTGCTGGTTCAGTGCCATCACTCACTGGGGCATGGGATACAAGGTGGTTCCCCTCACCTGTGCTAATCCCTGTACGATGAGATGTAAACCATCACCAAACTTTGGGGTGGAAGAGCCCAGTTCCTCTGGTCACACACAGGCAAACAACGACAGAAATGCAGCTGAGAGAGACGAAAGAGTAGATGAGGTTTTTGGGGATTTGATGATGCGGAGGAGGTACTTGGATAGTGGACAGGTATGGTTGGTGTTGATGATCTCAAAGGTCTTTTCCAACCTAATGATTCTATGAAAGAGCATGAAAAGTCTGGGTGCTGTAAGACAAGACACCCGTTTCCAGGCGGAGTGTGTTCTCACTGTTCCCTGAGCCCTGGAAGTCTGGCTCCCATCACCTGCTCTGTGGCTGAAATCTCCTCATGGTCTGAATGATTTTAATACCTGACCTAGAGCAGCTTTGCTGAAATATCAACACTTGAGTACTTCTCGCATTTGCCTCAGCCTTGGAGAAGAGTAGCTTGCTGTGGTTTGCTAATGGTGCCTCATGCCCAGAAAGGGTTTTGCTACTTGTCCTCTCGATCTTGACATTTGTGAAGAAGACAGACCTACTGCCCTCGTCTCTCTTTCCAGGCTGCATTTCCTGGACTCAGATTGCTCTTGGCCCTGTTTTGGGGGATTTGTCCTGTTTGCATCTCTCTTTCTGTAAATGTGATGCCCAGAGAGACATGGTGCTTCTCCATACACAGCAAAAGAACTGATCGGCATGTGGGCTTGATCCTCAAACGCCATGCTCCCACCAGAGCTGTTCCTGAAGATCAGCCATGGGATATGAGAGGTGAGCTCAGCTCATGATCCTCTGCGCCTGGCTTAGAACACTCTGGTCATGGCCTCTTCCCTGCTGATGATGAGCTGGAATAAAAAGGGATGTGGAGACTTATGGTGCCTCTGCCTTAGTAGCCAGGGCTTGTTTATTTTCTTCTGCTCCGGATGTGGCAGCAGAGCCAAATCTCGCTGCTCCTGCATGCACTGTGCTTCTCATAGACCTCACATAGAGCTGGAGATGTGTGCAAGTAGAAGGTGGAAACAGGAGGGCTTTGTCCAATCGTGCCAGGACTGGTCTGTCACAGGTGTAGATCAGGAACAGGGCTCCTGTTCCCCTGCTGCCGGAGTCTGGTCTGTACTGGCCCACAGCACCACAGGTTGGGAACCTACCTGTGATGAGAGTTCAGAGGTTGGTTTGGCAGCATGTAATGGTCACTCCTTCCTTGCACAGCTACGGAAATTTCCTGGCCTACAGACGCACCAGGAAAAGCAGAACATTCATCTGCAAGCCAAACAGCAGCTGCCAGGGGAGAGGCATCTTCATCACACGTAACACAGAGGAGATCATATACGGGGAGCGTATGATCTGCCAACAGTACATCTCCAAGGTAATGGGACAGGCTCAAAACACTGGTGGAGGATCACAGCCTCCTGGCTCTTCCATCATTGTGCATCCTCCTCCTGCCCCTTTGCACTAAGTCTTCCTGCATCTGCCAGGAGCACCAGGCCAGCTGCAGCACAGCAGAGGCACAGCAAGAGCTTGCCCTTCTCCTGGCTGCTGAGCTGCTGTGGAGCAGTGCAGATGGAGCAGCCACCTCACACGGTTTCTTTATCTCATGCTTGCTCCTGCCTTTTTTCCTCACAGCCTTTCCTCATCGATGGCTTTAAATTTGACATGCGGGTCTATGTGCTGGTCACATCTTGCAACCCGCTAAGGATCTTTGTCTACAAGGAGGGTCTGGCCCGGTTTGCCACCATGAGGTACATCGATCCCAGGAGCAGAAATCCGGTAAAAAAACACATGTATAGTACTTGCAGGTTTTAGCCCCTAATTTGTCCTAGTGGCATTCCAGACCCTGGGAAGGCAAGGGCTGGTGGGTTTCACAGGACCCAGCTTCCTTCTTTAACCTCCTAGCTCTGTACCTCCTCTTCACAGGAGGTATTTCAGGAGTCTGTGGAGTCGATCTACTCCCAGGCCCCACACCTGGGCAGTTTACTGGCATCATCACATAATCATGGGGTGGTTTTACTTGGGAAGGAACATGGGGAGGTCTCGACTCCAACCTTCTGCTCAAAACTAGGTTGCCAGAAAATTCAGATCTGGTTTCTTGAGATATTGCCCAGGCAGGTGTTGAAAACCTGCAAGGATGGGAACCCCACTGTGTCCCTGGGCAGTGCTCCTACGGCTTCTTGCCTTTATGAGCGCTCTCAAATCCACACCATTCCTTCTCTGCCTGTGCTTCAGGTGGAAAAGAGGACATGCGGATCACCTGGTGGTACTGGATCTGTCTGGGACAGACAGGGAGGGGAGCTGGGGAGGTGCGGTGCAGAGTAAGACTGGCCTGTCTCCAAGCAGGGCTCTGTGAAATCCCAACTGTCCAGAGCTGCATGTGTACATGCCCTCGCTCCAAGACATGCATGCCTTGGAGGGGTGAAAAAAGGGAGAGGAAGAATCTGCAGGCATTTGGCTGCAGCTCCTGTCCTAGAGTCCTTTGCTTATGGCGAGGCCACGGCTAGAGTGGCATTTGGTGAGCTGACTGCTGTGCTGGCCCCCAGAGACAAGCACTGAGCAGGGAGAGGGCAGAGCTCTGTTACCTCTGACTTCTGCTAGAAAGGGAATTGCCAGCGTGATTATCTCCTTGCTGCAAGTCACTCCCCCAGAGATGAAAGAGAATAGGGTGAAGCCGGTGGCTCAAGGAGCGCTAGCAGGGCTGCATCTGGTTATGCTCAGTGGTTAAGGGTAAATGGAAGTCTCCTGCGGTTCCTCTCCCAGGACGATATCTGCATGCATTTGACCAATTACGCTATCAACAAAAGCAACGAAAACTTCATCCGGGACAACATGAGAGGCAGCAAGAGGTATGGCCCCGGCCAGGTACCACAGTGCCTGGTGCACGTCCTGCAGGAAAGCTGCAATCGGGACACTGGTTTACTTCCATTTTTCTTGGGGCAAATATGGTATCGCAGCTCAGATCTTACCATCTCCTGTCCTCCACACAGGAAACTGTCCACCCTGAATGCCTGGATGAAGGATAATGGCTACAACACAGCAAAACTCTGGGAAGACATTGATGACATCATCATAAAGACTCTTATTTCAGCTCACCCTGTTGTGAAGCACAACTACCAGAGCTGCTTTCCAAACCACACCACCATCTGCGCTTGCTTTGAGATACTGGGCTTTGATATTTTGCTAGACAGACAGTTGAAACCGTGGCTGCTAGAGGTGAGGATGGGGTTTCCTGCTGTGTTGGAGCAACTCTGGAAGCAGCAGGTAGCTAAGAGGCTCCAGAACAAGGGGTGGGGTTATAAACAGAACAAATTAGATTAAAAAGGGCCACCTTGTTCACAAAGTTCAACAGGTGATGATGACAAGGAGCCAAGTGACCTGCTGTAGATCAAGTGAGATCTAGGAACCCATTCCCTCTACACCCTCTCTAACAGCAGGAAGTTTCCCAAGCCCTCGATGTGTCACAGCATCCTGAAGTTACGATAGCTGCCCCCCGCCTGCAGTCCTGGGTCTGTGGGGTCTGAGCGACCTGCAGGGTGGTGGGCGTTAAACCCCAGAGCAGCACCAGCCACTGCCTGCAGCCTCCTGCTCTTTGTTGCTGTCCCAGGGAAAAACATCCATGGAAGATTGTGGTGGGGCAGACCTGCGCCAGTGAGCTGCTGGGCTGGATTAGCTGCTTGTTTTGGCAGGTAAACCACTCGCCCAGCTTCACCACAGACTGTCGCCTAGACCACGAGGTGAAGGATGCTCTTCTCTGTGACACCTTCAACCTGATAAATGTGCAGGCCTGTGACAGAAGGAAGGTGCAGGAAGAGGACAAACGGCAGGCAAGGGAACGGCTCCTCCAGCCCCCTCAGACCCTTCGTGCCTCCAGGTATTCCTCTTCCCTGTAGTGCTGCAGGTCCCCAGTGAGAAAAGCTGGGGCATGGTGGATAAACCCACAGCTGGCCATCTCCAGATTAAAGCTCCCAGAGGCTGTGGCACTATGTAGCCTCTGAGGAGACATCTCCTCAGCCATCTGCTTCTTGCAAGGAAGAGCCAGGACTGATCTCCGGGCACTAGTTGATCAGAGACACCTGGTGCTCTGGGACCTGTACAGAGTCATCCCCGTCGCACTGTGCCTGCTTGTCACGGTGCTGACGGGCAGTGCCAGCATCCCTAACGGGACGGACTGCAGCACACTTCAGGGATTAAGGGCACCCAGGGGCACAGGGCCCTTCTCCAGAGCAGGGTTCTTCTCCCAGGATTGGAGGGTTTCCCTCGCTTCTCTGTCTGCACAGGAGGCCATGTCAGATGAACCTGCCGCCTGGGCTCTTCCTGCCATGTAGGGCAAGGCAGAGACTCCCTCCAGCTTCCATGTCAATTAGGAGACTCAAGATAACTCTGGGCTGGAGATAACCCTGCAGCCTCAGCAGCTCTGAGCTCCCTGCCAGCAAGGAAAGCTCCCAGTGGTGTGCAGGGTGGCAGAAGCACCTGGACCCATTTTAACTGAACTTCTCACATACCTGGGTCAGTCAGGAGAAAAGGCTGTGGGGAAGAGGTCTGGAAACACTTCACCAGACCTCTACAGGCAGAGGATGAAGACATGTGGGTTGTGCTGGTTCCCTGCAGTGCTCTCATGTGAAACAGGCTCCCAAACAGGGAAAGACAAGGGGAAAGCACTCGCTGGCCCTTGTCTCTCGGCCAGGACAGTGCCTGGTGTCTCCCACCACAGTTCCCTCCCAAACTGTGCTTTCTACCTGTTTGCAGGCGTGAGGATTTAGAGAGCAGCCAGGCTGCCTGGCTGTCTCAGGCAGAGCAGTACGAGAACTCACACCTGGGTGGTTACCGGCGCATTTATCCAGCCTGTGGAACAGACAAGTATGAGCCATTTTTCAAGCAGAGTTGCTCCCTCTTCAAGGAAACGGTGTCATCCAAAGCACGAGAGGAGTATGCCAGGTACACTGCTCCTGCAGAGAACTCACTCCTCACAGGCATGGCATGGAGCTTTCTTGCTTCCAATCCCTTCCTGGGAATGACTCTGCTGCATTTCGGCTGTAAATAGGCTGGCAAGAGGTGGAAGGGAAGGCAGCTGCGCGTGCCATGGCACTGTGGCAAAGCCCCTTCCTTCCACGTATCCTTGAGAGGCAGATAAAATACCCCACTGAATTTTGGATTCTGGATGCACCGTGTCCCCCACCCTTCTCTCTGGCACAGCCTAACTCAAGGGCATTTCTTACAGTGCTGAAAGTCCCTCTTAAAAGCATTCCTGGCCCATTTCTTGGCATGCTTCTGTTATGGTTGATTCAGTGCAGAACTTCTGGCTGCAGTAAAATGTCCCCAAGCTGAAGGCATGAGGATAGCCAAAAGACCAAGACTCTTGTTTCATGACAGGCAGCAACTGGAGGAAATTCACCTGAAGAAAGAAAAATTTGAAGCTGTTACTAGGAAGAAGAAAATGTCGAGGAAAGACCCGCATGGAGAGACAGCTAGAGACAAATCCCAGATCCATAACAAAACCACAGCTCCTACAAGCCGCCTCACCAGGCTGTGGGACAGAAAGGTACCATGCCTTGTCGGGGTTGTCTGGGGAGCTCTCAAAGGCTCCCGTGGCTCTGGGAGCAGTGCTGGGCTGTGGCTGTGTCCCAGGAAACAGAACTGAGAGGCCAGGCTCCCTTCATGAAGCCCGGAGAGCCAGCAGCTTGGGCTAGGAGGAACTTGCAAGCACCAGCATTGTCCCTGCCCTGTTGTGGCTCCCACCAGGATCTTTGTCCCACTCCACCCCAAAGTCAGTCCTCCTCGGGGCTCAGAACAGTCTGAGGCTTCATCAGTCTTGCACATCACCAGGGCTTCAATGTTGCTGTAACTCACACCTTTCTTTCCTAACACACAGCGCATAGAGTATGACTCCATGCATCCCCAGGACATTGTGGAATGCGAGGAGGAGAAAAGAATAGATGCTCTTCTGAAGCGTGAGAACCTTATCAGACGCCTGGGCGTTATAGACCAGCTCTACCGGCTGCTCCCTACAACCAACAGGCCAGCTGACACCCAGAGACCCTGCGCTGTTATCCCCAGCAGCCAGGTACCCGGAGATTCCCCCAGTCCATCCTGCAAGGCCAACGCAGGAGGTGGCTGTTCACCAAGGAATGAGAAATTAATCGTGGGCTTTGAGCATCTCTCGTGTGACTCAGTTAAATGAGATCTGGTGTCACATCTAGGGCAGTGGGCTTCTATGCCACCCGTGTCCCTTTCCGATGGGAATGCTGGGGCCACGCCGGTCAGATGCGTAGAGCCCCAGCACCCTTCCCCACAAGCTCCCTCTGCCCAGTGTTCCAAAGAACAGACCCCAGTGAGGTTGCCTTGTGGACGCTGCTGTCCTCAGCATGAGGTTTAGTGTGAGCTTCAGGGCAGCAGCACGGCTCTCCCGGCCAGATGAAAATTCCTGGCTAGGCTGGAAGTGCTGCCATGCTAGGGGCGCAGTAAAAGAGCACACGAGGATTGAAGGAAGGTGTAGGAATGTCGGGGGAAAAAAGACAAGAGGCTTTAGGTGAGTCTTGCCCTGCAAACACTACCTCTCCTGGGACACCCTGTCCTCTACATTATGCCATTTCCCACGTTCAGAAGGAGATGAGTTACTGCCCGACACCGCACAGGGCTCAGCCCTCGGTCTGGGGCTCCCTCTTCTGTCATCCTCACTCCGCAAGAGCATGTAAATCCTCAGCCTGGCTGCTGCTGCATCCCAGTCTGTCCTGAGGCATGTAGCTGGAGAAAGCTGGGGTTAACAGGGCACTGCACCAGGGGAACCAGGTTTGGACCAAGAGTTAAAGGAGATCTGCATGGTTGTCTCAAACTGAGCTTTGGCTACCATACCGATTCCCAAACCAGATGAGAAGGAAGCCTGCAATCCCTTGTTGGGGTTCCCTTGGGCTGCTCTGGGTTACTGACAGTGCCCGTCCTCTGCTGGGCGAGGACAGGCTGGTTTGGGGCCTGCAGTTAATGGAAAACCTCCAAGGTCCATTGCCACTTCCATTGGCGGTGTGTCTCCAGAAGGGCCTCCTCCGCCTGGCTAGAAGAGTGACACACCTCAGAAGGAGGCTGCACCAGAGCCTCAGGAATTATTCAGGACCTAGAAGTCCTCTTTATAGGAAATAGTGATTTAACAAAAGAAGTCTCAGAAAGATTTGATCCATTCCTACCCGTAGTGGCTGCCTTCTCCTCTGCCAGCCAAAGCAGAATGGAACCCCAAACCCAAACTCTGCCTAGAAACTTGGTAATTTTTGCCGCAGTGAGGGATTATCTAGGGCGGGTCAGGTTCTTCATCGCTGAGTCTCCCCAGCCCACTCTGGCATTTCTTCCTACAAACCCTGCTCGAGCTCAGCCCTGTGTCACAGCTGAGGACGGGGACTTGACACTGCTGCAGGTGGATCAGGCAGCTGCTGGGACCCCTCAGGTTACTGGAATCTGGGATGGAGACTGTGGCGTGCCAGGGGGAGAGCTCAGGGCAACGCTTTAGCGAGCGCCTGGAGTTAACTAGGGACGACTTTTCCTTCCTGTTTCTTTCCAAGGCCTCCAGAGCTAAGTGGGGGCTGCTTTCTTTCCTTGCAGGTGCAGTTTTCCTGGGCTACGCTCAGGGGCCAGGACATCCACCACTTACTGATGCTCGCCCCCATCTCGCTCCTGGGAGCTCCAGTCCAGCCTTCGGGACAGCAGTTTGGACATGGCTCCAGTGCCAACACCGTGCCACCAGCCGGCCTGGGCTCAGATCCTGCTGCCGTGGGTCCACTCTGCGTTCAAGGCCAGAGCATCCCTCTGTGCGAGCGACAGAAGGTGCAGCAGGGCCTCCAGGCACAGCTCAGGCACGCAGGGCCCGCAGCAGTTACCCAGCCCCACACTGAACCCACGGAGCTGCTGGAGAGAAACCAGCAGTTTCCAGGCACTGGAAACCAGGATGAAGATTGTGAGTACCATTGCCTGTCAGCAGCTCTGAGTGGCTGCATCACGGAGCAGATCTTGGGAGCTGAGGATGCTCCCGGGGCAGGAGGAAGGACCTCAGTGTCCCTGGGGTGCCCGGACCCTGCAGAGGGGACACCACTCTTCTCTGGGAACTGGTGGCCACTGGAGTCTCTGCCCAGGGCTGGTAGCATCCCATTTGCAGGGGCAGGGAAGAAAGCGGATAGGTTTCCCAGGTCTAAAGGCTGATGTGCCTAGATGGGGGAGCACAAGAAGCCCGGCAGGACTGGCGAGCCAGCCTGGAACACCGCAGCAGGGCCGTCACAGGGGCGCATGGGCTGGGGGCAGCACAGAGGGGACCTCCAGCCCCTCAGCAGGCCTGGTGTGCCCCAAGCCATCACCCAGCCCTCGTGGCTCCCCGGCAGCCAGAGGGGTGTCACAGGGCATCACGGGGTGGCTGACCCGCTGTCTGCCTGTGCTCCCACAGCAGAAGCCGTCTGTCTGTCCATCTCTGCGAGCAGCTGTCACCCAGTGTCCCCAGCCAGCGCAGAGGAGGCCGTGGGCACCGCCACGCTCCACCAGCTCCTGCCACCTTCCCGCCAGCAGCTCACGCCTCCCTCGTGCCGAGCCGGTGCCTCGCACGTGGGCAGCGAGGGGAGCACAGGTACGGGCAGGGGCTGCTCCTGGGGCACCCCTGGCACGGACCCGCTGCAGCCGCACCCCCCGGCAGCAGCTGAACCCCCACAGCCAGGGCATCACCCCCGGGGCTGCCGCCTCCCAGAGCCGGGCATCCCCGGTACCGGGCATCCTCTCCACCCCCCTCCCCCGTGCCCGTCTCTCTCTCTCTCCTCCCCCGGTGCGGGCCCCGCCCCGACGATGGCGGCGCTGCTGCTGCGGGGGCTGCGGGCGCTGGTGCCCGGTGCGCCCCGGCGGGCGGTGTCGGGGCGGCCCGGAGACCCGCAGCCGCGGGCGGACGAAGCCGAGAGGTGCGGCGGCGGGCCCGGTGCCGGAGCGGGGCTCTCACGGCTCTCCCCCCGCAGGGAGCGGCGTTCCCTGACCTGGCAGGCGATGGAGCAGATGCGGTGAGCGCCGAGGCGGGCGGAGCCGCGCCTGGTGCCCGCGCCCGGTGCCCGCTGACCGTGCCGTTTCCCGCAGGTTCCTGCGGCGGGAGCTGCCCGAGGAGTGGCCGCCGGAGCGCCTGGCTCGGGGCTTCGGGGTGAGCACCGAGACGGTGCGGCGGGTGCTGCGGGGCCGGGGCTGCCCCCCGCCGCACCGCCGGCAGCGCCAGGACGAGCGCGCCCGGAGCGCCGCACCGGCACGGGGGTCCGGCCGCGAGGTGCGCGCCCCTGACGGGTCGCTGCTGTACCGGGTACCGGGACCCGGCCCGCAATAAAGGAACGGACCGGCCCCGCCTCCTCCCGCGCCGTTTCCGCCATGGGCTCCGAGGCGGCGCGGCTGCTCGAGGCGGCGGCTTTCGCGGCCGGGAAGCACCGTGGGCAGCGGCGCAAGGACCCCGAGGGCACCCCCTACATCAACCACCCCATCGGTGCCGCCACCCGCCCCGAGGCCCCGAGCACCGACCCCGGGACCCCGTCCTCCTCCCGGGGCCCCGAGCACCGACCCCAGGACCCCCTCCTCCTCCCGGGGCCCCGAGCACCGACCCCGGGACCCCCTCCTGCTCCCGGGACCCCCTCCTGCTCCCGGGACCCCGAGCACCGACCTCGGGACCCCCTCCTGCTCCCGGGACCCCTTCCTGCCCCCGGGGCCCCGAGCACCGACCTCGGGACCCCCCACCTCCTCCCAGGGCCCCTAGCACCGACCCCGGGACCCCCCTCCTCCTCCCGGGGCCCCGAGCACCGACCCCGGGACCCCGTCCTGCCCCCGGGGCCCCGAGCACCGACCCCGGGACCCCCCTCCTCCTCCCGGGGCCCCGAGCACCGACCCCGGGACCCCCCTCCTCCTCCCGGGGCCCCGAGCACCGACCCCGGGACCCCCCTCCTCCTCCCGGGGCCCCGAGCACCGACCCCGGGACCCCCTCCTGCTCCCGGGACCCCGGGCACCGACCCCAGGACCCCCTCCTGCTCCCGGGACCCCGAGCACCGACCCTGGGACCCCTTCCTCCCTCGAGACCTGGAGCACCGAGCCGGGGACCCCCCTCCTCCTCCCGGGGCCCCGAGCACCAACCCCGGGATCCCCTCCTGCTCCCGGGACCCCGAGCACCGACCTCGGGAACCCCTTTTGCTCCTGGGACCCTGTGCACCGACCCCGGGACTGAGAGCCTGGTACCCCCTCCTGCTCTTAGGAGAGACCTCTGGGATGCCTTCCCCCTACCCACAGCACTGCCTGCCCCTGGGACACCCGACCTCAGAGCACCGGGGCCCCCGGGAGCCCCCCCTCCTGCCCTGGAACACTGCCTGCCACTAGGACCCCCACCCCGGCCCCCTCTCCTGTCCCACGTCCCTACCGCCAGCTGAGGACAGAGCCCCATGTTTGGTTGTAGGGCCCCCCCCCACGCTGCTGCCCTGCCCTCCCCTCATCCCTATAGCCTCCAGCCCAAGGCCTCCACTGCCCAGGTGTCTGTGGGGTCCCCCCAGCTCCAGCACTGTTCCTCTGAGATGGACCTGGGGGTCCCATTGCTGCCTTGCTCCCCCTGTGCCCCCTCCCCACTCCTCTGCTCCGTCTCACAGGCGTAGCCAGGATCCTGGCACAGGAGGCTGGCGTGACCGACATCGTGGTGCTGCAGGTAACTGCCTGCCCGCTCCGACCAGCCTCCAGCCGCAGCATCCCCCACCTACTCCCACTTCCCACCAGCCCCCTTTGTCCCCATTCCACACCAACCCCCCGGCCCTGCTCCTCGCCATCCCCCTCTGCTCCCACCGCGCGCTCCCCACCCAGGCCGCCCTCCTGCACGACACGGTGGAGGACACAGACACCACCCTGCCCGAGCTGGAGGAGCGGTTTGGGGCAGCGGTGCGGAGCATGGTGGCGGAGGTGACCGAGGACAAGGCGCTGCCACGGGCCGAGCGCAAGCAGTTGCAGGTGGAGCAGGCGCCGGGCTGTAGCCCCCAGGCCAAGCTGGTGAAGCTGGCAGACATGCTGGACAACCTGCGGGATCTGAACCGCTGCACCCCGCAAGGTATGGCCGGCGCCAGGGCCGGGGCGCCGGCACAGCAGCACCGGCACCGTGACCAGGCCACCGGCTCCACCAGCACCGTGGCCCGGGCACCGGCACAGCTGCACCGGCACTGGCACCACAGCTGGGGCACGGGCTCTGCAGCGAGGTCACCAACTCCTTGGCCTGAGCACCGGTTCCACGGCTGAGTCACCGGCCCCGTAGCCTGGGCACTGGCTGCTTCCCGGGTCTGCTCCACCGGCTGCCGCCCTGCTCGTGGTGGGGTGGCTGAGGGCCGGCCTGGGGGCCGGTGGGCCCCCGGTGCAGGGGGGTGTCCGGTGGGTGCCGGTGAGGCCCAGCCGCGGGAGGGGGTGTCCGGGAGGGGGCGCTGTCCCGCCTGACTCCCCGTTTTCCCCACCAGGCTGGTCGCCACAGCGCGTGCAGGAGTATTTCCAGTGGGCGGCGCGGGTGGCGGCCGGGTTGCGCGGGACGAGCCCCCCGCTGGAGGCGGCGCTGCAGCGGCTGTTCGAGGAGCGCGGCGCGGTCCCGTGACCGCTTCAGGCAGCGCCGGCGGCCCCGGGCGCTTCCGGCGCGGGCAATAAACACGTGCGCAGCGAGCGTCCGGCGTTGTCGTGGTGACGTGCGCTTCCGGCGCGCTGTTCCGGGCGGCCCCGCTCAACCCCGGCTCGGGCGTTCCGGGCGCCGCCCGCCCCGCCATGGCTGCCGCCGCCCGCCGCGATGCGCCCGAGCTGCCCGACTTCGGCATCCTGAAGCGCCTGGCGAGGGACCAGCTCATCTACCTGCTGGAGCAGGTCCGGGCGGCGGGGGGGCCGTACCGGAGGGGAGGGAGCCAGTCCCGAAGAGGGGGAGCCGGTACCGGAGGGGAGGTAGCAAGTCCCGAAGAGGGGGAGCTGGTACCGGAGGGGGGAATCCGGTACCGGAGAGGGCAGAGCCGGTACCGGGTGGGGTCCAGTAGTGGAGGAGGTGCCGCCCCACGTGCCACTGCCCGCAGCTCCCCGGGAAGAAGGACCTGTTCATCGAGGCCGACCTGATGAGCCCCCTGGACCGCATCGCCAGCGTCTCCGTCCTGAAGGTGCGTGGCCTGGGCCGGGCGCTGCGTTACTGGTGCTGCCAGTGCCACCAGTGCTACCAGTGCTGCGTTACTGGTGCTGCCAGCATTACTGGTGCTGCCAGTGCCCCCAGCACAGCCGGTGCCGCGGCATTGCGGGTACTCTTCATGCTCCCGGTGCTGCCCACTCACACGCCAGCCTCTCCCTGCAGCAGCACGAGGTGGACAAGCTGTACAAGGTGGAGAGCCGGCCGGCTGCCAATGCCAGTGACCAGTGAGTACCGCGCCATGGCAGCGCTGGGGCTGCCAGCCTGGCACGGGACCAGCCCCACATTACCCACCGCCAGGCCAGGGGGACCCGCAGCAGCCAGAGGCAGTGGGGCAGGTGCCTCTTCCAGCTCTGGATTTGGCTCCGCTGGCCCAAACGGGACCCAGACAGAGCCGAAGGAAAGGAGGCAGAGAAGGCCTGGCACCTCTGACCATGCCGTCGCTCTGTGTCGGCAGGTTCTGCTTCCTTGTCCGGCCCCGGATCAAGACGATGAGGTACATCGCTGGTGAGTGCCAGCAGTGAGGGGCAGTTGATCAACCGCTGGGAGACACCTCAGCCCCGCTGTGTAGGCTTGGGTCCCTGCTCTGGGCCACTGGTGCCAAGTGGCCTTGAAAAGGGCTTTTGGCGTGCCTGCAGCCTCAGCAGACGGGCACTGGGCCCACGGTTAATCTCCCTGACGGAGGTATTTTGGGTCCCGTGGGCTTCGGCACCCGTGGGGACCTGTGCTGGATCAAGGGGGTTGGAGCCGTTGCCGAGTCTGTGTGTGTTTTTATCTGCAGATATTGTTAATGCTGACAAGATGTCAGGGAGGAACAGGAAGTACAAGATTATCTTCAGCCCACAAAAGGTCAGTCCGACCACGCTCTGCTGCCAATACCCCCTCCCTCTGTCTGTGCCACCCTTCTGCCTTCCACGGTTTCCAGTGACACCAAAAGTGTTTCATTTCTTACCCAGAAATGTTCATTTAACACCAAGTACTGCAATGCCTGGGAATGAGCCGTTCCCCTCCATCGCCAGACCTTGTCAGCACGCATGGAGCCTGGTCAGGCCCTGAGGTTCTCTTATTTTCTTCCAGTTTTATGCTTGCGAGATGGTGCTGGAGGAAGAGGGAGTCTTTGGTGGTGAGTGGAACTGCAGTGGTGCCCCTTCCCCAGGGCTGGGTCACCAGAGCTCTGATACCCACAGAATCCCAGTTGAATCCTGGTACTGGGCTCCCTGTACTGGCAGGGATCGCGTGTTCCCTTGAGCATGGCTCCCTGCCTGCAAACAGGTGTGTGCCTACCACAGCCTCAACACCTGGGAGGAGAAAGGCTCCTGCCCTGAATCCCTGGGGAGAAAAACCCCATCTCCCTGCTCCCCACTCCCGGATCTGTGGGGCTGTTGTGCTACCTGGGGCTGTTTCTGCTGAGGGCTGGGCAACTATCACCTTTCTTTGTCCCAAACTCAGATGTCACCTGCGATGAATGGTCCTTCTACCTCCTGCCCCTCGATGAGGACATCATCAGCATGGAGTTGCCAGAGTTCTTCCGTGACTACTTTTTGGTCAGCTGCTGCTGAGAAACTGCCCTGCAGGGCAGAGCTGCCTTCCCCTCACTCGCCTGCTGGGCTCTGGACAAAAACGCTTTGTTCTGATGCGTGTCCTCTCAGCCCTCACCTGCTCTCCTGGGGTGGCTTTTGCTGGAGCGGCTGCTCCAGTGGGCTGTGACACCCTCTCTTCTCAGCATGCAACCTCCTGTGCTGGCCCCTTCTCTGCCCCCTCCCGAGCTTTGAGGCATCCTGGCACACACGTTCCTCCTGGAAGCACCCATCCCAGCACCTGCTCCATGCCCAGACCATCTTCAGCTGAGTCCTAGCAGTCATTTCCAGCCAGCACATCTTGGCTTGGATCAGAAACAGTGTGACCAGCAGGACCAGGGAGGTTATTCTCCCTCTGTACTCAGCACTGGTGAGACCGCTCCTTGAATCCTGTGTTCGGTTCTGGGCCCCTCACCACAAGAAGGATGTTGAGGCTCTGGAGCGAGTCCAGAGAAGAGCAACGAAGCTGGTGAAGGGGCTGGAGAACAGGCCTTATGAGGAACGGCTGAGAGAGCTG
Source organism: Clamator glandarius (assembly GCA_033459285.1). NCBI lineage: Eukaryota > Metazoa > Chordata > Aves > Cuculiformes > Cuculidae > Clamator > Clamator glandarius. Next base: position 800,829 of record JAUNZM010000240.1, read on the forward strand.
GGGTTGTTTAGCCTGGAGAAGAGGAGGCTGAGGGGAGACCTCATTGCTCTCTACAACTACCTGAAAGGAGGTTGTGGAGAGGAGGGAGCTGGGCTCTTCTCCCAAGTGTCAGTGGACAAGGGGCAATGGCCTCAAGCTCCACCAGGGGAGGTTTAGGCTGGACATTAGGAAAAAATGTTTAATGGAAAGGGTGATTGGGCAGTGGCAGAGGCTGCCCAGGGAGGGGGTTGAGTCACCTTCCCTAGAGGTGTTCAAAGGACAGGTGGATGAGGTCCTGAGGGACATGATATAGTGACTGATGGGAATGGTTGGACTCGATGATCCAGTGCATCCTTTCCAACCTGGTGATTCTATGATTCTATGAACTTGCTCCTCAGCATCTCATTGTCCCTGCAGGAGGGAGATCACCGCTGGATCAATTCCATTGCTCGAGCCCTGCAGTTGCTGAATTCCCTGTACGGGCCTTTTGGCAAGGCCTATGGGATTGGCAGATGTGCCAAGGTATGGCCCATGCTGCAGGAATTGGCCAGCACGCGGGGAAGCCTCTGGTCCCAGTACAGCAAACGACATGCAGGGAATCAAACCCTTCAGCTGTGTGGCGTCCGTGTGGCATCTGTATGGCCATCGAAGTGGCATTGCACTGCTGCTTCTTCCCAGGTGGCTCAGGGCGTGGCAGGTTTGCAGGACACCTGCATTCTTGCATCCTGGGCATGAGGAGCTGTGTCTGCTGCATGTTGGGGTGTCACGGAGCACCCTGTGCTCCGAAGTGGGAGGTGGTGATGCCCAGTCCAAGCCAAGCGAGCCCCAGGCCACTGCAGCTGGTTCTCCCTGTGGGATGGCCTATGCCTAGCCCACCATGGCAGTGCCACATCAGGGGCCCTTGGTGGGAGCCTGGGCTGCCTCCCTGGTCCCTGGCACACTCTTCCATCACAGATGAGCTATGAGCTGTGGCGGGACCTGGAGGAGGAGAGCGAGGGTGACAGCCAGGGCAGGAAGCCCGAGATTGGCAACGTCTTCCTCATGGACAGAGGTAGGCTGGACCAAGGCAGCAGCGGGCAAAGATCAGCCAAGGAGGAGCAGTTTGGTCTGGCAGCTCAACCAGAGAAGGGCAGAGAGAGGCTTTGCTGGCTGCAGCAGGAGGCTTAGAGCAGCCGTGGCTGGGAAAGGGAGGCATGGAAGGGACACGGGTTCCTCTTGCAGACATGGACTATGTGACAGCGCTGTGTTCTCAAGTGGTCTATGAGGGGCTGGTGGACGACACCTTTCGCATCAAGTGTGGTAGGTTGCCAGAGAAAGTGATGGGGTGGCATGGAGCTCTGCAGAGCCTCTGGGGTTTGGTGTCCGGCATCATCGTGCTGCAGCTAGGGCTGTTCCCCACAGGCATAGTGCCAGTGTGGGGTAGTGCTTGAGGCTGGATGGACATCCCACATCTCCACTGCCTTTTGTAGCAAGGCCAGCATGCAGGCATGTTTCTGCTGCCAGGTTAAAGCAGCACTTGGTCCTTCTCTGCAGGGAGCGTGGATTTTGGACCAGAAGTCACCTCTTCTGACAAGAGTATTAAGGTGCTGCTCAATGCCCAGGACAAGGTGAGTCCTGCTCGTATACTGCGGGGCCAGTGGGTCCCCCGTGCTCCATGCCCACGTGCACTGGGAAGAGGCTGTGTGGGGCAATTTGTCCCCTAAGCCTGAGCAGGAGCAGGCAGCTGGGCCTCGGAGAGCAGGTTGAGATGGTTCAGGGTACGAAGACCAGAGATATGTGGTCTGCAGGGACAGCTCAGCTTGTGTAGTTGGCAGAGTCCTTGCGTGCAGGGGTGCCTCATGCTGGCCAGTTGGAATTCTGGGGCACTGACCTCCCCAGCTGGAATACCACCTTGTCCCACCAGTGTCCTGTGTTGGCTCTGGGTGCCGCAGTGCTGGGGACTGCAGCTGGCTGGGCCCTGTGCTGGTGCCAGAGCACCAACTGCTGCAGTACTCTCTGCAGGTGTTCAACCAGATTCGGAACGAGCACTTCTCCAGCGTTTTTGGCTTCCTGAGCCAGAAGTCACGTAACCTGCAGGCACAGTATGATGTGAGTATCGCCCTGATGCACAGGACACCCGCAGTGCCATCCCTCTGCAGCCCAATAACATCCCTGGACACTCTTTCTTCCACAGCGGCGCCGTGGCATGGACATCAAGCAGATGAAGAACTTTGTCTCCCAGGAACTGAAGGGACTAAAGCAAGAGCATCGCCTGCTGAGTCTGCGTAGGAGCCAGGGCTGGGATGGCAGCTGCCTGGGCTCCCTGGGGATGCAGGGGGAGCTGAAGGGCCCTGCTTATCCCCAGGAGTGGCAGAGGCTGCAAGCAGTGGGCAGGGCAGCAGGGGCTGTTGGTCCTTGCGGGTGTCTAGTGGGGACAGGTTGACCTGTTTCTCCTCCCAAGTGCCCATCTCTCTTGGCTGTGCAGATATCGGTGCCTGTGAGTCCATCATGAAAAAGAAAACCAAGCAGGACTTCCAGGAAATGATCAAAGCTGAACACTGTGAGTGCTGTCCCCCACATTTGCTGCTTCTCCAGACCTAATCCTCGCCCCGCTTCCCTCTGCTTGGAACTCCTTGCCCTGGGCCTGGACAGTCCCATGCCTGAGCTCCCCCTGCGCAGCCACGATCCTTTTTGATCCTTTGTGCTGGGGTGAATCTTGAGGTCCTAAATAGGGTCCAGCCTCAACCTCAGAGGGCTGGTGTGTGGCTGGGTAGGCAGCCAGCATTGCAAGCCTGCCTTGTTCCCTGGGGCTCAGGGAGGGAGCCGAACGTTGCTTGGGGTGGACAAAGTGAGGCTGCCTCTTCCTCCACCACAGCTCTACTGGAAGGTTTTGACATCCGTGAGAACACCAGCTTCATAGAGGAGCACATTGACCGGCAGGTGAGGCTGTGCCAGGCTGGAGGGACACAGGCCTGGCTTCTACATCCCAGTGCAGGGACGTGGGGCTGCAGGGCTCACTGCATCTCTCACTGCAGGGCTGCATCTCTCACTGTGGGGCTGTATGGCTTGCTGTGGGGGCTTACTGCGGGGCTGCAGGGCTCACTGCAGGGGCTAACTGTGAGGCTGCAGGGGCTCATTGCAGGGCTGCGGGGGCTCACTGCCTGCTCCCACGCAGGTGTCCCCCATTGAGAGCCTGCGCCTGATGTGTCTCCTCTCCATCACGGAGAACGGTGAGGTGTCCGGCTGTGTTGGGCAGGGAGGGTTGGCACTGAGGCCCTCTAGCCTGCGTGCTGAGCTCACCCTGCTGCTCCCCACAGGTCTCATCCCCAAAGATTACCGGTCCCTGAAAACCCAGTACCTGCAGGTGAGTGTCCAGGGCTCGAAGCAGAGCAAGCATTGTGTCAGACTAGGCACGAGGTGCTGGGAAACAGCATTCCCCAGGGATGCTTGGGCGGTCTCCACAGGACAGCTCCTGCCTCCACATCTTCGCAGGAGCCCTGAGCCCTGCCTGCTGCTGCCCTTTGCCTATGGGGTTGCCCCAAGCAACGTCCCTATGGAGATAACACCCTGCCACCTTCCCATGCCCACAGCCAGTGCTCCTTGCTGATCCACCTGTCCCCTTCCCCAGAGTTACGGGCCTGAGCACTTGTTGACCTTCCACAACCTCAAGCGCATCGGGCTGCTGACCGAGCAGTCGGCTGGAGAGACCCTGACTGCTGTGGAGAGCAGAGTCAGCAAGCTGGTGACAGACCGTGCCGCTGGTGAGAGCCAGCCCTCTGCCCCGCGTGTTCCCTGCCCTGGCGGGAGCTGCTGCTCCAGAGCCAGCTGGAAGCACGCGGCAAAAGTGGACACTGCAGGCACAGAGCTGTGAGCAAGGCAGGGGTTTTTCCCTTGGGAGCAGCAGGGTTGGCAGGCATCGCTGCTGGTTCTCTTTTGGAGCCTGAAGCTCTGCATGTCCCTCTGCCCAGCTTGCTGCTGGCAGGGCTGTGACGAATCCTGAGGCACTGAGCTGCTTCTCCTCATCTTGTTTTCCAGGAAAGATCACAGATGCATTTAATTCTTTGGCCAGGAAGAGCAATTTTCGAGCTATAAGCAAGAAGCTGGGGTTGGTATGTCCTTGTGGAGCTGCTGCCATGCCTGCTGGTGCCAGAGCAGCTCCGGTCACTCTGTGCAGGCTGGGCACCCTCGGAGGCACACACGGGATGGGGCCAGAGCTGCTGCAGCAGCAGGGGTGGCAGAAGGGTTTGGGAATGGCAGAGGGGTTTGGAATGGCAGAGGGATTCAAGGGTGGCAGAAAGTTTCCAGGATGGCAGAGAGATTCCAGAATGGCAGAAGGGTTTGGGAATGGCAGAAGAGTTTTGAAATGGCAGAAAGGTTTGGGGATGGCAGAGGGGTCCGGTGGTGGCAGAGGGGGTTGGGAATGGCAGATAGGCTCCAGGGATGCTAGAGGGCTTTTGTGGACAGCAGAGTGGTACGGGGCAGTGGGAGGGGGCCATGGGCGGTGGAGAGGCTTTGTTCCCATCCCTGGCACCGGGATGCACAGCCTACCTGGATTGTGGGTTTGCTGGCGCTGGGCTAGCACAGCAGGAGGTCAGGGCAGAGGCTGCTCTGAACACCTGTCCCTCTGCACCACCTGCACCTTTGTGGGGTCAAGAACAGCCCTGAGCAGGCTGGTCCTGTATCGCATGTGCCACATCTCTCTGCAGATCCCACGGGTGGATGGAGAGTACGACCTGAAAATGCCTCGGGACATGGCTTATGTTTTCAGTGGTGCATACATTCCCCTAAGTTGCAAGATCATTGAGCAGGTAGCCCACCTGCTGCTGCAGAGCACCCTGCTCATCTCCCTGACCCCAGGCGTTTGTGGGGGTCCGTCTACACAGGGCTGGCAGCGCTCAGCTGCTGGTCGGTGCCGGACTCCAGGCTCTGCCTGACCCCCTGCCCCATCCCTCAGGTGCTGGAGAGACGGAGCTGGCTGGGCCTAGAGGAGGTCGTGCGGCTACTCAATGGCAATGAGTTTGCTGTCGCAGGTACCACCGGCAGCACCGTGCTGGGGCTGGTAGGACAGGGGCTGGCATGGGTGGGTTGGAGGCTGATGAGACCCACAGTGCTCTGCCCCATCCAGACAGTGCTGTGGAGGACAACCCCGCCTGGGAGGCCCAGCGTGTCGTCCTCGCTGTTTTCCTGGGCGGCTGCACCTTCTCCGAAATTGCTGCACTCCGTTTCCTGGGGAAGGAGAGAGGTAGGAGGTGTAGCAGGGGGATGACTACCGAGGGGTGGGCAGCGGGAGCTCTGGAGCTTCCCTAGTGCTGCTGGTGGCCATGCTGGGAGCCAGTGATGACTAAAGCTGGAGGGGAAGGGGCTGGTGGAATCTGGGACTCCTCCTGGCTGGTGGTCCCAGAGAGCAGCCCTAGGCTGAGAACCAGCTGGGAGCACTGACTCTGCCTCACAGTGTTGTGGGGCCAAGTCATAGAATCATAGAATTGTAAAATGGTTTGAGTTGGAAGGGGCCTTAAAGATCATCTGATTCCAACTCCCCTGCCATGGGCAGGGACACCTACCACAAAAGTCCCACATCTCTGCCCCAGGGTGCTGTGAGGCTGAGTCCTACAGCTCTGCCTGATGGCTCTGCCTCATGGTGTTGTGGGGCTGTGTCCCATGGCTCTCCCCCAGGGTTCAAGTTCATCTTCCTGACCACGGCCATCACGAACAGCGCCCGGATGATGGAGGCCATGATCGAGGCTAAGGCCTGAGGCTGATGCCAATAAACAGCTCCCCTGCACTGCTCTGGCTCTGGCTCCTGCTTTGGCTTGGGGGTCATAGAATACTGGAATACGGGAATGGTTTGGGTAGGAAGGGACCTTAAAGCCCATCCAATCCCACCCATTGCCATGGGCAGGGACACCACCCATTGCCTCAGGGGCTCCAAGCCCCCTCCAGCCTGGTCTTGAACACTTCCAACACCTGTTTTATCTCAACATGATGGCTTAAATGGTCTTCATGGCACAGAAATGCTCCTGTTGGTCAAGTGGTCACCCTTTACTTTGCTACCACAGGCTCTTTTTAAGGCAAATGGCTTCAGTTTGGCCAAAAAATTCCATGGTTTGAGGAACATGGTAACCTGTGTCACCAGTTAAATGAGATGATATGTGAAAGCATGGAATGGTTTGGGTTAGAAAGGACCCCAAAGCCCATCCAGTTCCTTGGTCTGGGACACCTCCCAGTGGATCAGGTTGCTCCAACCCCACAAGCCTGGCCTTGAACACCTCTGGGGATGGGACAGCCATGGCTTTCCCAGGCAACCTGTGATTGTGTCTCGCCACCCTCCTGGTCAGGAATTTCTCCTTAATGCCTGATCTAAATCTTCCCCCCAAGCTTTAAAGCCGTTTCCGGGTGCAGGGCAGGGGATCCTAGGTGGATGGCTCCTGTGGGAGGACTAGGGGGTAGGGCTCAGTGCTGGGTCCAGTCCTGTTCAGTGTCTTTATCAATGACCTGGATGAAGGCATCGAGTGCACCCTTAGCAAGTCTGTGGACAACATTAAGCTGGGTGGAAGTGTGGATCTGCTGGAGGGCAGGGAGGCTCCAAAGGGATCTGAACGGGCTGGACTGCTGGGCTGAGTCCTATGGCGTGAGGTTTAACATGGCGAAATGCCGGGTCCTGCACTTGGGCACAACAACCCTGTGCAGCTACGGACTAGGAGAAGCCTGGCTGGAAAGCTGCCTGGAGGAGAAGGACCTGGGGGTGTTGGTTGACAGTGACTGAACATGAGCCAGCAGTGGCCCAGGTGGCCAAGAAGGCCAATGGCATCTTGGCTTGGATCAGACACAGCGTGGCCAGCAGGTCCAGGAAGGTTCTTCTCCCTCTGCACTCAGCACTGGTGAGACCGCTCCTTGAATCCTGTGTTCAGTTCTGGGCCCCTCACCACAAGAAGGATGTTGAGGCTCTGGAGCGAGTCCAGAAAAGAGCAACAAAGCTGGTGAAGGGGCTGGAGAACAGGCCTTATGAGGAGTGGCTGAGAGAGCTGGGGGTGTTCAGCCTGGAGGAGGCTGAGGGGAGACCTCATTGCTCTCTCCAACTACCTGAGAGGAGTTGTGGAGCGGAGGGAGCTGAGCTCTTCTCCCAAGGGACAGGGGACAGGACAAGAAGGAATGGCCTCAAGCTCCTCCAGGGGAGGGTCAGACTGGACATCAGAAAAATATTTTTCACAGAAAGGGTCACTGGGCTCTGGCAGAGGCTGCCCGGGGAGGGGTTGAGCCACCTTCCCTGGAAGGGTTTAAAGGACGGGTGGACGAGGTGCTGAGGGACATGGGTTAGTGTTTGATAGGAATGGTTGGACCCGATCATCCTGGGCGGCTTTCCCAGCCTGGTGATTCTGTGAGGGAGGTCGGTCCCGAGCTGCCCCTGCCACCCCCGCTTATCCCCACGGCGCATGCGCAGCGGGCGTTGGTCGCTCCGCCCCCGCGGCGGTTTGGGGGCGGGGCCCGCGGTGACGCGGATGCCGGCGGCGGCCAATGAGAGCGGGCGGGAGGCGGTTTGAATCCCGGCGGCGGACGCGGAGCACGGCGGCGAGATGAGGAGGAGGTGCGGGACCCGGGGAGCGGGACAAGGGGCGGGCGGGCGGGGGCACCGGCACCGGCACCGAGATCGAGCCCTGGGCAATGGGGTGGGGGTGGGGGCACCGGGCAGGGGACACTGAGCAAGGGGCACTGGGACCCAGGCAGAGCGGGGGGGATACTGGGGCCGGGAACCGGACAAGGGGGGCAGCGGGACCGGGGCCGAGACGGGGAGGAGGGCACCGAGCAAGAGGGGGTCACCGGGCATGGGGCACTGAGCAAAGGGCACCGGGACTCGGGCAGAAGGAGGGGGTAACGGACGGGCGCGGGGGGTCGGCGGGGACTGTGGGCGAGGGGAGGGCCCCGGGGAACCGGGGCGGCTGCTGACCGGGGCGGCCCCTGTGCCCGCAGCGACGTGGTGGCGGCCGAGGCCGTGTCCCTCCTGAACGGGGCCATGGCGGCTCTGCGGGACATCTGGGAGGAGATCGGCATCCCCGAGGAGATGCGCCTGGAGCGCATAGAGACCGTCAAGAGGCACATCAAGGTGAGGGCGTCCCTGGGATGGGGGGCCTGCGGGGCTGGGATGCGGCTGCAGCCCCCGGCTGGCCGTGCCTCTGCCCTCAACCCGCACAGCCCGGCTCGGGGACCCCCATTCTCCTGCCATGCCCCCCCCCTCCCCCAGCCCTGCCCACTGTGCTCCCCCCTGGCTTTCCATCCCCACCTGCCTCCAACGGTTCCTGTGCTGCAGGAAATCCTGGACTTGATGGTTGCAGAGGAGGAGAGGCTGAAGCAACGTCTCTTGAAGAGCATTGCCCTATCTCGGAAGGAGATCGACACCCTCTGTGTGGAGCTCCAGCTGGAACCCTTTGAGGTAAGAAATTGCTTTTCTCTCCTAGCTTTCTGCTACCAACAGTCTTCTGCTACCTGGCCTCTGGCTGAGGTTTCAGGAAAGCCAGAGCTCACAAGGCAAACGCCTATTAAAAATCACTTTTCCTAGTGCTTGGTAGAGCCAGAGGATTTCTGGCTTCTTGCAGGATGGGTACTGGGAGATGGTTTTTAGGGATCTGAGTGGCTTGCAGTGTCTCACTCAGTGTGTTGCTGCTGCATTTCCCCTTCCTGAGGAACACCTAGAACACAAGCCCTACTTCTAAGCAAGGTCTTTGTTTGAGAAGCCTTAAGCCCATGAGTTGGGTCTGAGAGCTGATTTTTGGACTCCTCTAGGCAGAGGAAGAAAATAGCATTCTGCAGATGGAGAAGAATTTGCGCAGCCGCATGGATGTGTTGCTAAAGCAGAAAACAGATAGGATGCGTGAGCTGAAAACCCTGATAGAACAAGATCAAGACTTGTGCGATCTCCTCTGCACAACCCCCTTCTGCATCGACAGCAATGTTGTGCCCAGTCTGGATGACCTGGATCGTTACAGGCGGCACTTGGCCTCACTGAACTCCGAGAAGGTAAGCGGAGAGGGGGGTGAGGAGCTCGCTGAGGGTGGCACACAAAGTGCTCGCTGGGTTCTAATGCTGCTTGCCACCTCCAGGAGCAAAGGCAAGAAGAGTTTGTCAGCAGTAAGCGGCAAATCATCCTCCTTATGGAGGAGCTGGACCACACTCCAGACACCAGCTTTGAGCGGGAGGTGGTGTGTGAGGATGAGGAAGCCTTCTGCTTGTCCAGAGACAACATTGCTGCCCTCCAGGATCTGCTGAAGCAGGTATGCTGGCACACAGAGGCTGTGGAGGCTGTCAGGTTTTAGCAAGCCTGTGCTAGAACTTTTGGGAGCTTTTACAAGGAGATCTTGTAGGATGAGTGCGTGGCTTTGCGAGGTGTGGTAGTGGAAATGTCTTCTTTGTTGCCCACTGGGGCCAGGCTGTGCTGACCCTGTGCTCTCCTCGCTGTAGCTTGAAGCCCAGCGATCCCGGAATGAAGCTGTCTGTGAAGAGCTGCGCTCCAGAATCGTTGCACTTTGGGAGAGGCTGCAGTTTCCTGCGGAGGAGAGGGAGACTTCGGCCGTGCACTTGGCTGGGTCCAGAGCCAAAACCAGGAAAGCTGTAAGGAGCATCCTGTGCCCTCAGAGGCGGATCTGGGGCGCAGTGGCTCTGGGTTTCATGCTCCTGTCAGCTCAGCTGGAGCAGAGGAGCTGTTTCCAGCAGTCAAGTGTGAGGTGATCCTGCCTTCAGAGGCTGAAGAGCTGGGAGTTGGTGTTAGCAACTACCTCATCTTAGAAAGCGGTTTATGCAGGAGATAAATCCTGCTCTGTTCCCCTTCTTGTTGTGCTGCCTTCCCTGAGTTTGTGCTCTGTTATTGGCAGCTGCAGTTGGCCTTCCCTGAGTTTGTGCTCTGTTATTGGCAGCTGCAGTTGGAAGTGGAGAATCTGGAAGAGCTGAAGCTGCAGAACATGAAAGCTGTGATTCAGGCAATCCGGGCAGAGCTGGCTGGGTACTGGGACAAATGCTTCTACAGTCAGGAGCAGAGAGAAGGTTTCACCCCCTATTATGATGGTGAGTGCTAGCTCTTCTCACTCCTCCACTGCCCTATGGGAGCTGCCAAGAAGGGCTGCATGCAGCCTGCAGAGGCGTGAGCATCCCCAGCTGCCTCCTGAAAGCTGTTCCATCCTCTCCAGAGGACTATACAGAGGTTCTGCTCGAGCTGCATGAAGCTGAGGTGGGGAAGATGAAGAGCTACTATGAAGCACACAAAGATCTGTTTGAGGCCGTCCAGAAATGGGAGGAGAACTGGAAGCTGTTCCTGGAGCTTGAGGTATTGTCTGGGCTGGAAAATGCTTTGTTTGGCTCAGTTCTGGGTCACTAGCAGCGCACACCTCTGCTCTTGTATGTAAAGCATTGTTGGGAAAGATGAGGGAAGCACTAGGAAGCCACAGTGGTTCAGTGAGGGGTGGAGGGAGTGGTGGTGCTGTGATTTGTGATGGGGCTGCACAGCTAGGATGGCTCCCACCATCGCCCTTACCCTGTGGGGTGTATGGTGGGCTGTGAAACTGCCACGTTTGGTTTTCTCCTGACCTCCCTTCTGTCCCAGAGGAAAGCAACCGACCCCAGTCGCTTCACCAACCGTGGGGGGAACCTGCTGAAAGAAGAGAAGCAGCGAGCAAAGCTGCAGAAGGTGCTTTCCAAGGTAGGTTCAGCCCTGGAGAAGCTGTAGTCCAAAAGAACCCTGCTTGGCGCTGACTGAGGAGCAGTGCAGCACTCAGAGCCACCAAGGGAAATCTCTGGGCATGGGGATGCCCACAGCAGGGAGGGCAGCCTCTCTACACTGCCCTTGTGTCCTCATCAGCTGCAGGAGGACCTGGAGAGCCGGGTCCAGGCCTGGGAGCAGGACCACGAGGGGACCTTCCTGGTGAAGGGGCAGCAGTTCATGGCGTACGTATCGGAGCAGTGGCAGATGTACCACCTGGAGAAAGAGAAGGAGAAGCAGGAGCGGGTGAGTGCGAAGCTGAGCATGCTGCCTCCTGGTCTGGAGGAGCCCTTGCTGCATGGAACATAAGCCTATCGGTGGCCCTGCCTTTCGTGGCACCGGGGAACGGCCCCAGCTACTGCCTGGGTCTCTGTCTTTTCCCTCTCTGCCTGGAAGTGGCTCTGTATGCAGTTACTTTCTTTGGCAGCAGGACTGGTGTCCATCAGTGTCTGTGTGTGGTGAGCCCCTTTCCCAGCCTCAGCTGTGCCAGAACCCCAGCTTGCCTCTGGGAACCTGTAAATCACTGTTGGCATCCTTGCTGCTTGGCTGTTTTATGTGCTTGCTGCGGGGCACTGCCCACCCTTCCTATGGTAGCACAGGGCAAGCCAGCGCTCCGCAGCTCCTCTGCTCAGGCTTTAAATGCAGATCTCTCATGCAGCAGCTGAAGAAAAGCCGCCAGATAGAGGCAGAAATGATGTATGGAAGCACCCCGCGCACACCCATGAAACGGCGGCTGCTTGGCACTACCACACCTGGCAAAGTAAGGAAGGTAAACTCTGCCAAGCATCGTGGGGGTGCTGGGACCCTGTTGGGAGTTGTCACTGGGACAGAGTTGTGCCTTGTCTTGGGCTGCCCTTGGCCCCATGCAGAGATACAGGAAGGGTTCAAGGCACTGCAGCATCATAATGGAAGTAGAGACATGGCCCAGGTCGTGGGCACTTTTGTTTTCTTTGGGGACAACTGCCCTGTTGCGCTGTGGTGCACTGGAGGCAGAAGGCTTTGTGCAGCAGGGAATTCCACCTTGGTTTCTCTGATGTAGTGCAGCCACTAGCGCTTCCTCCCTGTGTGACATGTGCTCTGTTTTTCCCCTCAGCACAATGCCTCTTCCATCTCCAGTGCCACCCCCAACAGCACCGTTCGTTCTGTTTTTGGGGGAACCATCTACCACTCACCAGTGTCTCGCTTGCCACCTTCTGGAGGGAAGGTAAGGAGCTTTCCTGAGTGGGCTGGGGCAGCACAGCTCTGACTGCTGTCACACTGAGATTTGCTGCCTCTTCTGCCAAGTTCCTGGGGTGCAAAAGCCTATTTTTGGCTTTGATGTTTCTGGGATCTGAGGAGGGAGAAAGAGGAGGGAAGTAACAGCATTTAGGAAATCTCCCTCTAGCTCACATTTCTAGCATACCCTGTTCATTCTGTGCTGAGCCTGCAGCTTGGGGGGACCTTGGAAATGTGGGTCTGGTGGTGTATGTTTCCAGAATCAGAATTGGGCCCTACATCCTGGAGAGCCTCTGGAGCTTGAAACTCCTCTGGCATCTCAGCCTGTGCAGCTCACCTGGCTCTGCTTGATCCCCACATCCCCTCTAACCGTCACTTCTTCCTGTAGCTTGGCCAGGCTTCGACCCCAAACCACGTGGCTGCGAAGAACCCCCGTTCCAGACTGAAGGAGCAAAACAAGGAGAACGTGTTCCAGCTGAACGGAACCACCCTGAGCGGTGGGTGCACTTCCACAGCCCCTGCCCAGCGTAACAACAGTGTTAGTTCTGTTGCCAGCACCTATTCTCAGTTTGCGGTAATTCACCTCTTCTAAACCCACCTCCTTTCACTGGGCAGCACTGGGGGGTGTGCTCCTCACTCCCAGAGCAGCCTGGGGTGGGGCTCAGCTCTGCACCCTCCTGATGTTCCCGTGCAGTGGAGGTGTTCCTGCCAGCACCACAGATTGGTTGGTTCTAGATTGAGAATTTAAAATTGAGGTTTGGTGGCTGAGACTGAGTGCTCCTCCCCTCACAGAGACCCTGAGCAGGTACAAACACACCCCTGACATTGGGGGCACGTCCTAGCCCCGTGCAGGGGCAGAGCCTGGGGCTGCTGGAACAGCCCCACTGCAGTCACGCAGCCAGTCTCTGGAGATGTGACTGTTTCTGGCTGCCTGAGCAAAGTCTCCCCTGCAGCTGGAGTCCCTCGTCACAGTGGGTTTGGAGGTGGTGGCGCTCCCCACCCTAGCCAAGGGGTTGTGGCCTGGGCTTCCCAGGACAGCCAGCCTGCCTGGCTGCAGCAGGGAGAGGGACATAGGCAGCAGCTTCTTCTGCTTCTGGGAAGCTCACAGTTCTTTCTCAGCTCCTCTGTGTTTCAGAAGAAAGCAGGAACCACTTAGCAGGAGTCGGGGGGAGCCCAAACAAACTGGCAGGAGCAGCCTGGCCTGCCCTCCTTGCTGGCCTGGAGCCCTTTTCTCTGTCCCCTCATGCCCATCTCCTGCTGTTTCTTTCCACAGCGCGAACTTTCAAAGGCTTCCAGTAACTCCAATGTCCTGAACTCCACCACCACCCATGGCTTCTCCTGAGGTGCTGCCTGCCCAGCCCCAACTGCTTGTAGGTGTAGTGAGTCCTTGTTCCGGCAGAGCCTGCACAGCTCCCCGAACCTCCCGCACTGCGGCGTTCACCTGCACCTGGCTCCTGGGCCCTGCTCTGGCCTGGCACCCTGCGGTGTGTGTGGGGGGGGTTCCTGCCCCAGGCACACTTTTAAAAGCAAGTTTTTATTGGGGGAGTTTTTGCCAATGTTTGTAATTGAAGATTTGAGTAGGCTGTTCTGTTAGGGTAGTGCAGGGGTAGGCCCAGGCTCCTGTGCCTGGTGGTGCTGAGCGGTGGGCCCTCTGCCTGGCCGAGCATGCTCTGGGACAGACAGGACCTAGTCCAGAGAGCTGCCCTTGGCACTCTCCTCGCAGGCATTTTTCCCTTCCTTTTCTAGAGCTGTTGTCCATAAGCATCTCAGCCACAGCGGGCTCGGCTCAGCATGGCTTCGTATTAGGTGTGGTTCCCTTACCCAGCTCTGGACTCAGCGCGGCTGCGATGCTGAGGGTTTCCCCTCTCCCACCTACCCCCCAAAAGGCGGGGGGTCCCTGGTGGGGGAGGAGCAGGGCTCTTCCTAGGAGCACTGCTGGCCGCAGCCCCTGTGCCCTGCTGCTCCCTCTCCCTACTCCCCACCCTGGGGCAGGCAGGACCCAAGCTCTAGTTGCATGAGGTGCCTTCCCTGCCCTCGGGACAGCAGGTGCGACACAGCCTTGGGCACAGCCTGCTTCCACCTTCGCTAAGGAAGCTCTGTCTGTCCTGGACCATGACTTACTTGCACCTTGTTATCACTACATTCCCCCTGTTGCTGTTATTTATTCTTTATGTTCTCTGCCTTTGCTCTAGCTCTGTAAATACTGTTAATGAGAAGACTAAATAAATGTCTGTGTAAATAGCTGCTGGCTTGTGTGTGGTTGCAGAGGGTGGCAGCCTTGGGCACTGCTTTAGAGTTCTAGAAGGGTTAAGGTTGGAAATCCAGTCCATCATCACATGCCCCTGGTGCCTGCTGAACCATGTCCTAAAGTGCTGGATCTACACCTTCTTTGAACCCCTCTAGGGAGGGAGACTTCCACCCCTGGCCTTGGGCAGCCTCTGCCAGGGCTTTACCACTCTATCAGTAAAGACATTTTTCCTTGTATCTAAGCCTCTCTAGGCCACGGGTGGGAGGCAAGTTGGGAACATCCCTTGTAGGCAACACAAAGCACTAGTCTAGCCATTATGGAAAAGTAGATGTAATAAACACCTTCAGTCCTTCCCTAGGCTGCCCTTTGTGCCCAGCACTGGCCAGGCTCAGGGGTGCCTGTTCCATTCACCTGGGGCTGAACACAGCCCTGCTGTCCCACCAAGGGGCAGGAGTGAAGCTTTCTCATCTTCCTTGCCATTGCAGTGGGTTCCTCATGGCTCCAGCACGCAGACGTAGGTGGTCCAGGGCCCACACACCACCTCCTCTGCCCGCAGCCCCTCAGTCACCAGGAACTGGACACGGCGTGGCTGGTCAGAGCTGGCGTCATCCTCATGTCCCAGCTGCCCGTATTTACCTGCAGACAGTGCACTGGGCCATGACGTGGCCCTGGGGTGCTGCCCTCACGGGGTGAGAGTTCCCCAGGCATTTAGGTAATGTGGGGACATCCCCTCTACAAACAGCTCCAGCCAGGAACCTGGGGAAGTGTTCCACTATGAAACTTCACAGTGACCAAATCACTTACAGCCAGCAGTGAGGGAGCAGAATCTAAAAGCTGATCATGCACTTCTAACAAAGGCATGGAGTGATAAGACGAGGGGGAACGGCTTTAAATTGGAGAGGGCAAGATCTAGACTAGACAGAAGGAGGAAATTCTTCACAGTGAGGGTGGGGAGGCCCTGGAACAGGTTGCCCAGGGAAGTTGTGGATGCTCCATACCTGGAGGTGTTCAAGGCCAGGTTAGATGGGGCTTGGGCAGCTTGGTCCAGTGGCAGGTGTCCCTGCCCATGGCAGGGGAGTTGGAATTGGATGATCTTTAATGTCCCTTCCAACTTAAACCATTCTATGATTCTATAGTTGTGCTTTCCCAGAACAAAGGCTTCACCTACCCCAGCCCCAGGTGTAGAGTTCGCCACCTCCTGCGAACGAGACAGCACCCATCAGCCAGCGCCCAGGCTGCAGCGTGGCTGGGGTCCCGGAGAGCCACGGCCCCTGCCAGCCCCCCAGCCACTCTCTGGGCAGCACTGAGAGCCGGGCACTCACGTGTGATGACGGCCGTGTGCCGGGACCCACAGCTGACTCTGCTGACCTCCAAGTCCTGTGGCAGATCCAGCAGTGCCGGGAACGCCTGGATGGCAATGAACGCGGCAGGCTCAGCGGCTGGCTGCTCCTGGCAGGGTGCTGGTGCTGTGTCCCCTGGGAAAAGCCAATCCTCAGCTCCTGGGAGTGACTAGCCCCCCAGAGCTGCCCCACACTGAGCTGCAGGGACCTGGCCCGTGTTGTCACCTGCATCCATGTCCTCCTCCTGTGCCCGCTCTTCTGCCAGCGCTTTGGAGGGCAGAGCCAGCTGCCCCGACTCATTCCAGCCCCACATGTAGAGGTCTCCTCCCTCTGTGGGGTGAGGGGCAGCCCCAAACCCTCAATCAGCATCACCAGATGGGGCTGCGGCAGCACCAGCATTGGCTGTGTTCGGCACAGCACCACGCTGCCCAGGACCCCCATGCTGCCACCAGCCACCTCCTCACCGCTAATGCTGGCTGAATGCCACCCGCCGGCTGCCACCGCCTGCATGGGCACCCCTGCCAGTGCCTCCACGAGCCGCGGCTGCAGCTCGGACTCCAATGTCCCATGGCCAAGCTGCCCGTGTCTGTGGAGAGACACGCACAGACAGACAGACACCTCTGTATGCCCCATCCCACATTCCTGCACCCCCACATCCCCTCCATATGCCCCATCCCCTCTACCTGCACCCCTGCATCCCCTCCATATGCCCCATCCCACCTCCCTGCACCACATATCCCACCTATATGCCCCATCCCACTCCCCTAACCCCCGCATCCCCCTCCATATGCCTCATCCCACCTCCCTCCACACATCCCCCTCATCCCACCTCCCTGCACCCCCACAACCCCTCCATATGCCCCATCCCATCCCCACAAACCCTTGCATCCCGTCCATATGCCCCATCCCACCTCCCTAGACCCCTGCATCCCCTCCGTACGACCCATCCCACTCCCCTGCACCCCCCACCCCCTCCGTACCCCCCCATCCCACCTCCCCTGCACCCCCACCCCCTCCGTACGCCCCCTCCCCGTTGCTCACCGGCTGCTGCCCCAGGCGAACAGCTCCCCGCCGGCCGCCAGCAGCAGGACGTGCTCGTGTCCCAGGGCGAGGTGCCGGGCGCGCAGCCCCGCGGGGAGGGCGCTGAAGAAGGGCGGCCGGGGGGTGGCGAAGCCTCCGGGCAGCAGCGGCAGCGGCCCCGTTGTCCCGGGGGTGCCGGGGGGCAGCTCCGCGCTCCACACCGGCGGCTCCCGCAGCTCCCCACGCAGCGCCGCCCGCGCCCAGGCACCCGCCGAGCGCTCCCCGCGCAGCACCAGGTGCGTCTCCGAGGGCAGCGCCTCCTTCCAGCTCGGCAGCGGCCAGCGCAGCCCCGCGCTCCGGACCTCCAGGCCCGCCCCTGCGGAGCGCCGCACCTCAAACACCCGAGGACCGAGGGCAGCGAGCATCCCGGGGGACTGCAGCATCACGAAGGGAACGTGGCGTACCGGGGGGACGGGCACTGCGGCGCGGGGGGCATCCCGGGGGAAGGTGGGGGGGATCCGAGCATCCCAGGGGAACCGGCAAGACGGAAGGGGGCGGAGAGAGGACTCGGTCCCGGAGATTCGGTGGCGGGGCAGGCGCGGGACACCCCGGGGCCGGCGGGCGCTCACCGGTCTCCACGACCACGTAGGTCCAGGCGGGCCAGAGGCGGCGAATCCCCCCGGGGCCCGGCTCCAGCCGCCGCGGGCCCGGCTCGGGCTCCTCCTGCCCCGCTGCCTCCTCCGTGCTGAATCCTAGCGCGAACCAGGCGCGCCGGGGACCCGCCATAGCGGGGCAGTACCGGGGGCGGCACCGGCGGGAGGAGCCGGGACGGGGCGGTGCCAAGGGAGCGCCCTGTCGTGGAACCGGAGAATCGCTGGGCTGCAAAAGTCCTCTTAGACCATCGAGTCCAACCGTTCCCATCAGTCACTAACCCGTAACCCTCAGCACCTCATCCACCCGTCTTTTAAACTCCTCAGGAATGGTGACTCAACCCCCTCCCTGGGCAGCCTCTGCCACTGCCCAATGACCCTTTCTGTGAAAAATCTTTTCCTAATGTCCAGCCTGAGCCTCCCCTGGTGGAGCTTGAGGCCATTCCCTCTCGTCCTGTCCCCTGTCCCCTGGGAAAAGAGCCCAGCTCCCTCCTCTCCACAACCTCCTTTCAGGTAGTTACAGAGATCAATGAGGTCTCCCCTCAGCCTCCTCTTCTCCAGGATAAACACCCCCAGCTCTCTCAGCCATTCCTCACAAGGCCTGTTCTCCAGCCCCCTCACCAGCTTCGTTGATTTTCTCTGGACTCGCTCCAGAGCCTCAACATCCTTCTTGTCGGTGAGGGGCCCAGAACTGTACACAGGATTTGAGGTGCGGTCTCACCGGTGCTGAGTACAGAGGGAGAAGAACCACCCTGGACCTGCTGGCCACGCCATTTCTGATCCAAGCCAAGATGCCATTGGCCTTCTTGGCCACCTGGGCCCCTGCTGGCTCATGTTCAGTCGCTGTCAACCAACACCCCCAGGTCCCTCTCCTCCAGGCAGCTTTCCAGCGAGACTTCTAGTCTGTAGCTGCTCAGGGTTGTTGTGCCCCAAGTGCAGGACCTGGCACTTGGTCTTGTTAAACCTCATGCCGTTGGACTCCCCTTTGGAGCCTCCCTGCCCTCCAGCAGATCCAGCTTCCACCCAGCTTAGTGTCTTCCGCAAATTTGCTAAGGGTACTCTCGATGCCTTCATCCAGGTCATTGATAAAGACATCGAACAGGGCTGGACCCAGCACTGAGCCCTGGGGACACCACTTGTAACTGGCCTCCAGCTGGATTTAACTCCATCTCCCACCACTTTCTGGGCCCGGCCATCTAACCAGTTTTCCACCCAGGACAGTGTCTGCCTGTCCAGGCCTGAGGTGACAGTTTCTGAAGCAGAATGCTGTAAGAAACTGTGTCAAAGGCTTTACTGAAGTCCAGGAAGATGCATCCACAGCCTTTCCTTCGTCTAGCAGCTGAGTCACTTCACCATAGAAGTCGATCAGGTTAGCTTGGCAAGACCTGCCTTTTGTGAACCCGTGTCGACTGGGCCTGATCACCCGGTTCTCTTGCACATGCTTCATGATAGCACTCAAGATCACCTGTTCCACGACTTTCCCTGGAACTGAGGTCAGACTGACAGGTCTGTAGTTCCCTGGATCCTCCCTGTGACCCTTCTTGTAGATGGGCACAACATCAGCCACCAGTCCGATAGAACTCCCCCAGTCTTCCAGGACTGTTGGAAGATGATAGAAAGGGGTTTGGACAGCACATCTGCCAGCTCCTTCAATACCCTCAGGTGAATCCCATCTGGCCCCATGGACTTGTGGGTGTCTAGTCGGGCTAGCAAGGCTCTGACCACCTCCTCTTGGACCACGGGAGCCTCATTTTGCTCCTCTAACTCCTGGGTTTGTACACAGAGGAAACAACTTTCTTTACAATTAAAGACTGAGGCAAAGAAGGCATTAAGTACCTCAGCCTTTTCCTTGTCCCCTGTCACTGTTGTTCCTTCTGCATCCAATAGGCACTGTATGGTCTCACTAGTCCTCCTTTTATTATTTATATATTTATAGAAAGATTTTTTATTATCTTTCACAGACTTTGCCGATCTGATTTCTAGTTGAGCCTTAGCCCTTCTAATTTTTTCTCTACGCAATCTCACTTCCCCCCTGTAGTCCACCCAAGAGGCCATAAACATTTCTCTTCTTCTTGATATCTCTCAAGATCTCTCTGTTTTTTCCCCTGCCGGCTTTTTTTTCCAGAACATGGGGATGGCTTTCTCCTGAGCTGCTAGGATCTCCTTTTTGAAGAGCTCCCAGCCCTCATGGGCTCCCTTGCCCTTAAGCACTGTCTCCCATGAGACTTTGCCAACCAGCCATCTGAAGAGTTCAAAGTCTGCCCTCTGGAAATTTAATGCTACTGTCCTGCTAACCACCCTCTCAATTTCACCTAGAACAGAAAACCCTATCACCTTGTGATCGCTTTGTCCCAGGCATCCTCCTACTGCCACATCCCCTACAAGGCCTTCTCTGTTCACAAACAGCAGGTCCAGGAGGGCACTTTCTCTTGTAGGTTCACTCACCAGTTGTGCGAGGAAGTTGTCTTCCATGCACTCCAGGAGCCTCCTAGACTGCTTCCTTTCTGCTCTATTGTACTTCCAGCAGATATCAGGAAGATTGAAGTCTCCCACAAGAATGAGAGGCATTGATCTAGAGATTAACCCCAGCTGTTTATAGAAGAGCTTGTCAGCTGCTTCTTCTTGGCTGGGTGGTCTGTAACAGACTCCCATCACAAAATCTACCTTCTTATGCACTCCTCTGATTTTAACCCGCAGGCACTCAATCTCCTCATCGCCACAATCCATCTCAACAGTCTCCAAGTCCTCCCTTACAAAGAGGGCTACCCTGCCTCTTCTCCTACCCTTCCTATCCCTCCTGAAGAGTTTGTACCCCACCATATCTGTACGCCAGTTATATGAGTTTCCATGATGGCAGCAACATCATAGGCTCCTTGCCCTACTACAGCTTCCAGCTCTTCCTTCTTATTCCCCATGCTGCGTGCATTGGTGTAAATGCACTTCAGCTGAGCTGCCAAGCCTTTAGCCCTCTTAGAGGGAACAGAGTTCATTCCCAATTGCCTGGTCACTGGAGTAACCAGCACCAGAGCGCCCGTATCTCTCTTACCACCCCCAGGTGTGTTCTCCCCCACTTTCTGTGTGGTGATGTACTGGTGGTCCTCTCCAGCACACCCTCTCTGAATCATCAGTGCCCCATGTCCAGACTCGCTCCTGTCTAGCCTGGTCTCAACCGCCTCCCCCTTCACATCTAGTTTAAAGCTTGGTTTATGAGCTTAGCTAGGTTTTTAGCAAGGGCTTTAAACCTCCTAGGAGACACACGTGTCCCATCCTTAGTAACAAGGCCTGGGGGTGTGTGAGCCACCCCATGATCAAAGAAGCCGAAGCCCCTCTCCTCACACCAGGCTCAGAGCCAGGCATTAATGGAATTCTTCTTCCTGACTTCCTGCTCCTCTGTAATTAACCTTGGGATGGAGCAGAATACTATCTGAGCTCCAGAGCCTTTCACCATTTTCCCAATGGCCCTCAAGTCTTTCTTGATGGCTTTGGTCTTTCTGTTTACCAAATCATCATCACCAGTTTGGACTACTATCAGAGGATAGTAGTCTGTCTCGTGGACAAGGGAAGGAAGTTTTCTAGCTACCTCCTTCACTGATGCCCCCGGTAAGCAGCAGATCTCTCTGTGGAGTGGGTCCGGTCTGCAAATGGGTCCCTCCATTTCTTTGAGGAGGGAGTCCCCTACAACAATCACCCTCCTCTTCTTAATGGAGGATGTTTTTTTCTTTTTCTGAGAATGGTGCGGCCTAAGGAAAGATTCTAGGCTGTGGGAGCCATCATCCTCATCCGCAGGATTGGATTCCACCTGCAGCACATGGTACTTGTTCACCAGGGGTATCTGGGGCTTTGCTGTCTGGTTGAGGGAAACAGGTTTCCTTCGTCTGGCAGGAACTTGCTGCAAGAAGCAGTCTGGAAAGCACTGGAAAGGCTGTGAAGCAGCCACCATGGAAAGCTGGGGGGATCAGCTGCCCATAGGAGGAGGGATTTCCAGGAAAGCTTGAGCCCCAGCGCTTCATCCCCGCTGTGGTAATTCGTTCTCGCTGTCCCTGCACACCCCACCCTGGGCACAGATTCGGGCTGCCAGGCCATAGCACCCATGTCCAGGCAGAAGTCCAGTCTGATCCACTCCATTCCCAGCTCTCAGAGGGAGCCTGGGCATCACGGCCAGGGCTGCTGCGTGGCAGGTGCTAATGCACCCCACTGCCAGCAGGCTGCCTGCAAGGATGCAGTGCAGGAACCAGGATGGGGATGGGAGGAGGAAGGGCCCTCACGGACCTCGATGCAGCTGTACAGGCATTTCTCTGAGGTGACGATGAAACGCTGCAGCTACTGATGACTTCAGACTGGAAAGGGGAAGATTTAAATTAGACATCAGGAAGAAATTCTTCACGCTGAGGGTGGGGAGGCCCTGGCCCAGGTTGCCCAGAGCAGGGGGGGCCGCTCCATCCCTAGAGGGGTTCAAGACAAGGCTGGATGGTGCTTGGAGCTCCTGACCCAGCAGGCGGTGCCCCTGCCCGTGGCAGGAGAGGGACTGGATGGGCTGTGAGGCCCCTTCCAACCCAATCCCACCCGTTCTCCTGCAACTCCGTGGAACTGACTCGAACGGGGGCGGACTCACAGTACCTGGCCACGCCCCTTAACGTGTCCACGCCCCATTATCACAGCCATACCGTATGGTCACGCCCCCTCCCGTCACCCCGGGCTCTTGTGGCCCCGCCCCTCCCCGGGTCCCCGCCCCCTGCTGCGCGCCCGCAGCCCATTGGTCCCCCCGGCGTGACGCGAGGCGCGGCGCCCAATCGGGAGCTGACACACGGCGGATCCGGCTGCGGGGGTGGGACTTCCGGCCTGCGGCCCCCGGCGCCTGCTCCGCCGCCACCGCCACCGCCACCACCGCCGCCGCCACCGCGTAGGGACCCCGCGCCGCCCCGCCATGTCCACCCCCCGGCCCCGGGCTCGGCCGCTGCCCGCCGCGCTGCTGCTCCTCCCGCTCCTCGCACTCGCCGCCCGCGCCTCCGACGTGGTGGAGCTCAGCGATGCCGACTTCGAGAGCGGCCTGGCCGAGCGCCCGGGGCTGGTGCTCGTGGAGTTCTTCGCGCCATGGTGAGGGCGGCGGGGCTGGGGCTGAGGCGGGAGGGGAGCGGTGGGGCCGGGGCTGATTCGGGGGTGTTCTGGGGCCGGAGCTGAGCTGAGGGGGAAGGGGAGCGTTGGAACCGGGGTCGAGTTGGGGGGAAGGGGAGCAGCGTGGCTGGGGCCGGAGCTGAGGGTGGGGGAGCAGCGGGGCTGGGGAGAGCACTGGGGCTGGGATCTGTGGAGCGGCAAACGTGCGGGGGGCGCCGGGTCCGATTTAACACCCCACTCTCCCCCCAGGTGCGGGCATTGCAAGCGGCTGGCGCCGGAGTACGAGGCAGCGGCGACCAGGCTGAAGGGGATCGTGCCGCTGGTGAAGGTGAGGCTGCGCTGCTGGGGTCTCGTGTCACATCAAGGCTTCGCTGGGGCAGCCTGCCTGCAGCCACTTCCCCGCTCCCTCAAGCTCTGACGGACTCTGTCACTCCAACACCAGGGAGGGATCTGGAAGCTGAGCCCCAGCAGGTGACTGCCCAGGGGTGTGCAGAGCGCAGCAGTGCTCGCTTAGACGAGAGGAGATGGCCTTTGAGCTGTGTAACCTAGTCTGAGTGTTAGCATAGCACTGTGCTTCGCAGTGTTGTCTCTTGATGGGGAAAGTAAGCATTTCAGTCCAAGACCTTGCTTTTCTGCCAGAAAATGCATGTGGTTTTCTCAAATGAAGGCCTTCCTTTTCTTTTCTGGGAAGTGGCCTGGACTCCTGGCACCACAGCCTCCTTGTCAGTTGAGGTCAGCCTGTATTCTTCAGGTATTGTAGGCACCTAAAGGCTGCTGGGGATGCTGAAAACAGTTCATTCCCATTAAGTCTATCATTTGCTACAAGAACCTGCCTTCGTATTTCTTCTTGTATAGTCTGTCCAAACTGAGAGCTACTTAATCTTCCCAGTGTTTCCTCAAAATGTTTTCCTGGGCTGGTCATTACCACCATGCTGCCTCCTTCCCCAGCTTTCAGTCCTATAGATGTTTTGCAGATCCTTGTGCTGTATGTGAAAGGAATCCCACCTTGGCTGGAGGCATGGGAGAGTTTTCAGACCCTCTAGAGTTTATCTTGCATTTGATGTGGCCAACAGCAAAGCCACTCCTGTGCCGAGTCACTGAGCAGTGATGTTTCTTTTCCCTTAGGTTGACTGTACGGCAAATTCAAACACCTGTAACAAGTATGGAGTCAGTGGATATCCCACACTAAAGATTTTCCGGGATGGAGAAGAGGCAGGAACCTACGATGGGCCCAGGACAGCAGGTAAAAACTCATCTGAGCTGCCAAAATGGTGACAGGAGGCAGATACCTGTGTTAGTTGTGTCAGGGATGTTGCTTGTGTTGAGGGATACAAAGAAGACTCACCCACACACCCTGCCCACACCCTTTCCAGGAGTCTATGCTGAGCCTTAAATGCTCTGTGTCCCTTAAAACTCTCTTCTAAAGGTGAAGGTTTCCATGTTATCTTCACTTCCCAGTACCCCTGATGGGCAGTATTTGGAAAAGGCTAGAAAGTTACTGTGTGAGGCTGGTGATGGCACTTCTTCTTTTGTTCACATTGTGTTTTTGTACGGGAGAGGGGTGTTCTGCAGGAACAGCTCTTGCTTTAGGACGCTTGGAGAACATCTTATAGAACTTCATACTGATCCCTTTGAATGTTTAACTTTTCCTTTAAGACGGGATTGTCAGTCATCTGAAGAAACAGGCGGGACCAGCTTCGGTGGCTCTCAGTTCAGTGGCTGATTTTGAGAAATTCATTGGTGATAAAGACGCTTCTGTAGTGGGTGAGTAGATTCAGCACATAGGTGAGTGTTCCCAGGGAATGCTCTGTGAAAGGATAACTGGCAGGATTGCCAGCTGTGCTGAGGGAAATTCCAGCTGGATGTGAGCAAAAAGGCTTTTGCTAATGAGAACAATAAAGCACTGGAATGTGTGCCCAGAAAGATTTCAAAACATGCACATTTTCAAACACAGTTGTACCGAGCTCTGGGCAACCTGACCTTACTTGGACACTGGCCTTGCTTTGGCCACGAGGTTGGACATGATGACCCCTTGGGATTTCTTCCAGTGTTTTTTTCTTTCCCTGCTCTTGTGATCCTCTGGCCGCCTGTCAGATCTCCTGGCACTGCAGGGTGTCTTTTTGAAGACTTGTAGCTGACAGCAGGGAGCTTTGGGGCGATAGGAAGTTCATTTGGTTGCTGTGTTGTGCCACAAGTTGGCTGTCAGCATTGTGTGATTCAGCAGTGGTTTGCAAGTGGCCACAGCAGCTCTGCTTTTGCACATCAGGTGCTGTTGTACAGGTGTAGGTAGGTGAGTATCAGTCAGCATTCCCAGACCGATTTAAATATCGTTGGTAGTCATTGTCGCCCATAGTGTCCCATGGTTCTGAATGGATATCTTCACACTCGGAGCACAGCTGCCTTTGGCTGAACCACTAAGCTGGGCTGACTATTGAGTAACTTTCTGCTGGTGGAAGGGAGGGAACATAGAAAAGTTCCAATAAAAATGGGAGAGAAGCTGTCGGTGATGAAGACCTGGAGGAGCATTGAATCAGAAGCAGCTTCCAGTATGCTATAGAGACAAATACTGCAGGCTGCGCAGTGGGTCTGCCAGGCCAGTCTGGGATCACCATCTATCTTTTTGCTGCAGGCTTCTTCAGAGACACCTCTGGTGATGCTTACTCAGAATTCATGAAAGCCGCCAACAACCTACGGGATAACTACCGCTTTGCACACACCAGTGAGGAGCAGCTGGTGCAGAAGTATGAGGAAGATGGAGAGTAAGTTGTTTAACACAAGGGTTTCTTATTATTGAGGCATCTGGGACAAGTTAATGGATTCCAGTTGTTAAGTGGATTCACTTTCTGACCATGGCGTAAGGTCGTATTCTTTCCCCAGCCACCAGTGCTGTATCTTTTCAATCTCTTCTGAATTGAGATGAAGGTACAAACGTTTGCAGACTCTGGAGGGCTGCTGTCTGCCTCTCTGTGGGAGGTAGTTTAGCAGAGGGGTTTTGCTTCCGCATCGCTTGTTACGGTGGTGTTTTTGTCTCCTGTTGCAGCCTGTCTGAACAATGGGAAGAGTCTGAGAGGTGGGCCTGGTGCAGGGCCTGGGCTTTAGGTGGTCAGGTTGAACCTGTGTACAGTGAGTGGTGGTGGTCGCTGGAGGCCGGCTCCTTGCCTTGTCCAGCTGCCGCCCTAGGAAGCACTGGGAGACTTCCAAATAATTTGCAATACCTGCTTCCCCTCAGGGGTGTAGTCTTGTTCCGTCCTGCACGCCTGGCAAACAAATTTGAGGACAGCTCTGTCAAGTACACAGAAGACAAGATCACCAGTGGGAAAATCAAGAAATTTATCCAGGAAAACATGTGAGTTCCTTACTATTGGTGGCACCCAACGTTTCTGGTGGAAGCAGGGGTGTGCTACATCCAGCCCGCTAATGGGGGTGATGGGCTCTGGGCAGTGAAAGCAAAGCCGCTCAATTCTGTCTCGTTGATAGCTTTGGCATCTGCCCACACATGACAGAAGACAACAAGGATCTGATCCAGGGGAAGGACTTGCTGGTGGCCTACTATGATGTGGACTATGAGAAGAATGCAAAGGGCTCTAACTACTGGCGCAACAGGTACCCAGTGATGGGGGCTTACTGGCTTCTGTCATGTATTCCCTGCATCAGTGCCATTTTTAAAGTTCCTCCTTTTATTCCTAGGTGGATTATTCTCTCCCAGAAAGCTTCCAGCAGAGTTTCTAATCAGAACTATTGGGGAAACTGCTGCCCCCAGAGCCCGAAGCTCGTAATATGGGTGTCCTTTGAAACCCCACCTGCTTGCTTTCAGATCCCCAGTCCTTAGCCCTTAAATGCAAACTTCCTTACTAGCAATGTGTGAGGTTCTATCATTTGTATTCCCCAGTGCCTGAGACCCTGGCGGTCATGAAAGCGCACCATGTTCACACCGGCCTCATTTGCCAGTTCACCCCTCTGCCTCTCAGCACTTTTTCTGTAGGACCATTTCATACTGTTGAATTCCTTGTCCAACTTCAACTTGGGAGTATTCTGTCATGTGGGAGATGTTCCAAAGAGTCATTCTCTGGTTTCTGTGTTTTGTCTTTTTTTCCTCTCAGAGTTATGATGATTGCAAAGAAGTTCTTAGATGCTGGCCAGAAGCTGTCTTTTGCTGTTGCAAGTCGGAAAACCTTTAGCCATGAGCTTTCAGAGTTTGGTCTTGACAGTAGTGTGGGTGAGGCGCCCGTTGTTGCCATCAGAACGGCTAAAGGAGAAAAATACGTCATGCAGGAAGAATTCTCGTAAGTTTTTAAACTCGGCAGTATTTTCTCTCTTTATGGACTTTGGTCTGGCAGTCTGTGACCAGGATGTACTTTCTTGGCTTGGAGGAAATAGGAGAGTTGGAAGAAATGGTTCTAGCTGGATCAAAAGGGCTCCTACTTGTGTGTCTTCCTGCCTTCTAGAGAGCTTGTAGCCCCTCCTGTTACAGAGTATAGAGTTTAATCCATGTAGTTTTAAGTGTCTGATTAGGAGCTAAGATGTGCTAAAGGGCAGAGGCAATAATTGTCCCTGTCTTCCTGAGAAAAGAAACTTAAGGGTGTTGGAAGGCCTAAAACTTGAAATGGGTGTGCATCCAGCTCTTAAGGGCATCTCTGCATTTGTTCTGGGGTTCTGAGCTAGCCTCAGCCTGGTGCTCAGGGATGTGCAGGTGGCATCTGTTCTGTGGGTGGAAGGAGCTTAAATCAGCCTTGAAAGTCTCATCCTGTGTGTGTAATGATGGCTGTAAAATGTCGCTTCACTTTTAGCCGTGATGGAAAGGCTCTGGAGAGATTCCTGCAAGATTACTTCGATGGAAACTTGAAAAAGTACCTGAAATCTGAGCCCATTCCTGAAAGCAACGATGGCCCGGTGAAGGTGAGTGCTGCATCAAGGACAGCAGCAGCTCCTACCAGTGGTTGAAGGAGGCTGTTCAGCAGCAGTTCTTTGTTCTGTGTTGGTATCCCATATTTCAAGTGCCACATTGTGGCATATTGAGAAGCCTCTGCTATGATAGATGGAAAAAGAGTTTGCTCTCTTGTATTGCAGTTTTCTGAGCCAACAGAGAACTGCAGCTTGCAGGTTTGACTCCGTTTTGTTGTCTCAGCGCAGTGACTCGCTGGCAGTGTGCTCCGCAAGCACAGGATCATGCTGATTTTGCAGGGATTATGCACAGACTTGCCTTGCGGAACTGCTTTCAAGCTGGTCAACGCTGTGCTGTTTCTAAGGATCCTTGCTGTGGGAGGGCTGGGTATTCCCTGGAAGCCATGTGGAACGTGTGGTGTCACAGCCTCCCTCTTACTGAGTCTGACTGGTGTGTTCAAACATTACCAGGTGGTGGTTGCTGAGAACTTTGATGAAATCGTTAATGCAGAAGACAAAGATGTCCTGATAGAGTTTTATGCACCTTGGTGTGGCCATTGCAAGAATCTGGAGCCCAAATACAAGGAACTGGGGGAGAAGGTAGGTCTGGGTCTGAGTTGCTAAATCCTGCAGATTTTGCTTGTTCAGCCTTTGTGGTAACCGGGCACAGTTGTGCCTTCCTGAGCACTGTGAGTTCTGGCATCTCCTCTGAATGCAGAATTCCATCCACAGGCTCTGCAGCAAGTAGCACTCACACTAGGGGGTTTAGCCTGCTCCCTTTGCTGTGGCAGGTGAATATTCCCTGAATCAGTGTCTGGCCTCAGCTGCAAAGTCCCTTTTTGGATCCTTTTCCTCTGCTTGATGTAGTCTTCCATCTGGTGAAGGGTGATGCTGCCCTGCACACTTTGAGTGGAGTAAATACATCTGTACTTCTGGCTGGCCTTGGTCCACTAGGTGCCCTCCTTCCTCAGTGCTGTGTAACCTGGCAGCCCAATTTCCAAGACAGAAGGCAGGCGGTTGCTCTTGTTGGTCTGCAGGACCAGTTCAGCAGCTCCCACTGGGAGATGTGTGCTGTGTGCGGCTGTTCAGAGGGACTTTGTTCCCTGTGCCCCTGTCAGGGCAGAGAAAACCGCTTGGAAGATATTTGTTCCCCTTTTAGCACACTAAGATTGTGTTGATCAGTGAGTTCCTGGTATTAACTACTGTGGGCTGGTTACTAACAAGTTCTTTCTCCCAACAGCTCAGTAAAGACCCCAATATAGTCATTGCCAAAATGGATGCTACAGCCAACGACGTGCCTTCTCCATACGAAGTCCGAGGGTAGGTGTTCCTGTCCTTACGCTGCTGAGTCAGTCATGAGTTCAGGCTCCTGTATGGCAGAGCAGCCACAGCCAGGGAGCCGAAGATGTCTCCTGGGGACGGTGGGCGGGGGTGGTTGGCATTGGGATGGGTAGGCGTTCGCTTAGAGTGAGGAAATTGAGAGTGAGCACAAAAGACACTCATCTGCCTTGTGTCTCTGGGACTCTGGTATCCCATCTGTGCCTGGAGGCCTGTCCTGCTGAGCCCTTCCTCTGCTTTTGAATCCACTGTGATTGGGTTCTCGGCAGGGCAGAAAAGACACTGGCTCGCTTTTCTGAAAGCAGTCCAGGTAGCAACCGGTGACAGCCGAGCTCGGGCAGTGCTGTGGATGAAGCCAGGCCTCCAGAGGCCACATGTGCTGGCGTAAGAGCTTCTGAAGCTGTTGCTGTGTTAGGGGAGTGCCAGGCATGAGTCGCTTTGGGGAGGGCTGGCCTGCTGCCTTGAAAGAAAATGGTGCACATTAGAAGCTGGTATGTCTCTTCTCTCCCCAGCTTCCCCACCATCTATTTTGCACCAGCTGGCAAGAAGCAGAGTCCAAAGAAGTACGAGGTGAGTCTTTTTTGCTTTGTAAAGGAGTGAAGTAGCACCCAGGTATGCGCATAGTTCTGACCCTTTCTGGAGCTGTGGTGGCTCTCAATCCCATTTCTCTGGGAACGCCCCTGCTGGGAATGTTCTACTCCTGGCTGCAGCCCCACAGACCAGGGCTCGGTTTGCAGTCGCCCTGGTCTCCTGCCTGGCACTTGCACTCCACTCAGTGCAGGGGAAGCCTGTTGGGAATGCAGCTCAGTGTCTCGTGCTTTCTGCAGGGTGGCAGGGAAGTGAGCGACTTCATCAGCTACTTGAAACGGGAGGCAACCAACACTCCTGTGCTCCAGGAGGAAGACAAAGCCAAGAAATCCAAGAAAAAGGTGAAGGAGGATTTGTAAAGTACCCACTCGTCATCCTCTCAGGATGAGCTCTGTGTGAATTGGGGAAGCACTGGGCAGACTGGGGCCAGTTCTGGGTTGTGGAAAGCCAGTGATCATGTGGGCTGCAGGGACCCAGCTGCTGTATGTTGTTCTGTTTCATTTCTTACCGTCTCTTAGCTGCACTGCTGTGGGGCTCCCAGACTGGTTTGTTTGTGGCTTGGGAGGGGGCGGGGGGCAGGGTTGTTTTCTAAATTTTTTTTGTACATTTGGAGAAGCGACACAATAAAATGACCCCTTAAGACCAGGAGTTCCGGTCTTGCGGAGACCTGTCAAGCCTAACACCAGGATCCTGCTCTTTATAAGCAGCTGCCCCCTACTGTGAGTCTGTTACCTTCAGCTAACCTTCACAAGTCTGTCTCTAGATCTGTGTGCTCAGCCGTTAGCCTGTTTTCCTTCCTCTGCTCACGGGAGTTCTTCCAGAGTGTGGCAGCAGCAGCTGTCCTAGTGTGCCGTGTTTTAGGAGCTGCATTTGTGCGTATCTGGGGCTCTGGACTCTGTTCACAAATGCTTCTGCTGCCTTGGTGAGGCTGGAGGTGCATGGTTCTGAACACGACTGTTGGATCTAGAAAAGCACGGGGTTTGCTCACCAGCATGTAAGCAGCAGCAATAAATGGGCTTTTCAGCTGATAGAAAAGTGGTTAAGTGTAGGGGAGGAATGCTGTGCGCAGGCAAGTCCAGCCAGTGCTGAGGGCGTTCCTCACAGCCAGTGCTGGCGCTAGGACAGTCAGTTGTAACATCATCACTTCTCTTAAAGGAAAGCAAGCTGGTAGTTGTGGTTCATTCTCAAGGGAGAGGGATAGGATCCTGTGCTGCAGGCAGATGGTGCTGGCTCTGAGTGACTGTCTCAGGGTGCCATCAGTCCTGCCTTCCTGCGGCCTGGAATGTGCTGCCTGGGGAGATCGGGAGCAAGGCAGAGTGGGACAGAGGGGCTGTTGCCATAGCTGTCAATATCTTGGGCTGCATGCGAGTTGAAGTGAGGATCTGCAGGCCCTTGAGGCTCAACTGCGTTGTAGCAGTTGTCATGGTAAGAGACAGACCTGCTTTCTCTGTGGATTTCTCCCCCACAACTCCAGTGGCTGCATATCAATTTATTGCTGCTGGAATTCTCCAGGTACAGTGGCTCATACAATGCTTAGCGCACGGTTCTCTCTACGGTAGCTACGCCCTATCAGTTCTGGAAGGCACAATTCTCTTCCCCAGCTACATCACACTCTTGATACTATATCTGCCTCTGTACTCCCTGACAGGAGTAGACGCTCCACTCTCCCAGAACAGACATGGATGCGTGGGGGTGGACATTGAGTGTGGGCTGCAGAGTGCAAGGAACCGAGAATCCAAACGGCCCTGCTGCCCACTGCCTTCTGTACAACCAAGCCAGAGCCGTGCTTCCCTAGTGGAGAGATCATTGCCATGCCTTGGACAAGGGAGAGCCCAGGGAAGCTTTCCTGGTCCTCACTTTGCTCCCAGTCTCTGATGGCTGCCCTGGGCCACGCGTGCAGTGAGATCCAGTGGGTTTGGCCCAGTACGCAGACCAGCCAGAGTGCGGTAAGTGCAGGCTTGGCTGAAGCAGTGAAGCTTTCTGGCAAGAGATAAAGGATGTGAGAAGGGGAGAGTGGCTGCCCAGGTAACCCTTGCCATCTGCTGCAATTAAGCTGAAGCTAATGAGGCATCAGTTCAGGAGGAGCAGATAGCTGAGGAAGGAAGGATCCCTAGGTTAACTGAGCAAACGTGACAGACATCAGACGCGTGTGAAAACTTCTCCAACCCTGCAAGAGGGCAGCCACTGGAGCTCAGCCTTCGGCAGGAGGGCTCTGAGTGCACAGTGCTGCCTCTCCTCCATAGCCAAGCCTCCTGCTCTCCAGCCGGCCTCGAGCAGGGCAGCAGGAGCAGCTTGGATCTGCTTCCTCTGCACTTCAGGGACACTCCTGTTAAGCAAGGGAAAAAAAAGCAGCAGCTGTTTGCCTACAGGTTCCCATTTCCTTCAAACTGTAGAATCAGTCTTTTGATGTAAGACAGCTTCTGGTGGAGGTATTCACAGCACTACTTCTCCTGCTGGTAGCTGGGATAAGTCTGGAGGGGGAAAAAATGTATGTAAAGATCAGCTCCAGCATGGAACCTGGTCCATGCCCCACATCCACACTCACCTTCTTGAGGTGGCTGTACGCATGCATGATTGTGGCTTCAAGCACCTGCAACCCAGATGTGGCAGATGAGCAGAACTGGAGTGTGGCTGCATCATGCTCCAGGTCCCCCGCTTGCCTTGTATTCCTCCGTTCCTTGTCTCAACATCTTCATTTTGGCTCCCAGCTGAATGAATCTGTGGCTCAAGTTCCCAATGCGAGAGTGCAGACAGCGGTATTCAGTGTAGTCTGCGCTAAATGCTGCCTCGTAGGCTCTGCACTGCTCTTCTGAGCAGATGGTAGGGTATTTCCTGCAGCAACCAGGAGGAGTTGGTTCTCCCTGGGCCTGCAGGACCTGGCTAGCAGAGCAGAGCCCTTGCTCTGGGGGCACTGGCAGTGCCACAGCCCTTGGCATGAGGGGCAGCAAGCCAACTGGGCTGTGATTGAGGCTTGGAGCCTGTTCTTTAGCTGCCGTTAGAGGGGAAGCAGCAGAGCTCCTCTCAGCCCAGCCACTGCATGGGGCTGTGCCAAATCCCACTGAGCACCAGGAAGCCCCTTGTCAGCGAGTGCCAAGCTGTCTTACTGCAAGTAATCTGGGATCTCTGCTAAGGAGGAGCCGCAAGGCTGAGACCTGGTATCGGGCAATGAGCAGGAGGTCAGGAGGGTTAAAGGTCTCTGGAGCACTTCTCTGCCAGAACCTGTCCCCCACGGGCTCACACAAGGCCCCTTTCCTGAAGTGGAGCCTGCAGTTGCTCTGCTCTGGTGGGCACAGACCCAGTGGGGAGACCCCAGGTCTCTGTGTCCTTGGTGAGCACAGCAGGGTGGGCATGCGGCAGCAATCTCGCACCACAGTGATTGCTGCAGCCAGCACCCCCGCCTCACCCAGCACCACTGGGCACAGGGGCTGCAGCAGTGATGGACCCAGGCTTGTGCCATCCCATTTACCTTGGCCTCTGAGCCAAATACCTCCCTGCTTGCCGTGAGTCCCATTCTGGGTCACAACCTCCTCCCTAGGCACCCTGGGGTCTGGGGCAGCTTCTGCCACGTGAACTGGCTGTGCTGAGCCCCCTGGGGCTGGGACTCTGTCCTCGTGCCCAGGCAGCCCCTCACCACTGGGGATGGGGAGGTGCTGCTCTGGGCGCAGGTTGCTCTCCTGCCAGGAATCACCTGCCTCCTCCTTGCTCTCTGAGCTCTCCAGCCCTGCAGCATAGCTGCCAGGCAGCAGAGATGCATCGTGGTGCTGCTTCTCTGAGCCAGGGCTGGATGCTGGGACCTCTTGCTCACTCTTGCATCTGAGAAATCCAGGCGCTTCTGAAAGACAAACTCACTCTGCCACAGGCCTGTCCTGGTGTCTGGTGCTGGAAGCTGGTGCTGAGGGAACCCCACCAGCTCCAGCCCAGGGTTGCTGTATTGCTCGCTCCATGTCGGTGCTGAAGCACCCATCCCCTGCTGTGGCACCGTGCTCAGGACACAAGGCAGGGGCAGAGAGCCCTGGAGCATTTAGGCTGGGGACAAAGAGGGCTTTCCTGGGAAAGAGGCACAGGGAGAAGACAACTAATGCCTTTGGGAAAGAGCTGTGCTGAACCAGGCTCTCCCCACACACGAGGACCTTGCTACCAGAGCCCCCAAGCACTTACCACCCCCAGAAGGTTCCTGCTGGGGGCCTGCGGGGAGCCGTGCTCCAGAGGCTGCTGCAGAGGCGCCAGGAAGGACGAGGCTGAGGGTCTGACAGGAGCAGAGACCAAGGCTGGGAAAGCGTCTCCCGACACCCGGTGCCAGGGCAGCAGAGGGGAGGGTCCAGTCTTACCCAAAGGGTGCCGAGTACCCGGAATGAACACACCGTGCCCACAGCCGGACCCTGGCAGCGACCAAGCACCCCCAGACCTCACTCCCCTCACTGTGGCTGCCCTGGAGCCCCCATCTACCTGCGCTGCAGCCGCTCCCAAGCTGTGTTCCCTCGCCTGTCGTCCCGCTCCTGTCCCCCCAGGATTCCCCTCACGCCGCAGCAGGCAGTGGGGTCCAGCTCTGTGTCCTGGGGGATGCAGCAGGGTGGGTCTGTGGCAGTGCTCCCGCACAGGAGCAGGTGGCACAGCTGCCATCCTCACTTCATCCAGTACTGCCGGCAGCTGTGCCCTGCCAGGCCTGCACAACGGTGGCTCCTCCAGCCACTCGGGCTCCTGATGGGCTGCAGGCCCCAGAGCTGGACTTGGCTTGGAAGAGAAGCCCTGGCGCTGGCTGCCGCTGGCCTGGCCCGTGTGTGCTCAGGGCCATGGCACACACTCCAAGCTGCCCCACGGCTTGTCCTGGCTGCAGCAGGAGATGGAGAAGACAAAGACGCGTGGGGGGTCCCAGGGCCCCCCGGCACCGTTAGGAACTGCCAGTGGGATGGTCTGTCAGGGCTACATCTGCCCTGAGCCTCCTGCACCCCCCCGGGATGCTGCCCCAGGTCCCTTCAGCTCTGGCCCAAGGGGACCCAGTTTCTCCCAGTCTCCCCACTCCCTGGATGCCCCTAGTTCCTCCCAGTCTTCCCACTCCCTGGATTCCCCCAGTTCCTCCAAGTCCCCCCACTCCTCGTTCCTTCCCAGTCTCCCCACTCCCCAGCCCTCCCGGTCCTCCGGTCCCCACCCGTTACCCCGCTCAAACTCTGGCTGCCCTGGAAAGCGATCACGGGCCCCGGCCGCCCCTGCAAGAAGAGCGAGTGCGCTGAGTCCCTCCCGGACCCCCGGTTCCCCCCGGTTCCTCGGTTGCCCCGGCTGCACCTCTCGCCGCCCACAGCTCCGCAGCGCCCGCGACGCCGAGAGCAGCACGTGCAGGAGGCTCAGCCGGGGACCCGCCCCGCGGCATCGCCGGGAGTGCGGGGCAGCGATGGGGCAGGCGGAGCCGGTGCCGGGGCAGCGACGGGCTGGTCCAGTCCCGAGGGCAGAGGCGGGAACCCCGCGGCAGGGCCGGTCTGATCCGTCTATTTTTGCCGCCGGGCCCCGCTAATCCGCTGAGCCGCTTCCCGGCGTTAGGTAACCGCGGGATGCGCTCGGTGCGGGCTGCGGACCGCGGGCCGAGCCCCGGGGGTCCCGGTGGCGGCGGGGCATGGCGGGGCCCGAGCCCGGCGAGGCCCCGGGGCGGGCGGCGGAGCCCGGGGGGCGGCGGGTGCGGTTCCGCCTGCCCCCCACCGCCATCCCGCCGCCGTCGGGGCGCGAGCAGGAGCGGCTTTTCTACCGGCGTCTGGAGGCTCTAGTGGCGACGGGGCCCGGGGGCTTCTCGCCGCTCTTCGCCGCCGACTGCTGGAGCGACCTGACGGGTGAGCGCGCGGGGAGCGGGGCCACCGGGATCCCGGATGCGCTTGAAGCACCGGAGGCCTCAGGGTTCTGGGGGTGTCAGAGCGGCTTAGAGCACCGGGGGCAACTCGGAGTCCCGGGGAGCTCAGAGCACCGGGGGGGTTAGGGTCCCGGGGTGGCTTAGGGCACGGGCAGTGCCGGGGGGGCTGAGGCTCCTGGGGGTCCCTGGGGACTCGGGGGGGTTTCAGGGCACTGGCGGTCCCGGGAGGGCTCAGAGCACCGAGGGGGCTCCGTGCACCGGCGGTCCCGACGGTCTGAGTGCCGTTGCGGCCCGCAGAGGACCGGCTGCTGCGGAAGCTTGTGGTGCAGGAGGGGCCGGAGGGTCCGCGGCCCCGGCCGGGGCAGGAGGTGTCGGTGAAGGTGCTGGGCGCCCTGGAGGACGGCGCACTGGTGGAGCGGGACCCGCGGCTCAGCTTCGTGCCGGGACACGGCGACGTGGTGCAGGTCGGTGTCTGGCGGGGCCGCCTCCCCGGTGCTGCCTCCCCCGTCCGGTGACCCCCCGCCGTGTCCCCCCCGCAGGCCCTGGAGCTCGGCGTCCCCACCATGCGGCCAGGGGAGGTCGCCCTCTTCCTCGCCGCCTTCCCCTACTGCTACGGCCGCCTGGGCAGGTAGGGCGGGCCGGTCCCGGGGCGGGTTGGTCTGCGGGTCCCGGGTCAGGGCGGGGGGCTCCTCGGGTCCCGGGGCTGGGCGAGGAGTCCGCGGGTCCCGGTGCAGGCCGCGCCGTGCCCGCAGGGAGCCCGACGTGCCACCCGAGGCGCCGCTGCTGTGGGAGGTGACGCTGCTGGAGGTTCGGGACCCGGCCCCGCAGCCGCCGCCCGCTGCCCGCCTGCGGCTCGCCGGGCAGCGCCGGGAGCGGGGCAACTTCCACTTCGGGAGGGGCGACTTCGCGGCCGCGCTGCGCTCCTACCGGCTCGCCATCAGCGCCCTCGACGGGACCGACGACGGTGAGAGCGGGGGGGGAGGGGGTTGGCACCGGGGCGGCGGGGCCGTCGAGGGCGCTGAGCCCGCGCCCATCCCGCAGCGTCCCCGGAGGACGAGGAGCTGCGGGAGCAGCGCGTCAAGTGCCTCAACAACTGCGCGGCCGCCGCGCTGAAGCTGGACCGGGAGGACGAGGCACTGGCGGCCTGCGACGCCGCGCTCCGCATCAGCCCCGACAACGGGCGGGCGCTGCTCCGCCGGGGGCAGGTGGGACCCGCACCGGCCCCGCGCGGCCCCGCACCGCCTCGCCAGTCGCTATCGCCCGCTCCTCTCCCGGCAGCTGCTGGCGCGGCGGGGCCGGGACGCGGAGGCTGCCCTCGACCTACGGCGAGCCCTGCAGCTGGACCCCGCCAGCAAGGTGCGGGGCGCGCGGGGCCGAGGACCGGACACCGGGACCGTCGGGGGTCCCGCAGGAGCCGGGCACGGGGGATTCCGGGGTCCCCCGAGGCCCGGCCCCCGCAGCCCTCCCTCCTGCAGGTGATCCACGCCGAGCTGTCGCGGCTGGTGAAGCGCCGGAGCGCCCCGCAGGAGCCGAGCCCCGGGTGCGTGGGGGCCGGGTGCGGGGAGCCCCCCGATCGAGGAGAGAAGCTGCGGGGCCGCCGCGTCTCCGGGCACCGCACCACCCCCCTCCCTACACACTGGCTTCCCACACCGACTCCCGCCCCGCTGGGTGCTCGTGCGCCGCCCCCCCCGCTCTCCCCCCCCCCCCAGTCCTCCTCCACTCCCGCACAACCACACCCGCACTGCCCCCGCCCCCTCGCTCGCCCCGCCCCTCGGTCTGACGTCACCCCCTGGCTCGCCCCCCTCTCCGCGCATGCGCCGCAGGTTCCGCTTTCTCTCCCCGCGGGCGGTGCGGCGGCCGTAGCCGCGGGCCAATCAGGCGGGGCGGAGCGGGGCCGGGGACCAATGGAATCGCGGCGAGGGCGGGCCCTGCGCGGCGATTGGCTGCGGCGTGCGCTAAAAGCGCGGGGCGGGGCGAGGCCCGGTCCGGGGGGTGCAGTGCGGGACGTGGCGGCGGAGCGGAGGGTGGGAGGCAGCGGCGCCATGACCCGTGAGCGCGGGCCGGGGGGCGCGCCGGGACCCCCGGGGGGGCGTGCCGGGGGGGAGAGGCGGAGCCGGGAGCGCGGGGCGGGGACCGGGACCGGGGTTCGCCGGGCCGCGGGGCCGATGCCCGGTGCCCCCTCCCCGGCCCGTCGTGACGCGGCGGCGGCGCCGTTGCAGGCGGCAACCAGCGCGAACTGGCGCGGCAGAAGAACCTGAAGAAGCAGAGCGACTCGGGCAAGGGCAAGCGGCGGGACGACGGGCTTTCGGCCGCGGCCCGCAAGCAGAGGTGAGCGCGGGGCCGGCCCCGCTGCCCCCGCACCGCCCCCCGCTCCCCCCCATCCCCCCCGGGGTGGCGGCGCCGGTTCCGCTGCCAGCCCGGGGCTCGCGCTCTCCGCAGGGACTCGGAGATCATGCAGCAGAAGCAGAAGAAAGCAGACGAGAAGAAGGAGGGTGCCAAGTAGCCGGGGCCGGCGGGATGCGCAGCGCGGCCTCGGGGACGGGACCCCCGCCGGCGCCCTCATTGGCGCCCGGTGCGAGCCCCGGTGGCGGCTCCTATTAAATTAGCTCGTGGAGGCCCCGGTCTGCTCCCTGCGTGCCGGGAGGGATGGCTACCGGGGGCCAGGGCGGACAGGATGCGTCCCTCGTGGGGGCTGCCGGGGGTGGGAACCGGGGTGGCACCGAGTGTGGGCCCCGAGGTGGAGGGAGGGCGAGCGGCCTGAGCGGGGACTGGGGGCCCGAGACGAGAAAGCGGGAAGGGATTGTGCTGAGGGGGCTGGGTGGGGCAGAGGGATGGAAGGTGATGCACACCTAGGGATGGGGCAGCTGCTGCAGCCAGTGGGATCATAGAATCACCAAATTGGAAAAGCCTCACCGAATCATTGAGTCCAACCATTCCTATCAATCACTAAGCCATGTCCCTAAGCACCTCATCCACCCATCCCTTAGACACTTCCAGGGAGGGTGACTCAACCCTCTGTTCCAATGCCCAATGACCCTTTCCATGAAAATTTTTTTCCTAATGTTCAGCCTAAACCTCCCCTGGCAGAGCTTGAGGCCATTCCCACTCATCCTATCCCCTGGGAGAAGAGGCCAGCACCCTCCTCTCCAGAACCTCCTTTCAGGTAATTGTAGAGAGCAGTGAGGTCTCCCCTCAGCCTCCTCTTCTCCAAGCTAAACAACCCCAGCTCTCTCAGCTGCTTCTCGTAAGGCTTGTTCTCCAGCCTTCTCACAGGAGCTGAAGCAGGACGAAGCTGCTGGCACGGTCGGAGCTGTGAATCGTTCATGGGAAGCACACAAAGCCGGCAGCTGCCCTTCTGCACTAGGCCCAGCAGCAGCAGCGTGGAGCTGCCAGGAAAGTCCAGTCTGGTGCTGTGGCCTTTGCGGTGCCCCATCGTCCTCCTCGCTTCCCTGCAGGATCCAGAGCAGCAGCAGCAGCCAGGCCCTGAGCAGTGGCATCAGCTGGTCCCTCTGCCCCAGTGGGATGGAGCCTGGAGCTGCTGCAGTCCCTGTGCCTTCCGGAGCTAGATGCTGTGACAGGCAGGGCTCCTTGCCAGGCGAGATGCATCACAGCCTCCACCATGTAGTGCTGCCCTCGATGCTGGTCCTGCAGTACGGGGAGCTGCAGGCCTGGGCTGCAGTGGGTGCGTGCTCGGCCCTGGGTGCTGCGGAGCCCTGCCGCCTCTAGGAGGCTGGACCACGGGTCCACCTTGTCGCCCACCAGCAGGAGCAGCAGTGGCCCCTCGGTGGCCTGTGGGAGGGGGAGGTCAGGGTCCCTGCAGCCTCCAACCATCCCTCGTCTGGGAGCCATGGAGCTCTGCCCCACACACCAGCTGCCTCCTCTCACACCTACACTGTGCCTGGGAGAAGAGTGCAGTTCCAGATCCGACACAAACACCAGCAAAACCAAAAAGGGAGGGAAGCACCCTCACTGCTCCAGAAGGTGGCCCTATGCCTTGCTTAGCGAGCAGCCCAGCTCCCTCCTGTCTGCCTTCTGCTTCTTGAGGGAGCCATTTGCGGATGCCACTCAGGGAGCTGGTGCAGAGGAGCAGGATGCTGTGGGCTTTGTGGAAGTAGGACAGGGCGATGCTCTGGAGCTGGGGGTGTCACTGCTGCTGGGTCAGTGACTGCCAGGCTGTGGGGCCGCTGATGGAGCCAGACTCAGTTCCTGCCCACTCACCTCTCTGGCCAGCTGTATCCCAGGTCTGGAATGTATTTTGCTCTCTGTACACCAGCAGCTGTGTTATCTGGAAGTCCACCCCTGCCTTGCAGGACAGTCAGGTGCTGCCTCTGCCCTGGCCTGAGTGCCTGGGGTGTTGGGGGGAGGCTCTGAGGGTGTGTGGGGTGCTGGAGGGGGAATCTGGAGGTGCAGGTGGGTACCCCTGAGGTGCTGAGGGCCTCCAGGGGGGCTGGACACATGTTAGTACTTGTTCAGGCAGAGGTGCAGAAGGCTGGGTTTGCCTGTGCTTCTATCAGTGGCAGCCACGGGGCAGGAGGTGTGTGGTCCCCTTGCACTGCTGCTGAGATGAGGGGCACCGGGAGCCAGGGTGAGCCCTGGTTCCTCCTAGCCTAGCCCTTTGCAACGAATGGGGAGTTGCTATTCACATCCAGCACGAAGGCAGGAAGCTTCCTCTTGCCAAAGCACCTGGTGGAGCGGCAGGGTCCCTCTGCCTCACTCACTGCACGGTGACAGATGCCACGGTGAGGGGGCCTCAGCCCAGGAGCAGGTGGTGTAGGGGTTCATGCCCCCCATACTGTGCCACAGGGCAGTACTCAGGGAGGGGGTCCCGTAGCTGGCACCGCCCCTTGCCCTGCATCGGTCACTGCTGCAGGGGGAGAAGGCATCCAGTGCAGGCAGGGGTAAGGCTGGCTGCTCTAGAGCTTATGTGGGAGCGAGAGTGCCAGCAGCAGCCCCTGAGCTGCATCTGCCTGAGCCAGGGTACAGGCAGGCAGGCAAGAGCAGCTGACTCAGCCAGCACTCGGTGTCCCTGCCAGCACCTGTGTCCCTACAGGCTCTGCTGGATCCGAGTCCCAGCCCCCCCAATCCTACTGCAGGGCTCAGCGCCTGCAGGCCCATGCGAGCAGAGCAGCAGCGTCAAGTGCAGGCAGCTGTGGCTCACACAGAGGGTTCTGGTCCTGGCGGAGGGAGCAGCACGAGGCTCGCAGGCAGCGGGGACCAACCACGCAGCAGTGGTGCTCCCGGGCCAGGGCCCCCTCCTTGGCTTCTCCTGCTCCCCTGCAGCTCAGGCGTTCTGCAGCATCCTGACGTCACTGGCAAACGTCGGCTTCTCCACCACCGGCTTCTGCAGGGCCAGCTGCTCCCTGCAGGGCTGCAGCATCTGCGTGGTAGGGCTCCCCACCCTGGGTAGCACAGGGGCCACCTATGCCCCTGGGCACCCCACGCCCTGCAACAGCCGGGGACCCTCAGAGATGCTCAGCAGCAGTGGGGCCTGGAGGGATGTGCTGGCAGTTCCAGGCAGGTGTGGCTGCTGGCGCTCCTACTTGTCCCTCCTCTCGGGCAGGGTCACCCTGAAGGCACCCTTGGCCGTGACTGCTGCATAGATGGGACTGGTGCTGGGGTTCTCCAGGCACCTCTGTGCCCAGCGTTGCAGATGCCTGGGCAGACAGCACAGGCTCAGATCAGAGTTTTATGTAAAAATGTATTCAAGGAGGTATTTACAGCGAGTGCCACACTGGCAGGTGAACTGAGAGGCGGAGGCTGCCAGGGCAGAGCCCAGCTCCCATCAGTGGTCCCAGGCTGGGTACCCACCATCCACTTGCTCTGGCTCAGCGTGGGAGCAGTGTCCCTGGGGAGCCCCTACCTCCTGGGCCCCCCCAGGCTCCCAGATGCCACCATCTTCTGGAACTAGGGGTCAGGGGCAGCCAGCGTGGCTTGGGCACGGGTGCAGGGCATGGCACGGCCATCCCCAGCTGCTGCCATGCAGGGCCAGGCACAATCCATTCCCGCGGGGACTATGTGGAGACGCTGATGCGCTGCGGGGCGCGTCGTCGCCGCACGATGCGCAGCACTGGGCTGTTGCGCCGGTGCTGGCGGGAGCCAGGGAGGCAGAGGGGGCTCAGCAGCAGCCACAGGTAGAGGAGGACGCAGGCCCAGCACGAGGACACCTTCACCCAGAAGGTCGACCAGCTGCCATGCGTGAAGGTGGTCTCCAGCACCGCATCCTCGTAGCTGGTGGGAGAGAGCAGGCGTTGGGTGTCCAAGAGACGCTGACACAGGGGATCTCACCACCCACTGTAGCCTCCAAGTCACCACATGTCACAGGAGGTGTGTTTCCCTGGGCATTTCCCACCTGCCACGGAGCCCCCTACCCCACAGAACCCAGTGTGTCTTGCTGCAGCACAGGGCTGCTCTTGGCAGGGGCTGCTGGTCAGAGGGTGCAGAGTCATGTAGTTCCCTGGCAGGTGCCAGCTCAGTGACACCAGCACAGCCCAGAGCAGAGGGCCGGGGAGAAGGGCAAAGCAGCAGCCTGAGCATGCCTGGGGAGCGATTGGGTTGGGGCTGGCAGGGTGACATTGCTGGCAGGGCTGCAGTCCCAGCAGGCAGCTGCCAAGAGGGAAGGGGAGCAGCGCGGGTCCCCACCTGAACCAGTTGGTGAGGGTCATCATGACGTAGAGCGAGGCAAGGAAGAAGACGAAGTGGAAGGCTGAGTAGCTGTAGACCACCCGCTCTTGCTCATCCTGGACCATGCATTGTCCCCCGTCGGTCTCCTCCGCTTGCTCACCTGCTTGCTCAGTGCCTGGGGGAGCACAGGAACACTGCAGCTCCCACACTCCCTCCTGGTTGACACCCCTGGGCTGGTTCACAATGCCCACGGGTGCGTGTTACTGCGGGCTCTGCCCTGCACTCACCTCTCAGCTCCTCCTCCATCTTCTCGGGGCAGCAGAAGCAGCAGGAGGGTTTCTGCAGAGAGGGAGCGGGTGCACTGGCAATGCCTGCTGGGGCAGGGCAGCCTGACCCCATGGCTGCCACTGCTGGGCTCAGCCCCACTGCAGGATGCAGCCCTGCCTGGCTCCAAGGAGCTGTCACAGATGGGGATGTGCTGTGGGAAGCCCCTTGCCCTGGGATGGCGACAAATCTGCCCTTGCCCTGGGATGGGGATGTGGGAAGGCTGGGGACAGCAGGCTTGTGGTGCCTGTGGCAGGAGGACACAGATTGCAGCTGGAGAGGGGGCAGCATTTGTACTCACTTTAAACTCAAAGCTGTAGACTTTGACCATCCAGAAGGGCCCAAAGATTTCAGCGAGGTAGGAGGCTTCATTGCTGCACCCAGGAGAGAGGCAGAAAGCATAAAACAGGCATCCACTGCCCTGTGCCAGGCCCTGAGCCTGCCCCATGGATCTGACACAGTGGCAGAAGCCCTGTCAATGCTGGGGTCACCATGCTGCTCCTGCTCATCTGCAGATCATAGAATGGTTTGAATTGGAAGGAACCTCAAACATCATCTAATTCCAACCCCCTGCCATGGGCAGGGACACCTCCCACTGGATAAGGGTCTCTCAGCCCCATCCAACTTGGCCTTGAACCTCTCCAGGGATGGGGCAGCCACAGCTTCCCTGGGCAACCTGGGCCAGAGCCTCCCCACCCTCATTGTGAAGAAATTCCTCCTTATGTCCAGTCTAAATCTGCCCCTCTCCAATGTAAAGCTGTTCCCCTCATCCTATCACTCCATGCCTTTATTAAAAAAATCCCTCTCTAGCTTTCTTGTAGCCCTTTCAGTACTGGAGGCTGGTCTAACGCCTCCATGGAGCCTTCTCTTCTCCAGGCTGAACAACCCCAACTCTCTCAGCCTGTTCTCATACAGGAGGTGCTCCAGCCCTTGGATCATCCTTGTAGCCTCCTCTGGACCCGTTGCAACAGCTCCATATCCTTCTTATGTTGAGGATTCCAGAACTGGACACAGGACTCCAGGTGAGGTCTCACAAGAGAGGAATAGAGAGGCAGAACCCCCTCCCTCGCTCTACTGGCCACGCTTCTTTTGATGCAGCCCAGGATGGGTTTGGCTTTCTGAGCTGTGAGCGCACGTTGCTGGCTCATGTCGAGCTTCTCATCAATCACCAGTCAGACCCCCTGCCATCCCTTGGGACATCCCCTGGGGACAGAATGCCCGTGCGGTGCCCGTCTTGCTGGCTGTGCCCAAGGGGATGGTGCTGCGGGTGCCCTGCCCACCCCGCGCCACTGGCACACGCACCATGCAAAGAGCACACAGGCGTACATGATGGCAGCCCCCAGGACAGCAACTGTGGTGTCCTCTGTCTGCATATCGTCCTGCTGGATGCCCGGGAAGCAGACGGTGAGGTTCTGCCCCTTGTAGAGCACTGCAGGAAGGTGGAGGTGAGACGGGCACACACCCCGGCCAAGGGCTGCTTGCCACAGGCGGGAGCAC
Source organism: Clamator glandarius (assembly GCA_033459285.1). NCBI lineage: Eukaryota > Metazoa > Chordata > Aves > Cuculiformes > Cuculidae > Clamator > Clamator glandarius. The sequence goes on from JAUNZM010000240.1 coordinate 844,195, forward strand.
CCACCTCGCTCTGGGGGACGGCTGGACAGAGCGGAGAAGGTGAGGTACATCACGTAGCAGCTGATGATGGAGGACTGCAGCAGCCCCGACCGCGGCTGCTCTGCAAGGTGGGGATTAGAGGCGTCACTGGAGCCCCAGGATCACCAGGAGCTGGCGGATGGGCTCCACATGGGCCTCTCGCAGCCATTTCCCACTGTTCCGCTGCCCAAGGCACTGGGCCAGCTTAGGAGGGGCGCCGAGTCCTCCCCAGGCACCCAAGTGCTTGCCTGGAACTGGGAGCCCAACCCTGAGACACAGCCAGCCCTGCAACGCGATGGCCCATGTTGTGCCATCTGTGCCCCGTGGTACTCACTGAGCCGCACACAGGGCGTGATGGAGAGGAAGGACATGATGCCACAGAGGCTGCCATTGACGGTGAGTAGCGCCTTGTTGAGGTGGCAGGCCGCCGGGTGGGTGTAGTACTTGTAGAGGAAGGAGAAGGCAGCAGAGGCAAGGGTGTAGAAGGTCGCCGTGGCCAGCAGCACGGCCAGGTACCAGCGCTTGTCCTGCGAGGCGCCGGTCAGCCTGTAGGAAAGTGGGTGAGAGGTGGCAGCGGGCAGGCACCCACCTGGCACCGCAGCACTCACCAGTTCTTGTTCCACGTGTGCGCGAAGGCGGTGATCAGCACCAGCTGGATGAGGATGAAGGCGAAGCCCCCGCAGATGCCTGTGTAGTGCCAGGCTGCGGGGAGAGGGCAGCACGGGGCTGGCACAGGGGGTGCGAGGGGCCAGCCCCGCAGCCACCAGCACAGGCAGGGTGGGGGATGCACCTTGGATGAAGCCCTCCTCGGGGATGAAGAAGCTGGCGGCACAGAACCCCACTAGCACCAGCAGCTTCAGGAGCCAGAATCTGCGGGGCAGCGAGCATCAGGGAGACAGAGCCTCCAGCAGCACCTAGCAGCCCCCAGCAGCCCCCAGCAGCCCGCAGCCCCGTACCTATTGTGGAGCTGAGCACGGCAGTCGGTGCTGGAGTGGACATTGAGGAGCAGGGCAGCCTGCAGCAGGTGGAAGCAAGAGGTGCCGAAGCAGACACGGTACACGGCCGAGGAGCCCACCAGCCGCTCACAGTCCGTGCCCCCTGGCAGGTGTTCACACAGCACGGCAGCAAAGGGCAGCTGCAGGCACAGTGAGTGACAGGACAGCACCCCAGGGTGCACATAGCATCCAGCACTCCTGGACTCCAAACATTCCTGGACTCCCAACACTCCCAGCATTCCTAATATCTTCTCCACAACTAGGACCCCAGGATTTCCAGCACTGGACAAGTCCTCATCTTTGGTACCCTCAGCACCCCTCCCCCCTTGGCAGCACCAGCATCCTCAGCTCGCCCAGCAGCTCTGTTACCCCCAGTATCCCCAGCCTCCCAGTGCTCCTGGCTTCCCTGGCAATTCTGGCACCCCCAGTGCCTCTGGGACCCCTAGTACACCCCGTGCCTCTGGGGCCCTCATCATCCCAGCACCCCCCAGCACCCGGTATGTCGCAGCTCCTGCCGTCACCTTCTCCCGGACAGCCTGGGCCACGGTGCGGGATAGCATGAGGCAGCACACGGCAGAGGCCAGGACGTGCAGGAGCGTGTAGAGGATGCGAGTGCCCGTGGACACGCGGAGCCCGTAGCAGCAGCCACAGCCACCAATGCAGCACAGCTGAGGGGAGCACGGTCAGCAAGGACCCAGGGTCCAGAGCTGCCCCCAGCACGACTGGGCACCCCCTCTTGGGCCACCCATCCCCAGCCCACCGGTGCCCTCAGCCCCACCTGGCAGAGCAGCGAGTGCAGGAGGCGGCCGGGCGCCCGTGTGCCAGCCATGGCCCAGCTCAGCTCCGCTTGGCCCCGCTGCCCTGATGGGATTAGGGGGATTGTCAGCTTGGCCCGCCCTGCCATCTGCTCACCGTCACCTCTGGCAGGCACCATCAGGGAGCTCTGCGGGGAGGGACTCCTGCCCATGGGCACCTCTGCCTGGGACCCTGGCCCCTCACTGGGCAGGATGAGGCCATGGCAGCCAGTGTGGGCACGGGGGTACATGGCTTCTGCGGGGTGCCACAACCTGTGTGGCAATCATTAGGTTGGAAAAGATGTTTGAGATCATCAGCTCCAACCATCCTGTCCACTACTAAGTCACGTCCACAAGCACCTCCACAAGCACCTCCACTACCGCCTTTTAAAACCCTCCAGGGATGGTGACTCCACCATCTCCCTGGGCAGCCTCTGCCAGTGCCCAAAAACCCTTTCTGGAAAGAATTTTTTCCTTATGTCCAATCTAAACTTCCCCTGGTGCAGCTTGAGGCCTTTTCATCTTGTGCTATCACCCATCACTTGAGAGGAGACTAACACCCACCTCTCTGCAATTTCCCTCTAGGTAGTTGTAGAGAGCAATGTCTCCCCTCAGCCTCCTCTTCTCCAGGCTAAACAACCCCAGCTCTCTCAGCCACTCCTCATAAGGCCTGTTCTCCAGCCCCTTCACCAGTTTCATCGCTCTTCTCTGGACTAGCTCCAGGACCTCAATGTCTTTCTCGTACTGAGGGGCCCAAAACTGAACCCAGGATTCGAGGTGCAGCCTCCCCGGTGCTGAGTACAGAGGGAGAATAACCTCCCTGGACCTACTGGCCACGCTGTTTCTGATCCAAGCCAAGATGCCATTGGCCTCCTGGGCCACTGCTGGCTCATGTTCAGCCGCTGCCACGCAGCGCCCCCGGGAGCGGCCGGTCCCCATTCCGGGGGTTGCGGGGGCGGGTCGGACACTTCCGGCGGGCGCACGCGGCCGGAAGCGCGGCGCGATGGCGGCGGAGGGGGATGTGGAGCTGGAGTTGGAGACGGAGCCGAATGGCGGCGGCGGCGGGGACGGGGCGGGCGGGCGCGCCGCCGAGAAGCCGCGGAAACACGACAGCGGCGCCGCCGACCTGGAGCGCGTCACCGACTACGCCGAGGAAAAGGAGATCCAGAGCTCCAACCTCGAGACGGTGCGGGACCGGCAGCGGAGCAGCGGCACCGGCGGGAGGGGAGCGGGGAGGAGGAGAGGAACTGGGCGGTGGGGAACGGGACTAGGACCAGCAGGAGCAGCGACACCGGCTGGAACGGGACCGACACCGGGGCAGCGGCACCGGCGGGACCGGGCGGAGGGGAGCATTGGGGAAGCAGGCCCGTCGCCGGGGGAGGAGCGGGCAGGGCAAGCGCCGGGCCCTGGGCCCCTCGCCGCCCGCCCAGTGACCACCCTCGTCCCGGCAGGCCATGTCGGTGATCGGAGACCGGAGGTCGAGGGAGCAGAAGGCAAAGCAGGAGAGGTAACGGACGTGCTCACTCGGGGCGACCAGTAAACCGGGGGAGGCCCTGCCGGTCAGCGGGGGAGCTGCCAATCAGCGGGGGAGGCAGCCGGTACACCAGGAATTTGTCCGTCTCTGCTGCAGGGAGAAGGAGCTGGCAAAAGTGACCATCAAGAAGGAGGACCTGGAGCTGATTGTGAGTAGAGGGGCACGTGGGGCTGGTGGTGGTGTGCCCCCTCCTCTCCAGTCCTGTCCCATCCCACAGCTCAGCCGTGCCCCATCCCATCCCCTGGCACAGCCGCAGCCTGTTCCCGTCCTGCCTGTTGCGCTGGGGCCTGCTGGGTGCACGGGGGCTGGCTGGTCTTGCTGCCCCAGCCTCATCCCATCCCACCGCCCACACCGTTCCCTGAGTGCGGCTGTTTCTCTGCAGATGAATGAGATGGAGATCTCACGGGCAGCAGCAGAGCGCAGCCTGCGGGAGCACATGGGGAACGTGGTGGAGGCGCTCATCACCCTCACCAACTGAGTGTCAGGATGGCTGTATGCACGGCTGCCACTTGCTGTTCTCGCTTCCCAATAAAAGCACCGGTGTGGTCCCTGTGGCTTCAGTTGTGGCCCCTGCCCTGTGGTGCTGAACACAGCCCAGGCTAGGGGAAGACACACGGCATTGTGCCAGCACATCCTGACAGGAGCGGGGTGTGGTGACTTGCCCGAGTGCCAAGATGCCACGCTGTCCCTGCTTTTATTAACCACGGTGCAGGCAGCTGCCCAGCAGGGCAGGGATCCTCTCTCACCTCTCTGGGGATCTGCAGCCCTGCATCTGAGGGTGCAGTGCCAAGAATCATAGAATCACCAGGTTGGAAAGACTCATCAGATCATCGAGTCCAACCATAACGAGGGAGCAGTGGTGAGCTGAGCGTGGTGACAACTGCCCTCACAGGCCCCACACTGGCATCTCCCTGGCTGCGCCAGCCCCTGCATCTCCTGGAAAGGGAGGATGGGAGGGCCCTGTTCGGCACACCCCACAGCTGGAATGCGTAAGAAAATGATTGCTTTAATCAAACCCAGCCCTACCCCAGGTAGAAAAGCCAAACCCTGTGGAGACGGAGCACTGCTTCTCTGCACCAGAACAAGGCCTAGACCGACAGTGGGGAAGCGGCAGCACCAGGGAGGTGCTGTACAACAGATGGGAATAAAAGTCTGTTAATTCCTCTAGGAGCTGGTGTGCCAGAGCCAGGGCTGTTGCTGAACTCCTGCATGGCACTGCCAGGGGTGGCTGTGGCTGGGATGGTGGTGTGGCCAGCGCAGTTCAGTCCCATCCTCTGCAGCACCCAGGCAGGCAGCATGTCGGCTCTGCAGGGAGTGTGACGCACGGAGGAAGGGCTCATCACCACATCCTCCATCCCTTCTGTCCCAGGAGGTGCCCCTAAGTCTGTACCCTTAGGTGGTTTTCCGCTTCTTGGCTGAGGGCCTCTCGAAGACATCCCGCACACCTGCTGCTTTCTGCTTGAAGAATTTGGTGTTCTGGGCACTTTCCTGGCCCCAGGCAGAATCAAAGGAGGTGGTATCCTGGTCCACCAGGTGCGTGTACTTGGTGCGCCCTGAGCGCCCAAAGTTCTTGACCTAGGGAACAGAGGAACTGGTGAGCGGCTGCTCAGAGTGCAGGGGACCCGCAGTTTGCCCTGGTGCCCCTTTCCCCTTGGCGCCTCACACCCACCTGCATCACTTTGGGCAGGATGGTCTTGTTGAAGTGGTCCTCGAGGGTTGGGGCGCTGAAGTCCCTCTTGTAGACCTCCTCGTCCTCATCCTGCCAGAGAAGGACATGCTCAGTCCATATCCTTCCAGCAGGCGGGAGCTGGGGACGCTGCCAGCAGCCCATATTGCTGCTCTGCCAGGGTTGCCGCAGTGCCAGTTTACTGACAGCCAAGGGTGGGGACACGAGCATTGTCCCCCAGGCCTGCCCAGATGCCACCTGCCCCTCAAGCCGCTGCTCAGAGCTGGGCCCACCCCGACAAACAGCAGCACGGGGTCAGCGCTGCGGCCTCAGCTGCGTCTCTACTGGGAACCCTCAACCTCACATGCTCAGGTGAGGCAGTGCAGGCTGGCTCCGGGCAGAAGGAGCTGCAGAGAGAAGCTGGCCATACACAGGCCACTCACCATGAAGAAAGCGCCGCGGTGGTAGTACTTCTGCAGGAACTTGTATTTGCCCTTCACTGCCTTGTTGGTGATGACCTTGCCGTTGGCCCGCAGCTCAGCGCGGCGCTCCTCCTCCGTCAGGTTCCGCATCCGCTCAATCTCTGCCTTCTCCTTCTCCATGCTGGGCAGGAGAGAAACCCCTGAGGCCCTACAGCCCCACCACACCCTCCAGAGAGTGTGGCTGGCCAAGGGACTACATTTATAGACTCTGGAGGCGGGACAGCTGTGCTGCTGCAAGAAACTCGAGGGGACAATGGAGCTCTCATGTCTACGCAGGTAACACTTACGCTTCCCGCTCTTCACGGTCCCGTTTGATCCGCTTCAGCTCCCGCACCTTCCAGGCCTCGTATTCCTCCTCGTCATTCTCATCATCTGTATCCAGTGCATCCAGTGCTGCCAGTGAGCGCTTGTTCTCCTCCAGCTCCTTCTTTGCCTCCTCTTCCACGATCTGCAGGAAGGAGTGAGCTGAGCGAACTGCACCGACAGCCCACCCCTTCGCGATCCCACGCCAGCCCCACAGCACCTTGAGCGTGTACTTGCGCCGCTCCTCCGCCATCCTCTTTGCCTCCTGCTCCAGCTCCTTCTGCTTGAGGGCTTCTGCTTCCCTCTCCTGAACTGTGATCCGATCCTTCCTGTAGGCAGGGACCACAACAGCCTTCAGCCCTCCTGTACTGCAGCTGCTTCCAGCCTTCCCCTCTCCAACAGTGAGCAGAGTCCCACAGCTCTCCCCTTCCCAGTGTTGCCCACACCAGGGCTAACAAGCCATTCCCCTTCCTGGTGCTGCTCTGCCATGAGGCAAGGAAGAGATTGTAGACACTGTGCCTGCTCAGCCCTCACTTCCAACACCCAACCCAAGGCCAACCCGTGCAGCCACGTCACACACTTGCGGATGAAGACAGGTTTGAGACGTGGCTCCATTTCATCCTCACTGTCTGTGTATTCCTCATACTCAGACTCCGACTCTGATTCTTCTCCAGATCGACCCTCATCTTCCAGCTCCATCACTTCCATCTCCTCAGTTTTCCTCTCCTGTGCTCTCTGACGCATCATCCCACGCCGACGCTCGATCTCCTGATGATGGCAAACGCAAAGAGTCAGACAATCAGCCCAGCTACTGCTCTCCCGCTATCTTCTGCCCAGGAAGCAGGATGCTTGGAGCACTGGTGCCATTGCTCTGGACGCAGGGCAGCCTCTCCTAGCACCTCATCCCATCCCACACAAGAGAACTGGCAACCTATGAGTTGCACTCCACCCAGCTGTTTATCCCACTCCACCACAGCCCATGCGCCTGTGCAAAAAGTGTACCTCATCATCGATCTCTTCCTCTTCCTCTTCGCTGGTGTCTTCCCGCTCCAGGCGCCAAGCTTCCCCCTCCACCTCTGAATCACTCTCTCCAACCACTTCAGGCTCCACGATTTTACGGTGCCGTGCCAGCCTAGAGCAGACCTTGGTTATGCAACAGCATTTCCAATGGGAAAGGGATGCAGGCAGCTGACTGCTCATGAACCATTCCTAATGGGACTGTGGCAAACGCCAGGGCTGTCGGGTGCAGGCAGAGCCCACATGCTCTGTCCTAAGACGCTGGGCAACAGGAGCATCCCCCATCCACGCTCTGAGTGGGAAGGGAGGTCCCAGCAGGAAAACACCACATTACTGGAACCAGCTATTCCAGAGGAGGAGGCAGACGGTGCTTGGCTGCTCCCTGCCAGGAGGGTGCCTCTCCAGCACTGTCCCTTCCCACCACCCTGAGCCTCGGTGCTCATTTCTGTCTCTGTGTCCGCCTGCAACCCCAACCGTACCCACGTGAGGAGCCATGCCCTGGGAAGCAGGTTGGAAAGGCTGCTCCTCGCAGAGCTAAAGACTCTGCCAGTGAATGCTCCCAGCTTCTCCCAGTGTTCCTGCAATCCCTGGCCGCAGGCTCAGGGCTCCACAGCCCTTTGGGGCCAACCCACAGTGTGGCAGGCAGGGGCATGGCTCCAGGCTGGCCCAGCACTCACCGCTCCTCCACATCCTCGGCGATGCGGTTCTGGAGGCGGCGGAGCCGGGGGTCGTTGGCGAGCTCCTCCTCCTGCTCCTCGGGCTCCACCTCCTGCTCCTTTGCCTTCTTGATGAACTGGAACTCTTCATCCTCCTCGTCCGAGGACTCCATGGGCGCATAGTCGGGCCGCTTCCCAGACACGTAACGCTTCACCTTCACCTTCTCCATCGACAGCTCGCCTGTGGGCGGGCGCCCGGGCTGTCACCGGGACCCTGCACCCCAGCTCTTCTGATCCCTCCGAGTCGCTCCCACCCGGACCCTCCCCTTCCCGATCTCCCCCCGCTCCTGCCCCTCATCCCCCCGCTCCCGGTTGTCTCCGCTCCCGGCGTCCCCGCGGTCCCGCTCCCCTCACCCTTCTCATTGCGGACGGGCACGGCGCCCGCCGTGGACTGGATGGGCGGCTGCTTCATGAGGGCGCTGGGCACCGACATGGTGGCGGTTGCGGGCCGGGCCAAGCCCGGGCGAGCGGCGACAACAACAACGGCTACTGGCGGAGCTCAGCGGAACGGGAAATGCAGCGCCACTTCCGACGGAAGCGGAACCAGAGAGCGCAGAGCAACCGGAAGTGATGGAGGGGGTGGGGCATGCGGGGGCGGGTCGCGAGGTGTGGGCCGGGCTGCCTGGACACTTCTTGTGGGCGCGGCCTAGGGAACTTTGTGGGCGGGGCCTCGGGCGGGGCTGCGGGGGGGTCCCAGCTGCAGCCCGCGGTCCCGCAGCCTCCGGACCTCGAACCGCAGCAGCCGGCGCGTCCTCGCCCGTGGCTCGTCATGGAATCCTGGGATGGTTTGGGTCGGAAGGGAACTCAAATCCCATCCAGTCCCACCCCTGCCATGGGCAGGGACACCTCCCACTGGATCAGAGGCTCCAAGCCCCATCCAACCTGGCCTTGAAACTCTCCAAGGATGAGGCAGCCACGGCTTCTCTTGGCAACCTGTCGTGATTGGAAGCAGCCCTGGAGAGAAAGACTCGGGGTGATGGAGAATGAGAAGCTTGATCCAGCTAGAGATGTCCCTGCCCATGGCAGAGGGCTGGAACTGGATGGCCTTTGAGGTCCCTTCCAACCCAAACAATTCCATGATTCTGTGAACCAGCAATGTGCGCTCACAGCCCAGAAAGCCAACCATGTCCTGGGCTGCATCCAAAGCAGTGGGATCAGCAGGGTGAGAGAAGGGATTCTGCCCCTCTGCTCCGCTCTGCTGAGACTCCACGTCCTGCATCCAGTTCGAGAGTCCCAAACATGAGGATATGGAACTGTTGGAATGGGTCCAGAGGAGGCCACGGAGATGATCCGAGGGTTGGAGCACTTTCTATATCAATACAGGCTGAGAGAGTTGGGGTTGTTCAGCCTGGAGAAGAGAAGGCTGTGGGGAGACCTTAGAGCAGCTTCCAGTGCTGAAAGGGACTCCAGGAAAGCTGGGGAGGGACTCTTGGTCAGGTAGTGCAGGGACAGGAGGAGGGGAATAGGTTTAAACTGAAAGAAGAGAGATTGAGATTAGATTTTTGGAAGAAATTCTTCACGATGAGGGTGGTGAGACACCTGCACCGCCTGCCCCTCTGTGCCCCTGGCACCATGAGGCTGGGCTGCTCTGGGGAGCTGGAGGCTGTTTTCTGAGGAACCCCCCACTTTCCGTGGGCCCTGCGAGGGGATGGCGGTGGCAGCTGTGTCAGGAAGAGCTGTGCTGCTCTGCAGCAGGCGGCAGGGGCTTTTCTGTCACTGACAGCGTGGGCCCACGTCACAGCCTCTGAGGGAGCGCGGTTTTACAGGGGAAGCTCAGGGAGCTTGTGTGGCCCCCACTCTGGCATCCAGCCGCAGAATATCCGGCTTCTCCTGAAGCTGCCTCCCAGCCACCGCAGCCGCCTCTGCCATCCTGTGCCGCCCACCCAGCAGGACAGAAGGCGGTTGTTTTCCGAGAAGTCTGCCTGCCTGGCACCCAGGGGGATTCGCGGAGTTGGGCTGTGACCTTGTGCTGTCAGGTGCCTGCCTGGCCCTTGCCGGAGTCAGTGCTCTTGCCACGGCGTGCGAGACCAACTCTGGAGGTGGCAGCCAGGGCACCCAGAGGCAGGCGTGCTTTTCCAGCTGGGTGGACGGTGTTGGAATTTGAGCAAAAGGGGAATTCTTTTCCTCTCCAAGTCCTTGATCCAGACTGTGCAGTGTTCCGTCGGCCTGGGGAGTACAGGCACAGGGGTTTTCACTCAACCCCATGGGGTGCAGGGTCCCTGCGGAGTCCTGGGGCTGGCATGGAGGCAGGTGCTCCCCTGCGAGAATCTCCCTTTGCTCCAGGACTGGGACGATCTGTGTGCCCGCTGGCTCCTGGTCTGCCCTGGAACTGAGGCACTGGCAGCTTTGTGATTCCATGGGAGCTGACAGCTCTCGCAGCCCTGCCCGGGAACACAGGTGAGCTCATCTGTGGGCTTCTGGTCTTTGTATCCTGACCACAACTGGGACTCCCGCTTCACATTTAGTCCCTGGGCATTCATGGTGCATTCCCACCCTGCAAGTCCCCTGCCACCACTGCAAGGAGTGGCCTTCCCCACAGGACTCATTGGAACAATGGGACATGCCAGGCAGAGAGGAGCTCGGGAGCTGCACAGAAAGCCCATAGTGTCCTGAGCAGGCAAAGCAGAAGTAAAGATTTCAGCAAACATAGAAGCACAGGCACTGCCTGGCTGGGCTCTGCAGGTGCTGGGAGCTGTGGCGAGGAGCAGGCAGTGCCCTGCAACATCGTCCCTGCCCACGTCTCCTCCGGAGGCACTGAAGAAACCAAGCCTGTGCATAGCCTGAGCTGGTGCGGGGTATGCAGGGTTGCCACAACTCTGTGCCTGCCCTCCCTGGATCACCTGGGGCTGAGTCCCCTGTTCCTAGGAGTTGCAAGGCCATGTGAGGCCGAGAACCATGGGCAGAAGTGTGCTCAGAGCATGGCTGTGCTAGGCTCAGGCCAGTCTGTCCCTCAGTGCCGTGCCAGCTTGCTGGTGAAATCCTGTGCCTGCCCAGCTCCAGGCTAGATTTGTGTCCCCCTCCCAGCCCACCAACAGCCATGGGCAAATGGGGTCATGCCGAAGGGCCACAGGCAGGCCCTGTGCTCAGCGCTGCCTGCACACGTGTTGGACTTGATGTTCCTGGATGAAGGCATTGAGTGCACACTTATTAAGTTTGTGGATGATACTAAGCTGGGTAGAAGTGTGGATCTGCTGAAGGGTAGGGAGGCTCCAAAGGGATCTGAACAGGCTGGACCGCTGGGCTCAGTCCAATGGCATGAGGTTTAACAAGGCCAAATGCCGGGTACTGCCCTTGGGGCACAACAACCCTGAGCAGCTACAGACTAGGAGAAGTCTGTCTAGAAAGCTGCCTGGAGGAGAAGGACCTGGGGGTGTTGGTTGACAGCGACTGAACATGAGCCAGCAGGGGCCCAGGTGGCCAACAAGGCCAATGGCATCTTGGCTTGGATCAGAAACGGCAAGATCAGCAGATCCAGGGAGGTTATTCTCCCTCTGTACTCGGCACTGGTGAGACCGCACTTCGAATCCTGTGTTCAGTTCTGGGCCTTTCACCACAAGAAGGATGTTGAGGCTCTGGAGTGAGTCCAGAGGAGAGCAAAGAAGCTGGTGAAGGGACTGGAGAACAGGCCTGATGAGGAACAGCTGAGAGAGCTGAGGTTGTTTAGCCTGGAGAAGAGGAGGCTGAGGGGAGACCTCATTGCTCTCTACAACTACCTGAAAGGAGGTTGTGGAGAGGAGGGAGCTGGGCTTTTCTCCCAAGGGACAGGCGACAGGACAAGAGGGAATGGCCTCAAGCTCTGCCAGGGGAGGTTCAGGCTGGACATCAGGAAAAAATTTTTCATGGAAAGGGTCATTGGTCACTGGCAGAGGCTGCCCAGGGAGGTGGTTGAGTCACCTTCCCTGGAGGGGTTTAAGGGATGGGTGGACGAGGTGCTGAGGGGCATAGTTTACAGATTGATAGGAACGGTTGGACTCAATGATCCTGGGGGTCTTTTCCAACCCGATGATTCAAAGATTTCATGATTCTATGATCCTGGAGGTATTTTACAACTTAGTGATTCTGTGAGTCCCTGAATGCCACAGCCCCCACAAGGTGCTCAGAGTTGCCTAGGCATGGGTGGGAGTGATGTGCCGCAGGACGGGCAGAGCCTGGCAGCTCTAGGGCTGCTGCTGACAACATCGAATAGATAAAGCCGCCAGGATGCTTGGAGCTGTGGCTGTTGTGTCTGCGGCCGCACCGCAGGGCAAGAGCAGGGTGTTCTGGCATGCAGGCATGGGGAGATGTTGTGACTAGGAAGCAGACTATGAATAGAGCCTGGACACATGGGATCCTGTGAGTGCAGCTCCCACTGGACCACGTCAGTCTCAGCAGTGGGGCCTTCCCAGGAGCCTGCTGGTGGCATCTGTCCCACGGTGAGGGGGAGAGATGGGGCAGGAGGGAGCCCAGGGAATGGGGAATACTGCCTGAGCTTCAGGAGAGGGCCTGCGAGTGGGGCTGGGAATCATATCCGCAGCAGAGCAGGGGGACAGCAGGCTGGCACGGGTACAACGTGGGTGGCTGAGTGCCGGGTAAACAGTGAGTTGGTCCTGCTGGACACCCTGCCATCGCTGCTGCTGTCTGTGAGGGTCCGTGCCCATCCTTGCTGGTTCCCCACGGGGCTGTTGCTGGGGAGTGGCGCTGCCGTGGTCCCACCGTGAGCCTGTGCTCTCCCCAGGGCTGGGATGCCAGTGAACACATGGTCAGCCCTGTGGCTGCTCTGCCTCCCAGAAAGCTCGGACAGATGGGCACTTGCATCGCTGCTGGCTCTTGCACAATAGTGGCAACCCCAAAGCCAAAAAACTGACCTGATTTTTCCATGAAAGTACGTTTACTGATGTCTGCATGTGCGTGGGGCAGAGGGTCACGGGGGGGCTCCCAGAGGGCAGTTTGGCCCCTGTGCCTGCAGCGTGGGCTGCAGGGGCACTGTGGCCACGGCCTGGCAGTGCAGGCCCTGCAGGGAGCGGCTGCCAGGGGTCGGGTTGTAAGGAGCAGCCTGCTCCCAGATGTCTCTTGGTGTGTGCCGAAGCCTTCAGGCAATGGTCCCCAGGGCAGGGAAATGTCCAAGAAAGGCTGATGGTGCTGGTGGCTCTGGCAGCTGCTTCACTCCTGGCTGCTCAGATTCAGCCCAGGCTCCACTCTCTGCTCTGTTTGCAGCTGGACCTCAGCCCGGGTGGATCTGGGAACACCAATATCATCCATATACGTGGCTTTGTCCCACAGCCAGGTGCTTCTTGGCCACAGGTGTTGTCTTTGGCAGGGGCGTGGGGTCAGCCAGTGTGTCCAAAGCCAGCAGTTTATGTAAGAGCAAGGGGCTTCCCACCTGCAGCTCCAAGATAACTACAGTAACAAGGGCCCTTTGTCAGCCCCTCTCTCCAGTGTGATAGTGCGTCACCTGCCTGGGCACGGCCGCAGTGCCAGAGTGGGGCACCTGGACAAGCTCAGGACCTGCCCACAGACCACGTATCCCCTATATATCCCTGCAGGGCACTCCCAGCTCAGCTGCACATCCAGGGGCTGTTGGGTGGCCCAGTTCCAACAGCCAGGGACGGGTCCTGAGCAGGCTGTGGGGTGAGTGCCGGACATCTGTGGGGTGCTGGGGCTGCCTGGTGGGACCATGGTCCTGGAAGGAGGCCCTTAGGTACGTGGCCCCCAAGGGTTTTGGGGCTCAGGGCCAGGGTGAGGCTGTAGAACTGACCCAGTTTGAGGGAGCCCTGCCTTGTGCCAGATCTTCTGGGCTGTTCCCGGCATCTCTGTTACCAAGGTGACTGCTTCCTGTGCGATCACTAATGCTTTGCGATCTCAATCATGATATCCGAGTGACTTCCTTTCCTCCGCGTGGAGCCAGGGCACCCGGGGCTGCCGGAGCACCCCCAGGGGTGCGGAGGATTCAGGTCAGTTTGGCTTCTGCCATTTCTCCTCTTTGCTCTTGCCCCAGCTTTGCTGTCGCTCTGGACACGCTCTGATCCCATGCACATGAGGGACACGAGTGCCTTGGTTTTCACGAGCACCCGAAGCTGGGATGAGCCACGATTCCCTTCCCATCTTTTCTCCTCGTGGAAGCCTCTCCCCTGAAACTGAGCTGGTGGGTTTTTCATGCATTGCTGCTTTCCACTCTTGGTGGCCTGGTCAAAGGACACCTGCTCTGGCGGCTGCCGTGCTGGCACGGCCGCTGTGGGAGATTCGTGTCCCACCAGCACTGTGGCAGTGTGACACCCAGGTGAGGCATCTGCGGGTGCCCACACACCCCTGGTCGGGGCTCGGGGGATCTGGGTTCTTGCAGAGCAGATCCAGGTCCCCCACCCGGGCTGGCAGGGTCAGTCCTGGTGGTCACTGTCAGGCTGCGGGTGGGTATGGACAGCCCCCAGCTGGTGTGGTCAGACCAGGTGGGCAGAGTCAGGGCTGGTGGGTGCAGTCAGACCCTGGTGGACATAGTCAAACTCTGGTGGACATGGTCAGCCCCCATTGGGCATGGTGAGTCCTGGTGGGCACACGCAGCCCCTGCTGGGCACGGTCATGCCCAGTGGGCACAGGCAGGCCTGGTGGGCACGGTCAGTCCTGGTTGGTATGGCCAGTCCTAGTGGGCATGTCCAGCTCCTATTGGGCACAGTTGGTCCTGGTGTGAACGGTCAGCCCTGGTGGGCATGATTGGTCCTGGTGGGCATGATTGGTCCTGGTGGGCACAGCCAGCCCCAGTAAGCACAAAGAGTCCCAGTGGGCACAGTCGGTTCCAGACGGGCAAGGTCAGTCCGTGGTGAGCACAGGCAGCCCCAGGTGATCACGGCTGGTCCCGGTGGTCACGGTCAGTCCCAGTGAGCACAAGGAGTCCCGGTGGGCACGGTCAGACCCGGCAGGCTGGGTTGGTCCCGGTGATCACGGGCAGACCCCGGTGGGTACAGTTGGTCCCAGATGGCCACGGTCAGCTCCCGGTGATCATGGGCAGCCCCGGTGGTCCCGGGCAGCTCTGGTGATCGTGGGCAGCCCCCGGTGATCACAGTCAGCTCCCGGTGATCACGGGCAGCCCCCGGTGATCATGGTCAGTCCCGGTGAGCACAAGGAGCCCCGGTGGGCTCGGCTGATCCCGGTGGTCCCGTGCATCCCCTGCGGTTCCGTGGAGCCCCGCTGCCGGCGGCGGGGGCGGCCCCGGTGCGCAGGGTCCCGGCAGGGGCGGCGCGGTGACGGCATCCGGCGGCGCCGGGGAGCGGGGCCGGGCCGAGCGGGGCCGAGCGGGGCCGTGCCGGCGGCGGGGGCGGCGCTGACAGCGGCGCGGGGCGAGCACCGGCCCCGCCGCGCCCCGGCCGCCCCGGGCGCTGCGGGACCCGGCGGGACGCGGCGGCACCGGGGGAGCGGTAACGGGGGCACCGGGGGGGAGCGGTAACGGGGGCGGAGGAGGGGAGCGCGGGGCTGGCGGGGCGGGGGCTGTGGGGCGGCAGCACCAGGGCCGTGCGGGGATGTGCGACTGGGACCCCGGGGCCGCCACACGTGGAGAGGAGACCGGGGCCGGCACCGAGGGGCTGCCCGGGATGGGGAGCTGTGGGGCAGCCTCTGGCTCTAGGAATGGAGATCTGCCCAGTTTGGGGAGCTGTGGGGCGTATCCTGGATCCAGGAACACACATCTGCCCAGTTTGGGGAGCTGTGGGGTGGCTTCTGGCTCTGGGGCCCAGAATGTGGGGCTGCTTGTCTTGGGGAGCTGCAGAGGAGCCGGAGTGCTGGAGGTTGCTGTATCTTTGTCTCTCTTCACTGTGCTTGCTGCTCTCCACTCATATGGTGGCTTTTTCCCTTCCCTGGAGGCTCTGGCAGGCTTTCCCACTGGAAACAGTGATTTGGGCCGTGGCAGGATCTGGGAGCCAGGGCTCCAATCGGGTCTTCAGCGGGTGCTGGTGCTGTGGGTGCCTTTGCTGGGCGGCTGGGCCCACCGCTGGCATGGCTTGGTGGCTGAGCTGGAGCCACAGCGGGCCTGAATCGCGGTACTGTCTGCGCTGCAGCCTGCAGCCGGGGCTCTGGCAGCTGCCAGGAGCTGCTCTCCTCTCCTGGCAGTGCCGCAGGCTCCCTGTGTGCTGTGGCTGCTGCTTGGCAGATGGGGATGTGGCTTCACTGGGCATTACCGCCTCTCGCCTTTCCCGCTGTTTCTGATACACAAACAGATGTTTCAGGGTCCCTGTGGAGCTCCTTGCGTGGGGCTCACTCTGGCACCTCCTTTGCGCTGCATGGGTCGCTCTCTGCACTGCTCTCCACTTGTCTTCTCAGTTTCTTGAGCTTGTGAGCTGTCCCCAGGTGTCACTGGGTGCAGGTCCCTGGGCACGGGTGGGAGGTGACAGTGTGCCCTTTTCCTGGTGCCTGTGTCCGTTTCCTTTCGGTTGTGAAGATGAGTCACATTGGTGTCACCGTGTTGTGCTCCAGAGGACGGGCAGAGCAGAGCTGCTGGTGCTGATGGGCACATGGCACTTGGCACTGCCACCGGGCACTGCCTGCTCCCGGCACTGGCTGCGGAGGTGCTGGACCCGCTCACCCTGCAGGGGCTCTCCCTGCCTTCCCTCCAGCCAGTCCCTCATCTGATGGGGTTCCTTGCACCGCACCTAGGGGCATCTCCTCTGGTCTCCTCTTGGGCTGCGAGAAGCAGGTTTCCCAGTCTGGTTGTTCCCAGCTCCGTGCCCGGATAGGCCCATCCTGGTGGAAGCAGGGGTCCTATCCGCTGCAGACTGTGGCGGTGGGAAGCATGGCTTCCCTTGCCTGGCTTCTTCCCTCCTTCCGTGCCTTTCTCCCTTCCCGGTTCGCCTACCGTCTTTGTAAGCATGGAGCATAAGTACACATTGGGCAATCGGAAAGGTAAACAGCGGCTCGGTGCCGGGCAGGCGTGCCGGCACGCCCTGTGGAGCCAGCGGCCACCGCGGCTCCTTGGGCTCCACTCCTGGGTGACTGTCTTTGAGCAGCAGGCACTGTGCCGAGTGCCTGGTGCCGGAGCCACAGCTTGGTCCAGCGGAACGATCCCCAGATTTGAGGAGAGGCACGTTGGGGTCTGACCACTCCTCTCTCTTTCTGCAGATTGTGCTGCTGTCCTGAACAGGCTGTTCCTGCTGCCGCCTCTGGTCCAGCTATCACGGGATCGTCCCCATGCTCTCTTGGGCTGTGCAGGTGCCAGCGGGGCAGAGAGGCCAGCGCACATTGGGGTGTTGACACAGGGAGGCCACTGGACCCACCACTGCTGGGACCCTCCTGCTCCCCAGCCAGAGGAACCCCGATACTCTGATGGATCTGAGGCCCTGCTCGCTGCTCCTGCTCTGGACTCTGGCGGTTGCCCTCATGCTCCTGGCCCAGGAGGTGCTGGCCCATCGTATTTACACTAACACCTGGGCCGTGCTCGTCCCTGCAGGGCCCCAAGAGGCTGACAGGCTGGCCAGGAAGCATGGATTCCTCAACCTGGGCCCGGTAAGTCCCCTTCTTCTCTCTGCTTGTGCAAGTGGTGCTGCCCTGGTCTGGGGAGGTGCTGGGCTCAGCCCCAGAGCCAGCTTGGGGGCTGCTTTTCCTGGCAGTGGGGCCACTGTGTTTGTGCCTCATTACTGCAGCATCTGCTGCGTTGACTGAGGAGAGGGAATTAGCTGGATCGAGCTGGGGCCTCCCCCTGCAGTGGGAAGGACTGGTGGAACGGCACAGCATGGCATGGCACGCTCTGCTTGCTGGAGTGGGAAGAAGGAAAACCCAATCCCAGCATGAGAAAACTGGGGGTCCTCTGCGTTGGTGAAGTGGGGCAGTGTTCCTGTTTCCCGGTGGTGCTCCCTGCAACAAGCTGCCCCAAAGCAGCACGGCCTCTGCTCAGCCAGGGTGTCAGCAGCACCTCCCAGGTGTCCTCAAGAAGGTGGCCTGGCAGCTGTGTGTCCCTGGCCCTAAGCTGCATGTCCTTTCCCTAAGGTCTGTCCGCAGGTTGCCGTTGCGTTTGACCCCTGGTGGGACAGCGCAGTACATGTGGCTGTGCTGGGCCACTGCCTCCATCACCCCCTGGCACTGCAGTGAGAAGGATGCGGTGACAGCAGAGGAACCAGGGCCCCTTGTGCTGTCTGCAGCCGTGGAGGGCCAGCTCCCCTGTGCTCCAGGCCACAAGCAAGCTGCCTCCTCTTTCCCCGTCTGGCCATGGGCTGTGTGCTTGCTGGTACCAGAGGTGGTCTCAGACCTGGCTCCAGAGAGGCCGGTGTGGAAGCCAGGCTTTGGCTGAGAGCCATGGGTCTGGGTGAACCCATGGCCAGGCTCCTTCTGGCAGCATGGTGCTGTGGGCAGAACACGTCTCTCTCGGCAGGCTGCTTCCCACAAGCCAGCGCTTCTTGATGCCCTTGTTATAGCACGGTGCCAGCTGCCCTGAGCTTTCCTCGCCCCGTGCTATGGCCAGGGACAAAAGGATCTCAGAGGAGTGGGTGCAGTAGGGCTGGCACATGGGTACCGTTGCTGGTGGAGTGGAATCTGCGTGGCCCTGCCAGCCCCTGCTGGGCTGTCTGGAGTTCTGTTGCTCCAAGAGTGGGGCTACTGGGCTGTGCTGGCTGCCTGGGAAGGAAGCGAGGGCTGGAATCCCAGAGGAAATTGCACAACTCATGGCTGCGGTGTCAGGACCTCACTGTGAGCAGCTGCTACGAGCCGTGGTGGGCAGGGAATGTGGCTGTTGCTGGGGCTGGTGCATGCCTTGCCCACCACCCGAAAGGAGCCCAGCACAGGGCAGAGCATCTGTGGGGCTCTGGGGTCACAGAGCACTGTGTCCTCCGGGGCTTGTGCTGGAGGAGGGAACTCTGAGGGCCAGGGCCCCACCTGAGGAGTCTGTGCTTCAGGGGCAATGAGTTGGTTTACACAGGCACTATGTGCGTGGAAGTGTCTTAGAGCTGATGTCATAGCAAAAGACGCATTGGGCCATGGCCACTGCTGTGCAGAGGGGACCACGAGAGCAGCCCAGGGCATGTCCCAGTGGGCCAGGTCTCCCCAGGGAGCAGGGAAGGAGCTGAAGTGCCCTCAGCCTGCTACCGGCAGCATTTTCCAGGTCTGATGGGCACTGAGCTGTGTGACTGTGTCTCCACCAGCCCAGGGGTGCCTGTCAGACACCAAGCTGCAGCACAGAGCCGTGTGGGACCCGTGCCACAGTGAGGAGCCAGGCCTTTTAGGGGTCTGTCCTGTTAGGCTCTGCACCAGTTCTGCCCAGCTGTGCTCAACTTCTCTGCATGCTGTTTGTCCTTCGGCCAGAGGCTGGCACCTCCTCTGGCTCTTGCAGCCCACTGTGCACCTGCAGGCAGAGCCCAACAGGCTGCGGCAGGAGCTGCTGGTCTGGGCACATTTTCTTCCATTCCAGAGCCCATCCTGGTGCCTGTGCCATGAGACAAGGCTTGACTGCTGTGGGCTCCTGCAGAGGGGCTCTGGTGGAACAGCTGGGTTTTCCTTGCCAGGAGGCTTCTGTGCTGCTGTTCCCGGGGGGGGGATGTGCTGCTGGGACAGGATGTGGCAGCCAGCCTGGAAGGGGGGCGGGTGCTTCTGGCAGTGCCCCAGCTAGAGGCCCCCAGGGTCTTTATCTGAGAGGATCCTGGCCTTGACTCGGGCTCTGGACACTGTCCCCAGAGTCCTCTGTCCTGGTGTACTCCCTGCTGCGCCGCTGCCTGTGGAGCTGGGGTGCCCGGGCGCTCCCCAGGGCAGTGGTGTCCCAGGACCCATGTCTGGTACCGGTGGCCTTAAGGGGACCCAGAGAACTGTGTCAGGGGGATAGGAGTCAGAGGAGAGTCAGAGGGATAGCAGTCAGAGGAGAGAGGTGGTTTGCATGGTGGGGCTGGGGAGCACTGGGAACGGCCTGGCTGCTGGTGCTAACCTTGACATGCACTGATGGGACCTGGGGTCAAGCGGCTCCAGCCAGGAGGGCTGCGCTGACCCCCAGTGCTGCTGGGCTGAGGGTCCCTGCTGCCGGGATGCAGGTGGGAGCCCCAGAACCGGCCAGGGTAGCTGTGGCAGGAGGTCAGGGCGTGAGGAGCGCCAGCTCACCTCTCTTTGTGGATCAGTGCTGCCCACCCCGGGGATGCCCCAGGCTGGGGCCAGCTCTGCCCTTGCTGAGGACAGGGACTGTGGGGATTAGGGTGGAAACATGTGGGCTGGTCGGCTCCTGGCTGCCACCGCAGTGTCTGGGCAGGCCTAATCCAGTCGGATGACCAGGCAGAGCTGCAATCTGCATGCAGGAACAATTGAGGCTCTGTCCTTACCCTCGGAGGGGGTGAGGGGATGCTGGGGGAGGGCAGCGAGCCTGCAGCTTGCTTTCCCCTCTGCCAGCCCAGTGCAGAGGATTTTCACCTCAGCACCTCCCGAGATTCTCTGAGCTGCTGGATGTCCCAGGCTGTGCTGGGGCGATGCGATGTGCTATGGGGAACAGGCTCGGGGCTGGAGCTGTGATACTGCCAGAACAGGCAGGGCTGCAGTTCTGCAGCCGGCTGTGCCCGCAGGGAATGCGTGCAGAGCTGCAGGCCACGACCTGGCCTTCCCTCCACCATCCCAGGGCAGGAGCAATGCCCGGCTGCCACCGGCACCAGGAGTGCAGCCCCACATCACAAGCACTCACCAAAGAGCTGGCGTGGTCTGTGGCTTCCCTGGATAACTCCAGCCAGTGTGGTGGGGGGTTGATTTGCACACTGCATTGTCGCCTCCTGTGAGCTGGACCTGCCAAGGTCCAGGGACACCCGCAGAGGGGAGCTAGGTCCTGAGCTGGCAGGTTGGGGCCTTGCCTGCCCCTTCCCTGGGGACGTGTGCTGACATACTGTGAGCACCAGACTACCCTGTGATGGAGCTGTGGCCACAAGTTCTGCCCTGGTATTTGGCTCCTGCAAGTCCTGGGCTGCCACAAGTCCCTCTGTTCCCTTTCCTGCCCACGGAGAGCAGCTGATGCAGGGGATACTGTGCCATGGAAGGAGCAATTGCCCTTCAGCAAGTTGGGGCTTGATGTGCCAGCACACAATTCCCCCCGAGCAGAGGTGGTGTGGGCTCAGCTTCAGGTGCTGAGGTGCACCTCCATTGCCCTGTGGGGCACAGTGGGGCTTTGGAGTGAAGTGTGGGACTTGGAGAGCAAAGCCCTGATTTGCTCCCCCAGAGCTGAGGGTGCCAGTCAGCCAGGTGCCCGTTTCCTTCCCAGCTCTTCTCCAGCTGACTGTGTGGCTGGAGGGAGGTAGTGGCACCTCTGCAGAGCCCTCACAAGGGTTGGGGATTCATTAACCACAAACAAACTGGTTTGTGGTAGCCTAGGGCAGCAGAGGCTGAGATGTCCTGGTGTCCTCTCCCTTGTGTTCCTGGCTAGTGTCTGGGATGTGCAGGAGGGGATAAGGAAGTGACAGCACTGGAGAGGGTTCAGGGTTTAAAAATAACACTCTGAGTGGCTACACGGCCTCCTGGCCCAGCAGCTCCCTGTGCTGGAGTCCTGGCCATCCCCGTGTCCCAGGATATCCCAGCTGCCTTGGCCTCTCTCAGCAGATTCTGCTCTGTATCTCTGGACATGTGCCCCAGCAGCTGCTCTAGAGTGGGGTCACAGCCTACACGGGGCAGCCCTGAAACTTGGGATTGCAAGTGGGAGAACAGGGAATTGGGGAGACTGGGCTTCCTCTCCATCCTGCTCCTTTCTCCTTTGCAGATCTTCGGTGACTATTACCACTTTCGGCACAGTGGCGTGGTGAAGCGTTCCCTCTCGCCCCACCAGCCCTGGCACAGCCGTTTGGCCCGGGAACCGCAGGTACGTGTGGTGGGGAGCCCTGCCTGCTGTCTGTGGAGGCCTGGCTCTGGTTCTGGGCACTTTGCACTGGCATGTGAGCCAGCACTGGCACAGGATGCAGCTGAGCTGCCTTGGACCGTCCCCTGGCGTGGAGACACGTGGCTGAGCTGGGTAGGACCCAGCATGTGGCCAGCAAGGGCAGGAGGTCTGTGCAGCCAGTGTCACTGTCCTCGGGGTTGCTGTGATCCCAAGGCAGCCTCTTCTCCCTGGAGGGCTCTCTATTCCTTCTACGCAGAGCATGGCATGCTGGCAGTGCCGAATCCCAGCGCAGCCATGTGGCAAGGCTGCTGTGATCTCTGTCCTCTGCCTCTGGCCCAGGGGCCTGGCATACTGGCAGCGTGTGGTGGGTCACGGTGACAGGCAGGCTCTCAGTAGAGCTCTGACCTCCCTGCTTGGCTGGAGCAGCACAGCCTTGCACGGGGTGCCCGGCGCTGTTGCCCTGGTGCAGCTGGGCAGGGTGCTACGCTGGCTCTAGCAGGGTCAGGTGCTCTGTGAGCTCCCCAGGAAGAACCCCTCCAGGCAGGCTGCTGGCAGGGAACCCAGGGGTCCTGAGAGCTGCTGGCACAGGTAGGGGCAGCAGGGGAGCCCCACGCCATCTCTGTCCCCAGGTGCAGTGGCTGGAGCAGCAGGTGGCAAAGCGTAGGACCAAGCGAGACATTTTCATGGAGCCCACAGACCCCAAGTTCCCACAGCAGTGGTACCTGGTGAGTGCCGTGTGAGGTGGGGAGCCATGTGGTCGTGACAGCAAGGGGATGCCGATGTGCCACCCAAGGGATGGCTGTCAGGCTGGTGGGGAGGAGGAAGGCCTGAGGCAGCCACGTGGTGCAATGTCTGGATAGAGGCTGTGCTTGTGGAGCTGCAGCTCCCTGCCAGGATGCTGGCAGTGCTGGGGAAAGCCCAGGGCTGAGCTAGCGCGGAGCAGCCCTTTGCCTGGCCCAAGAGCAGGGTCTGTGCCCGTGCTGGTCTGAGTCACCAGGCTCAGATACAAGCCTGACTCGGCAAAGGGAGCCGTGCTTATGGGGCTGAAGCACAGCCTGGGGGGCTCAGTGTCCTTCAGAGTCTCTCCTCGCGTGGCCTTCTCTGCCCAGGTCCCCGGCGTGTCCTCACCCCATGCCGCAGCACAGCGGGGTGAAGGCTGCTGTTGCCCATCCTTAGAGCTGGGCTGGGGAGGGGCCTGGGCACATCCCTGGCACAGCTCCTATTGCCAGGGCTTCTCTCGGCAGTACAACACGAACCAGCGGGACCTGAACGTGCGTCAGGCCTGGGAGCAGGGCTACACGGGCAAGGGCATCGTAGTTTCCATCCTGGATGATGGCATTGAGAAGAACCACCCTGACCTGGAGGGCAACTATGTAAGTGTAGGGCAATGCCACAGGGCGTGGTGCCACAGGAGCCTGTTTGGGCAATTGCATCCACTCGGTGCAGCCCTGGAGCTGCGTGCTGCAGGGCTCCTGTGGGGGGACATGGAGGAAGGCGGTGGAGCTGGGCCTGTAGCCTGCTCCCTCTGCTCAGCCCAGCCTGAGGGACACAGAACACAGGCACGGCCAGGGTGGTGGGGCTTGGCAGCCAAGTTAGCCAGGTTCTAACTGTCACATCTGTTTTCCAGGATCCAGGGGCAAGCTTTGATGTCAACGACCAGGACCCAGACCCACAGCCCCGCTACACGCAGATGAATGACAACAGGTAAGGCCGAGGCAAGACTGGCAGGGACTCAGTGCCAGCCCTCATGGACTGCAGGAGGCTGCAGGGCTGGCAGCATGCTTCTGGCTCAAGGAGAAACTTCTACTTCCCTTTCTGACATGAGCAGCATCCTTAGGGACTGCCCAGCATCGGTGCCTGTCATTCAGTCCTCTGTGCTTCAGAGTGGGGTGGCAGATGGAGAAGCCCTGTGGGGCCGTTGTCAGTCACCCAGTTTGGGAGGCATGGGAGGCAGCATGGGCCTTGGCCTACCAGCTGTGGCCGATGCCCAGCCCTGTGCTCCTCGTGCCCCATTTGAACACGATTGGTCCTGTTTCAACTGCAGACATGGCACGCGCTGCGCTGGGGAAGTTGCTGCTGTGGCAAACAACGGTATCTGTGGTGTCGGTGTGGCTTACAACGCCAGGATTGGAGGTGGGTGTCACCCTACCCTGCGCTGTGGGTGCCGCATGGCCAAAGGAGCAGGCTGTGCCAGGGTCTCAGCACTGCTGGCCACAGCAGCCCTGCAACAGCCTGTAGCATAGGGCGGCAGCATTGGCTGGAGAGCTCTCGCCAGCAGCACTGCTGCCCTGCAGCATTGCAGTTGCCCTGCCCTGTCCAGTCACCCATGACGTCTGCTCTCTGGCCCTAGGCGTGCGCATGCTGGATGGGGAGGTGACTGATGCTGTGGAGGCCCATTCCCTGGGCCTCAATCCCAACCACATCCACATCTACAGTGCCAGCTGGGGCCCTGAGGATGATGGCAAGACTGTGGATGGCCCGGCCCGGCTGGCGGAGGAGGCTTTCTTCCGAGGGGTCAGCCAGGTGAGCAGGAGAGTTTGCTGGCAGAGCGCCCACTGGGCTTCTTCTCCAAGGTCTTCATTGCTCTACTCGCCCTGTTCGTTGTCTCGGCCCTCCCTCAATGAGCTGTCTTCAGCTCATCTCCAGGATCAGGCTTTGTTGGTTTTTCCTGTTCTTCTTCCTGCACGGAGAAACTGAGTCAGGGTTCCTCCTGAACAGGCTTCTTATCTTGCCTTGCTGAGCAGCCCTGTCCTCTCTGCTGTGAGAGCTCCTGCACAGCTGGACACCGGGACAGCAGGATGGTCTCTGCCTGCTCTCTGAAGCCCTTTGCTGGTTCTTGCCTGGTTCTGTGCCAGCTGCTCACCCTTGCATTTCCCACCTGCACTCCCCTTGCTGTCCCTACGTGCTGTCAGTGCATCCTGTGCCTTGGACTGGCTTTTGTGCAGCCTGTGTGGTTCAGTTCTGTGCCACGTTCTGCCTGGGGTTCCCTGCACAGAGGGAAGGTGAGCTGGCAAACTTGCCCCTCTGTGCCGTGCCGGCTCTGTCCTGCCTGCTGTGAGTGGAGCTGTGGCTTTTGGGTGCCAAGCTGCTGTTCAGGACTGCTATGCCAAGCTCCTGCAATGCTGCCAGGCAGCTTGCAAATCCCATGCAGGCACTCACCTTGGGTAATTTCGAAGCAGAAAAAGACAGCATTTCTTTGAAGCTCCCACTTTGGCAGGGCCCTCCTGCTGCCCACTGTCCCATGGCCTCTGCCGAGGTGCCCTGGCAGCCTCTGCAGGGATTGCGACAGTGAGGGATGGCAATGCTAGCAGGCTTTGACTGGTGCCATCTTCCCTGCCAAGTCCCCACTGCATCTGCTCAGTCTTTCCCTCTCAGGCTGCAAGAGCCCTGGGGCTGGCACCTTCTGCCTGTCCCTGGCTCCAGCCTGGGGCTTCCTGCCCTGCGGCAGCATGGGTGCCACCAGCGCTGGCCCTCACCCTGCCTCTGTTGCTAGGGCCGAGGGGGGCTGGGCTCCATCTTCGTCTGGGCATCTGGGAACGGGGGCCGCGACCACGACAGCTGCAACTGTGACGGTTACACCAACAGCATCTACACGCTGTCCATCAGCAGCACCACGCAGTACGGCAACGTGCCCTGGTACAGCGAGGCCTGCTCCTCCACCCTTGCCACCACCTACAGCAGCGGCAACCAGAATGAGAAGCAAATCGTGAGTTGGGGCTGTCGGTGCCTGCGGTCAGGGAGCGGCATGTGCCGTGAGCTGCTGGCCGCTCTGGGCATGGCACTGGGAACGGTGCTGGGAGCAAGGCTGGCTCGAGGGGGCTGCCCCAGCAACAGAGGTTCAACCTCACCTCCTGTGCCCTTCATGGGGGCATGAGCCCCTGTACCAGCTCCTCGCCACAGTTTGTGCCCACAGCACCTCCAGCCCGGTGCTCCTCCTTGCAGGTGACAACTGACCTCAGACAGAAATGCACCGAATCGCACACGGGGACATCGGCCTCGGCACCACTGGCCGCTGGCATCATCGCCCTCGCTCTGGAAGCCAAGTAAGGGCAGACACAGAGTGGGGCTGGGCTGGGCCGGCCCTACTGGCCCTGCAAGGCAGTGGCACCTGGGCATGGACCTGCCCGTGGCCAGGAGGAGCTGGATGCTGGTGCCTGAGCCCCATGGCTCTGGCTGGAGCTGGGTGCCAGTGCCTGAGCCTTGTGTCTCCCTGCAGCAAGAACTTGACGTGGCGGGACATGCAGCACCTGGTGGTGCAGACGTCAAAGCCGGCTCACCTCAATGCGAACGACTGGGTCACCAATGGCATTGGCCGCAGAGGTACTAAGGACACAGCAGGGGTTCACATTCCCGCAAGCACCGCCTGCCTGGGGGTGCTGGGGCAGAGCACCCTGCAGCCTTGTGGTGCGGAGGAGGCTGGAGGCCCTGAATGGGCTGAGCTGAGCAGTGCAGTGGGCATGCATGCCCCGCGGGCATCCCTGGCCCTGGGAGCGGTGCTGACCCCATCTCTGTCCACAGTCAGCCACTCCTACGGCTATGGCCTGCTGGATGCTGGGGCTATGGTGAGCCTGGCCAAGAACTGGACCACAGTGGGACCCCAGAGGAAGTGCGTCATTGAGGTCCTCACGGAGCCGAAGTAAGTGCTGGTGAGCCTGGGAGGACGTGGCCCAGGCCCCACCCAGGAGCCCGAGTGCCTCTGAGTGCAGGGTGGGGACGATCTCAGGGGGAGATGCCCCCAAGTCCCCAGACCATCCTTCTGAAGGAGCTTGGGTTGAGCTAGGAAAGATTTCTCCAGCCGTCACGCGCCAGTGTTGGCCACTGAGCCCTGCCTGCTCTGCTGGAGCCAGGCTGCTTGTGGTGGAGCTGCGGGGAGGCTTGGGCGCTGTGGTTTGGGAGCAGCCAGCGCGAGTCATCCCTGGACAGAGGGGCTTTTCAGGGTCGGACAGAAGCTCCTTTTACTCCCGCTTGGCTGGTGCCGCTGCAGTGCAACATGTGCTGAGTCTCATGTGCAGCCGAGGTGTTCCCGGGGGATCTCAGGGGTAGCATCCCTGGACACGGAGGAAGCCAGGGCTGGGCCCTGACTCTGCCTGCTGCCCTATCCTGGTCCTCTGGGAGCCAGCCCTGCCGTCCAGAGCGAGCACTCCTTGTGACCGGCATCCTGCGCTGGCGCCAGGGCCAAGAATGTAGGCAGCTGTACCGGGTACAGGCACACACGGGCAGCAGGATGGGGACGGCCGTGCCCATCCCATCACTGACTGCACCGTGCAGGGTGAAGCCAGCCCTGCGGTGAGTGAAGAAAGGGCCCATTCAGGCCTAGTACGGAGTGTTGTCTGGGGCTGTGGTGCCGGGCAAACCAAATCCCTACACCCAGGACCAGGGGCAGGCCTATCTGCTGCCTCCAGCACCCACTGCAGGATTGCCTCCCGCCCCAGCCACCCTGAGACACAGCAACCCGTTCCTGGGATAGAAGCAAAGCTCCACAGCGGGGTTGGAGCTCTCTGTTGCGTACCCCTTAGCTGGAGCTGGGCTCACTCTTGCCTGACCTTGGCAGGGACATCGGGAAGCGCCTGGAGGTGCGGCGGAAAGTGGACGCTTGCCTGGGGAAAGCCAACTACATCAGCCGGCTGGAGCATGTGCAGGCCAGGCTGACGCTGTCCTACAACCGGCGGGGGGACTTGGCCATCCACCTGGTCAGCCCCATGGGCACCCGCTCCACTCTCCTGGCTGCCAGGTAGGTGCTGGGGTGCCTGGGGCAGCCCCAGGCAGGCACAAGCAGGTTTCTGGGATGCTGACACTCACTTCTCACCCCTGCCCTCGCCCAGGCCCCACGACTTCTCAGCTGACGGTTTCAATGACTGGGCCTTCATGACAACGCACTCGTGGGATGAGGACCCCTCTGGGGAATGGGTGCTGGAGATCGAGAACACCAGTGATGCCAACAACTACGGTAGGGCTGAACCAGCCTCGCCCTGGCCGCTGCCTTGCTGCATGCAGGAGCAGGAGCAGCATGGGTACCCAGTGTCCTCCCAGCACGCATGAGCTGAAGGAGCTGATGGCACCTTGGATGCTTTGCAATGACCTGGCTGGGGAGAGGCTAGAACTGGGCACATGAGTAGGGGATGGTGCTGCTGTGGGGCTGTGCGGGTCTGGGCAGCCATGTGGCTGTGCCTTTGGCAATTCCTGTCTACATTGTTTGGGGTGGTGCCCCTCCATGCCAGCTGGCCTTGGCTCTCACCCCATCCTACGTGAGGATGGGGTCAAGGAGACTGCTCCTTGAATCCTGTGTTCTGTTCTGGGCCCCTCACCACAAGAAGGATGTTGAGGCTCTGGAGCGAGTCTAGAGAAGAGCAACAAAGCTGATGAAGGGGCTGGAGAACAGGCCTTATGGGGAACGGCTAAGAGAGCTGGGGATGTTTAGCCTGGAGAAGAGGAGCCTGAGGGGAGACTTCATTGCTCTCTACAATTATCTGAAAGGAGGTTGTGGAGAGGAGGGAGCTGGGCTCTTCTCCCAAGTGACAGGGGACAGGACGAGAGGGAATGGCCTCAAGCTCCACCAGGAGAGGTTCAGGCTGGACATCAGGAAAAAATTTTTCATGGAAAGGGTCATTGGTCACTGGCAGAGGCTGCCCAGGGAGGTGGTTGAGTCACCTTCACTGGAGGTGTTTAAGGATGAGTGGATGAGGTGCTGAGGGGCATGGTTTAGTGATTGATGGGAATGGTTGGACTCAATGATCCTGAGGGTCTTTTCCAACCTGGTGATTCTATGATTCTATGGGCAACCTCATGTAGGGACATAGTCGCACACTGGGGACTCTGCCAGGCAGTGGGGACAGGCCTACTCACCCCTGAACCAGTGCAAGCCCTCTCCCTGTGCCCGTCCTGAGCGTGGGTGGTCCCTGTGGTGCGTTTCTGGTCCTCACCCCATGTCGTTGCAGGCACGCTGACCAAGTTCACGCTCGTGCTGTATGGGACGGCCACCGACTCCCCCAGCCTCTCTAACCAGCTGGAGAGCAGCGGCTGCAAGACCCTGACCCCCAGCCAGGCCTGCGTGGGTGAGTGGGGGTCTGGTGGGGTGGTGCCAGGGGCGCTGGGTGCCCGCGGCCACCGCACCTGCACTCACCTAGCCTTTCCCACAGTGTGCGAGGAGGGATACTACCTGCACCAGAAGAGCTGCTTGAAGCGTTGCCCTCCCGGCTTTGCACCTGGCATCCAGACCTCACAGGAGGGCATGGAGAACAGTGTGGAGTCTGTCGTGCCCCACCTCTGCCTGCCCTGCCACCCCTCCTGCGCCACATGCGTGGGGCCCGGCCCCAACCAGTGCCTGACATGCCCCGCGCACTCCCACTTCAGCAACCTGGACCTCTCCTGCTCCCACCAGATGCAGAGCAGCCGTGCATCCCCGGCCCTGGCTAATGGCGAGGGGGTCGCTGAGTCCCCGGCTCCAACCAACATGCCCGTCCTCATCGCCAGCCTCAGCTGTGTCTTCATCATCGTCATCTTCATCACTGTCTTCCTGGTGCTGCAGGTGCGATCAGGCTTCAGCCTGCGCGGTGTGAAGGTCTATGCCCTGGACAGCGGGATCATCTCCTACAAGGGGCTCCCCTCTGACATCTGGCAGGAGGAGGGCCCCTCTGAGTCAGACGGTGAGGATTATGAGGCCCACAGCGAGAGGACTGCCTTCATCAGAGACCAAAGTGCCCTTTGATGAGCCCTCCTGCCCCTCCCTCCTCCCTGCCCAGCACCACGGGGCCGGGGCAGGTGAGGCCGAGGGGCCCCGGACTCTGCCCCTGACCCCGTTCCACACCGCAGCAGCCCGGGGCTCCCCACCCGCCGGCAACATCCTTTGGCCCCAGCTCAGCCTGCCGGGCACCGTCCCCAGCTTGGTACAGTTCCATTCTTGCACCATCTCTCTCAGCCCTGCGTCAATACTGCGCCCCACGCCGTGGTGTTCGGTGGCTGCGGGCCCCCAGCGCTCTCTGTCCCCTGCCCCAGGCCGATGGCCACCACTGGGGTCAGTCGAGTCCCTTCAGGGTGGGCAGCACATGGGTCCCTGGGCAGTTGTCACTCGGGCTGGGGTGGCTGGCTCCGTCCTGATCCTAGATGCGTTCTGTCCCACCAGGGCTGAGCCCAGCCTGCAGCACAGAATCCCCCTGCTGTGCCCTGGCTCAGCTCGCCATGTCCCAAGGGCCTGTCCAGCTCCACCCATGCCCCTCAACAGCAATAATGGCCAGACCTCAGCCTCCGCTGCCTGCCTGCAGCCTGGCCAGGACCCCCAGGAACCGGAGAGCGTGACGCAGGGCAGCGCCTCCCCCTGTGCCCAGGGCTCAGCCCCCTGGCGTGGGCAGGGACCCCTTGGGGCCCCTTGTGTTTTGCGCCAGGGCAGGGCTGCACACTGCTGGCCGGGGCAGTCGGGCAGCACCAGTGCAAGCAATCCCTGGCCCCTACCTGTCCCCTGCCTGTGCTGGGCAGCGCCCGGCATTGTCCCGCAGCCCCCGTGCGCCCCTGCCCCCTGATGTGCCTTGCCCCCACTTGGTGACAATCTGTTCTGCTCCCGGCCGAAGCCCCCTCTGGGCATCGCCTGCCCTCGCTGCCCCTTCCCCTCGGGTGAGGGCCGGTGCCGCGACCCCTTTGCCGTCCACCATCGCACACCGGGAATGCGGTGCAGGCTCCCACCTGCCCCGTGCCAGCGCCAGCCCTGCCCCGCCACAGACGGAGCCGCCGGCTGGGGGCCACAGGACTATTTTTCTATAATAACTTTTTGGTGCACAGTAATTTTTTCTTGTAATTTAATCAGCCAGGAGCTGTCTCCTGAGCCTGTTTTTAATTTAATGGATGTGGATATAACGCTAGAAAGACTGAGTTATTAAATGTTCAGAACTATGCAAACCAGCCCCGCTGCCTGTGCTCTGTCTGCCACAGCGTGTGGATGCTCAGTGAGGGTGCGGGGAGCCCTGATCTGCTCCACCACCGGGGGCTGTGCTGGGGTGTGCAGCCACAGGAGTCTGGGGCTCCGCCGCCCCTGGCCAGGACAGAGAACCCCCCCGTGAGAGGTGAAGACCCCTGCCCAAAGCTGGGGGCTGTCCTGCCTGGGCTGCTCCATGGGGATGTGATGGGGACTCGGCATCCAGGTCCGCACCGAGCCCTCACCAGAGCAAAAGGAAGCAACTGCTTAGTGGAACCTGCAGAGCTGGGAGTGGAAAGTAACTGCAAGGAGGCAAAAGCTTGGAGGAGTTTGCTCCCCTTTCCCCCAATGCCTGGCCTGAGCCCTGCATCACAGCCCGGGGAGCAGCTGAGCTGATGCTCTGCAGCCCTGCATCCAGCACCCACTGCAGCTGGAGCACGAGGCTGTGGCGCAGCCCCAGGGCTCAACTTGGGCATCGTGCATGCCACGACCAAGCCCTGCCGAGCCCCCACAGCTTCCTGGTTCCCAGAAGGGTCTGTGGGGCCATACTTTCTTGCAGAAGCAGCTCCTTTGTGTCAAGCACCTCAGCCTCGCGGCCCCTACACCCACAGCAGCTTCCTGTGGTCAGGAGCGAGTTCCCCATGGCGTGCAGGCGAGGCAGCCGCTTCTCAGCTGGCTCTTCCCTTTCTCACGAGGTTGGGCTCAGGTCAGATCTCTGTCTTGGCTGAGCGCTGCAGGGTCCTGAGCTGACAGGTCGCAGGCTGGGGGCAGCAGGGTGTTGCGGCCGCTGGGTGCTGCAGCACTGGCTCCCGCTGCAGCAGGCAGGAGCTGCAGCCCCGCTGGGCACTGCCGGCTGCGGGAGGGCAGATGGAGGATGTGAAACTGGGTGAGCAACTATCCTGCTGTGGGCAGTGGTCAGGGCTTCCTGGGAAAGAACTATTGTATATGCTGGTACAGCCAGAGCTTCGCGGAACAGCTGTGGCACTGCAGCGGGAGGCAGCCCCCAGGCTCAGATGCGTCCCATCAGAGGTGCCTGGTGTCCCTGGGCTCCAAGACTGGCCTTTCACAGTCACAGGGCCAGGCTCAGAGGTGGTGATGGGACAGCTCCCCATCTGCTCAGTTGCTCGGAGCCCTGGGGACCCCCAGGTACCCCCAGTCCCTGCAGCCTCTCAGGGGAGCAGGGACACGGAGAGGGGTTGGGGGACAGGCAGGGTCAGGAATGGATGCAGGGACTTTGGAGGGGATGAAATAAGGCTGAAGGCTCCTGCAGAGGCGGGGAACCACAGCTGGGGTGAGGAAGAGCCCTGGGCTCCTACGTGGCCAGATCCTGGGATGGCGGGACTGGGGCCTGCCTGCCCATGGCAGAGCCGTGTGTCAGTGCCGAGCATGAGGACTGGCAGGGAGGGGAGGAAGCACAGGAAATCTCGCAATGGCTGTATGGTCAGCACCGGGTTTCCTGTTCCTCCCCAGGAGCCAGAGCTGCACCAGGTCCTGACTGCGCCGGCCGTGGCCCTGGGAGGACGCCAGCACCAGCCCCAGGGCAGGGACCTTGCAGCACGCACAGGTTGGAGGGGTCGAGCCCCACAGGGACAGGGGACCCCTTTGCTGGGCTGGGGGGGCTTGGCCCGAGCCCTCTGCAGGGTCAAGGGCTGCACTAGTAGATGTCCTGTCCTGCCCAGAGACGTGTTCCAGCAGCTCCTGCTGCATGCCTGTCGCCAGGCAGGGCCCCCAGACAGCCTCAGCGGCCATGCTGGGGTCCCGACTGCTGGGACATGGCTGCGCCCAGCACCTTCCCACGGGGCTGTGCACCCTGTCCCTCTCCTGACAGCCTCCCACCCACGCCCCGGCCCCCATGGCTCCCCCGTCCCGCTGCACCAGCTGCCCCTGCCACAGGCAGCACAGGCAGAACGCGGAGCTGTCAGACCACATGGGGCTGGTGCCCCAGCCAGGGTTGGGGGGCATGGCTGCACTGCCCTCCAGGAGCAGCCCCGCGTGTGTGGGAGAGGTGATGCTGCTGGTTTTGACCCCACATTTCCTCCTCTCCAGCACCGTCTCCCCACCTGCCACAGGGCTCGGGGTGCACTCAGCCCTCCCGCCTGCTTTGAATGCGCTTTGCAAGACAGATTGTGTGAGGCAGGGAGGATTCTGCCCCCTGCCACCAGCTGGCCCCGGGCTCTTGGGACATGGGACGGGAGAGTGCCAGATGCAAAGGGCCCGAGCCAGCGAGGAGGGCGGTGTTGGGTATGGAGTGGCAGCCGTAGCTCAGGCTCTGCCACCACTCCGCAGCCTCCTCCCGCCCGGGACGGCGGTGCCATGGGCTTTGGGCCGGAGCTGTGGTGCCCACAGGGGCACAGCGCGCTCCTGCGGCTGCAGGACAGTGAGCTGCGCCTCCTGGAGCTGATGAAGAAGTGGATGTCGCAGCGCGCCAAGAGTGACCGGGAGTATGCGGGGATGCTGCACCACATGTTCTCCCAGCTGGAGAAGCAGGAGGGCCCTGCGCAGCTCCGCTCCGGCGACCATGGTGGCCAGATTGGGGAGGTAGGTACACCCTGCAGTGGGAGCACGCCCTGCAGAGCCTGGCACGGTGCGGTGTTGGAGGGTGGTTGCTCCTGTGCCATCCCTGATGATCCGTCCCCACAGTCCTGGTGGGTGCTGGCAACCCGGACGGAGATGCTGAGCCAGATCCTGCGGCGGCATGCGGAGGAGCTGGCAGCGGGGCCGCTGGCCAAGCTAAGCCTGCTCATCCGTGACAAGCAGCAGCTCCGCAAGGCCTTCAGCGAGCAGTGGCAGCAGCTCAGCCAGGAGTACACTCGGGTATGCGGGTCCTGGTGCAGGGAGTGGGTGCCCCAGCCCAGACCTGCCCCTCTGACGGCATCTGCCCCGCCAGACCACGCAGCAGGAGATGGAGAAGCTGAAGGCTCAGTACCGCAGCCTGGCGCGGGACAGTGCCCAGGCCAAACGCAAGTACCAGGAAGCCAGCAAAGGTGCCTGCCAGTCCCTGCCCCATCCCTGTCCCGCCATGTCCCCCCCAGCTCTCCTTATGGGTCAGGGGTGGCTGGAGCATCCCACACCCTGGGGGACCCACGGCTCAGCCCTGACCGGGTCAGGGTTATGGAGGGGCTGCACAGGGAGAGCCCAGCCTGTCCAAACTCAGGTTCCAGCCCTGGGACGCTGCACTGTGGGTTAGGGACATCCCTGTGTGTGGGGCAGTGTGTGACTGTTCTGGCCCCAGCCCCACTCTGAGCCCCTGGCCCAACCCCAGCCGGTGCCCGTGCCCCTTGCAGGCTACTCTGGGGCGATGTGGCACTGGCAGGTGATTTCCACGGCCTCTCCCCCAAGACAAGGAGCGGGACAAGGCGAAGGAGAAGTATGTGCGCAGCCTCTGGAAGCTCTACGCCCTGCACAACCAGTACGTGCTGGCTGTGCAAGCGGCCACCCTTCACCACCACCACCACTACCAGCGGGTGCTGCCTAGCCTCCACCAGTCCCTCTACAGCCTGCAGCAGGAGATGGTCCTTGTCCTGTAAGAGCCCTGCGACCTGCTGCGTGTCCCTGGGCATCCACCATACCCCGAGAGCAGCCAGGGCTCCCTCCTCCTGCGGCAGCCCTGCTGAACACATGCTCCTTCCCTGCCCCTCGCACTGCAGCCTGTGTGGCGATGCCCACGCGAGATGCGGGCACCGAGGGCACAAGGCAGCAGGGCTGGTGCAGAGTGAGGGTGCCTGGGGCCAGGGGCACAGGAGCCTGGCAGTGGTCAGCACCCACATCCCCACAG
Source organism: Clamator glandarius (assembly GCA_033459285.1). NCBI lineage: Eukaryota > Metazoa > Chordata > Aves > Cuculiformes > Cuculidae > Clamator > Clamator glandarius. The sequence continues at coordinate 878,174 of JAUNZM010000240.1, forward strand.
GAAGGAGATCCTTGGTGAGTACCACAGCATCAGCAGCCTGGTACAGGAGGACATGCTGGCCGTGCACCAGGAAATTGCCAGTGCCATCCAGGCCATCGACCCAGCCACCGAGTACAGTGGCTTCATCCAGAGCCACAGGTACAGTCCCGCACAGCTGCAGCCACTGCTGGGAACAGCCCTGCGGCTGGCTTGGGGAAGATGGGAGGCTGAGCTGTGCTGCGTGCCCACAGGTATGGCTCCGACATGCCGCCAGCTGTGTCCTTCGACGAGAGCTTGCTGGAGGAGACAGAGGGGCTGGTGCCAGGGGAGCTGCAGCTGAATGAACTGACCGTCGAGAGTGTCCAGCACTCGTGAGTGGGGCTGGGCCGTGGGCAGGGGCTGCAGCTGTTGTCCGCACTGCTCAGTGCCATCCAGCACCTGTGTCTCTTGCAGCTTGACGTCTGTTGAGGAGGAGCTGGCAGCTGCCACGGAGGCCGTGAGCAGCAAGGAGCAGCGGGTGTGGGAGCTGCAGGCAGAAATCCGAGGCGAGGAGCAGGGCCGGAGCCCCGGGGAGCGGTGAGGTGTGGGGCACGGGGGACAAGGGGCTGGGGGCGGCAGGCACTGACTGTCCTGTCCCGTCCCCAGGGTGCACCTGCTGGGGAAGCGGCAGGGGCTGCAGGAGGCGCAGCAGCAGCTCGAGGGCTGCCTCTGCACCCACGCCAAGCTGCAGGCACAGCGGGACATGCTGGCCGGGAAGCTGGCAGAGCTGGGCGCCGGGGAGCCTCTGCCTGCGCTGCCGCTGCAGGACGACCAGCACTCGGTCTCCTCTGTGGTGAGTCCTGCCCCACTGCACACTGCGAGTCGTGGGGCTCGTGGACCCGCCTGCCCCACAGCCAGCACCCGCCTCCTCCCAGGAGCAGGAGCGGAGTGGGACCACCGCGCTGGAGACCCTCAAGAACCACATCTCAGGCATCTTCAGCCCCAAATTCTTGGTGAGACCCTAAGCATGCCCTGCCCTCTCCTCTCCAGCTCCACAGCCCCCTCCCCTCCCGCTGCAACCCCTCAGCGTGGAGTCATGGCTGCACTGACCCCTCTCCGTCCAGCTGCCGCCCCCCGTGCCCCTCATCCCGGAGGTGCAGAAGCCACTGTGCCAGCAGGCCTGGTACCATGGGGCCATCCCGCGCTCCGAGGTGCAGGAGCTGCTGAGCTGCAACGGGGACTTTCTGGTGCGGGAGAGCCAGGGCAAGCAGGAGTACGTGCTCAGCGTGCTATGGGACGCACAGCCCCGGCACTTCATCATCCAGGCTGTCGATGTGAGTGACCACAAACAGGAGAAGTGGGGAGGGGTCCCTGCCGGGGCACAGCCCTGGCTCTGCAGCCACGGGGCTGCTGGTGTGAGTGCACAGGATGTGCGTGTACGGTGTGAGCCATGGAGCGTGGAGTGCGAGTCCCACTTCGTGGCTGTGTTGCCCTGCCCAGGGTGCATTCCTGCACTGCGTGCATGTGTGTGTGTGCACCCATCCCTGAATGCCCTGTGCCGTGTGCGTGCGTGCACACCCACCCACCGCGCACACTCATGCCCCCAGCCCCATGAGCACCCCTGTGTGCGCATAAACCCCCTCCACCTCTGCTCCCCACAGAACATGTACCGCTTGGAGGGGGATGGCTTCCCCACCATCCCGCTCCTCATCGAGCACCTTCTGCAGAGCCAGCAGCCCATCACGCGGAAAAGCGGCATCATCCTGGCCAGGGCTGTGCCCAAGGTGACAGCAGGCGGCGGGAGGGGGCACGCGACAGCCAGACATGGGGACTCAGCACCCAGGGGCGGGTTGGATACCCTGCTCTGGGGCTGCCTGCGAGAGAGCTGCTGGCGCAGGGGAGACATGGGTCTAGGGGGGCAGGAGGTGCTGCTCACTGCCAGCTGGGTCTGCTTGCTGCAGGACAAATGGGTGCTCAACCATGAGGATGTTCTGCTTGGGGAGCGCATTGGCCGCGTGAGTCGGGGTGCAGGGGTCCCTGTCTGCATGGAGGCTGTGGGAGGGCAGGGTGTCCCATGGGGGCTGTGGGAGGGCAGGGTGTCCCATGGGGGCTGTGGGAGGGCAAGGTGTCTCATGGGGGCTGTGGGAGGTCAGAGTGTCCCATGGGGGCTGTGGGAGGGCAGGGCATCCCATGGATAGGGGTGTCCCATGGGGTCTACAGGAGGGCAGAAATGTCCCTTGGGCCCCTCCATGGGAGCCAGGGCACCGAGCCAGGGCTATCTCTCGACAGGGTAACTTTGGGGAGGTGTTCAGCGGCCGCCTGCGTGCTGACAACACCCCCGTGGCTGTGAAATCCTGCCGGGAAACCCTCCCACCCGAACTCAAGGCCAAATTCCTGCAGGAAGCCAGGTCTGTGTGGCCATTGCGCTTTTCCCATCCCATCTGTCCATCCCTGGCTCTTGGGGCTATTCAAATCCCACTGGCCCTGTAGCATCCTTGTTCCGAGGGCTGTGTCCCAGGGGTGGCACGGAGGTGGCCTGTGCCCCCCTACCCTCACGGTGCCCTTCCTTGTCCCACAGGATCCTCAAGCAGTACAACCACCCCAACATTGTCCGGCTCATTGGCGTCTGCACCCAGAAGCAGCCCATTTACATCGTGATGGAGCTGGTGCAGGGTGAGTGGCCCTGTCCTGCGGCCCCTGTGCTGCCGGAGTGGCTGTCACCTGTTTGTGCCAGCTCTCTACCGCATGCCACGGCTGCCCCCTACCCACCGCTCCGCAATCCTGGGTGCAGGGGGGGACTTCTTGAGCTTCCTGCGCAGCGAGGGGCCCCACCTGCGAGTGAAGGACCTGGTCAAGATGACAGAGAATGCAGCCGCTGGCATGGAGTACCTGGAGAGCAAGCACTGCATCCACAGGTGGGTCCAGCAGCACGGGCAGGCACTGGGCAGGCAGGGTGAGCCCCGCAGCCCTCGTTGCCCCCTGTCCCGTGCCACCCCTGGTGGTGCTGGGCCCTTGGCTGACAGCTCTGGTCCATCCCAGGGACCTGGCTGCTCGGAACTGCCTGGTGACCGAAAAGAATGTCTTGAAGATCAGCGACTTCGGAATGTCACGGGAGGAGGAGGATGGCATCTACGCCTCCACGGGAGGGATGAAGCAGATCCCTGTCAAGTGGACCGCTCCTGAAGCCCTCAATTATGGTACGGGATGGAGCTAGGCACAGCCAGGAGCCCTGGGCACACGGTTCTGGGGACATGGGCACACGGTGGTACGGGTGATCCTGGCTGCCAGCATCCCTCCCGCCCCATGTCCCCAGGCCGATACAGCTCCGAGAGTGATGTCTGGAGCTTTGGGATCCTGCTGTGGGAAGCCTTCAGCCTGGGCGCCATCCCCTACGCCAACCTCAGCAACCAGCAGATGCGTGAGGCGGTGGAGCAGGGTAAGGGCTGCAGGGGCACCGTGGGTCCTCTGCGGAGCCCTGGGCACGAGGCTGCAGGGGTGAGGGGCTGGTGGCTGGGGCTGCCATGTGTCCCCCCCTCCCCGTGCCCCTCGCAGGCGTGAGGCTGGACCCCCCGGAGCAGTGTCCCGATGAGGTGTACCGGCTGATGCAGCGTTGCTGGGAATATGACCCCCGCAAGCGGCCCAGCTTCAGCATCATCCACCAGGACCTCATTGCCATCCGCAAGCGGCACCGGTGAGGGGCAGTGCCCGCAGCCCCGCTCTGGATGGCACCATGTGCTCCGGGAGCAGCAGCCGTCCCTCACGTAGGGCCTGCTTGGAGAGTGGGAGCAGCCAGCCCTGGGACACAGCACCTACAGCTCCCACTGAGTCTGATTCCATGTAATAAATGGGCTCTGCAGCACTGAGTCTGGGGGCACAGCGGGGCACAGAGCCCATGGGAACCGCGCCAGCACAGGGCACACCAGGACAGGGCACACTGGGACAGGGCACACCGGGACGGCACACTGGGACAGGACACACTGGGACAGGGCACACTGGGACGGCACACCGGGACAGGGCACACAGGGATGACATGCTGGGACTGGGCACACCGGGACGGCACACCGGTACAGGGCACACTGGGATGGCACACCGGGATGTCATACCCGGTTAACATACTGGAACAGGGAACACCAGGATAGGACACGACACAGCAGGATGCCACCCAGGGACAGGGAACAGTGGGGTGCCACTGTAGGATGGCACACTGGGGCAGGGCACACCGGGATGGCACACTGGGATAGCACATTGGTACTGGGAACACCAGGATGGGACACTGGGACAGGGCACAGCGGGTGGCACCCCAGGATGGCACAGTGGGACAGGGCACACTGGAACCTCGACCCAGTCCCGGGATGCGGGGGGCGTCGTCCCCGGGGTGAGGGGTGCCCGTTCTGGGACAGGAGTGATGTCCCGGGATGCGGTGCCGGTTTCTGTCCCGTGATGGGGGTGCCGGTGTCTCTCCCGGTCTGCGTTGCCGGTGCCGCCCCCGGCCCCGCCCCGCCCCGCCCCGCGGAGCCGCCCCCGAGCGGGCGGTGCCGGTGCCGGTGCGGCGGGCGGAGCTGGGCCCTTCCCGGCTCTTTCCAGCCCTTCCCGGCCGCGGCAGCCGGCAGCGGGCGATGCGAGGAGCCGGGCCGGGCCGCGCAGCCCGCACGGTGAGAGGCAGGGCGGACGCGGTTCCCCGGGGCTCCCCCCGCGGTACCGACACCCGGGGCCGGACCGGGAGAACGAGGGCGCGGGGGGGCGGGCGGGGACCGGGCTCCGGGCCGGGCTCAGCGCAGGGCTGGGCCGGAGGCGACACCCCGGCCCACTCCACCTGCCCCCTTCCACCTGTCCAATCCCACCCCACCTGTCCCCTTCCAGCTGTTCCCTTTCACCCCCTCTCTCCCATCCCGTCCCATCCCACCCCATCTGTCCTATTCCACCCCCTCTCTCCCATCCCATCCCATCCCATCCCATCCCATCCCATCCCATCCCATCCCATCCCATCCTTCCTTCCCCTTCCCCTTCCCCTTCCCTTCCCCCCTATCCATGTGTCCCTGCACCCCGTCCTGCCCCTGCTCCTAGCCTGACCTTGGCAGGGCCCTTGGTTCCTATCCCGGCCCCGCTCTGCCCTGCTGCAGGTCCGGCCCCACGCCCCTCCGGGATGAAGCTGAAGAAGCAAGTGACAGTGTGTGGAGCTGCCATCTTCTGTGTGGCTGTCTTCTCCCTCTACTTGATGCTGGACCGGGTTCAGCATGACCCCACACGCCACCAGAGTGGGGGCAACTTCCCCAGGGTGAGCAGTGGGGCTGTGGGGATGGGCGAGCGGGCAAGCAGCTGGGACCGTTCAGTGGCCAGGGTGTGGGGCCAGGGCTTGTTCCCTGCTGCTGCTGCTGGTGCACGCAGGGGCCGGGACCCACATGGCAAAGGTGGCTGTCACAGTGTCATCTGTGTCTGCAGAGTCAGATCTCGGTGCTGCAGAACCGCATCGAGCAGCTGGAGCAGCTGCTGGAGGAGAACCACGAGATCATCAGCCACATCAAGGACTCGGTGCTGGAGCTCACGGCACATGCGGAGGGGCAGCCGGCACGGCCCCACCACATGCCCAATGCCTCCTGGGTGCTGCCCCCCGAGAGTCGCCCGAGCTTCCTCTCTGTGTCGCCGCAGGACTGCCGATTCGCCCTGGGTGGCAAAGGCCAGAGCCCGGACCTGCAAGTGAGTGGCCAGAGGCTTGGCCCAGCAGCTCATCCGTGCTGGGGAGTCCGTGGGTCCTGACCATGCTCTGTTGGCAGTCTCTGAATCCAGCACCTGGTCTGAGCCCCCTCTCTCTCTCCCGACAGATGCTGGCTGTGTATTCCCTGCTGCCCTTTGACAACCAAGACGGTGGTGTGTGGAAGCAGGGCTTTGATATCACCTATGAGCCCAATGAATGGGACACTGAGCCCCTGCAGGTTTTTGTGGTGCCGCACTCCCACAATGACCCTGGTGAGCAGTGGGCGGGAAGGGAAGAGCTGGCCCTGGCCTGCAACCCCTCACCACTGGCGGGGCGGCACCGGGTCCCGCACAGTGACCCCCAACGTGTGCCCACAGGGTGGATCAAGACCTTCGACAAGTACTACTATGACCAGACGCAGCACATCCTCAACAGCATGGTGCTGAAGATGCAGGAGGACCCTCGTCGGCGTTTCATCTGGTCCGAGATCTCCTTCTTTTCTAAGTGGTGGGACAACATCAGCGCCCAGAAGCGGGCTGCGGTGCGCAGGTAGGGCTGCCCGGCACAGGGGGAGGCACCGGCTGCAAAGATGGGGCGCGTTGAGGAAAGGGCACAGGGGAGACGAGGCTGTTCTGGCTACAGTGCAGCATCTGTGAACTCTGCATCGCTCACTGTGGAGCGTCTTGGCGCTGCCAGCGGCTTCTCAGTGCCGTGACACGGCAACACCACAGCAGGATGGGGTGAAAGGCAGGGTGTTGCCAGCACTGGGGCTCTGCGGGTGGGGCTGGGGGAGGCAGATCTTGCCTTGTGCTGCTCCTGGGGCTGAGAAGCTCCTTCTTGTTGCTGTAATGCTGAGTGCGCAAGCACTGCCACAGAGCCTGAGCAGTGCCAGCGCCTTGCAAGGCCCGGGGCGCCCTCGGCGTGGTGGGAAGCCTCGAGAGCAGGAGTGTGAGGTGGGAGAGGGATCTCTTGCCAGTACCCCTGCTCCGGGGGGCCCTGGGTTGAGGATGGGGGATACATGGGTTGCAGGGCAGAGCAGAGGGTCCTGGCCTGTGCGGGAATGGGCTCTGGCTTGGGGCCTCGGCCAGGGTGGTGCTGTGGAGGGGATGGGGAGGCTCTGCCATGGGCACAGGGCTCTGCCTGCAACCGATTGCATCGCACGTGTCCCCCTCATAGGCTGGTGGGCAATGGGCAGCTGGAGATGGTGACGGGTGGTTGGGTGATGCCCGACGAGGCCAATTCCCACTACTTCGCCATGATCGACCAGCTGATCGAGGGGCACCAGTGGCTGGAGAAGAACATTGGTGAGAACTGGTGGATGCTGGGCAGGAGGAGCTGGCTGGGGGCCTGTGTGATGCACCCCTTTCCCCGGCAGGAGTCCGCTGGCAGGCAGTGCTGCTGGGCCTGGCGTGGGGCTGATGGGTCTCTGTGCCTCCAGGTGTGACGCCCCGGTCAGGCTGGGCTGTGGACCCCTTTGGGCACAGCTCCACCATGCCCTACCTGCTGAAGCGTGCCAACCTGACGGGCATGCTCATTCAGCGCGTGCACTACGCCATCAAGAAGCACTTCTCAGCCACCCGGAACCTGGAGTTCATGTGGAGACAGACGTGGGGTGAGGGGCTGCTGGAGAGACGGCTGCTGTGGGGTCCCCCTGGCACAAGAGGCAGTGGGGACGCCAGGTGGCTGCTTCCCTGCGTTGGTGTTGAGCTGAGTGCTAGGACGCGATGCCTCTGCCCTGTGGTGGTTTTGCCCTGTGAGACAGCGCCAGTGTGACTCCCGTCTGTGCCCAGTGTGCCAGAGGAGGCTGCTGTGCTCTCTGGGCCTGTGTGCTGGGTTGGTTCTGCCCCAGTGACCCTGGGCACCCCTGCTTGGGCATTGGCAAGGGAGAGCCATTGCCAGCACTCATCTCTCCTTGGCCCCGCAGACATGGATGCCAGCACCGACATCTTCTGCCATATGATGCCCTTCTACAGCTACGATGTGCCCCATACGTGTGGGCCGGATCCCAAGATCTGCTGCCAGTTTGATTTCAAGCGTCTGCCTGGTGGTCGGATCAACTGCCCGTGGAAGGTGCCTCCCCGAGCCATCACCGATGGCAACGTGGCAGAGCGGTGAGTGTTGCAGGGGCTAGTGGCTCCGAGCCCCGTGGCCCTGTTTGGGAGCCAGCCTCACGCCCTGGCTCCTCATGGTAGAGCCCAGTTACTGCTGGACCAGTACCGCAAGAAGTCCAAGCTGTACCGCAGCAAGGTGCTGCTGGTGCCCCTGGGAGATGATTTCCGCTATGACAAGCCGCAGGAGTGGGATGCCCAGTTCCTCAACTACCAGCGCATCTTCGACTTCCTCAACTCCCGGCCCAACCTCCACGTCCAGGTCTGTGCTGAGCGAGCCGGAGCAGCGAAGGGTGTGAGGGTGGCACCTGCAGAGCCTGGGTGGAGGGTGGGCAGTGCTGGGGGTGTCGGTGGGGGCTCCTGGCTGTGGGACGCCCCAGTGGCTCAGCATCACACTCAGGGCTGTGCATGCTGTCCTGTAGGCGCAGTTTGGGACGCTTTCCGACTACTTTGATGCTCTGTACAAGAAGATGGGCATTGTGCCGGGAATGAAGCCACCAGGGTTCCCGGTGCTGAGTGGAGATTTCTTCTCCTACGCGGACCGGGAGGATCACTACTGGACAGGCTACTACACCTCCCGGCCTTTCTACAAGAGTCTGGACCGGGTGCTGGAAGCCCACCTCCGGTGAGGGGAAGCGGTGCAGGGGTTGTGTGCGAAGGGAGTGGGAAAGGCTTGGCTGGGCAGTTCCCCAGAGTCTCAGCGGTGCCCGGTCTGTGCCCAGATGCCAACACACTGAGGGGAGGGGTCAGGCAGTGCTAAACCCTTGCCCACAGGCATGGAGAGCACATGGGCTGGGCACTGCTGGCGTGAGGGCAGGCTGGGCTGGCTGACTCTCTGCCTCCCTCCATCCTGCCATGGCTCGTCCCGGAGCGTTGGGGCATCCCCCTGCCCTTGGTGACTCTGTCACTGTGCAGGGGGGCAGAGATCCTGTACAGCCTGGCGCTCGCCCATGCCCGCCGCGCTGATGCAGATGGCAGGTACCCCCTGTCCGACTATGCTCTGCTGAGTAACGCCCGCCGCAACCTGGGCCTCTTCCAGCACCACGACGCCATCACCGGCACCGCCAAGGAGGCCGTGGCAGTTGACTATGGAATCCGGTGCGTGGAGGGACTGTGGCACAGCCTCGGGGGGCTGTCTTGCACAGGAGTTGGTGGGCATGGCACTGGGAGCATGGTTGGGTGTGGGGGACACTGGGACAGGACAGGGACAGTGCCGGTAGCTCACTCTGCCTGTGCCCTAGGCTGCTCCACTCCCTCACCAACCTCAAGCGTGTCATCATCAATGCTGCGCATTACCTCGTGCTGGGGGACAAGGACACCTACCACCACGACCCTGCTGCACCCTTCCTCAGCACGGTGAGCAGCACCCTGCCCCATGGCTCCCTGTGCCACGCTGGGATGGCTGTCCCTGTGCTGCCCCCGGGGCACAGAGCCCTGCCTGCCCCCTCGGAGCTAGGGGGTGTGCAGGGAAGGGGTCCCAGCCTCCACCCGTGTCCCTGTGCCCAGCTGGCAGGGGTGGCGGGCACACCTCGGCTCTGACTGCTCCTTTCCCCAGGACGACACACGCCCTAGCCAGGACTCCCTCCCAGAGAGAACAGTTGTCAAACTGGGCACCTCGCCCCGGTAGGGACAGCATGCCTGGCTTCAGGGCTTGGGGGGCTGGGGTGGGCAGCGAGGCAGCACTCAGGATGCCAGGAAGCAGCGGATGGGTGCAGGGGGTACGCAGGATGCTGGGAAACAGTGGGTGGGTGCAGGGGGTACCCAGAATGCTGGGAAGCAGTGAGTGGGTGCAAGGGACAGCTGGGAAGCAGCAGGTGGATGCAGGGGGTACCTGGGATGCCAGGAAGCAGCGGGTGGATGCAGGGGGTACCTGGGATGCCAGGAAGCAGCGGGTGGATGCAGGGAGTACCCAGGATGCCGGGAAGCAGCGAGTGGGTGCAGGGGCCAGTTAGGATGCCTTGGCACTGGTGTAGCCATCAGTGTATGACCCTCGCCACAGGTTCCTGGTGGTTTTCAACCCACTGGAGCAGGAGCGCCTGAGCATGGTGCCAGTGCTGGTGGACTCCCCACACGTGCGTGTGCTCTCTGAAGAGGGACAGCCCCTGCCTGCCCAGCTTAGCCTCCACTGGAGCTCCTCCACCAACATGATGCCTGACGTCTACCAGGTATGGGATGCCCTGGTACCCACTGCCCACCCCATCCTCAGCCTATTCATGCCAGCTTTCCATCCTCACACGCTGCTTCCACGGCCGGGACTCCCTGTGAGCCCTCCTCTGTGGCAGCAAGCATCCCACACCACGACTTGTGAACCCCCTGGCCCCCATGCACACCCACCCCAACCCAAGGCCCCACAAGCGCTGAGCTGGGTTCTTTGCCCTGCCGAGAGCCAGCAGGTGCCCTCGCTGCGGCCGCCCTCCCATGCAGGGAGTGGCTCAGGTCTCCATGCTGCCACAGGTGTCTGTGCTGGCCCGGCTGCCTGCGCTGGGGCTGCGAGTGCTGCAGCTGCACAAATCCTTTGACGGCCACACCACGCTGAAGTCATCCGTGCGCCTGTATCTGCACGGCCGGGACTTGCCTGTGCGCAAGCAGGAGGCTGTATCTGTGCACGTCTTCCCAACCACCACCGATGACTTCTGCCTGGAGAACCAGCACCTGCAGGCCTGTTTCTCGGGAGGGTCAGGCCTGCTGCAGGCAAGTGCAGGAGCTGCGGGGGGAGGGTAAAAGAAGTGCAGGGGGATGCAGCGCTGCCTCCTGCAAGACGTGCTCACCACTTGCTGGCCTGCATCCCTCAGAGCATCCGCCGAGCTGAGGAGGAGCAGGTGCAGAGGGTGAGCAGTGAGTTTGTCATCTATGGCACCAGGACCTCCAAGGACAAAAGCGGAGCTTATCTCTTTCTGCCTGATGGCGAGGCCAAGGTACAGGGAATGTCTCACAAGGCAGCTGTGCCCACAGCCACGTGGCATTCCTGCGGGCAGAGGCCTCGGCAGCACTGTCCTTCCCCCACAGCCCTACACCCCCAAGGAACCCCCAGTAGTGCGAGTGACAGAGGGAACCCTCTTCTCAGAGGTCGCCAGCTACTACCAGCATGTCCAGACCATGGTGCGGCTTTACAACGTGCCAGGTAAGAGTAGCATGGGGCTGCATGGGGGAGGTCAGGGTGCTGCTGGGTGATGCTGCCAGTGGGGCCCAGCCCCTCACTGCCTGCCCACAGGGGTGGAGGGCCTCTCCCTGGATGTGTCTTGCGTGGTGGACATCCGTGACCACATCAACAAGGAGCTGGCCCTGCGCTTTAGCACTGACATTGAGAGCGATGACGCCTTCTTCACGGACCTCAACGGTTTCCAGGTATCAGGCAGCCTGGGGAGAGATGGTGCCCTGGCACCTGGGAGCCTCCTTCAGCCTCTGACCGCTGTCCCTCGGCAGATCCAGCCCCGCCGGTACCAGCGAAAGCTGCCGCTGCAGGCCAACTTCTATCCTATGCCCACCATGGCTTATATCCAGGACACGCAGAGCCGCCTGACGCTGCACACAGCCCAGGCCCTGGGCGTCTCCAGCCTCGGCAGCGGTGAGCCCGCCCCACCGGGACTGGGGGACTGCTCCTTGGGGGCTGCCAGAGAGCTGAGACTGCCTTGGGCAAGGGATGCTAGGGAGGAGGAGGCTGCAAGGTGGCTGGGTGGAAGCGTGGATCTGCTGGAGGGCAGGGAGGCTCCAAAGGGATCTGAACAGGCGGGACCGCTGGGCAGAGTCCAATGGCATGAGTCCTGCACTTGGGGCAAAACAACCCTGAGCAGCTACAGACTAGGAGAAGTCTGGCTGGAAAGCTGCCGGGAGAAGAAGGACCTGGGGATGTTGGTTGACAGCTGACTGAACATGAGCCAGCAGTGGCTCAGGTGGCCAAGAAGGCCAGTGGCATCTTGGCTTGTATCAGAAACAGCGTGGCCAGCATGTCCAGGGAGGTTATTCTCCCTCTGTACTTGGCACTGGTGAGACCGCTCCTTGAATCCTGTGTTCAGTTCTGGGCCCCTCACCACAAGAAGGATGTTGAGGCTCTGGAGTGAGTCCAGAGGCACAGGTGGACGAGGCACAGGTGGACGAGGTGCTATGGGGCATGGTTTAGTGTTTGATAGGATCCGGTGAGTCGATTCTATGATTCTATGATTAGGAAAAAATTTTTCATGGAAAGGGTCATTGGGCACTGGCAGAGGCTGCCCAGGGAGGTGATTGAGTCATCTTCTCTGGAAGTGTTTAAAGGACAGGTGGATGAGGTGCTGAGGGACACGGTTTAGTGACTGATGGGAATGGTTGGACTTGATGATCTGATGGGTCTTTTCCAACCTGGTGATTCTATGATTCTGTGATCTCCTGACTGCCCCCAGCCCTGTGGGATTGTTCCCATATGCCGCAGCAGCAGGGCACTGAGGGGCAGCTGGCCCCTCGTAAAGCCTGGGGCGCTTGGTCCCGCTCTCTGCAGGCCAGTTGGAGGTGATCCTGGACAGGCGCCTCATGCAGGATGACAACCGGGGCCTGGGCCAAGGGCTGAAGGACAACAAGCGGACCTGCAACCGGTTCCGGCTCCTCCTGGAGCGCCGCGCAATTGCCAACAAGGTGAGTGGGCTGTAAAGCTGGGGTTGGAGACCCCAGCCCAGCCTTGGGACAGAACTGGGAGGAGGTGTCTGCAGAAAGCCATGCGTGCAGCTGGGTGCAGGCTTCCCTCCCCTGCTGCCCCATGGCCACCTGCCATCGTGCTGGCACTGCACAGGTATGAGCCTGGAGCAGGAGGTGTGGGAAGGATGAGACCATGGACTGGCTCCATCCCACAGATGGGGTGTGGAGTGATGCTGGCCTTGTAATCACAGTGTTCTTGTCCCATCTCCTTGCCGTTCTCTATGCATGCGCCATGTCACCCATTCAGAGCTCCTGCTTCTTTTCCAAACTGTCTTCCGTGTTTAAAGCCTTGAGCTTCCCTGGCACCAGGACTGGCAGCCCAGAGGTAACGACCAGCCTGGCACCGCGCTCTCTCCCTGTCTCGTGCACTAGCTGCTAGCTGCTAGCCTAGCCAGGCCCCGTAATCTCACTGTTGGCTCCAGCGTCCGTGCTGGCTGCCCAGCCAGCAGCCACCCTCCTAGTTTGGGTGCTGGAGAGGCAGTCATGCCTGGGTGGGTGCATCTCTGGGTGCCCTGTCCTGGCAGATGCTTGTTCTCAGCGCTGCTGGAGAGGCTGCAAGGACTGGGAGGTCCTGTGCAGGCTCTGCCTGGCCCTGCCGCTGCCTGGCTCTGTGCTGACGTGCGTGCTCTTTGGCAGGTACAGGATGGCCGCCCGGTGAGCTTCCCCTCCCTGCTGAGCCACATCACCTCCATGCACCTCAATGCTGAGGTCCTGGTCATGCCTGTGGCCCAGGAGAAGCCAACCCCACCAGTCCTGCACTCCTTCATGCCCTTTTCCATGACCCTGCCCTGCGACTTTCACATCCTTAACCTGCGGATGCTGCAGGCAGAGGTGAGCTGTGCCCTAGGACCAGGGCGGGCACGTCTGGGGGGCTCTTGCACCCACTGTGCTCAGTGCTGTGCTCCCCTCAGGATGACTCGCTACCCTCGGCTGAGGCGGCCCTCATCCTGCACCGCAAAGGCTTTGACTGCAGCCTGGAGGCCAAGAACCTGGGGTTCAACTGCACCACCAGCCAGGGCAAGGTAACATATACTGTATTCATTTCTGGGCCCCTCACCACAAGAAGGATGTTGAGGCTCTGGAGCGAGTCCAGAGAAGAGCAACGAAGCTGGTGAAGGGGCTGGAGAACAGGCCTTATGTCCTCATAACGACTGAGAAAGCTGGGGGTGTTTAGCCTGGAGAAGAGGAGGCTGAGGGGAGGCCTCATTGCTCTCTACAATTACCTGAAAGGAGGTTGTGGAGAGGAGGGAGCTGGGCTCTTCTCCCAAGTGACAGGGGACAGTACAAGTGGAAATGGCCTCAATATCCACCAGGAGAGGTTTAGGCTGGACATTAAGAAAAAATTTTTCACGGGAAGGGTCATTGGGCTCTGGCAGAGGCTGCCCAGGGAGGTGGTTGAGTCACCTTCCCTGGAGGTGTTTAAGGATGAGTCGACGAGGTGCTGAGGGGCATGGTTTAGTGATTGATGAGAATGATTTGACTCGATCTGGTGGGTTTTTCCAACCTGGTGATTGTATGTTTCTGTGATTCTATGATTCTAATATCTTCCCAGTGCTGGGTGAGAGCCAGGCTGTGGCCCTGGGCCTGTCTGGAGCCAGGGCTGCCTCCTGTGTGCCCGCTGAGGCTGGAGGGGGCCCCCCAGCAGCAGTGTCCCAGCACGGGTGGCTGGTCAAGAGTGCCACAGTGCAGCCTCCAGCCCTGCTCTGCTCCTTGCCCAGGCAAAGTTTGGGGATGTTGTTTTCTCACAAAGCGGGGCTGGAGGCTTTCATGAGCCCTGCGTCCCCTAGCAGGGAAGGGCAGAACCTCAACTGGGTCGACCCTGGGTCCTGGGGCTGTGCTGCCAGGCACCGCGTCCCGTTCACCTGGGCCACCTGCCCTTCTCCTCTCTCTTAGCTGACCCTGGGCAGCCTCTTCCAGGGGCTGGAGCTGGGCTCCGTGCAGCCCACGTCGCTGACTTTGATGTACACGCTGGGCACAGCCTCCAACACCACTACCATCCGCCTGGACCCCATGGAAATAGCTACTTTCCGCATCCGCCTGGGGTAGCGTCTGCCAGAGCGTGAGAGGAGCAGATGGGCTGGGCAGCGCGGGAGCAGCTGCTGAGCCCAGCAACGCGGGACGGCCTAGGAGCAGCTGGGCCAGTGCCCGGCAGGTGCTGCATAGGAGGTGCCAGACTTGCAGAGGCTGCTGCCTTCTAATTTATTAGTCCTGTCTTCTCCAATAGATTTCAGAAGTGAACTGCTGTGAAGACGCTGCCGGGCGCTGCCTGGGTGCAGAGGGCACGGGTTGGGTGCATGGTTGGCAGGCGCAGCTGCTGCATCCTCATGGCTGCCCTGGGGCAGGGGCCCGTGCTAGCATCCAGGCTCTCTCCGACCCACGGAGCAGCACGGGGGCACCAGGAGCCTGGTGGGCTGTGGCAGCTGGCCATGGCGGTGCTGCTGACTGGAGATAGAGCTCACCTGGAACTTGTAGGAAACATGAGCCCGTTTCCAAGGTCTGCGTCTGGTTTGTGGTAGTTGTGTGGGTGGTGGGACTGGTGCCCCTGAGGCAGGGGGAAGTGGGCTTGGAGCTGGGGCCAGGACTGGGCTGGGTGGGCAGCACCACAGTCTGCTCCATGGGGACTCGGGTTTGATCTGGGCAAGGGAACCCAGATCTGTGTGTGAGGCTGGCGGTACAGTCAAGCTCAGAAGGCCAACCATATCCTAGGCTGCATCAAAAGAAGTGTGGCCAGCAGGTCAAGGGAGGTGATTCTGCCTCACTGTTCCTCTCTTGTGAGACCTCATCTGGAGTATAGTGTCCAGTTCTAGAATCCTCATCATAAGAAGGAGATGGAGCTGTTGGAGCAGGTCCAGAGGAGGCTGCAAGGATGATCTGAGGGCTGAAGCACCTCCTCTACGAGGACAGGCTGAGAGAGTTGGGGTTGTTCAGCCTGGAGAAGAGAAGGCTCCAATGAGACCTTAGAGCAACTTTCTGGTACCTGAAGGGGCTACAAGAAACCTGGGGAGGGACTTTTTACAAAGGCTTGGAGCAATAGGATGAGGGGGAACATCTTTAAATTGGAGAACTGAAGATTTAGACTAGCCATAAGGAGGAATTTCTTCACAATGAGGATTGGGAGGCCCTGGCCCAGGTTGCCCAGGGAAGTTGTGGCTGCCCCATCCCTGGAGGTGTTCAAGGCCAGGTTGGATGGGCCTTGGAGCCCCTGATCCAGTGGGATGTGTCGCAGCCCATGGCAGGGGGTTGGAACTGGATGGTCTTTGAGGTCCCTTGAGGCTGTGGGGTCGCTGCTAGCTGTGCCCAGCCTCCCAGGGTGGGTTGAGAGAGAGTGGTGTGAAGCCGTCGCTGGGTGGTGAAGCTTCGGCACCCATGGGGCCTGAGTGTCCGTCCCGGGGGCTGCAGGAAGCCGCGTTGCCGGGAGCGTTCTCCCAGTTGCTGTGGGGAACAGAGGAGCTGCCATGCTCCTCTGCCCCCCAGGGGCTAGTTAGTGGGAAGGGGTGCCGGGGGGAGGGCTGGGGAGGCCGTGGTGCTGGCTGAGCTCTGTCTCCGTTTCCTGTACAGCATCCAGCGCAGCCCACGTGCTCGGCCCTAGGAGCCTGGCTAATGGCATGGCTGGCGGGGGGCCAGGCTGCAGCACAGCCTGCCTGCCCCCAGCCCCATGGCTGGTGCTCGCCCCATGCTGCAGCCCCACCTGCAGCCCTTGCCCATGGCACCTGCCTCCCCAGATGGGCCGAGGTGCCTAACCAGAGCCCACAGGCCTGTGGCCAGTGCCCACTATGGGGTGGGGATGGAGCCTTCCATCCCATACTTGGCCCCCAAGAAGCTCATTAGTGCTGCTCCCGCTCAGGTCCCCAAGGAGCGGGCAGCAGCACAGGAGGCTCTAATGGCTCCAAGCGGCTCTTGATGGGCTGTGATGGAGGCGGGAGCAGGAGGGGCTGTGGTTTCTGCCTCCACTGAGGCAGAGCTGCTCCTGCCCAGGGTCAGCCGGGAAGATGGCGGGTGGGCTCCTGCTCCGACTGCTCCTCATCACGATTCTGTGCCCTGGCCTCCTCGGGACAGGTACAGCCATGCTCCCACCTCTGCTGCTCCCATCCTTCCCGTCCCTGCTGGGACCTTGTCCCGTGTGGGTTCTCACCATGCTGGAGGCTGGGGGTCTGTGCTGGGAGGCGGTGGTCCGTGCTGGGATGGTGGCCCAGGCATGGTGGTGCTGGGGCTGGTCCTGCGGCAGAGTGGCTGCGGGGTGAACGGTGTTGTCCCCATGGGGTGCTGGGCAACAAGGAGGTGATTCAGCATGGGGAGAGCAGGGCTGACTGGCTGGCGTGGGGCTTTCCTCTCCCTTCGCCACCATCACAATCCTCACCATCTTTGCTGGTGCAATGGGGAGCACTGGAGGTCACAGCACACACGGGGCCATGGCAGGCGGGGTGATGCTCAGCAGCAGAGCTGTGGGGGCCACTGCACTGGAGCTGTGCACGCCTGCTTCATGGGTTTGGCTGCACTGCTGAGCGCCAGTGTGGCTCAGGAGCAACCTTATTGCTCTCCACAACCACCTGAAAGGAGGTTGTGGAGAGGAGGAAGCTGGGCTCTTCTCCCAAGGGACAGGACAAGGCCTTGTGATTCTATGATTTACCAAACACTCGCTTGTCGCCACAGTCTCGGTGCAGAACCTGCACCTCTGTGAAGGCTACACGAGCCCTGACAGCCACTACCACCCTGGCTTCTACTGCCCCCGGCTGAGCGACCCGGCTGGCCACCGCTTCTGCTGCCGCCCCAGCCCACGCGCCCTCAAGTCCTGCTGCTCCCAGGTAGCCCTGGAGGCCCTCACCGGGCTGAACGCCTCCAGCCTGGCCAGCCACAGTGTCCTCCGGTGAGCAGGGCTTGGGATGGGGTGCAGGAGCTCCTTGGGGCTGGCACCGTGTCACCTGCAGCTGGCACGGTGCCAGCAGGGGCTGCAGCTGCCCCCTCCTGAGGTGTACCCCCTCTGCAGGCACCCACTGGCTCTGCCCTTTGCGGGGCTCTACGGGCTCCTCATCCTCCTCCTCATGGCCATCGACCTCATCCACTTCTGCCGGACCCAGCGCTGCCACATCAGCCGCCTCGTGCCCTGCACCTGCAGCCCACCCTGCGGCCCCCGGCCACCCGTCAGCCACGTGTGCTGAGGGGGCGATGGGGGCTGGGGGGACACGGGGATACAGGGACACTGCACGTGGGGACAACGGGCACAGCACACAGGGACACCAGACACCACACACTGAAACACTAGACACAGGGACACCCTGTGTGGGGACAACGGGCATGGGACAGTGGACACGGAACAGGGGGACACCATGCGTGGGGGCATGAGACACTGCACACAGGGACACCAGATCCATGGACACCATGCACGGGGACACCGGACTCTGCACATGGGGACATTGGACACCATGCATAGGGACACTGGACACTGTGCATGGTGACACCAGACACAGGACAGCGTGTACAAGGACACCAGACACTACACAGGGACATTGGACACCATGCATGAGGACACTGGGCACCGCACATGGGGACATTGGACACCATGCACAGTGATACTGGACACTGCATATGGGGGCATTGGACACTGCACATGGGGACACTGGGTGCTACACACGGGGACATTGGACACCATGCACGATGACACTAGACACTACACGTGGGGACATTGTTCATGGCACACAGGGACACTGGACATGGGGATATTGGGCACCGTGCATGGGGACACTGGATATGGGGACGCCAGACACTGGGCATGGGGACACCGGACATTCCGTACAGGGACATTGGATACCGGACCCCGGGCATGGGGCTGCACGCGGCGCAGGAGCCCGCCGAACCGCCAGGGGGCGCCGAAGCCCCGCCGAGCCGCCAGGGGGCGCTGGAGGCCCGCCGAGCTGCCAGGGGAGCCAGGGCCCTTCGTGCCGCGGCGCTTCCGCTTCCGTCACATGACGAAGGCGGTGGCGTGCGGAGTTACGGAGGTGGCGCGGCGATGGAGGAGGTGGAGGCGGTGAGGGGTCCGGGGGCTGTGAGGGGGCCGGCGAGGGGTGGGGCCAGGGCGTTGTGGGGGGCTGTCCGGTGTCGTGGAGCCCAGTTTCGGGTGCCCCGTCCCGGTGCCGTCCCCTCCCACCGTCGCGACCGGTGCCGTTGCAGGTGACAACGGCGCAGCTGCGGGAGCGGGGCAACGCGCTGTTCCAGGCCGGGGACCACGCCGCCGCGCTGGCCGCCTACACGCGGGCGCTGAGCCTCTGCGACGTCGCCACCGAGCGAGCCGTGCTGCACCGGAACCGCGCCGCCTGCTACCTGCGGCTGGTGAGAGCCGGGATACCGGGGCTGTGCTGCTGACACCCGCCTTCGGGCTGGGGGACGGCGAGGTCCGGGCTGGACCCTGTTGGACACCCAGCTGGTAGCTGCTAGTTCTTGGGCCAGTGGCCACTGGTCTTTGGCTGGTGACCATCAGTTCTCGGGCTTAGGACCATCACACCCCAGCTGGGCGCTGTCAGACCCTGACTGGGCGCTGTCAGACCCTGCCTGGGCTGGGCACGATTGGTCCCCAGGCTTGTGGCTGTTGGATTCTGGGCTGGATGCAGTCAGACCCTGTCTGGATGCTGTCAGACTCCCAGGCTGGGCGCTGTCTGCCATTCTCTCTGCTCCCCTTTTCACGCCCTTTCTCCCTGGGCTGTGCTGTCCCTGCTCCTAGCTGGGCTGCTGGGGCCCAAATAGGGCACTCCATCCATGCACTTATGCTCTGGGGCGGCTCCCCAGGAGTTACCAACATTTCAGATCTCCCATTGCAGAGCTGTTTGGGAAGTGAAGGGGAATACGGGGAACTTCAGGGGTTAGGTTGGCTGGGAGCACTTGAGAAGCCTCAGGGGACCTTGGAGCTCCTCAGGGATCCCATGAGGTGTGGGTTCTGCGAAGGACAGGATTTCCTGCTGGGCTGAGTCACTGTCTCTAGCGACACTGTGTCCGTCCCTGACCCTACGGTCTTTTCCCACCCTCCTTTCTGAGGTGGCAGGCACTGCCTTCGCCTGCAGCAGACTGGGCTGGGTGAGGCCTGCGTGGGCAGCACATCAGGCATCTCCTTCTCTTTCTGCAGGAGGACTACGCCAAGGCAGAGGCTGATGCAACTAAAGGTACTGTCAGTGGAGACTGGCAGGGGACCAACCTCTCAGCACTGCCTGTACTGGCAGGCCGGAGCAGCCTGGGGCCTTTGTGATAAATTCCCTGCTCCTCTACAGCTATTGAAGCCGATGGCCGGGACATGAAGGCGCTGTTCCGCCGCAGCCAAGCGCTGCAGAAACTAGGCCGCCTGGACCAGGCTGTCAGTGACCTGCAGCGCTGCGTCAGCCTGGAGCCCAAGAACAAGGCCTTCCAGGAGGCCCTGCGTGCCCTGGGCAGTACCATGCACGAGAGGGTGAGTGGGAGGTAGCGTGGGGCTGGGGGCTGCTGTGGCCCCTGTGGGTGTAGGGGCCTTGGGAAGCCATGAGGGCTGAGCTGCTCTTTCTGTTCTCTCTCAGATGAAGACTATGTCCTGCACGGACTCAAAGGTGGAGCAGATGTTCCAGATCTTGCTGGATCCTGAAGAAAAGGATGAGGACAAGAAGGAGAAGGTCTGAACACTGGGGAGCAGAAGGCGACAGGGCCTAGCTGGGTGGAAGGAGTGGAGTAGTGGTGTTCCCAGATCAGCGCTGCTGGCTAAATGGCTCTGAACGTGATGCCAGGAGATTGGGGCAGAAGGCAGGTCCCTGCAGCTGCACTGGCTCCCCAAGTGGCTTCCTGTGCACTGTGGGCTGTGTTCTGGTGGGCAGCTGACCCAGCCACCACTCTCCTTTCCCAGGCCGCGCAGAACCTGATTGTACTGGCACGAGAGGAGGCTGGCGCAGAGAAGATTTTTCAGAGTGATGGAGTGCGGCTGCTGACAGAGCTGCTTGATACAGCCAAGGCTGACCTGATGCTGGCAGCTCTGCGCACACTGGTGGGGCTGTGCTCCGGGCACCGCTCCCGGGTAGGTCCTGCTGTATCCTGTCTTTCCCGAATGATGGCCTGGGAAATTGGTGTTGGGGAGGCTGCAGAACGTGTTGGGCAAGGAAGTATTGCTGGCCTTTGCCTGCAGCTGGCTGCAGCCCTGCTGGGCAGAGGAGCTCTGAGCTGTCACTTGCTGGGCCTGAGTTTTTCAGAGCCTTGTGAAATGGAAGTATCCTGATAATGCGCTAGGAAGCAGCAAGACTTCCCTGAGGTCATCAGCAGGCAATTGTGCTCCTGCCTGCAGACCATGGCCATCTTGGCAGAGCTGGGGGCCCCTCGTCTCTCCGCGGTGCTGGGTGTGGAGCATGAGCAGGTTTCTCTGGCTGCCTGCAACCTTCTGCACGTGATGTTCGATTCCCTGAAGGAGGGGCTGCAGAAGGACTTCCATGGGAAGGAGGATGCGATGGTGCTGGGTGAGTACCTGCCACCCTGTCTGTCTGCTGTGGGGTTAGCAGCTTGGGGAGGTGCTGAGCTGCAGCAGGTTCTTCTCCTGCCACCCACTGTATCACTGCGCTGCTGCAGAGCTGCAGCAGTGGTCTAGCATTGATGCAAGGTTGATGCTGGACGCAGGAGCTCCTGGTGATGGCAGCACCTCCTGCCAGCCTCGCCACAGCAGGAGTGAAGGTCATGCTCAGGGCACTGATCACTGGGCATTGTCTCTTCTGGAAGATTCCTCCAAGGACCTGAAGCTGCTGATCAAGCACCTCCTGGAGCTGCTGGCGCTGGAAGGGGCATCTGCACATGGCCGTGACAACGCCCTCAACCTGCTCATCAAGGTGGTGCCGAGGAAGTCACCGAAGGAGCCCAACAACAGCATGAGCCTTTGGGTCATCGACCAGGGTGAGCGGAGCAGCCTGCTGTATCTTGCTGGGACATCAAGTCCCTCTGCCTTGGGGTGTTCTACACCTTGGCTCTGCCCTTGCATCCTGCTCTGCTCCTCACTGGGTATCTGACCCCTGCATTCTCCTAGGCCTAAAGAAGATTCTGGAAGTGGGGAGTACAGTGAGTGGCACCCCAGGCTGCCTGCCTGTGACAGAGAACAGCCGGATGAGCACCTCGGTTCTGCTCAGCAAACTTTATGATGACCTGAAATGCGATGCTGAGCGAGAAAACTTCCACCACTCATGCGAGGAATACGTGAAGTGAGTACGAGCATCCCTGGAGCAGGTGGGGGATTCAGCCTTATATGGCCAGCAGCTGTCTGGGCGAGTGGCAGCCTCCCTTCTCCCAAACCTTTTTTGTCCTTGGCGATAAAAGCAGATTGCAGACCCTCTGCAGACCTGCCGTGCTGAGGTTGAGCGGGTGGGATCAGTTTTGTCCTTCATTGTTGTCTTCCCTTGCAGGTGCTGGTTTGAGGGGCATGAGCTGGCTGGGAAGCTGCGAGCCATCCAGACGGTGTCATGCTTGCTGCAGGGTCCCTCAGATGCTGGGAACAGGGTGCTGGAGCTGGAGGGGATCATGGACAGCATACTGTCCCTCTGTGCCTCCGTCTGTGAGGCCCATCAGCTGGTGGCGGTAGAAGCGCTGATCCATGCTGCCGACAAGGCCAAGCGTGCCTCCTTCATCACCGCCAACGGCGTCACCCTGCTCAAGGAGATCTACAAGCACAGCGAGAGGGACAGCATCCGCATCCGGGCGCTGGTGGTGAGTGTTCCAGGGTGAGGGGGAACCTTAGGTGGTGCTGGAGGGGGATGGAGGAGCCCTTGGGTGATGCTGGGAGGGTACAGGACAGGAGAAGCCTTTGGGTGGTGCTGCGTGTGCCATGGCTGCCAGGGCCCACAGGTCTGCAGTGCCGTCCCCTGCCTGCACGCAGGCTCACAGGTGCCCCAGGGGTGACCGCAACCACTCCTGCTCTGACGCTTTGCTCCCGGCTGCAGGGGCTCTGCAAGCTGGGCTCCGCTGGAGGCACTGACTTCAGCATGAAGCAGTTTGCTGAGGGTTCCACAATGAAGTTGGCCAAGCAGTGCCGCAAGTGAGTGCTGGGGGAGGCGCGGGGCAGGGTGCCCCCAGCCTGGGCTCACAGTACTCCTCTCGCAGGTGGCTCTGCAATGAGACGATCGACACGGGCACACGGCGCTGGGCAGTGGAGGGCCTGGCCTACCTCACCTTTGATGCGGATGTGAAGGAGGAGTTTGTGGAGGACAAGGCAGCGATGCAGGCCATGTTCCACCTGGCCAAGGTGAGCGCTGAGCGCTGTGGCAGGGGCTGCGGGTGGTGGGGCTCACGCTACAAGGCCCAGTGGTGCTGGGTGGGCTGAGGCCCAGGCTTGTCCTCTCTGTTGTGAGTGTGATGGGTGTCCAGTGATGAACTTGGCAGTGGGAGAATTATGGATGAATTTGATGGTGTTAAAGGTCTTTTCCAACCTAACTGCCCCTGTGATTGTCGCTGCAGTCAGAGGACAGGAGTGTGCTCTATGCTGTCACCTCGACGCTGGTGAACTGTACCAACAGCTACGACCACGAGGAGCCAGACCCCCAGATGCTGGAGCTGGCCAAGTACGCCAAGCAGCACATTCCAGAGCAGCACCCCAAGGTGAGCCGGGCACAGCCATTCTTGGGAGCTGCCAGGAGCACGTGGGTGGGCAGAGCCAGGCCTCCTAAGCGGGGAAGGGTGTCTGTGCAGCCTCCAGGGGTGGTAAGGTCAGGCACCTCGCAGGGGGTGGCAGCAGGCTGGTGCCATCGAGTTGGGCGGTGACCCTGCCTCTGGGACAGGACAAGCCGGACTTTGTGAAGCGCAGGGTGCGGAAGCTGCTGACGGCTGGTGTGGTGTCGGCTCTGGCCTGCATGGTGAAGAGTGAGAACCCGGCGCTCACCAACTCCTGCCGGGAGCTGATCTCCAGGTACGAGTGTGTAGGGGGCAGGCTGGGAGGGAGCTGCATTCTAAGACTGCAAGTGTCCTTCTAGCCAACTCCCATACCTGTGGTGAATTCAAGCTCTTAGGAGCAGAAAGGAGCTGTCTGGGAGTCCGGCACAGCCAGGGCCTGCTGCAGGTGCCTGGGTGTTGTTGGGACCCACCATGCCTGGTCACCAACTCCAGCTGCTGCTGCTTTGTCCCTAGAGTGTTCCTGGCACTGGTGGAGGAGGCAGAGGACAGGGGAAGCGTGGTTGCACAGGGAGGAGGCAAGGTGAGGGCACCAGCCTCGTTGTGCTGCTGGCCTGTGCTGTGGGGAGGGGCTCTGGGGAGTAGCTGTGATTTAATGGGGAGCCGTACTGGCTCCTCAGATCAGGAGGCCTAGGGACACTGGGGCTACTGTGACCTGGCTGCGGTGTCTTCACCCGCAGGCTCTCATCCCACTGTCACTGGAGGGCACTGAGGTGGGGCAGACCAAGGCAGCTCAGGCCCTGGCAAAGATCACCATCACCTCCAACCCGGAGATGGCGTTCCCTGGAGAGCGGGTGAGTGTCACTGGGGGATGACACAGTTTCTCACAGCGTTCTGCTTCGGAAACTGTCAGCCTCTGGCCTGGACAGGCACACACTCTCCTGGGTGGAAAACTGGTTAGATGGCTGGGCCCAGAGAGTGGTGGGAAATGGTGTTAAATCCAGCTGGAGGCCAGTTACAAGTGGGGTTCCCCAGGGCTCTGTGCTGGGTCCAGCCCTGTTCAACGTCTTTATCAATGACCTGGATGAAGGCATCGAGTGCACCCTTAGCAAGTTTGCAGACAACACTAAGCTGGGTGGAAGTGTGGATCTGCTGGAGGGTCAGAAGTCTCCAAAGGGATCTGAACAGGCTGGACCGCTGGGCAGAGTCCAATGGCATGAGGTTTAACGTGGCCAAATGCCGGGTCCTGCACTTGGAGCACAACAACCCTGTGCAGCTACAGACTAGGAGAAGTCTGGCTGGAAAGCTGCCTGGAGGAGAGGGACCCGGGGGTGTTGGTTGACAGCAACTGAACATGAGCCAGCAGTGGCCCAGGTGGCCAAGAAGGCCAATGGCATCTTGGCTTGGATCAGAAATGGCGTGGCCAGCATGTCCAGGTAGATTATTCTCCCTCTGTACTCAGCACTGGTGAGACCGCTCCTTGAATCCTGTGTTCAGTTCTGGGCCCCTCAGCACAAGAAGGATGTTGAGGCTCTGGAGCGAGTCCAGAGAAGAGCAACGAAGCTGGTGAAGGGGCTGGAGAACAGGCCGTATGAGGAACGGCTAAGAGAGCTGGGGGTGTTTATCCTGGAGAAGAGGAGGCTGAGGGCAGACCTCATTGCTCTCTACAACTACCTGAGAGGAGGTTGCGGAGAAGAGGGTGCTGGCCTCTTCTCCCAAGTGACAGGGGACAGTACAAGAGGAAATAGCCTCAAGCTCCGCCAGGGAAGGTTTAGACTGGACATTAGGAAAAAATTTTTCACGGGAAGGGTTATTGGGCACTGGCAGAGGCTGCTGAGGGAGGTGGTTGAGTCACCTTCCCTGGAGGGGTTTAAGGGATGGGTGGACGAGGTGCTGAGGGGCATGGTTTAGTGTTTAATAGGAAAGGTTGGACTCGATGATCCAATGGGTCTCTTCCAACCTGGTTATTCTCTGATTTTATGATTTGCTGCTCAGGGGCCCTGGCAGGAGCTGCCCCGCTCCCCGTGTGCACCATCTGGGATTGGGTGGGCTTCGGCTTCTCCTTGCCCACCAGGAAAGAGCTTTGCAGCACAGGAGCTGAAGGCCACAGGGATGATGATCTGAGGCAGGATCTGCAACGGCCAGCATGAGTTTGCCCTTCCCAGGGGAGCAGGGGCTGGCAAGACCCCTGGTGTGCCCCACAGAGGCCTGGGTCTGACACCAAGAGCGGCTCTGCCTTCAGTCTGGGCTTGACGTTCTACAGGCTGCAGAGTCCCTGCCCTTTGTTCAGCGTTCAAGCCCTGGGCTGCTCTCTCCGCAGGTCTACGAGGTGGTCCGGCCCCTGGTGAGCCTCCTGCACCTTCAGCGCACAGGCCTGGAGAACTTTGAGGGGCTGATGGCGTTAACCAACCTGGCTGGCATCAGTGAGAGGCTGCGGTAGGGGTGATGGGGCCAGTGCAGGTCAGGACTGGGCTGGGGAGGGAGAAGGGAGGCGTGGCTCATGTGCATCCCACCAAAGGCAGAAGATCCTGAAGGAGAAGGCTGTGCCCATGATCGAGGGGTACATGTTCGAGGAGCACGAGCTGATCCGGCTGGCTGCGACAGAGTGCATGTGCAACATGGCCATGAGCAAGGAGGTGAGGGCTGGGCCGGGGCACGGGGGTCACCTGCCCTGGCCCCCACACCCCGAGCTGCCCCCTCCTCCTCCTCTGCAGGTGCAGGAGCTGTTCCTGGCCGAAGGCAGTGACAGGCTGAAGCTGATGGTGCTGTACAGTGGTGAGGAGGATGAGAGGCTGCGGCGGGCGGCCTCAGGGACCCTGGCCATGCTGACTGCCCTGCACCCCCCTATCTGCAAGCGGATTCCCCAGGTGGTAAGTGCCCAGCACCCCATGGGACAGCACCCACTGTCCCCTCTTCCCTCCCCAAGTGTCCTGTGTCCCAGGAACCAGGACAATTTGTCCTGAGGGCAACCTGATGCTGAGGAAGGGCTGTGGGGAGTGGCCCCCCTCTCCTGGGAAGGAAGGGTGCTGAGTGCGTTCCCATTCCTGATGCAGACTGTGCACTGGGTGGAGATCCTGCAGGCGCTGCTGCTGAGCCCCAGCACGGAGCTGCAGCACCGCGGGGCCGTGGTGGTGATGAACATGATGGCAGCTGAGCGGGAGGTGGCAGAGCAGCTCATTGCCAGCGAGATTCTGGAGATCCTGTCTGTGCTTGCCAAGGACACGGACAAGCCGCGCGTGGCCCAGGCAGCTAAGGAGAGCCTGGCGCAGGCGGTGGCCTATGGTCTCATCCAGCCCAGCCCCGGGCAGGAATGAGGGCCTGTCCCCCATGCACGCTGCTCCGGCCACTGCTCTAGCTGCTCTGGCCACTGCTCCGGGACAGCAGCTCCAGGACTGCTGCACTAGGCTGGCAGCTCTGGGATGGCTGCTCTGGCCACTGCTCTGGTGGCTGCTCCAGAATTCCGGCTCTGGGACAGCTTCTCCAGGATGATTGCTCCGGTGGCTGCTCCAGGCTTGCTGTCCTGGTCCCAGCTGCCCACAGAAGCCACCACGCTGCTGCTACCGCACCTGGCTGCACTTGGCAGCCCCTGCTCGGTGCCCAGGAGGACAGAGCTCGCCGCTGCCTCTGCCACCGTCTGCCTTAACCGGGAGCCTGGCCTGGATCCCGGTGTGGTGGCAGGCCCGCCCAGTGATGCCGCACTAAAGCTGCTCTTGGACCACGGCCCCGCCTCTGTCTGTCTGTCTGTCCATTCCTCTGTCCCTAGCACTGCCTGATGCCTCCTCTACCCAGTCCCTCTTGCCCATACCGGCTCTTGGCGGTACCTCCTGCCTGGAGCTGTCCCCTTCCCTGCCCGGTTGTACCCCGGTGCTGGCTCCTCCTGACCGAGGGGCACTGAGCTGAGACCAATGGCATGAGGTTTAACAAGGCCAAATACTGGGTCCTGCACTTGGAGCACAACAACCCTGTGCAGCTACAGACTAGGAGAAGTCTGGCTGGAAAGCTGCCTGGAGGAGAGGGACCCGGGGGTGTTGGTTGACAGCAACTGAACATGAGCCAGCAGTGGCCCAGGTGGCCAAGAAGGCCAATGGCATCTTGGCTTGGATCAGAAATGGCGTGGCCAGCATGTCCAGGTAGATTATTCTCCCTCTGTACTCAGCACTGGTGAGACCGCTCCTTGAATCCTGTGTTCAGTTCTGGGCCTCTCAGCACAAGAAGGATGTTGAGGCTCTGGAGCGAGTCCAGAGAAGAGCAACAAAGCTGGTGAGGGAGCTGGAGAACAGGCCTTATGAGGAACGGCTGAGAGAGCTGGGGGTGTTTATCCTGGAGAAGAGGAGGCTGAGGGGAGACCTCATTGCTCTCTACAATTACCTGAAAGGAGGTTGTGGAGAGGAGGGAGCTGGGCTCTTCTCCCAAGTGACAGGACAAAGGGCAATGGCCTCAATCTTTGCCAGTGGAGGTTCAGACTGGATATCAGGAAAGTATTTTTCATGGAAATGGCCATTGGGCTCTGGCAGAGGCTGCTGAGGGAGGTGGTTGAGTCACCTTCCCTGGAGGTGTTTAAGGGATGGGTGGATGAGGTGCTGAGGGACGTGGTTTAGTGTTTGATAGGAATGGTTGGACTCGATGATCCTGGGGGTCTTTTACAACCTTGTGATTCTGTAATTCTATGACCTCGGCAGGGGCACAGGAGAGGTGAGTGGGGCAGCAGGCGCTGGGGTAAGGAGGAGACCGAGCCACGGCTAAAACAGCGCAGGTTTATGGGGTCTGGCCTGGCGCATTGCGGGTAACAGAACAGCGACATGCTGGCCACAGAGAACACGTAAGCTACGGGGGGAGCTGAGTCCCACAGGGCTGGCGCTCAGTGCCGGTACTGGGGCGCTGGGGTGGGGATGCGGATGTCCTGGCCCTTCTCCAGCCTCCGCTCGCAGTCGATCAGGTAGTTCACACCGTCTATCACCAGTTGCACCAGCTCCACCTGCACCAGGAGCACATGCTGTCCTGGGAGCCATGCCAGTGAGGCACCTGGCTGGCCCCACTGCACTGTGAGGGACAGGCGCTGAACCCCCAGACCCTACGTGTTGGCTCCAGCACGCAGCCCTGATTTTTTTTTGTGCCAAAAACCCTGTCATCCTCACGTGGTCTGGAACCTCCCTCCTCGAGCATCTCTGCCTGGAACCCACCTCTGACTTGCCCAGACGGTCCAGGTTGGAGATGTCGAAGATGCTGCCGGTAGCTGCGGTGTCCACACCACCTGTCCCACGCTTCTGTAGCCGGAGGTTCTCCAGGATCTTAGGGAAGCGGCTATCCTGGTGCCCAGAGAAGGTGTCAGTGCTCAGAGGGACCATCAGCAAGGGAGTTGGGGCTGTGCAGCTGACTGCTCCTGCCACTCACAGACCCCGTCAGCAGGTGAATAATTCCACAAAACTGGCCATGGTAATACCTTGCTGAGCAATGGCAGCTTGATGTGGACGCCTGCTCGCAGCCCGGTGCCCAGGTTGGAGGGGCAGGTCAGGATGTAACCCAGTCGTTCATTCCACATGAACTCCCAGCCTCGCTCCTGGATGAGCCGCTCGACCTGGGTTGGAGGTACAAGGAGCCATTCAGCTCCCAGGTGTGGGGTGCCCAGCCCTCGGCACGGCAGGCTGCCACTCGGGTGCTGCCCAGCCCCACAGCAGCTCCGTGTGCCTCTCTCTGCCCGTGCATGGTGCTGGCACAGAGAGGGCTGGGGGTGCTCACCTCCTTCAGGCCCCGACAGAACCTCTCGAACACACGCTTCATGTTGCCTCCCTTCTCCATGGAGATGACGCGTGTGTGGTCCTCCTCATTGATCCAGATCAGGAAGGTCTTCTCATTGTTGTGCCTTAGGAAAATGGTGGTGTTCGGCTGTACTGGTGGCCGGCAGAGACCCTATGCCCTCCCAGCCACCCCTGCCAGCTGCAGCCGTGCCCCTTGTGCCCCTGTGACTGTGGTGCCAGTGCTCCCGGTTCTCTGCCAGTGCCCGTGGCTGTGAGTGCATCACCAGAGCACAGTGGCAAGGCAGCCGGCCAGGAGATGCTCCTGGAAATGGGCCAGGGTTCATCCGCACGTGCTGCTGCAGGCGATGGGTGCTGGCTCCCATGCGGTGGATGCAGGCAAGCGCTGCTGCAGAGGGTCAGCACAGTGCCAGGGCGGTGGCAACCCTGCCTGGACTGGGACAGGAGTGTGGCTGTGGGAGGGGGCTGTTGAGTGTGGGGGGAACGTTAGGGTGGTTAGAGGGAAGCTGGAGCTGGGGACCACGTGCACTGCAGAGGTGTTTTCCATGAGGCTGTGATAAAAGCGCTGTGATAGTGAGGGCGGCACAGGCGGCTGCATGTGCTGGCTCTTACTCCATGGGTGTGTGGGATGCTGCGTGGGCTGTTGCATGGCTGTGCAGCGACGCTGGGAGGAGCAGTAAGATGCCATTGTGGGCAGGATAAATTTGGAGGCAGGCAGAGTGTGCAGAGAGCCAGGAAGAGCACTGGGGCTTGCCTGAAGGTAATTACAGGGTTTTGGCAGCCTAGACCACAAGGTGCTGTGGGACAGAGAGCAGGCAGGATGGACAGCAGGGGCTGACTCCAGAGTCCTACTTCTCAGGAGGATGCTGTGGCTGGTGTACGGAGCACCTGGCTCCTGGCTGCAGCGGACAAGGGGCTCCCAGGTCAGGTGTGAACAAGGAGAGCCCAGTTCTGCATGGCAACAGTGCCCAGGGTGAAAGCAGCCCAGAGGCTCAGGTGCTGCACGCACTTGGGTGTGCGATGTGGGCAGGATGGGGAGCAGCACTGAGGCGACCACAGAGAGCAGCAGTGTCACCCGCCTTTCTGCACTGCCTGGTGCTGGGGCAGATCCTCACCAGATCCCTCGGGCGTCAGGCCAGTCCCGGGCCATTCCTGCTGCTGTCAGGAGTGGGGACACAGGCTTGTCGAAGAGGAAGTGGTCCTGGAGGGAGGCAAAGTGCTGGGCTCACCGGGACGGCACAGCTGGTGCCAGGGTGCCCTGTCTGATTGGGCACAGCCTTGGCACGCAGGTAGTGGATGTACCGCTGCTTTCCAGGCAGGGCCAACTGGCCTGTTGCTCCTGCCTTCCTGGCCAACCCTTCCCTCACCAGGAGCTGATGGGGCACTGGCCGTGGGCTGCAAGCCCACCTTCCCCTGGACACGGGCAGGGACACGGAACAACAGCCAGAGGGAGCCAGGAGCAGCTGGGGCTGGGTTCAGTGGGCTCCACCCTCCCCTGGCTCAGGAGGGCTGAGCAGCACTGCGAGCACTTTCTGTGCTTGTGGGGTGGCCTCACTCAGAAGAGGATCCTGGTCTCACAGGACAGTGGAGCTGAGAAAGGAGGATATGGCCTCCCAGAGAGGTGATGCTGGCAAAGGGGTTCTGCTCTGCAGGCAGCCAGGGTGGCTGGTGGGGAGCTGCACCGACTCACGTCAATGAGCTGCTGTTGTTCCTTCTCTGTCATCTCGCTGAGGCGGTAGTACCGGCCCGCCAGGTCTCCGGTGAGGCCATTCAGTGCCTCCACTGCCACCTTCTCCACCTCTCGCCGCTCAGCACGGGTGCAGGCTGGTGGTAGGCTCAGCCCGCGGATGCTGCGCCCAGTCCGGACCCGGGATGAGAGCACATATCGCTCATCAAAGTGGCCGAACTTGATCTGGAAGAGACCCGAGCCACGGGGCTGTTATGAAGCAGTGCTGGTGCTGGCAGGGACCCTGGCCACCAGGGCACGGGAAGGACACTGTGCACAACACTGCTGCCTGGCTCACACACCTTGCTGGCATCCAGGTCTGTGGTGTGCTTCATGGTGCGGGGGTTGTATCCATTGTGCCGGTCCTGAATCACAGGGTCAAACAGGTCGGCGAACACCTGGAAGCAAGTAGGATGATGTGCAGCACCGCGTACCCAGCATCCCACAAAGCCCCTGCCACAAGCTCAGCCCAGTCCTGCCAGCATGGGGGCGGTGGCAGCGCTGGAGCCACTGTGGGTGGCTGGGGGCCACAGTGCATCCTGCAATGCGATGGCAACCCACAGGGCCGGCGCTGCCATCACACAAGTGGGGCTCAGAGGCAAGGGGGAAGAGGTTGCACGCCTCTACAAACCGCTGCTGTGAAGAAGCTTTGTGTCCCACAGGGACATGCTGGGGCTGGCCAAGGACTGGGCAGGAGGAGGTGGGCAGTGACATCCGGTGGGTCTCTTCCAACCTGGTTTTTCTATGATTCTATGATCCCAGGCTGCTGGATGCACCACAGGTACCACACCTCCTCTGGTCACAGCAGGCACCCTGGAGAGCCCAGAGCATGGCAGGGCTCTGGCCACCACTCACCTCGTAGGCCTCTTCATCACCAGCCACCATGCCCACAGTTTTGATGAAGGGGTGTCCGGGGTTGTCAACGCCCGTCTGAATGCACTGGTCCAAGGTCCAGCCATTTGGGGTCACTTTGTCACAGAGCCTGGCATAGATGGCTGGTGTCAGGCTGCTGGCCATGCAGTTGTTGTGTTTCCGCAGATCCGGGTACTCAGCACTGTGGAAGGAGAGACTGATGAGTCCTTTGGGGCCAGGGGACCCCAGCACTCATGCCCTTCCCCCACAGAGTCCTTTAGAGCAGGTGTGGGCAGGGGAGCTCTGGGGAGGGAGGTTGAGATGCTCTGCTTGTCCACACCAGTGAATGCCAGTGGAGGGGGAAGGATTCGGTGGCATCGCACTGCGGGAGCAGAAAGTGGCCCAAGCTGATGGATGACTTTGCCAAGGGGCAAGAGTCCACGGAGCAAACCTGAACTGGTTGTTAGGGTGCGGCTCCTTATCAGCCTCATACCAGGGCTCTGCGCTGGGAGAGCGTGCTGGGTGAGCAGCAGCGGCCATGTCAGCCACAGCCCTGTGCTGGGGCACAGACAGCTGCCAGCGCCACCTTGCACAGAGCTGGGGGGGGGGTCCTCATTTTGCTTCTCCCTGTGGGGCTCTGGTGTGCCTGGCCTCTGGGCCCCTGCCCAACATCCCACCGCCCCTAGATGCTCTGGGGCAGGAGATCGGTTGACCCCAATCTGCAGCTGGTGGGAACTGCACTTCTCTGGCGTGGTTTATTGTATTAAGGAGATGCTTTCCTCTAATCAGCTTAGTGGGAGGCCGTCTCCTGACCTCATTCCCACTTTAGTCAGGCTTTGTGCTTGTTCTTTGCTCATGGGGGGGGTTGGTAGGGCAGGACCCCAGCAGTGCTCTCCTTGGCCAAATCCCTGCTGCTAGGAAATGGTGCCTCCGTTTGCGTCAGTGGGACAAGACTGGCCTTTGTCAGCCCAGGCATGTTGGCTGGTGGCCAGAGAGGGTCCCGCAGCCCGGGGGGATGCCTGTCTCCTCTCCCAGGAGGGTTGCTGCCTTGGGAAGGGGTGCATGTGGGAGAAGAGGAGCTGAGGCTAGTGCAGGCTGGTGGGCGCAGCAGCCGCCACCATCCCTGATAGTGAGTCCTGGCACCCGTGCAGCGCTCAGGTCCAGCTCCTGGGCTGAGTGCCCGTCGAAGGCGCCGGGTCTGGCTGCCAGTACTGGGCCCCCATGCTGCAATGCAGAGCGCTGTCGCTGCTGTGGCTTCCTCCCCTGCATCTCCAGGCCGAGGAATGTGCATTGGCCCTTCGCCTACAGCTTGGCTACTGCTTGTGGCTTCCTGCGCTTTGCAGAAAGAAAGGGAGGTAGGGCTTACATTGTCTGCTCTGCACAGGAGGGCACTGGTGACTTCAGCCTGGACCAATGCAAGGAGGTGTTTGCTCCTGGCAGGAACTTGACCTGTGCCATGCAGGCTGAGGTCTGCTCCCCCAGACCACACACCGACCCGTGCTGTGTCAAGATGCTCCAGTTCAGAAGCTGACTTGTACATGAGATGCAGCCTGCACCAGCCTCCCCCACTGCTCCTGCCCCTGACATCAGCTGGCAACCGACCCATGTCTCCCCGGGGAGAGACACTCCAGTTAAAAGCATTTGCTGATCAGAATGGGACACTTGGAGAAGTTCTTCCTGGGCTCCCAGCATGGCTAGTGCTTCTTGGCATGCCAGGACTGCAGCCTGCTCTGCTTTCCACCCTGGCTGTAGCAGATGCCATCCAGAAAGCAAGAAAGGTTGCTCAGGGAAACAAGCTTGCTTCCAGCAAGCAGAAGATTGTTGTAGGTTTGAGCCTGTTGCCTGCCATGGTCAGTCCAAACTGTCACTGAGGGGTTCAGAGATTTCAAACCCGTGAGAGACTCCGGCCCCT
This sequence comes from Clamator glandarius, assembly GCA_033459285.1. Taxonomy (NCBI): domain Eukaryota; kingdom Metazoa; phylum Chordata; class Aves; order Cuculiformes; family Cuculidae; genus Clamator; species Clamator glandarius. The sequence continues at coordinate 911,421 of JAUNZM010000240.1, forward strand.
GCCTGCAGGATCTGCAGTGCTGATTTAGCTCCTGGTCTGAACACACTCTCCCCCAGAACAGCCCTGAACCACAGCCAGCAAATCTGGGGAATCTCTATTCAGCCTTTCTGCAGCACCTGAACTAAGCTGAACGGTGCCAGGATCAGCTGGGCCATGCAGGGATGAAGGTGCTGAGCGCTCAGTGCTGTGCTCCCAAGCAGTGCCCTGCAGAGTTGGAGCAGCACCGCAGTGGAGACTGCCCATCCCTGCAGCCCAAACTGCATCCTGGAGGTCTTGGGCTGCAGGCACTGCATGTCCACGTGTCCTTCACCACAGCTACGGAGGCAATGCTGCACTTGGCCTTACCAGGGCTGCCTTAGCCCCGCAGATTTTCTTCCCAAAGCTGTTTTTTGAAGGATGACCCTGTCAGCACCATCTTTGGTTCTCGGTGCCATGTGGCTGAGCGACAGGGTGGGCTGCTCGCCAGCTCCCAGCCGCAAAGGCTGGAAGAGTGTTCAGCAGAAGGTGGACGACTGCCAGGAGCGCAACTCAGCATGGGTGCTTTGCTACCACCCCCGCTCAGTGCTGTCACCCTGCCTGTGACCTCGGGGTGCAGTGCCCAGCAGCAACTGCCCTCGCTGCCCTTGCGCTTCACCGGGAGGAGACCTGCTAAGCACATTATCAGTCCATCTACCTGTTGGTAGCCTCTCCAGGAGCCCTCTGCATTTCCCCACAGCTCTTCACCACTAATCCAGTGCCCCTCCTAATGTCACCAGCTTGATGGGTGCCCACGCTGACGGCTACCGCAGCTGCATGTGGCTACTGGAGTGGGGCGAGCAGCAGGGATGCTGCATGGTGGTGGTGGGCAGGAGGAGCTGGGTGCCAGCAGGCTGCTGCAGGCAGAGGAGCATGCAGCTTGTATACGCAAGGAGGAGGGGGCTTGGGCTTTGTGTGGAGACGTTGGCAGGGAGCCCCAGCAGTGATCGCCCAAATGTGGCACCGAGCCTTGTGTGGGACCCCGCCTGGCAACAAGCACCCCCTCCAGACTGCCCTCAGTCACCTCCTTCCCACAGACGGTGCCCGGCTGTTCCCTCAGCCCCATTCTTGTTCTAAGCGCCAACGCTCTGACCTGCTGCTTTCCCCACACACCGAGCCTGCCCTGGCAGAGCCTCTGCAGCACAGCTGGCTCGGCCCCTGCCCCAAGCCACAGCGAGGGCCCTGCTGATGCTTTGTGTGGGCAAAGGGACAATTGTGTGCCCAGATGCAGCAGGGACAGGCCAGCTCTCCCCAGCCCTTCCCTTGCCTGTGAGAGCACGGCACGGGTAGGGTGTCTGCCTTTCTTACAGCAGCCACCGGCTCTCACAGGTCCCAGTGTTTTCCCCTCACGATCCTCACTCAATGAACTCCTGATGTCTGCAGCCCTGCAGTTATTTAAGAAAGCTCAAAAGGTTATACACCTTCCTGGGAGGTGAATAAACGACACTGCCTAACCTTCATCATCCTTGTAACTCAATGCATGTCTACCCCTTCGTTTCTGCGGCCGGACCCAGCAGGTCTGAGCCCCTGGCTGCCAGTACACAGCTTTTTCATGGGCAGGGCACTCAACCTGCAATGCAGCACCGCGTTGCTTGCTGACTGCACTGTATTTGCTGCAGGGACCACAGCAGCCGCATGTGTTTGGAGCTGCAACACGCTGCCTCCTTCCCCGCTCCTCTCCTTCACTGTGCGCAGTCTCTGCCAGCACCGGGATAGGGGAGGAAAACACGCTCCTGGCTTTCTTGGCCTGCGTCTGGGCTGTGCCAGGCTGAGCAGCCGGTGCCAGCACAAGGCGGAAGGACCAGACGGTGACTGCCACGTCCTTCTCCCGTCCCTGGTCCCCGTGGGGCACTGGCAGCCCTTGCCCCAGCCTGGGACCTGCACGGAACTCTCCCCACCTCAAGGCCCCAGTTCCTCACCGCAGGGGCAGGTGGTGGGGAGCGGGGCAGTGGTTCCACCTGCCCACAGCTGAGGCCCCCTGGCCCTCTGGGGTCCGGTCAGCCCCCCTGGGCCCCCCTTGGCAAGGAGCAGTGCCAGGGGGTGACACTAGGCCTTCTGTCCCAGAGCTCTCACCCCAGTCCCGCTCATCTGGCTTAAGGGATCAGGCGCGAGCTGTGTGAACGGGGGCCAGCAGCTCTCGCGGAGCCAGCGTTACCCCAAAAGCCCCCCTAAGCCAGGCCATGCCATCCATGTGCCCGCCCGGCCCCGTGCACCCTCCCGGGAGCCCTGCTGGCCCGTGGTGGGGATCGTCGCCGTCCCGAATCGGGGGGGCTGCTGACTCGCCACCTGCAGCCCCTCCACTTCTCCTTTCAAGAACTGCCCCACGATGGGGGACCTGCCGGGAATCCTCTCCTTTTTAACGGAGCAGCCGCGTGGGAAGGCTGGGACAGCCCGATGGGACTGGGCCAGGGGCTGCCGCCATCCCGGGGCAACCGGGGACCCGCGGGGCTTGGCCAGGAAGGGACAACGAGTCCTTTGGCCCCGTCCCGTTCCCATCAGAAAGCTGGCGATTCCTCTCGGGCTCCTCCGGCAGCCGGGACGGTCTCCTCACCTGGTTGTGCTGCCCACCGGGCCAGCCGCCCCCGGCCCTCGCAAGCCCCAGCCCCGCCGCCCCGGGGCTCTCGCCGCCCGCAGCAGCCGGTCCCGGTGTATCCCAAGGGGCCCTCTCGCACGGCCCTGCTGCAGCGGCGGGAGGCGAGCGGGGAGGCGAGCCGGGAGGCGAGCCGGTGCCGTCCAACACGACCGAGTTCCCTCGCCCGCCCGGTCCCGCTGCGGGCTCGGTCGCTGGGCGTCCCGGTCCCTGCCCACGGCTGCGGAGGAGCAGCGCCCGCCCCGCTGCCGATACCCGCCCGCCGCCCGCGCCCGGTACCTGGGCGGGTATCGGCGCCGCTGTCGGTCGCCCGCGCTGACCGAGTCCCGGGCGAGCAGGAAGCCGGCGGCGAGCGAGCCGGCTCCCACCATGGCCAGGAGGCCGGCGGAGCGGCGGGAGGTGCGGGCGAAGGTGCTGGCCATGGCGGAGCGCGGAGCGTCGGAGCTGACGGCCGTGGGGGCAACGGGGAGGGGAGCGGTAACGGCGGCGGCGGGCGGGTGCGAGGGGCCGCAACGGCGCCGCCACCTGCCCGCCCGCCCGCCCCGCCCCGCCCCGCCCCGCCTCGCGCCGCCTTCAGCACCGCGCGCCGGACAGCGCCCCGCACCGGGACCCACTGCCCGCACCCCGGGACCCTACACCGAGCCCCGCACTGAGCCCCGCACCCCGGCACCCCACACCGCGAGACTCTGCACCGAGCCCTGCACCCCGGGACCCACACCCCGGGACCTCTCAGCTCAGGACCCAGCACCGAGCCCCGTAGCCCGCATCCCTCGATCCCGCCCTGCGCAGCTTGCCGGAGAGCTCCGGAGGGGCGGCCGCCCCCCTTGCCGGGCCCCAAACGCCGGGACACCCTACTGAGCCCTGCCCCCTACAACCTGCACCCCGGGACCCCACACCCGCCCCACACAGGCTGACATCTCCCCGGGCCCCGCCCCGGGACCCCGCCCACAGCGGCAAGGGTGCGGTCGGGGCAAAGTCCGCGCCCCCGGGGCCGGGAGCGGCGGGAGCGGACTCGGACCCCAGGAGCGGCGGGGACACCGGGACCTGAGTGCGGGAGCGTGGGGATCGGCGGGGGCTGCTCCCCACCGCCGGGATGGGTCGCGGGGCCTGTTCGCGGAGCCCCTCGGCTCTCCGGCCGCCGCACGCCGGGACGAGGTGGTGCGGGCTCCTCCGGCGGCCCGGGAGCGGCCGCGCGGCGCAGCCCCGCCCCGGCCCGGGTCCCTCGGGGCGCGGCCGCCGCTGCCAGTGGCTCCCCCCGCAGTGCCCGGCGCCGCCGCCAGGGGCCGCCCGCGGCGCCCTCCGCGCTCCCATTGGCCGCGGCGGCCGTCAGCGCCCCCGGGTGGGCGGTGCGGAGCCGGCGGCGCGGCGGGCGCGGAGGCCGCAGGTGAGCGGGGCAATGGCGGCGCCGGGGCGCAACGGGGCTCTGTGAGGGACCGGCCGCGGGGCCGCGGGGCCGCGAGCGAGGGGCCACCGAGCCGGGAGGGGGCCGGGGCCCGCCGTGCCGACCGTGCCCGTCATAGTGCCCGTGATGGTACCCATGCCCGTGATGGTGCCAGTGCTCATGCCAGTGCCGGTGCCTGTGATGGTGCTGGTGCCCATGATGGTGCCGGTGCCCGTGCCCATGGTGGTGCCTGTGCCCATGATGGTGCTGGTGCCTGGGATGGTGCCCATGCCAGTGCCGGTGCTGCCGCCCGTGATTGTGCCTGTGCCAGTGCCAATGCCCGTACCAGTGCACATGGCAATGCCCCTACCGGTCCCAGTGCCCCTGCTGGCGCTTGTGCCGGTGCCACTGCCCATGCCGGTGATGGTGCCGGTGTGCATGGCGATGCCCATGCTGGTCCCAGTGCCCCTGCTGGTGCCTGTGCCAGTGCCACTGCCCATGCCCACCCCGCCTCCCACCTGGCAGCCCTTGGGTTGCGGCTGCATCTGCATTGCCCCAGGCCTGAGGGAAGGGAGAGTGGCAGCTCGGTCATTAATAAGCCTTTATCAGATGTTACCGCCTCCGACTTGCGGGTGCTGTGAAGTTCCACACTTAACAATCCCATAAATGTCATTAAAAATCTCTTTAAGACCAATCTCCTCCAGTGAGAATCGCCGCTGCTTTCACTCTGTGAGTGGCAGGGGTACTGGTTCCCATGTAGAAGGGATGAACCAAAGGGTTCTACCACACTTGCAAATGGCCCTGCTGAGCAGCAGGAGCTCCTGGTCAGCAAAGGTGAGATGTTCCCACAGCTTTGCTCTGTTAGGCTCTGGAGATGTTGATGGGTTTGGAGTTACCAGAAGGCACTGCTCAAACAGGCAGCACTGCAGTTCAGCTCAGCTTCCCCTTCCTGGTGGTGAACGCCGTGAACTTCTGAGCCAAGAGAGCATGGAGAGCTTCCTTTGATCCACTAAGTCCAAGCAGCTTTTAATTATTAACTCTGGAATAGGTGTTCTTTTTCTTTTGGAGTGATTAAGTGTCCACGATAAGAGTACAGCTTTCACCTTTTGTATGTAAGTATGTAATTAAACTTCATACCGGCGGCCCCTGTGTCGGTGGGGGTAGATCTGCAGGCAGAGACACTCTGCTGATCACACGTGCAAGGGTGCTTCACTGATCAAGGCTGAAAATTTCAGGGCTTTTTTTTTTGTTGGTTTGGGCTGGATGTTCGGTTTTACTGCCCATGGCAGTTTCAGGTACTTCAGCAAGACGCTACCAACATTAATATTTAAAAATGCTGGCAGTGTTTATTCTTGAGGGTTCTGATCCTGCTTAAATCAGCCTGTGGATCCATCAGCCAATTCATGCCTGTCTGCATGCAGGGGCCTCCTGTGCCCCGAGCCCTCCCGCCCGATGCTCCCCAGGGTTCTCCACGCGTCGGGCTGCCCCCTGTGCCACCAGCGATCAGATCAACTTTGTTTGGTTGCCGCAGTCCTCACTCTGCAGCTGCCAGAGTGAGAAGGCCACACCTCGAATCCTGTGTTCAGTTCTGGGCTCCTCAGCACAAGAAGGATGTTGAGGCTCTGGAGCGTGTCCAGAGGAGAGCAACGAAGCTGGTGAGGAGGCTGGAGAACAGGCCTTATGAGGAATGGCTGAGAGAGCTGGGGTTGTTTATCTTGGAGAAGAGGAGGCTGAGGGGAGACCTCATTGCTCTCTACAACTACCTGAAAGGAGGTTGTGGAGAGGAGGGAGCTGGGCTCTTCTCCCAAGTGACAGGGGACAGGACGAGAGGGAATGGCCTCAAGCTCCACCAGGAGAGGGTCAGGCTGGACATTAGGAAAAAAATTTTCACGCAAAAGGTCATTGGGCACTGGCAGAGGCTGCTGAGGGAGGTGGTTGAGTCACCTTCCCTGGAGGGGTTTAAAATATGAGTGGACGAGGTGCTGAGGGACATGGTTTAGTTGTTGGTAGGAATGGTCAGACTGGATGATCCTAGGGGTCTTTTCCAACCTAGTGATTCTGTGATTCAGTCTCTCTACTCTTGGATGATCCTTGTCTGAACCGTGCCAGGATGTTCTGCCGGGGAACTGGAAAACGGCTTACTATCTCATTTCTTATCACTAACATGGGGCAGTCAGGGAGCTGAATTAGTGCCTGGATGCTAGAAGCAAGGTCCATGTCTCTGTTTCAGGTTGTGCATCACCATCTTCTGGCTGCCGTTTCGTGATTCTGGTAACCTTTGGTACGGTTGTGCAGCAGCTTGTGGCTGCCCCTCTAGGAAGAGAGCACAGGAGTGTCTTTAGCTGTAGCAGCTGGTGTGTCCTTCCTTGCATATCCATGACAGGACTAACAAGCCTTAATATTCCATACTCAAAGCCAGAACCATCTTTACCTTTTCTCTGTGCATGCCAGAGCCATGTCAATGCTTTTGTGTCTTTTGGACAATGCCATCAGCAGGATTGACACTGCTTTTCTTGCTGTGATCAGTGAAAGGTGAGACCTGCAGCACACTCAGGAATAGGGGACTGCTCTGAGCTTGTGACCTCTTGGAGCGGATAGCTTGGGAAGCAATGGAAATGGTGCAGAACTATTGGCATGGCATGCTGTCAATGCCTTTCCCAGTGCTAGGAGAATAGAAGTGATGGTGTGGTGGTGATGTAAGCTGAGTGCCAGATGGAAACCTTGCTGGTACTGTTTCGGTAGGGTAGATTGCAGCCCTTGTGGTACATAAGCTCTGATAGCCTGGCACTAGAGCTGATGCCAGTGTGGTGGCAAAGCCCCATGCTAGAGGAGCCTTTGGTACCAGCACAGAGTTCTGCTTGCCCATTTCCCCTTAGGAGCAGCTGCCTGAGTTTTTGATGCCTTCATTAAGTCTATTCTCTTTCATCCAGAGCCTGCGGTCTCCCTTGATATAAATCAGATTAGAGATCTACTTTAAAGAGGAACTTGAAAAAGGTGTTGATTGTACCCTCTCCACACACCAGAAATATGCTGAGGTCCCAAGGTTTTCCCTGTTGACACCAGAGGATGCCTGACACATCACTGGCTGTTGGCTTCTGTAAGATTCTGGGTGTTCACCCGGCTCAAGTATGGCGCGTCCTGGCTTCTGGAACAGCCATAGAGCAAGGCAAGGACTTTTTTTTTTTCTGGAATAAGAGCAGGAATGTAGAGAATTCATTTCTTTTTTAGTTCTTAGGGCAAAGATTTTTCTACTGCTTGATCTGTTTTTTCCAGGAGGGAGGGGAGAGTAGAGGATTGGAGAAAAAAACCCTCCTCCCCTTCTCGCATGGTTTACTTCATTAAATCATCAGCTAAAGTCTTGTTCTGCACTGACGGGCTGAGGCAGCGGGGCACAGGAATGAAAGTGGTGCTTGGGCATGTCGGGAATCCTACACTTGTCCTCATGTGGAAATAGCTGGGCTACATGGAGCGCACAGTAAAATGCCTGCGTGACCTGGTCTGCCAGTGCTGTCAGAGAGCTCTGGGGGTGAATCACTGCTTTAGCTCCTGCTGATCAGGAAGTTTGTCTGTGCTGGGTTGCTCCATGACAATAGGAAACCTTGTGGGAGCCGGCAGTGCTGGGCAAATGCGCAGCAGAGACCGCCGGGGGTTGCGAATTGGGCAGAGGAGATGGTCCTTGATGCGGTAGGTGCGAAGTCTGGGATTGCTGTGCCATCTCTCTGGTTTCTGTGGGGTGGTGTTGGCTCCCCCAGAGATCCAGCACAATTACTGCTGGGTTGACTGTTGAGCCAGTGCCTGCAGGACCTTGTCCGGGTACGCTTCTACTCCAGCGCTCATCTCTGAGTGCTTAACCTGTTGCATCTCCTCTCCTTCCTGGGAGCACGCACAGCCTTTCTGTGTGGATCCATGCTTTACTTTTACCCTATTTCCGAGGGGATTTTGTGGGCAGCTGGATTGCTCTGTGTGTTTGTTGCTTTTGCCCATTCCCACCTTGCTTGGCTGGGTTCAGGCAGTCTCCCTCTGTCGTTCCTGGTGAGGGCATTCTCACCTGCTGTGAAACTGTGCTGTGAAACCATGCTGGCTTTGAGGTGTTCCTGTGCTCAGTGAAGAGAGACTGCCAGGGGGCTGGGAACTGACAGCTTTGTGTGGCAGCGCAGTCTCCTACAGTACTGGCTGTAGAGGAAGATGCGCTCAAACGAGGAGGAAGTACACTAACTCTCAGTCCAGGGCTTCCTGGAAATCATATGAGAGTACAAGGAGCAGCGGTAGGGAGTGTCTCATGTCTGTTTTTAGGAAATACTTAATAACATGAGGTGTTCACAACGTCCTTTTCTCAAGGTTGCACTTGCTTACATGGGAGGAATGCTTTTCACCACTTTGTAAGTTGTGGAAACATGGCAAAGGGCAACCGCGTGCCTTTCTGAGGTGAACAGCTGTGTCCTTGGCGTGTGCAGTCACACGTGCCGTGTATTCAAGCTCAGTTGCTTCTGCGGTACAGTGCTGCTGCTGTGGGTGACGGTGCCAGCCATGTTCCTTTCCTGGTGTTTATAAAGCGTAGCTTATGTCCCAGTAATAGCCTTCCATGGTCGCAGAGTAAGTCAGGGCCAGGCGGCAAATCCAGAAGCCCTGACCTGCAGCCCAAACTGTTTCTGATAATTCCTCTGTGTCATCTTCCCCTGCCAAGGAGTTCTTGCTTCTTCCTTTTCCCTCTGCCCTGCAAACACATGGCCTCTCAAACATGTCTTTCTGTTACTGTAGGTCTTCTTGAGCTGAAAGGATGAAAATTGGCAACTGGAAAGTCACCGTCACTGTCCTAAGCTTCATTCTAACTTCTGGAGTTGCAGTTGATGTCTTCGGGTGGATGAGCCTGTGAAAGTGTTTGCTGTCCCTCTCCATGATTTAGGCAGTGGCTTGGAACATGAATCAGTGTAAGGATTACATGATTTCAGCGCTGGTGGTGAGGCTGTCCTTTTCCCGCTCGGTGCACGGGGGTTAATTGTACAGAGGAGCTGCCTCTAAAATGGTCCTGAATCTCAGATCCTCTCCCACCCCAGGGTCTCTTCCTGCTCCCTCCTTTCATGCTGGGCAGCACATCCCTGGGCTCACTTATTCCACATTAGTCCCTGCCCTCTCCACCTTCACCTGCTTCCAGTAGTCCAGCTGGCCCATGGCTTGCCTTGCATCTGACCTTCTGTATCCCTTTTTCATGCTGTAATTCCAGAGCGGGATGGTTGGCCACCGAAGCTGCAATGTCGTCCCTGACGACCTCCAGTGAGGCAGAGAACTCCACTCCAAGATTTGTGGTCGGTTCCAGGGATGACGAGACAGACTTTCTGGAATCAAACATGAAGACAGACAAAACCGATTTCTTTGAAGATGATGAAGAGGAGGAGTTGGTAAGGAGGCCCCGGCGTTCTGGGTTGGAGAATCTCTGGAGAATTCCTGGATTTCAGCCAGGGTTTGTGCGGTTGCTGCTGAGGCCGCAGGCAGTCAGGACTCCAGGGGATGTGACGCCAGGCTGTGTGGCTTGACCGTGGGGAACGGCAGTGTCATTTCTGGCAGGATGTATTGCATTGTCATGCTGCCGTACTTGTTGCCCCATGCTGCAGTAAATCTTGGCCCTTGCATGAGCATGTCTTTTCCTTAACCCTGATGCTCCTGTAAAGCTTTCTGTTTCACCAGGGAATTTTTTTGATGGAAACTCTAGGAGTTGCAAAAGGGCAGAAGTGTTTGCAGAGAGGAAGAGTTTTGCTCTCTTCTGTAGCCTCCAGGCACAGGATGCAGAAAGGAGAATGATCTCCAGCTCTTGGCTGCTTTGTGGCCCCTCTTCAGTGTTATACCAGACATTTGCTGTTCAGCACAGGGACTTGGATGCTGCAGGGACTTGGCTGCTGGGACCGCTCCCCAGCACAGCTGTCGTTTCTGTTGCCTCTGTACCTGGAGTCTCTATTGCAAGTGGGTTGTTGACCCAGGGACTTGCATGGGCTTCCTTCAAACCTATGCAATGCTGTCTACCTTGATGCTTGGTGAGGAGCAGTTTATTAGTGTGTAGAAAGATTTGGAAACCTTTTCACTTCCCAAACATTGGTTTTCCTGTGGAATCTTGGCTTTGCAGCAACTTTGGAAGTTTTGGCTTCCAGTTTGAATCCACAGTTGTTTATACAGTCCTGTGTGCGTGGCTTCAGGTGATCTCACTGCACTCAGTCCTGCTTGGGCCAGAATCGGTCTGTCAGGAAACATCTAGTCTGGGCTTCCTAGGTGGTGACTGAAAGCCCACCCCAGACCTTGGCCTATTCCTCTGTTACCATTACCAATGCTTCTTGAACGCACACCTCCTCTCTTGACTCAACTTCGTCCCACTGGATCTTGTTGTACCTTTGTCAGCTGTTTGGAAGAGCACTTGGTACTGTTCCTCTTCTACTTCTGCTTGTGGCTTGTTGTCACATTCCCTGTTACATTCTGTCAGATAAAACAGACTGAGTTCCTGGACTCTTGCAGTAAAGCATTTATGGCTCTGTTCCGAGCCTGCCTAAGTCCACCAACTGTCTTGGTGACAGTTGAGCTGGAGAACACAATGTGGGATTTCAGTCCCTGCTGCTTGTTGAGGTACCAGATATGTATTTCTGACCTTGGCACTGGTGCCCAGTGAAATGAGGAGGTTCACGCTGCCTGGCAAGGGAGTGGCTGTTATGGGCTGCTTCATAACAATGTTCCTCAGTGGGATCTCATGAGAGTTGGAAGTATGTGTGAAGTTGAGTCCAACAAGAGCTGTGGGTGCATAAGGCTGGAAGAAAAACCATTGTTTGTTCTGCATCGCTGCATTCCTACGCTGTTATAGTTGAAACTGGGTAAAGTCATTCACCATATATTAAACTGATCTCTGTCTTTCCTTAGCCACCCGAGCGGCAGATTGTTGTTGGAATCTGTGCCATGACCAAAAAGTCCAAGTCAAAGCCCATGACACAGATTCTGGAGCGGCTGTGCAAATTTGAGTATATCACAGTGGTGATTATGGGGGAAGACGTTATTCTGAATGAGCCTGTGGAGAACTGGCCCTTGTGTGACTGCCTGATATCGTTCCACTCCAAAGGTAAAAAGCCCATGGCAGGCCTTAGCCTACTTGGGATGTGGGCAAGGGAGCTACCAGTCATTCGTCTCCTCCACTCATGTTTCAGGATTCCCTCTGGATAAAGCGGTTGCTTATGCCAAGCTGTGCAAGCCATTTCTTATCAATGACCTTGACATGCAATATTATATCCAGGACAGGTAGGTGCTGGTGATCCACTAAAGCTGGGCTGAGCTGGGGGCAGCTCAGTGTGACAGGGCAGTCATTGAGAGGGCACCTTTGGGCTGGTGGTGGGTTCTGGGTGTGTTGCCGTGGATTGGGCACGTGCTAGTGGAGGAGCATTTATCTTTAGACTTTAGACCAGACAGAGATTTCCTGCGGGACATCTCTGCCCAGAGTAGGACTGAGGCATGCCTCATAGCCTGTGGGTTTTACCTGGGCAGCATGGCTGAGATGTATTTGCACTCTGTCTTGGGGCTTTTTTGTGTTCATTTGACTTTGTTCTTCATCAGTGGGAGTGGTACATGTACTTGGCATGTACTGAGGACCTTCTAGCCTCCTCTATTGATTCCCACTTTTCCTGTCCTCTACAGGCGTGAGGTGTATCGGATCCTTCAGGAAGAGGGAATAGACTTGCCCCGCTATGCTGTTCTCAATCGAGACCCTGATAGACCAGAAGGTCAGTGTTCAGCCTCTACTGAAAGCCATTTTCACATGCTGTGTGGTTTAAGATATTCTGCAGAGAGCAGGTGCTGATAATCACCTTGAAGAGGCCAGATTCACAAGTCTCTTGAATTTTGCAGAGGTCCCAGCTGGTGAACTGGCTGGGTGGCCAGGACTGAAGGGCTTGGGCTCTGCACAATGGCTATCTCACCCTTTCTTAACACGTTACTGCTGTGCTTTGTCTTCAGAGTGCAACTTGGTGGAAGGAGAAGACCATGTGGAGGTGAATGGAGCTGTTTTCCCAAAACCATTTGTAGAGAAGCCAGTCAGTGCTGAAGACCATAATGTGTATATTTACTACCCAACGTCAGCAGGTGGGGGCAGCCAGCGGCTCTTCCGCAAGGTGAGGCTGGGGCTCCAGTTTTGCTGTTGGAACCAATGTATCTGAGGTTCCAGGACCCATGTGGCTTCAGGAGGGAGTGGTGGGGCCTTCTTAGAACTTTTAGTTCAACCCCACCTGCCTGGGAACTGCAGAAGGACATATTTTAGTAGTAAAGCTGACGTTGCCTTCCTCATCCTCCGTGTGACCTGTGTCCTGTCTAGCAGTCATGGAGAACCGTGTCTGTTTTTTCCTGATCACTTCCTCAGTTTATCATGTTGGTGTGTTTTTTTGAAACATACGTTCCTTCCCTCTAACATCATTGTTGCCCTTCTCAGCTTAACATAGCTTGCAAATGCAGGATTTGTTCCTAGATTCCACAAGGAATCTGCCCTTACTCACTTCCTCTGCTTTGCCAGCAAACTGCTAATACCTGTAATATTTCTTTTTTTCCAACAAGTTACAAACGTGCCATTACTAATCTTAAAATGATTCTTCCTCAGCTAACATACAGGTATGCTGCTTGAGGGTATATCCAAAGCCTTACTAAGAACGAAAGCAACATCATCTTCTGTCCATCAGATCAGTCAGCTGATGTAGAAGGAAGTTATATTGGTCTGATAATCACCTACCGTCATTTATTTTCAGTTGCTTTTTAGCAAGGCTCCTTAATTTCTAGGTCTTTATCCACTGTTTTTTTGTTACATATCCTTGCAGTGCTTGGAGGATGCAATAACTTCTCTCCTCTTTAAAACCTGGCAAAGGACATAGCGACTGTCTGCGTTTTGGAGTCTTTTGTCTGCCATAAATAAGTGCGCAGCGATAGCTGGGGGGTTTGCGAGGCATTCCACTAGTTCTCTAAATGTGGGATGAAATTTATGCTTTTTGTTCTTCCAGGTAAGGAAAGGAGCCCCATGCTCTTCCCTGAGGTGTTTCTTCTGTGCTTTCAGATTGGCAGCCGGAGCAGCGTGTACTCCCCGGAGAGCAGTGTGAGGAAGACAGGTTCCTACATTTACGAGGAATTCATGCCTACGGATGGCACTGATGTAAAGGTAAGGAGAAGCCTGGAACAGCTCCTTCCACCTTCAGGCATTAGATAGCTGAAAGCTGGGCAGTCCAACTCTCAGGAAAGTGTGGAAGTGGAGAGAGATCTCCACTCTGGGAGATCAAGCACTGGTGCTGCCTGGCAGTGCTGCCATGCTGGGACTCTTCCCCTCCACCCATGCACACAGGAACTGCCCCTGCAGATCCAAAAAGGTGTGGAGGAAGGGGTTCAGGAAAAGAAAAATCACTGCTGTGTCTTTATTTTGTTTAAATACACAGAGGACGTGACTCCTCATTTACACAGCCACTCACTCAGTCAGAAAAGCAAAGCAGATAGTGAATGAGAAAGGAGATGAAAACATTATCCCAAGGAAAAGACCTCTATCAACAACAAAAAATATGGAAGAGAGGCTAGGCCTGCAATGAGTTAGGTCACAACTGCTATGCAGAAGATGATGAACATCTTCAGGAAAACATCAAGTTAGCAGTTTCCACACTACATCCTTGAGCTGCTAGTTCCTCAGGCTGTAGATCATAGAATCATAGAATGGGTCCAGAGGAAGCTACAAGGATGATCAGAGGGCTGGGGCACTTCCCATGCGAGGACTGGCTGAGAGAGTTGGGGTTGTTCAGCCTGGAGAAGAGAAAGCTACGAAGAAACCTTATAGCGACCTTCCAGTACCTGAAAGGGGCTACAAGAAAGCTGGGGAGGGACTTTTTACAAAGGCTTGTGGTGATAGGATGAACGGGAATAGTTTTAAATTGGAGAAGGGAAGATTTAGACTGGGCACAAAGAGGTAATTCTTCACAATGAGGGTTGTGAGGCCCTGGTGCAGGTTGCCCAGAGCAGTGGTAGCTGCCCCATCCCTGGAGGTGTTCCAGGCCAGGTTGGATGGGCCTTGGGCAGCCTGATCCAGTGGCAGGTGTTCCTGCCTATGGCAGGGGGGTTGGAACTGGATGGTCTTTAAGGTCCCTTCCACCTCAAACCATTCTATGATTCTGATTCTACTCAGTCCCGCTTAGGATCTGGAGTGTTTATGTAAGCCATGAGGCGCTGACTGTGCAGCTTGGATCCCAAAACGGGGAGCCAGTGTTCTGTAGTTCATAAACAGGAGGAATGCTTGAGACTGTCTGATCTGCTCCTCTTTGTGTCTGCCATAGAAATACCCCTGGAAGCAGCAGTTAGTCTGGGCGGTTGTGTCAGGTGTTACTATTTCTCTTCCCAGGTGTACACTGTTGGGCCAGACTATGCCCATGCAGAGGCTCGCAAATCCCCTGCTTTGGATGGGAAGGTTGAACGTGACAGTGAAGGGAAAGAAATCCGTTACCCAGTTATGCTGACTGCCATGGAGAAGCTAGTTGCCCGGAAAGTCTGTGTAGCCTTTAAGGTCTGTGTTTTCTCTCCTACGCAGGCAGGATGCTCCATGATTGTCTGATTCAAATCTCGGTCAGTGTTGAAGCTTGAGCTCTGTTACTCTGATGTCCCGTTGTGGCAGTCTTCCACGCCTGATGCCAGTTGCCATCCCCACTTGGCTGGTGTGGCTGGTCCTGCTGGCCACGACAGTTTGCTGGGCAGAAATGATGGGGAAGGCAGGAGGGCCTGTGCTGGCAGGTGGCTGGGGTCCAGCGTACATCTGAGCATTTAATGTCAGATTCTGAGCATGCTGCTGCCTGTCTGACCTGTGCTCGTCCTGCCTTTGCTTCTTACCAGTTGTGTTTGTGTGGACAGCTTGGTCTTCTTTTTTTTTTCGTTTGTTTTATTTTTGATCTGGATTTGGTGTGCATTTGTTTTACAGGTGGTTTGGGTAGGTGTGTGAGTCTGGGTATGGTTACGTGAGGTGTTCAGCAGGGTCAGCAGAAGCCCATAGCTGCTTGCTCCTGGCCCTGCTGCAGTCTGCAGCCCATGCTCCTGTGCTGATACTGCTGCACGCTTGTTCTGCCTTGTAGCCTTTTCCTCACGCCAATGTATGACTTTTCCTGTACCCCCTATTGTCTGTATTTGTCAGTCTGGTTCAAAAGGGTTGGATTTGGAGACGAGAGCAGGAGAGCCAGGAGCTGCTCTGTCTTAAGCTTTTAGAATTCTGGGTGGCCCTGGCAGCTTAATCCAGGCTCATGGGCTGGGGCTTTGACACAGCTGTGGGCATAGAAAGGTTCCTCTGAATGGCCTGTGGCTGCATTTTCACTCTTCCTCAAGCGTCGTGAGGCTGATGTAGAGTGGAGGATGGTTGCAGCCCCAGTGGGGCCGAACGGGGCAGCACATGTTCCCTCACAGCATCCCTATCCATCCTGTGACCTCTGCTTCCTCACGCAGCAAACGGTGTGTGGGTTCGACCTCCTGCGGGCAAACGGCCACTCTTTCGTTTGCGATGTGAATGGCTTCAGTTTTGTGAAGAACTCTATGAAGTATTATGATGACTGTGCCAAAATCCTCGGGTATGTAAAGCTGAAGTTTTGATGGGAGTTTATACCAAAGTAAAATGAATGGGGAGTCCTGACTAGTGTGTCGGAGGTGGTTCACATGGGGATATTGGTTCAGCAGGTGAAAGTATGGCTCTGGGAGGAAGGGCTTAATTATTTGTAGCAGCTGGAGCTCCTGCCTGCATTGGCATTGGCTGTCTTTGTCTACAGTTGGGTGTAGCTTACAGCACTTCTCCTTGGATGCTAAGCCCAGCTACAGTATTTGTAATGTGAGGGAAACTGGTGGCCTCTTGGGGTGCCCTGACCAGCCCGTGGGGTGACAGATGTCTCTGTGGAACAGGTGAGGTGAAATTCTGTGGCTCTCTTCAAAGCTCTCAGCTGGACACAAAGGAGGAGGTGGAGAACCAAGGGAAAGGAATTTCTTGTGAGTTTTGTATTCTAATTTCTTCCAGAAATATAATCATGCGGGAACTGGCTCCCCAGTTTCATATTCCCTGGTCCATCCCAACAGAGGCAGAAGACATTCCCATTGTCCCCACAACTTCAGGCACCATGTGAGTACCTGTCATCTTCTCCAAAGAATACCAGCGATGGCTACATGAGGGGCAAAGTGCAAAGCCTGTCCAGGGGACAGGCATCATCCAGCAGCATGGTGTTCTCCAGCTGTCGTGTTGGTTGCAACTCTGAAATGCCTGTGGAAAGGCTTAGCAGGCACCTGAAGGAGGTGATAGATGGTCCGTTAGTTGTAGGTGTAGTGAATGCAAACAAGCAGTCCCTGAAGGAACTGTAGAAACTTCTCATGTGGCTTTCAGGAGGCCCAAATTCTCAGTCAGCACAGGAGGCACATTAGAGCATCGCTATAGCTGGCTTGCTGTTCAGTAGGCTGCTGCTCAGGGAAAATGCATATTTTGCTGACAGTGAAATGGGTGGAAAGCAACGAGCTGAAGTATTCGTGTCACCTGTTTGCTCAACAGACCTTCATTTTTGCCTTACTGGTTTTCCACCACATCAGGTAAAGGGCCAAAGGCAAAAGGTGCCTTGTAATCCTCAGCACGCCTGTACACTTGTATGGAACGAACAAAGTAGGTGCTGAAGAAAAGGTAGATTAAGAGTGTGTATTCATCCTTCCTTTACCGTGTGATCATTTGGAACAAGTTGGCAAACACTGTACAGCTCCCAGGACTGCTGGCTTCAGTGGCCCCTGGTGACGAGACTGATAGAATCAATCCACGTTGATGGATTGATTCTGTCAGTCTCGTCACTGATATAGTGATATAGTTGGATACTGCAGTAGCTGAAATAGTTGGATATTGCAGTAGCTGGAAAAGCAAACTCATAGCCTTTCTGCAAGGAGACAGACAAACTGTTCCTGCAGATGACTGTTTGCTGTGGGATCTCTCTACAACAGCTCCTACTGATTCCTCAAAGACAGGACCCCAGCTGTAAAATATTCCTCTGAACCATGCTGGTTTTTCTTGGTCTTTCTAACTGATCCTGTGAGCGTTAAGGTTGGGCATGAAAACCAGCTTGGCATAATTCAAAATGCTGCTTCTGTGGAGTCTCTAATATCTAGCCTGGACCTTTCTGCTGCAGATGTGGTTCTGCCTGTCATTCTGTGGTGCTTTTCCCTGACAGGAACTGGGTGACTCGATGGTACCTGCAGTACTTTGATTGCTTTTACAGCCTTGGCATTCATGCCTGGTTTAGTCTGGGAGAAGTTCTGCCATGATGGAAGCAGCTGTCAAAAGGATGGAACTGAAAGACAATGGGAAACCACTTTCTGGTGGCAATTCTGGAGTGTAGGGGCACATTTGTCAAATGTGTCTTCTATCTCCCCAGGATGGAGCTTCGTTGTGTTATTGCAGTCATCCGGCATGGAGATCGCACCCCAAAGCAGAAGATGAAGATGGAAGTTAAGCATCCCCGGTAAGATTCAAGGCAAGAAGAGGCTGCAAAGTGGGGAGGGTCCATTTTCTGAACCCAGAGGAGGAGCAGGACTGAGTACATGGGTGGCAGTGCTTTTTCCTGGCTCCATTGAAGCAAATGCTTTCTGCCCAGTTGAGGGAGCCCGTTCTCCCCATGAGGATGCTGGCACCTTCTGTGTGAACATGGGAAGAAAGAGTGAAGGTCTGCTAGATGCTGCAAAGGAAAGCGCCTCACTAAATGGGAAGCTAGTGGCTGCTTCCTTTTTATACCTTCACTGGAAACACTAGGGTTTTTTCAGAATTTCTGAAGTACAGAAAGGAGTCAGTGGCCCTGCTGGTTCTTCCTGAAGAGCAGAGTGTGGATGCATACGTAGGGATGACTGTCCTTGTAGTGCTGAAACAGCAGAAAATAGATCAGGGTTCTTTGTTTTCTCTCCAGGTTCTTTGAATTATTTGAGAAATATGATGGCTACAAGACAGGGAAGTTGAAGCTGAAGAAGCCAGAGCAGCTGCAGGTGAGGGGAGTCCTCTCTGGGGTTACTGTGTGTGACGTGTAGGTCATATGGATCCCAGTGTGAGGCAGTTCTTTGGGAGAGTAGAGCTCCTCAAAAAGCCAGTCATCTGTCACACAAATGTTGCCTTTCCCATTCTGCCTCTCTTGCACAGCTGGGTGACAGTGTGAGAGTGTAACAGAAACTGCTCCTGGCTGGTGTGGGCTGCAGGGTGAGTGGGACCTGATGCAGCTTTCCCATCTCTTGAGGGTGCTTCTGGTGAAGGATGGGTTCAGGATAGAGAGTGGAGCAGCTGGAGGCACCTTGTTTCTGAACAAGACTGGAGCACAGGGTTGGGGTGAAGCAAACTGCAGTGTGAAAGTTTGTCCTGCCTGAGCTGGATTGTATGAAATGCCATGTTTCTGACAAGTGACTGTGGACCTGGTGCTGGGTGAAGCTGTCTGCTGGCTTTGCAAAAGCACAGCGGTGACCCTGAGGCAGAATTGCTGGATGCTTAAGACTGTCTGCTTTCCAACAGGAAGTGTTGGACATTGCACGGCAGCTTGTGGTGGAGCTGGGAACCCACAGCGACTGTGAGATTGAGGAGAGGAAATCCAAACTGGAGCAGCTGAAGAGTGTCTTGGAAATGTAAGGGTTCATATCTTAGTGCACCGTGAGATTGTGTCAGAGCTGTGGGTCTGCATGCAGTGTAGAAACAGGCTGCACTGCTGCCATCCTGGTTGGCTGGCTCCCCAGAGCTGTCTCCTCCATCTCCTGTGAGCAGCTGGATGTGAAAGGTTCCATGCTCCTGATGTTTCCTATTGGCATCAAACCTGCTGCTGATACTTGTTCTGAGTGTGTCTGATTTTTGGCTGAACAACTTGAGACAATGCTCACCTTACTTTGCTACAGGACAGGAACTGGAGTCCTGTAGGACCACAGTAGTGTGAAGCATTTTGATAAGCATGGAACAAATCCTGTTTTAGGTAAGATTGTCCTGATGCCCAAAGCTTGACAGAAAGGAGCTTGGAAAACATGACAACTTTGTGGCCTCTTAGGTTTCACACAGCCAAAATAACAGACAATATGGTGGTGGTGGCATTTTAGAAACAAAAGGAGGGTTTCTCCCAGAACTGTAGCTTGCTGCAGCATGTGCGGGCAGTGTCTGTCTTCAAGGAATGTTTGCTTGACATTGAGAACCAGGTGATCAGGCCCAGTCAACACAGGTTTATGAAAGGCAGGTCTTGCCAAGCTAACCTGATCGCCTTCTATGATGAAGTGACTCGGCTACTGGATGAGGGAAAGGCCGTAGATGTATTGTCTTGGACATCAGTAAAGCCTTTGACACAGTTTCTCACAGCATTCTGCTTCAGAAACTGTCACCTCTGGCCTGGACAGGCGAACACTCTCCTGGGTGGAAAACTGGTTGGGTGGCTGGGCCCAGAGAGTGGTGGGAAATGGAGTTAACTCCAGCTGAAGGCCAGTTCCAAGTGATGTCCCCAGGGCTCAGTGCTGGGTCCAGCCCTGTTCAATGTCTTTATCAATGACCTGGATGAAGGCATCGAGGGCACCCTTAGCAAGGGTGGAAGCATGGATCTGCTAGAGGGTCAGGAGGCTCCAAAGGGATCTGAACAGGCTGGACCGCTGGGCTCAGTCCAATGGCATGAGGTTTAACATGGCCAAATGCCAGGTCCTGCACTTGGAGCACAACAGCCCTGTGCAGCTACAGACTAGGAGAAGTCTGGCTGGAAAGCTGCCTGGAGGAGAGGGACCTGGGGGTGCTGGTTGACAGCAACTGAACATGAGCCAGCAGTGGCCCAGGTGGCCAAGAAGGCCAATGGCATCTTGGTTTGGATCAGAAACGGCGTGGCCAGCATGTCCAGGTAGATTATTCTCCCTCTGTACTCAGCACTGGTGAGACCGCACCTTGAATCCTGTGTTCAGTTCTGGGCCCCTCAGCACAAGAAAGGTGTTGAGGCTCTGGAGTGAGTCCAGAGGAGAGCAACGAAGCTGGTGAAGGGGCTGGAGAACAGGCCTTATGAGGAACGGCTGAGAGAGCTGGGGGTGTTTATCCTGGAGAAGAGGAGGCTGAGGGGAGACCTCATTGCTCTCTACAACTACCTGAAAGGAGGTTGTGGAGAGGAGGGAGCTGGGCTCTTCTCCCAAGTGACAGGGAACAAAGGGCAATGGCCACAAACTCTGCCATGGGAGATTCAGGCTGGATATCAGAAAAAAAATTTTCATGGAAATGGTCATTGGGCACTGGCAGAGGCTGCCCAGGGAGGTGGTTGAGTCACCTTCCCTGGAGGTGTTTAAGGGACAGTTGGATGAGGTGCGGAGGGGCATAGTTTACTGATTGATAGGAATGGTTGGACTCGATGATCCTGGAAGTCTTTTCCAACCTAATAATTCTGTGATTCTGTGGAGCACAGGGGGTGAATCTTTGCTGTGATTCCTTCCCCTGCTCTTTGTGCTCATCAGAGATGTGGGTATGCTCAGAGCAGCTGACAGACTGGTTTTTGTGTGATGTCATTAATTCACATGTTAAAGAGGTAGATAAAAATTAACTAAAGTTGATTAAAGCCCTGGTAGGGTATGAGAGCACAGAGTGCTGTCAGCTGAAGAGCAAGCAAGTAAATGGACCTTTGAATTTCATCTGAGGGGATTGTTTGGCTCTGTTTGGGGGTGCGTGCCAGGTCACAGGTAGATGGCAAAAATGTTCCTGTTCTGTGGCTGTTGGTGTTGGAGCAGGAAGTCTCTTGCCTGTGCTGTGTTATTGCTGTGTGCTGCCCTGGAACCTCTGGGCAAAGGGTGAGTGGAGTTGATGTATTTAAATTGTTTTCCTCTCTCTCCTTGTGACAGGTATGGACATTTTTCTGGCATTAACCGTAAGGTTCAGTTGACCTATCTTCCTCATGGACATCCAAAAGCTGCAAGTGAAGATGAAGGTAAAGAAACATGATGTTGCTGCTACGGTCTTCAGATGTGATGTTCGAGAGTGTGTGCAGGTATCCTGCCTAAAAAGGCCTCTGGATGTGCAGGCAAATTAGTGACCCATCTCTTCTCTTTGCCCATATCATGTGAAGGGTTGCTGTGCTGTATAAGGCAGTGTTCCAGTGTACCCCAAGAGGGGCCCCAGAGCATGTGTTTTCAGTTTCATGAATGTCAGCCTATACCTTCAGAAAGTAGTGACTCTTAATTTTGTACTTGCTGGTTTGGTTCCTGGGGATTTTGGGTTAGGCTTGTGTTGAGAATGCTCTGTGAGGTGCTGCTGACAACCTCCTCTTCCCCTCCTCTCCCTGTGCAAGCTCAGCTTTGAGATCTGATGTAGTGAGTACCTGTTTGTCTCCTAGAAGCCCGCCGAGAGTCTTCCCCATCCCTTCTCCTGGTGCTTAAGTGGGGTGGAGAGCTGACACCAGCAGGAAGAGTCCAGGCAGAAGAGCTGGGGCGAGCCTTTCGCTGTATGTACCCTGGTGGCCAAGGTAAGCTTTGTCCCTGTATCTCCAGTCCTGTCCTGTGGCTGTGCAGGGCTGCCCAGCACACGACACCAAGCCTGAGGGATGCTCCAGCATCTCTGGATGTGTGCAGCCTGTGTGACTTAAGTCATCATGGGTTTTGTTCTTTTGGATTGACCTGCTATGGGAATAATTCAAGTGGATTTTGCATGCAGAGCTGGCTAGAGATGTCTGCTGCACTGGTTAAACTTCAGCGTGTTTTGGAGTGCAATAACAGTCTTTCAACTCACGTACTGTCTTTCCAAAAAGAGAAGCTATTCTAATAAGATACGTTCTGATACAGCAAATACAATTCAGAAAGTTTCTGTACAATTAACAAGGAATTTAGGTCAGATGCGGAGAACAGAGGGATCTGTCTTGGAATGCAAATAATTCTGCCTTGAGGCAGGAGGACAGGAAGAGAACTTCTCTATATTTTCTCCACTGTAATTCTGTGACTCTGAAAGGCATTTAGTGCAGCTGCAGATCAACAGGAGACCAAAGGGAAAAGAAAAAAGGCTGAGGTTGCCTTTTTCATCCAAGGAAAGAGTCAGAAGTAGTGCACAGCTATGGTATTGATCAGTTGAGACCAGTATTGGATACCATTTATCTTTGACTTGTATGTTTAATTAATTAAAATTAATTAAGTTAATTTAAATTGAATCAGAGAAGATTTCCTTCTGGAATAAGGAAGAGTTGCCTTTGGTGGAAAAGGACTGAGTCAGAGAATGCTTAAGCAAACCGGACATATGTAAGTCCGTGGGCCCTTGTGGGATCATCCCCAGCTGCGGGAACTGGTGGATGCGACTGCGAGGCCACTCTGGATTATCCTTGACAGACTATGGGGACAGGGGAAGTGCCTGAAGACTAGGGGAGAGGGAATGTCCCTCCTAGCTTCAAAAATGACAAGAAGGAGGACCCAAGGAACTGCAAGCTGGTCAACATCACAGTCTCTGGGAAGGTGATGGAGCACCTAATCCTGGAAACCATTTCTGGGCACCTGAAGGACTGGGAGTAGTCAGTGTGGTTTCACAAAGGGAAGTTGTACTTTACCCAGCTGATAACCTTATAAAGTGAATTAACTGGATTGTTTAGATGAGGGGAGAACAGTGGCTGTGTCCTGCTTTGACTTCAGTATGGCTTTTGACACTATCTCCGGTCACATCCTCATAGCAGGTGGAATGTGAGCTGGATGAGCAGAGAGTGGGGAGGATTGAAAGGCAGCTGAACAACTGGGCTCAGGGTGGTGATCTGTGGCCTAAAATGTGTCATGACGAGGAACCAGCGAGGTACAGGGAGTAGATTGCAGCCTAATAACCCAGAATCTGAGAAGAGACACGTCTGCTGAGGTCTGGTTGAGGGGAGTGCAGCTACCAGCAAGCTGGGCTGAGCCCTAAGGTTCTGAAGTTCTGAACTGCCTGCTCCATACCTGGTGAGCAGTGAGTGGCTGCCCTCTTGTTCACAGCAGAGCTTGGTCTGAGCGTATACAAGGTGGCCACAGTCCTTCTGATCATGGCTTTGAGGACTTCTGCTTCACCACTTCATACACAGAGAGGGAGAGCTCTCATTTTGCAGCAAGATGCTGTGTTCCTGGGTAGCAGTTGGCTCGTGGCAGCTTTGTCCAGATATACGACTGAGTTCTGGCTGGTGCCTGCTCTTGTCTAGCAGGATGTCTGTCTGACTTGTGAGCTCAGAGCTGGGAGCAACGAGTATTGTGCGCAGTTCTGGAATCCTCAATGTAAGAAGGGTATGGAACTGTTGGAATGGGTCCAGATGAGGCTACAAGGATGATCCAAGGGCTGGAGCACCTCATGTACGAGGACAGGCTGAGAGAGTTGGGGTTGTTCAGCCTGGAGAAGAGAAGGCTGTGAGGAGACCTTATAGTGACCTTATAGTACCTGAAGGGGCTACAAGAAAGCTGGGGAGGGACTTTTTAAAAAGGCATGGAATGATAGTACCACAGTGCATGGCTTTAAATTGGAGAGGGGAAGATTTAGACTAGGCATAAGGAGGAAATTCTTCACAATGAGAGTGGAGAGGCCCTGGAACAGGTTGCCCAGGGAAGTTCTGGCTGCTCCATCCCTGATGTTCAAGGTCAGGTTGGATGGGGCCTTGGGCAGCCTGATCCAGTGGGAGGTGTCCCTGCCTATGGCAGGGGGTTTGGAATTAGATGATCTTTAAGGTCTCTTCCAACTCAAACCATTATATGATTCTATGATTTTGGAGCAGCCTAAATGCTGGCTGTGGAAGTG
This sequence comes from Clamator glandarius, assembly GCA_033459285.1. Lineage (NCBI taxonomy): Eukaryota > Metazoa > Chordata > Aves > Cuculiformes > Cuculidae > Clamator > Clamator glandarius. The sequence continues at coordinate 935,139 of JAUNZM010000240.1, forward strand.
ATTAATTCTCTACATAACTTTGTCCTACAATAACATTTCTTGTCCAGAGCAGTATATACAGGTAATAGTTTCATAGGTGTTGGAATATTCATTTTGAGTTTGTTCTCTGTTCCAGGTGATTATGCTGGTTTCCCTGGATGTGGCTTGCTCAGGCTGCACAGTACCTACCGTCATGATCTCAAGATCTATGCCTCAGATGAGGGACGGGTTCAGATGACAGCAGCAGCTTTTGCAAAGGTCCTTCCTCTCTTTTGGGCATCTAGTAGTTCTGCTACTTTCGTCTTAAAGGATGCCAGCTCTAAAGACAAACAGCAGCTGGGGAGGGAAGTGCTGTCCTAAGAGTTTCCCCCTCTTTGTTGGGAGGATGGTGGCACGCTCCGCTAAGAGCAAGTTTGCAGGGTGAGCCTGGAGATCCAGTGTGGCTGCACATGTGTGTATCTGTTAAGATCCCTTACAGGATCAGACTCTGCCCAGAGAAGGGGTTATTTACACGTGTAAGGCGCATCAAACCTATTGCTGAGTATTAGTTGCCTACAAAGTGAGTGTTTCTTGGATTGCTGCCCAGACAGAGAGGTTATTCCTTGACTGCTGGATTTAAAAGGGGAGTGAGCAGTGAGGACTGGGGAGAAGACAAGTTCACTTGCAGTTAAAACTTGAGCCAAGGGGAATGCTGTGTTGACCTTAGCTGTCCTTCAGAGCCTCTGCTGTATCAACATTTTCCAGCAAACTGAGTTGGCCGCTCAGCAATTGCCTGGATGGATCTGGGGCTGCTGCGGGCAGTGTGGGACTTTTGCCTTGAGCAGCTCTAGGAGCCTGACAGAGTCACTGGTGACAGGAGTTGCTGCTGCTGTAAAACTGCTCATCAAAGACAGTTGAGATTCCCTCCAATGGATGGAAGACTGGTCACGAAAGCCCCAGAAATGTGTGTTACTTGGGTTGCACATACCTGAAATTACATCCCTTGTATTTTTAGGGTCTGCTGGCCCTGGAAGGAGAGCTGACCCCCATCCTGGTGCAAATGGTGAAAAGCGCCAATATGAACGGCCTCCTGGACAGTGACAGTGATTCCCTGAGCAGCTGTCAACACAGAGTGAAGGCACGACTGCATGAAATCATGCAGAAGGATGCAGAGTTCTGTGAAGAGGATTATGAAAAGGTAAAGCACCTGCATGGCTTTGCTACTTCCTGTATCTGGAAAGAGAACAGAGCTCTGGTGCTTCAACGTGGAGCCCGCTGGTATGCCAGTGGTAATTTGGTTTGTCTGGGATCAGTTCTGGTCAAAATTACAGGCTGTAAACAGAGCTTAGGAAAGGAAAGGGCAGGTTAGTAGCCCCTGCCCTTCTGCAAGTGAAAACCCTCAGTGCTGTTCCACTGACCCTTCAAGAATCATCATGGGACCTTCCTCTCCCTTCAGAGTTCCCAGTGCATTTTATTCTCATCCCTCTGCTGAGAGAAGAGTTACTGTGGTTTACTTCATGCTGCCCACAGTAGTCCTAGTTATTGTGGACAGGGAGTACACTTCAGCAGGTTCTAGATCCATGTTTTGTGTGTGTGTGAACAGCTCTCCTGGATATAAACCGTTTTGTGGTCCTGTCAGTGCCTGGTAACTGCAGAGTAGAGAGCACTCACTACATCCAGCACAGCAACTAATTAAACTACTAGAGCTGCTTCTCCAACAGGTCCCCAAAACACTATTTTTCCCAGACTCAGAGATGTGATTAGCAGAGTGAAATCCATTACTTCGCCTCTAAGAATTACTTCAAATTTCCATGAAGCCCTTCTGCTCAAGCAGAGCAGCAGAGTGAGACAAGAGTGCATGCTGTAGGTGGAGGGGGAGTCTGATCCAGTGGGAGCAGTTGTTTGCTTCCAATGAGTTTGGGCCTGAGGAAGGTTTTAAAACATGTAACTACCCCTAGGAATGGGCCAGCCTAAACTCAGCTGGGAGCACAACTTCAGTACCTAACCAGAAAGCAGTACAGATGCAAGAGGCTGGCACTTTGTGTTCCCAGTGTTTGAAGACACTAACTGCTCTCTTCTGGTCTCTCAGCTAGCGCCCACAGGCAGTGCTTCTCTGCTCAACTCCATGACATTCATCCAGAACCCAGTAGAGGTCTGCAACCAGGTGTTCACCCTGATTGAGAACCTCACCTCCCAGATAAAAAAACGTCTGGAAGACCCAAAATCTGCAGGTGAGCATCAGGACTGGAAAGGGTCCGGGCAGGTTAATTTATTGTTACATCTCCAGAGCTCCCAAACACCTCTATGGTTTACGTTTGTTTGTAGCAAAGAAATTCTGAAGTGAAGTTCTGTATGTGCTGTTGATGTCGAAGGCTTCTATTCCACCTTCAGCTGCTGTTCAGGAGAGCTGTAATATGAATGCAGTGTTATGCACATCTTGGGTTTGGAGTGGGTGTCAGCAGCAGCCATGTAGCCTGGAGAGGTATTCTGGAGCTTCTCAAGCATTTCCTGCAGGGGAGCTCAAGGCTGTAAGCAAGTTTTTTGGTCATGATTTGCTTGTCTCTATTAGACCATAAAAGCTTTAAAAAAGGTGCGTGGGACATTTCACATGACTTATGGCAGACGTGAACCGACAGGCAAGCAGTTTCACTTTTCTCAGGGATTTTGGCTTATTGCTGCAGGTTAAAACTCTGTGCAGCTACTCTGGTGGTTTTTCCAGGCTAGGATTCCTGTGGGTGACATAATAATTAAACCCCTTCTGTGTTAAAGAATCATAGAATAGTTTGCATTGGAAGGGACCTTAAAGATCATCCTGTACCAACCTCCATGCCATGGGCAGGGAAACTCCCACAGGATCAGGGGCTCCAAGCCCCATCCAACCTGGCCTTGAACACCTCCAGGGATGGGGCAGCCACTACTGTTCAGGGCAACCTGTTCCAGGGTCTCCCCACCCTCATTGTGAAGAATTTCCTCCTTATGTCTCATCTAAGTCTTCTCCTCTCCAATTTAAAGCCATTCCCCCTCATGCTGTCACTCTATGCCTTTGTAAAAAGTCTCTCCCCAGCTTTCTTGCAGCTCTTCAGGTACTGGAAGGTTGCTAGTAGATCTCCTTGGAACTTTCTCTTCTCCAGGCTGAACAACCCCAGCTCTCAGCCTGTCTCCCCAGGTGCTGAGAGATCAGTCGCAGCTGTCACATGAAGTGTGTGCATAAGTATTTGGGATGTGAAAGTGGTTGGGTATTCTCTGCTCTTTAGACCTGCAGCTGTACCACAGTGAGACTTTAGAGCTGATGCTGCAACGCTGGAGTAAGCTGGAGCGAGATTTCCGCATGAAGAATGGGCGCTACGACATCAGCAAGATCCCTGATATCTATGACTGCATCAAGTATGATGTACAGCACAACTGCGCGCTGAAACTGGAAGGCACAGCTGAACTCTTCAAACTCTCCAAAGCCCTGGCAGATGTAATCATACCGCAGGTATAGCCAGTCTGGCCCATGTGACAATGTCTGTGGTATCAGTTTCTGACCCTTTCTTAGTCCGTTTGTTCTGGATTCTCTTGTACATTAACTCTCAAGGCAGCATATTGCAGGTATTTCTCGGATATCTCAATGCTTGGATAAGGCCAGAAACATTTCTGACTCGAGATGTGGCAGGGCTGACAGCATCAGCATCGGGAACAGCTGATGCAGAAACATTTCCATGTTCATTATAGTGCATTATAGCCTGGTTTTGAGCTGCGTGTGTGCATATAGCAACATTGTGTTCTCTGTGTGTGAGATTGTACACAGGAAGAGGGATTTCTGCGTGGAAGTGAAGGCTTGTTCTGGCTAGTTTGTTACCCTTGTCAAACTAGAACTTGTTCAGTTTACAAAGTTGTCTTGCTTCTCACAAAGTTTATGCCTGTGAGCGTGGGAGCGGGAAGGAGGGCCACAGGCAACGAGACTCTGTACTGTCCTATTCTGTCCTCCTTCTGGCAGAAGTGTTTCATTTATATGGGATGAGCTTCTACCAGCAGGGTCCACCTGTGCTTTTGCCCATGTAGAGCAGAAGTGGTCTCCTAAACGTTTTTGCAGTGTCTCTGTTGAGATGCAGTGTGACTGTTTCCAGCATAGCACTTCCAGTTCTGTAATTTCAAATAGCTGGATTAATGCTTATGCCGGATAAGGATATAAGTTTGTGTGTCATGAGAGGAGGTGCCCTGATGGTGCTTGTACTCCTCAGCTGTTGGAAGAATACTGACAGACGTGTCTAGACAGATTGGGATTCCTGGAGGAGCCTCTGTCCTCTGTTACCCTCTGCAATACATAGGAGAAAAACCCAGAAAGTTATTGTGTTTCGTTTGTCCTTGCTTAACTGTAGTGGTGATTGCAGACAGGGCTGTTGAAATCCAGCCTCCTTTCATGTGGGAATGTGGCAAAGAACCAGCGCTCAAGGATGTCTTTCTTTGTTCCTGCAGGAATATGGGATTAATAAGGAAGAGAAACTGGAGATTGCTGTTGGCTTTTGTCTTCCTCTCATTAAAAAGATCCAGTTGGACCTACAGAGAACCCATGAAGATGAGTCTGTCAACAAACTACATCCCTTGTAAGAATTATGCTGCATGCTGCTGTTCGTGGGGAGGGCAGCTTTGGAGGAGGGTGGGAACCACACCAGAAGAGTGTACTGGTGTGGAAGGAGCCACTCAACATGCACCAAGGGACACACCAAGAGGGAGGCATGTTGGTGCTCCTAGAACTAGGAGGGAAATGGAAAGGCACGTTGAGACTGCTGAGTGGGAGCATGGTCCACAGAAGCTTAAACTCATTGTAGCTGGATGATGGTGTGTTCATCCTTGTCTCTGCAAGGGGCGAGAGCTCATACAATGAGGCCACCTCTGCTCCACCATGTGTCCCTGTTAGGATACCATAAAACCTCTGGCCCCCATGCCCAGTGCTCTCTTTGTTTATTCTGTGCCTGCTGCCCTTTGATAACCCCAGTGTGAGGTTATCTTATTCATTTAAGTGTGCCGAAATGCTGCTGTGTGATAGATGGCAGGTTATAGGTAACACTGCACTGACTTTGGTTTAGGTACTCAAGAGGAGTTCTGTCTCCAGGTCGCCACGTCCGGACACGGCTCTACTTCACCAGTGAGAGCCACGTGCACTCCCTGCTGAGTATCTTCCGCTATGGGGGGCTCTTGGATGTAAGTGTCCCAGCAGTGCTCACAGAGTGAGCCTCCCTACTTTTCTCAGTGGCCCTGGCCAAGGAGGTCAGTGTATGGCTGCAGGTTGCCCCTCTAGCCAGCTTCCCCAGTAATGATGTGCATCAGTGGCCCGTGGCCAGCTCCATCTCTGCTGTGTTTCCATGCCGCAGCTTCCTGCTTTTCGGGTGTGCAGGAGGACTGGTTTTCCTCAGCCCTTCCTACCTTGCTTGTACAGAGGCGTGTTTCCTCTGAGAGCTGGTTCCACATGAACCGACTGCTTACCGGTGTAGGAGGAGAGCAGTGTGAGGCAGTGGGGGTGAGGTTACTTCTCTCTTCCTGCTTCCTTCAACCCTTTATTTCAAGAGCTTGGGCCTGTTATGTAGTGACCTTCTGCCAGTCCTAAGTCAAGAAAATCAGTCTGCTTACAGAGGAAGTGACTTGGGGTTGCCAGTGCAGGGGGGCTGCTCTCTGCCAGGCTGGGTTAGCAAGTGAGATTTCTGATGTCTGTGGAAGCCCAATGTGTCTGTAGGCAGTGATCATGCAAGTCCCCCTGAATCACTTGCTGAAGATGCTACTTTATTCCCTGACTTGAATGCTGGAGGATGCTGTGTTGCCAGCACAGGGGCATTAGGCTGCATCTGGGTTCATTTCATAGAATCATAGGATCATGGAATCATAGGATCACAAAATCATAGGATCATAGAATCATAGAATGGTTTGGGTAGGGAGGGACCTTAAAGACCATCTAATTCCACCCCCATCTGCCATGGGCAGGGACACCTCTCACAGGGACAGGCTGCCCAAGGCCCATCCAACCTGGCCTTGAACATCTCCAGGGATGGGGCAGCCACAGCTTCCCTGGGCAACCTGGGCCAGTGTCTCACCACCCTCATTGTACTGGTGTGGTTCATTTCATGTATACCGAGGTGGTGAAATGCTCCACAGCAATGTGAGAGGCACTTCAGATGTTCCCTGTCAGTGTGGGAAGCAGGGAGGGATGAGCTACCCTGCCTTGTGGAGCTCCTGTGTGGCTCCATAGACCTTCCATTCGGCATTGTGTGAAAGCAGCTTCACACGGTCCCTTATTTCACACAAGTTCATCCCTTCTGCTTTTTTTGCGGTTCCTCAAAGCCACTCCATTCTGTAGGCTGCTGTTTGGGAATGGCTGTGTTTGGGAACCTGTGGTGGAGTTTGCTTTTCTCCACTTGGCTTGACATAGGGACCTCACAGCTAGATGTGCTGGGATCTGCATGTTGATTCTGTGGGTAGCTGTAGCGTCCCCCTGCGCAGTGGCTCCTTATGTAAGTGCCCTGTCCTCATCGTAAGGTCATCTCTCTCCGTGCGAGTTAAGCAAGGTGTCTTTTTGTGCTGACAATGTTGTTATCTTGTGGAGAGACAAAGTCTCTCCGACCCATTTCATTGAGCTCTGCAAAGTGTCTGCTGTTGCTTATTCCATGCGACTGTTTATGTGTATATATCAGGAAAACAAAGACCAGCAGTGGAAGAGAGCCATGGACTATTTGGGTGCTATCTCAGAGCTGAACTACATGACCCAGATTGTTATCATGCTCTACGAGGACAACAACAAGGTGAGGGATATAGCTGTAGGATGAAATCCTTCCTGCTGTGGTGCAGGTCACTGTCCTGAGAGATGAGTTCAGCTGGGAAGTTTGTAACCTGAACTCTATCGGCTTGTGATTAAGGATGGAGGGATCATTAACACAACTGCTAGTTTCTGTGTTTAGGTGGGAGGCAGTGACACGGACCTTGTTCCGTGTGAGTGGAATGAACCCTGAGCAGTAATATCAAACCTAAGTAATCAACACCGTATTTCCTAAAGCAAAATAATTTGATGTTTCTTAATATTAAACACAAATGGGCAGTAGGAAAGCCCCCCAACTATTTATATTTGGCATTTTTTCCCAAATATTTTTTTAAATATCCAGAAATTCCAAATTCATAAACTTCTTTTATTCTAAAACTATAAAGTAGGGGAGTATATACCACTATCTCCAGGCAGTAAAGGCAATCACTTAAAAAATAGCTGGATTGTGGAGGCTAACGGTGATGACCATGAGTAGGTTTGGCAGCGAATCGCGGGTCCTGTGGGTCAGGTCCTGTACTGCTGGAGGCTGCGGTGGGTGAGGGGAGCGGTCCCTTTGCTCCACAAGCTGTAGAGGTAGAGCTGTGTATTCACACAGCTGATGGGGGAGGTCTAATGGTAAAAGTGAACTATTTCCTAGTGCTGTTTGTCAAAAACACCCCAAAACTCTAGGCAGAGCTCCTAGGAGTGGCGTAAAGCTGCCAGCAAGGAGTGATGGTGAAACGTGTGGTTTTATATCATTAGTGCTAGATACTGCAAAAGCTTTTCACTTAAAAGGAAAATTAATAATAGAGACAGTTACTTAAATCTTGGAGCAGCCCAACTAAAGGTCCAGGAGGGAAGGAATCTCGCCCTGCCACAGTGCGTGCTGGTTTTGCAACAGGAGTAGACTGGAAGGGGCTGTGGTTTAGGTTTGCGTGTGTATGTACATACATACCATCTGATTCTGGTTAGGTCTTCTGGTGGCTGCTGTCACAAAATAACAACTGGAATGCCTCGGCTTTGTGCTAATGAGGGCTGTCCTTTTGGATTAGACAAACCCAGAGCCATTCTGTTCGTGGCTTCTTGTTGCTTCTGCTTTCCTTCCAAAAGGATGCGCTTGGAGATGTGGGCTGCACCGGAATGGCAGGGCGGCCCAGCTGCAGACCATGGCCTATGCTAATAGAAGCGCTGAGTTTTATTTATTTACTTATTCCCTGTGCCTTACATTTGCAGGACCCGTCTTCAGAAGAACGTTTCCATGTGGAGCTGCATTTCAGCCCCGGCGTGAAAGGCTGTGAGGAAGACAGAAACGTGCCCACAGGGTTTGGCTTTCGTCCTGCCTCGGCGGAGGTGAGCATGCTGCCTGGGCACGGGCTGCCCTGCTGGCTGGGGATGTGGGGAGCGCAGGCCCCTCGGTGGGCATGCTGCTCTGCCAGGCTCTGCTGCCACATCTCCCATCTCCAGCAGCAAGTTTTCCTCTGGCCTTTTTCTTGTGGCAGGGAGCTGTTAGTGGGTTGTGGTCACTGCCTGACTCCAAGGGTTAGTCAGGGCAGTCTTTAATGCTGGTGTCCTGAGGTGGGCAGAGATCCACAGCTGGAGTCGGGACCCGGGCAGTGTTTGTGAAGACCCCATGTCTGTACGTGTCAATGTTTCCTTACTGCAGAACGAGGACAAGAAGGCAGAGCAAGGTAGCCTGGAGGACCTTTCCAAAGAGAAGGTCGTTGATGAACCAGATCGTGCTCAGCAAAGGTCTCCGCAGCCTTCCGAGCCGGTCAGCATCCAGCGAAGATCACCGCTGATCAGGAACCGCAAGACCGGGTCCATGGAGGTAACAATGTGATGGGCACCCTTTGTTGTCTTATGCTTGGTTTTGGTTTCCTGGCATTCCTTTTAACGTGCCAGGGTTTGAGCTGATTCTGGGAAAGGACCTGCAGATGTTAAAGAGGGATTTTTGGGAGGCAGACTTCCTGAACTCATTCTCATTGCAGAAGGACAGGGGGAACACAGATGAGAGGAATTGATGAGGAAGAACAAGTAAGGAAATGCTTGCAAAACACAAGAATTGCTAATATTTGGTTTATATGCTCAGTGTAAACAGCTGTGAGATGGCATGCAATCTCTTCAGCTGGTCGTGGTGACATCTTTGCACTATCTTAGATTCCAGCCCTTGCCTCTCACAGTTCAGCTCCACATTTCTTGTTCTTATCTCCCATCTAAGATCCCATGCAAATCAGAGGTTCCTGCTAACCGGTGGGTTTGTTACAGAGGGTTAGAACTGTCCCATTCACTGATCTTCTGAAGTAACAACCATTTTTACTGTTCTTCCTTCTCTCTTTCAGGGCTGTTGTGTATCATAAGGCTGGCTTTGCAGTCAGCAGGTGACTGGCACCTTCAAAGTGCTCTAGAAATTGCCCCTCCATTTGGAGGGGTTTCACAGGCATTTTTGCTGTTTTCTGAATGGGTGAAAGCAGAGAGTTAAAGCTGGAGGGATTTGTTAGCTGGCTTCCATCTGTGTCACTTTGATGTAATCTTTGCATGCAGCACTCAGCATCTTTGTAACAGACACCTACTAAGTTAAAGGGAATATACTTTCATGTCACTGAAGAAGGGAGTCTGTGTCCCAGTGATCCCAGCAAATGTCTTGGGAGACAAGGAGCTAAGTATACCAGTCAGTTAGTACTTCGGAAATCTCCACTGTTCCACAACCCAACATAAACTTGAAATGAACTTTGAGCGTGCCTTGTCACAATCTTAGCATATGAGTTCCTTTATGCTTCTTGAAAATTGTGATTTTAAGGAAGGGACATGCTTTTCTTTCCCTTCAGTTGGTGTATAAAGGCTTTTGAGACCAGTGGGTAACTTAGAGCGCAACACTGATTATACTGTCTGTCTTCGCAGGTGCTATCTGAGTCTTCTTCCAAATCAGGAGGTTATCGCCTCTTCAGCACTTATTCCAGGCAGTCTTCTGAGATGAAGCAAAGTGGCTTAGGTACTGTACTTGGCCTGTAACCACCTGCTCACCTGTACCACTGTGTGTCCTTGAGCATCTGTCTGTCTCCACATGTACATTTGGCTTCAGTTCCTTGTCTGTCTCTCTGTGTGCATTGTGTCTTCTTGCAGTGTTACTGTTTAGACCACTATAGAGACTATCTTATTGTATTTCCTTTTGTGTGTGATCTTCTTCAGCTTCTAGCATTACAAGATGCACTTTTAATCCTTTATGGTATGGGAGCGACAGAGCAAGCTGCGCACTTTTAGTCTGGCCTTCTGGTTCCATGTTGTTACCATTTGTTGTACTATTTCTGAACTTAGTAGAAAGAGATGATTTCCTTTGATAACTAGCATACTTTTTACCCCACAAAGCTGCTCTTCATGTAAGACTACAATATTTCTACCTTTGATTCATAAATACCTTGTGTGGAACAGGTCTGTCATCTGCAGCGGTGTCTGGCTACCCTCTAATTGAGCTGCAAGCCCTGGTTAGCAATTCTTTGCATGGTAGGCATTGGAAGAGAATATTCTGGGGCACTCGGTGGTCTGTACCTGTCCTTAAGAGTACCATTCACAGTCATCCTAATCTAAACCATGTCTTAGTAGTTGAAATCCCTCCTGAAATGTTTTTGTTAAAGCAAGATTTCTCTGGAAACTGAAAAGCTGTCTTTGCTATCATGAAGTTCAAAGATAGCTGTAAAACCTCGATCTTGCAGATGACTAACAGGCACAAGGAGGTGGAAATGTCCAAGTTATGCCACCTAATTTTTCTTTAAAACTGTTTTTCGTTATGGCATGATTATAGACTGACAGCAGTTTTGACTCAATCAGTTCTTTACTGTGTTGTGTGGACACCTGCAGTCAAGAGACTTCTGAAAGGCCTGATCATTTCTTTTGAATGAGATGCTGCTTTGGAAGCTAGTTCTTACCAAGGAAAGGGAATTTTCTTCAGGGTGGTTAGGAAGTATCCCTGCAGTCTGCCAGCAGTGCTCCCAGCCAGCTGGAAAAACCGAAGAAGGAATGGCTGATGCATATTATTCTCATACAGGCACAACACTCTTGGCCATAGCAGATTTTGAGTGTTCTATTCCATCTGGTGCATCTGCTTCCCTCTCCTTTTCAAAGACCACAGGCAGCATTAAGTCAGTTCTCATGGGCTGCCTGGCTCAGCCTTGAGGAAACGTGGCATTATTATCAAATGCTCCATGCAAACCACCTTTACTGTTTGGATGTCTGAGTAGCAGGAGACATGTGCTGTGTGCTTGGGAAAGCAGGTATTGCAGCCTTTTCCAGGTTTCGAGGAATGTCTGTTCTAGCAAGAGAGAGGAACACTACTCAGCTGGACCCTTGTACGCAGCTACTTTTCCTTGGCAGCAAAATTTGAAATGTGGTTCCAGCAGGTTTAATTTCAGGTTCTTGCCTGACGTACTACACTGGGAAGCCCATGATGGTCACTGTCCCAGCTGTGAGCTCTGCAGAGACAAAACTCTGAGAGGAAATTGGTAGCCCTAGTCTGTAACTGTAAACCTGTAGCTGGATTCCCAGTCCAGCTGTCACTTTCTGTAGAGCCTTGCAGCAGCAGGCGCAGAGGGGCTGAGTGCGAGAGACCTGCGGTGCAGTCCCTGCATGTCTGTGTTTCTGTGAATTGCTCACAACCTGGGAACTGGTATGAATAATGCCTCCTTACCTGTAAAAGTAAAGCCCTTCAAGGAATCTTCTTGACTTCTGTCCTGCTTGTTTTGTAGAAGTCTCATTTCTTCCCACTTCTTCCCGCTCCCTCTGGGCCAGTAACTCGGAGCTTATGGGAGCTTGAACTTTGGCTTTAGTACCTGCCTCAGCAGTGGTGCTGTGAGAGGGTTTTGTTCAGATACAGCCTGCTGCTTCTGAGCTTTTCTGAAGGTGAGCTTGTCCCCTGTTGTTTGACCTTGTTAGTGGTGGGCTGTCATTACCTCTGGGAGGATGTTCAGGCACAACCTCCTGTGATCAGGTGTGCAGGCATGGGGAGCAGGACAGAGCTCGTACAGCACCCTCGCTGCCCTGCCTGCCGGAATTGTGTCTTTACTATAATTTAAGAAATGCCTGGAAATGCCTTCTTTGGAAAAGGAGCAGCTGTCGCTGTATTTATCTGTTCAAAGCAATGCTTTGGGGTATGCCATGCTTTTCCAGGCAGGGACAAGTGTGTTGCTGTGGATTGTCTGCAGTAGCATTCATGCTCCCAGCTGAAGAAGCCTAGGGAGGTGCCAGTCCCTTTCCTTGCTTGCAAGAACACTTCAGAATGGGGTAAAATCACACATTGCTGTTTTAGCAGTAGAGGTGGGTACGAAGTGTTGTGCTAAGACTTGCTTTCCTGTAGGGAAACAAAAGGTGCTCGTTTTTTAAACACCTGAAACATTGAATGTACACCTGAAAGTTAAATTTGCAAACAAGATCAGGCACATACAATAATTCCTGCAAGTGTTGCTACATCTTAAATCCCAGTGGCTGCTGTACCACCATGCTCTTTAGGCTGCGTGCAAATGTGTGTGTACATTCACTTTGGCGACAGCGGTCTCCCAGTGTTCACGGTAAACAATTGCTGTTGTCCATAGAGTCATCTTTGTAAATCCTCTTCCGTCTCAACGGTGCTGACAAAATGCCTCTGTAGGACAGCAGAAGCACTGGGGTGTCCTCAGCTTAGTGATCAGTGGCACGAAGTTTCTCAGGATAAACAGTCAGAAAAACCTGTTGCATTTTTTGTCTATCACTGGATGCGTCTGTTGGTTTTGTTGTCTGTTTGTGTGTGTAAAGGCCATGGACGAACAATTGGGAGCATCAGCCTGGCTGCTGCTTGGCAAAATTTTATTGGCATTCCGACAGATCCTAGTTGATGCTGAGTCAGCACTGAGCTCCAGTTTAAGGCTTAAGGAGGAAATTTTCTGAGACTTGCGTATCGGTCACGTACAGGCCCGAGTGCTTTGTCTGTTTGCCTAAGGACACATTTGTGCTCATCTGTCCTGTGGGAAGCTGCCAGTGGGGTCACAGTGGTGGCGCAGTTTCAGTTCAGCGTGTAAGAGAGCTCTTTCGATCATCCTATGCTGTTCCCAGGAGCAGGTATTGTCAGTGTAGACTGAGCTGACATGGGAATAAGTGAAAGCTCAGGATCTGTGTATTTTCTCCGAAGAGGCACTGGCTGAAAAGGAATTTTGCACAGAAAGAGCTGGGGTCCTGAAGAGGAAGGAGTGGACATGAGGCAGCAGTGTCCTTACATTAGAAAAGGCCAAGGGCATGCTTCCTTGGGTTGTGCTAGCAGGACACAACTGTCAGCCTGAGGGATTTGACTCTTCCCCTCTTCTCTGCTTTGAGCGAGGAGCCCCGCGGGCCTGGCCTGGGCTCCCCACTGCGCAAAGGGAGCAGGGGTTGTGGGTGTAAGGGGCAGCGGAGGTGGATGGGGCTACAACACACAACCTGAGAGGAGAAGCTGGGACAGCAGGTCTTGTTCAGATTGGAAGCTGTGGGGAGTGGGGACCTTTGTGCTGTTCAGGCTCTTAAATGGGATGGTACAGAGAAGTCGGAGACAACCCCAGGGCGCATGGTGATAGAATGGGAACAAGCAGATGCAAGCTGCAGCATGGGAGGTTTCAGTGAGCTAGAAGGAACAAAGTTTTCGTTATCAATGTGCCAGGTATTGGTAAAGGGCCCAGAGAGGTTGTGAAATCTCTGGTCTTGGAGATGTTCAGAACTTGACTGGACAAATGCTTGCAAACTGATCCAAGTTGGCCCTGCTGGGACATTGGGAGAGAAGTCTCTAGAGGGGGCTTACAACCTAAATAATGCTATGATGCTGTATTTTAGAATCAAGAGCTGCTTGCCATAAAGGCAGGCTCTTTTTTTTTAACAGTAGTAACAGTTACACTGTTCCAGTTAAATACCCATAGGCAGTGTGTCAGGGTTTTTACCTTGGCAGACAAGGTGGAGCAAGATCAACATGCTTGTTTCTGGAAGCCTTTTGTATGTGGGAGTAATGTTGTTTTAGCAGTTGGTGTTCTCAGAACAGAATGCAGCATCAAGACAGTCTAGCAGAGAATTTATAGCCCATCAGTGGCTTTATCTGGCCCATAATAAGGTTCTGTCTCACTTACAATTGCTTTCCTCAGTCAAAAGAATCCTGTTTGAAATGCCCAGTATTCCCTAAATATCATATGAAGTCATGTCACTCTGCAGAACCTGGTGCCTCAGAGAAGCAAACACAAGCAGCCGTCAAAACCACCAGTATTAGGTTGCCCTCCCGTGCATGAGATCGTAATGTGTGCTGCATTCCTTACCTCAGGGGAGCAGAGTCTGCGCTGGCTGCGCACCTGGTGCTTTGCAAGGGTAGGTAGCGGAACAAGTGACCTGTGCTAGAGTAGCCAGACAGGACCAGGTGGATGTGAAACATCACCGGGGCAGCAGGTTGTGAATGAAAGCTCTCTGGTCACATCGCTTTCCTTACTGCCTGCAGAGTGATTAATCTGCATTTGCTGATCAACAGATCAGGCAGCCCTTTCTGCTTCTCAGTGTCCTACAGAAAAAAGAGCTCTCCAAAGAAAAACAGCACAAGAGCAGGGAGAGGAAGCCTGGTGACATGGACATCAGTGTTTGGCACTGTGGCTTTTCTAACATGAGTTTGTAGATTTACTGACTGGAAGACATCGGGGTATTTCTCCTAGGTCAGGACAAGAAAGCAAAATGGAAATAAACCCCTGGATAAGTTAAGAGCTTTCCTGGTGCTGAATTTTGGTCGACCTGTTGTGTGTTTGGCACTGCTGAATTTAGAAAAGGGAATAGGCCTCCCTATCCTCCTCAGCATAATTTTTCTTCCCAAGGTTGCCTGTGAAGTGGCCAGTTCACTCTTCATTCTTTGACTAACCCTGCTTTTCTGTAGTTGCATGCAGTGAAGATACAATACTAACACCTTCCATGCCTTTCCAGGGTCACAATGCACCGGCCTGTTTAGCACCACTGTGCTGGGAGGCTCCTCCAGTGCCCCCAACCTCCAGGACTACGCACGCAGCCATGGCAAAAAGTTTGCCAGCAGCCTGACGTACAAAGACGGTATGTGTGTTCTCGGCAGCAGGCGATTCATTTGTGGACTTTGGTGTCTCAGTATGCCACTGAGGCAAAGACTTAGATTGCTGAAGAGAATGAGAGCTGAATGCGTATATTTGCCGACTCTACAGTCATGCATTTTGCTATATCCCAAGCAACTGTCATTCTTACTAGGATAAGGCAGGAGCTAGTGCTATGTGAGGAGTTTTATGCTGACATATGGTGCTGCTGGGGTCTGAGATTGGGCTGACATTTTAACATTACTTGCTGTTGTGGAGGAGGATTTATCAGTCTAGTATTAGTTAAGTTTGTCCTGGTATGGAAATCCAGCACATCACAGAATCTTGTTTACCTTGGTGATATTGTGACACTGAACAAAGCTTTTGTGGAGACAGTAATCCTCACCCTGTGGAAGACCGGTGGCAAACTGGGAGTGTCTTAAACCCTGCTGTACCAGCCTGAGCTGCTTGAGGCAGCAAGCGATGGCTGCTCTTGCGTCATAGAATGAGCTTGTGGCATTTGGCATGGAAGGAGGTGTGAATACCAGGAAAACCGCTGAAAAGACTAGAAAGTCCAGCGACCTTCTAGTATCTGAAGGGGCTACAAGAAAGCTGTGGAGGGACTTTCTACAAAGGCACAGAGTGACAGGACGAGAGGAATGGCTTTAAATTGGAGAGAGGCAGATTTAGACCGGACATAAAGAGGAAATTCTTCATGATGAGGGTGAGGAGACCCTGGCCCAGGTTGTCCAGGGAAATTGTGGCTGCCTCATCCCAGGAGGTGTTCAAGGCCAGGTTGGATGGGGCTTGGGTGGCTTGGTCCAGTGGGAGGTGTCCCTGCCCATGGCAGGGGGGTTGGAACTGGATGATCTTTAAGGTCCCTTCCAACTCAAACAATTCTGTGATTCTATAATTCTAAGGGCTCTGGCTGCTTTTCTTCCATAACTCTGCAAGTGGCATGAAACCAGGGCAGTGCCAGTTCTCAGGGGAAAGTGCCAAAGGCTTCTTGCTCTGTGCCCAGCTGGGAACAGAACAGATTCCGCTCCATCTGGGTGCTGCATTGCCTTTCTCCACAGGCTATGCAGTGGCAATGCGCCTGTGACCGGCTATGAGTAGCCACGGTCCCGAGCAGAGTCCTGCTGCCTCAGCCTGGATTCTGTGGCAAGGTCTCCGAGCTCTGAGATGCAGTTGTGACCTCAAGTACTGGAAAGGCAGCATCCTTTAGCTGGTGTGTGACTCACACAGCTCTGAATTACTCCCCTTGGTGTTACCCTTCTTTTTCCATGTTTTTCAGTGTGTCAGGGCACCCTGCATTGCCAGCACCTTGCTGCAGTAATGGCAATGGTGAGGAAGAAACAGGGAGCTTGGGAAAACAAGGAGGCAGAAGGCATTCAGCTTCTGGGGAAAGTAGTTTAGAATGTGAAGTAAGCCCTTGATCTGCACGTTCCTGCTTAAACCAGCACTAAAGAACTGCTGAACAATGGCATTTAAACCAAGTATCACTAGCGCTGAATGTGGTGATGCAGCAGCTGCTGCAGACTCTCGGAGTATGTTTGTATCAAGGCTGTTTTCACAGTCTTCAGGCTAATAATGTTTAACAGCCTTCAGATTGTGGAGTACATCTTTGCTTGCAGTGCATGGCTGATAGTGTTTTAGCCAAGACTTGCTCAAGTGAAGTTAAACTGAGCCTTATTCCTGTCTGTTCTGCCTGGGGCTGGGGGAGGGCTGGGGAACATGGCAGTGGAAAAGTTGTGTCCCAGCCGCAGGTGAGGCACGGTCTGCTGGTGGCTGTGATCTGCAGTTGGCTTGTCTGAAGCCAGAGATCCAGAAAGCGGTGTTGTGGTACCATTTAAATAGATGTGCTGTAAAGGCGCGAGGAGACGGGTGTGGGATGGAGATGGTGACCACCTGGCAGGCTGTAGCTCCAGGGCTTGAACCTTCTAAGGTCCTTTCATCTGTTGGAAGGGTTGTCATGCTCTGTTTGTTGAGTTTAAAGAAAGAAAATCAAGTTTTAGGGCTGTTGTACTGGTGAAGAAAATAGCAGCAAGTTTGAGAGCTGGTGTAAGCGTATTGTTTGGTCAAGTCGGGATACAGCTAGAAAAGCAACAAGGGTGTGAAGCGTGAAGTGACACATTGTCTCCTAACTTTGGTGTGGAGGGATTGGTGTACAGGCCCTATTGACAAGGTAGAACAAATGTGTGAAACATGAAAGAGAAATAAACTCATTTTCTAAAGTTTCCCAAAAGTTCCTAACTAGCAGCAAAAGGTATGATTGGCTGGGGCCACACAGCAAAACCTACGTATAGGGAGTCTGATCTAGACCGTCTTTCCCATGGTAGCTGAAGAATTTCTAGAGTGAGAATAAACTGAAGTTTTCAGCCTTTTTTTTTGTTGTTGTTGTTTTGGTGCATGTGGAGACTAATCCATGTCTTTTAAAGGCCGTCTGTTTGCACCCCATTAGATGCACAGGACCTGTCCTTGCTCTGCCTTCCTGATGTGTGCTTTTTGTGGGAGAGTGTGGTCTGGCCAGGAGAGCCTGAGGACCACTCTGACGGGTGCAGCCCAAACCAATTCTGCACTGAAAAGCTTTGAGCACAGAACTGTAGAGGCATGTCTTCACATGCCTGCTGTTTGCTCCCTAATTAGTTAGCTGATTTAGTTTGAGACTCAAAAATAGCTCTGTTCAGCTTGCATTAAGAGGGTGTTTAGAACTGCACTTACCTATGCCAGGGCTCTTCAGTTCCTCTGCGGAAGTGTCATTGCTTTCCTTGGGCAGAGGTGAATCCTGAGCACTGTCCTCCCGTGGCGCTGCTGCTTGCTTGTGCCCCTGTGGCTGTGAGCATGCCCTAACTGCATCTTGTGCTGCACTGAGCTGGGGTTGGTCTCGGGATGGCTGGAAGTGTGGTGGGAAGGCGTGAGATGCTGTCTGTGACTGAGAGAGTGTGGCTGAGGTCTTTGTAGGGTGGAGGCAGCAGCAGGGCAGGGGAAGCGGGGAGCTGGAAGAGTGCAAGGAAGACACGAGGTTCAGCCAGTCCCACAGGCAGAGACCACCCAAGGTGCTGTAGCAATGCCAATGGGAGTGTTATGGGAGTCAAGAAGGTGGTAAACCTGAAAGGGCACTTGCAAGCATATGAAGGTCGGGGATCCTTAGAAGCAGGCTGTTAACTGAGATGATCTGTTTTTATTTCCTCAGAGCTCTTGTCTATGCCAGCCGTAAAACGATTTTCTGTGTCGTTTGCAAAGCATCCGACTAATGGTACGTTTGCTTCCTTGATTTGACGTTCCCTCACACTTCTAACCCCATGCTCACATTCAATTCTCTCTGCACGTATTTTCCTCTCAGCCTTCCTGTGGGTTTTTGTGTCTGTGTATCTGGTGTCCCACATGCTTCACCTTCCCCCATTGTCTCTTGTCCACTCATCCTCTGTGGTTCCTCTGCTGTCCCCCAGGGCATTTGTCCCACGTGAAAAAGAAGAGCAAGGGTCCTGGGAATGGACTTCTAAACCAGCCTTTAATTCCACTGCGGACATTAAAGCCTTCTTTCACGCTCCTTTTTTGCGGGGTGGGGGGAGAACATAGGTGGGAAAATATTGCTGAGTTTGGGGAGGATGGATATCTACTCCACATTCTATAAGAGCATTAGCAGCTTAGGTCCTCAGTTTCTACAGTGCAGATTTGCAGGACCTAAGTAAGGATAACTTGAGGCTTCCTGTGTATGATCTGGAGGAGCACAGTCTGTGGTGGGAGAGCAGAAGGAGCTAACAGTATTCTCTCTGTGTACAGTGCTCCTCAGCACAATTTCTTTAGGAGAATTGGTGATCCCATAGCTGCTTGTTTGCAAACTTGTCATTTAGGGTGCTCCCTTGGTTACTGCAAGCCTGGTGGTGCTGGTGGTAGTAGGCTCACCTTCCTGCAGGTGTTATCCTGGGAATGGTGTCTCTCCAGAGCTTTCAGTCCTCTGCTGTTGGTGGTCAGTGCTGGCTTGGGCCTGCTGGCTTTCTGAGGCAGGAGGGATCAGCACCGTGCAGCCCAGGGTGATGCAGCCTGTGTCACTCCTGTCCTACTGGTAGCTGTGTAGAGGCTCCCGTTGACTCACTTTCTCAGCTTCTCATTGCTGTCAACCTGACACTTAACTGCGAGTTTTTCAAGGTCAAAGTCTGTCAGCTCCGTGGCAGCAGAGGCCTTGAACCAGCGTTTGTTGTCCCGGTCTGGCACAGACACTTTCAAGAAGGTTTGTTTCACAGCACCTCTGCTCCCTCATGGCTCCTGCTGTTGGGACTAGTTAGAACCAGAGCAGGTCGCTGAAAGTTACCAAGTTAAGTGTTTCTCTCTTACGTGAGCAAGGCTGTTTCTGCTATCTTGTTGTTTAGTAAATATGAAGAAATTCTGCTCTGCATGATCTGGAAGATGAAAGAAGTTCAGAAGACTGCTATGGAGACCAAAGCTTTAAGATGAAAGGGGAAGGGGCAGCTAAATATGATTTTATTGTTTCAAATAAGTGAAAGGAACCTATTTTCTGTATTTGCTCGGTTTTGTTTTTCCCAGAGTGGCCGACTGCTCGATTTGTTTGTATGTCTGGATACCATCTGAGCTCACGTGGTGTGTGTCAGCAGGGTGTGTCATTCGATCTCACCAGAAAAACTTGTACCAAGCACCAGTCTTCCCTAAGCCATAGTCTAAAGCAGCTGCCCTGCCCCACATAAAATAAAGTAACTGGGCATCAGGCTTTTCTCAAGATATTTCTAATATCAAAGTGCTCCTTAATCAAGAAAACAAAGACAGAGGTCCAGGAGGTGCGAGCTTGAAGTTAGGTGTGTTTGGTCTAGGCTTGGCACTGGTTTGCACAGGAAGGATGTTTAGCCACATAAACCACCCACCTCAGGATGCAAAAGCTGCTCACAGGTCTGAATCTAGGTTTTGTTTCTGAAGAACTGCCTGTGTGGTGAGATGAGATGAGTGAGCCAGAGCAGTGGCCAAGCACAGGCCAGATGCTTTGTGTGCTGGTCTCCTGAGTCTTAGGAGCATGACATGAGTCCTGAGGCTGTATACGAGGAGGAGGAGGCATGCCTGCATGCTAGTGTCTTGTCTGCCATGCCAGGATGTCACAGAAGAGCGCAAAGAGCTGTTCTGAGAGTCTGCAGAGGGGAGGTCAGCACTTCTTATGCCCACTCTGTTCTTCCACCCTTTGAGCACTGTGCTCTGAAGCCCTGCTGTCCCCCAGTGTCCCTTTCACAGCCTCTGGTCGTTTCAGGCTGGGTTGTTTGCTCTCTTCCATGTGCTGAGGTGTCTGACTGCATCTGGAAGGCAGGACTTGAATGCTCTGTTGGCAGTCTGGGTTTCTTGTCTCATCTGCGGGAGGGTGAGTGTGGGCCTGATCACCTTTCTCTAGCTAGACCTGAACTGTATTGCACTTGGAACGTGTCCTAAAATCTGTTCACTTGTCAGACTTTCAAAGCTGAAACCTTGCTGCTCAGGGACTGCCCATGTGCTGCAGCTGCGCTTCGGGCTGGGTGGAAGGATGCCCTGCAAGAGTGTGGCTGCGGGTCTGTAGACCTAAGAGTGTTCCTGACCTGCTCACTACAGGAGGGCTTCAGTGCGTGGTGTGGGTCTTTCCCACCCGGCAGCCCTGGTGCTGGCAGCTCCATCCCCACATCTCCAGTTTTTCTCTCTCCCAGCTGCACGTGCTCCTCTCCTCTCACTCTGTGGCCCCTTTCCTCCAGATGCGTTTGAGCACCACCATGTTGCCCAGTTGCTGCGCCGTTTTTCCTCTGACTATGCCACGAGCCGGAACATCTCCCTGGATGCCACCCTAGCCCATCACCTCCAGCAGTGCTCCTACCACCTGCGCCTCTTCAGGAGCTGGCTGATCTCAGGGCAGGATGACTTGGAGTGTCTTTACGGTACTGCACGCT
The DNA here is from genome assembly GCA_033459285.1 of Clamator glandarius. Taxonomy (NCBI): domain Eukaryota; kingdom Metazoa; phylum Chordata; class Aves; order Cuculiformes; family Cuculidae; genus Clamator; species Clamator glandarius. Next base: position 955,832 of record JAUNZM010000240.1, read on the forward strand.
GCAGCTGCCTCGGTCCTGTGCTCTTGTAGCTGAGCAGGGACCACCGTCTGCTTGAGAATGCAAAGTATGCTTTGCTTCTAAAAAGGAAAGTGAGCATTTCCCTCACTACATCCCTTAAATCTCTGGGCTGCTGCTGCAGCAAGCTGTGTGGGCTGTTGTACCGGCAGCTTCGGAGCCTTAGGCGTAGCTTTTCCACACGGAGCCAGTGCTCTTTCCATCTCTAGCAATTCATCGTTGCCTCCTTCCTTTAGCCAGGGCCAGCCCTTAAGCTCCCTTCAGGTGAGATGCTGAGCTCCTACTGGTGCGATGTCCTGCTGATGTGATGCCCCTGTGCAGGTCTCAGGGGTGCTGCGAGGTGTCCCGTTATTAACAGAGGAACCAAAGTGAATAGCGAGAGTGTGGGAAGAAAGAAGATTAAGGAGGCGCTGCAGCTGGTCACGTCCAGAGTGAACTTGCTGTGGAAGTTTTGGGGAAGTGAGTGATTGTGGGATTGTGTTGTTTCTAGGGAGACCACATTAAGATAGGGTAGAAACCGAGCTGCTGTGTGTCTGCACTGCATGGCGCCTGTTCTGCCTGTCAGGAGCTCTGCAATGTGCCGTGTCTCCAGTGGGAAGAGGCAGGTAATAGTAGTACTGAATCTAGACATCATAAAACAAAGCTTGCTGCTGTGTCTCTGGTATTTTCAGCCGCTGGCACAGACGGGCTGTATGATGCACTCAAGTCCAAATGCTGCTAAAAGAAGTAAAGGGATTCCTCTCTGGGTGTGCAGCTGCCTGGGCTGGGCTCTTGGTGTGACCTTGCACCATAAAAAACCTGCTGGGTGCATGTGGCTTGCTGAGCGGTGTGCTGTGATGCATGGACTCCTTTGCCACTCTGACCCCTAGGTGGAAGGGCAGAGGCAGTGTAGCTTTTCATGCAGGGAAGCAACAGGATCAAGCTTTTCAGAGGCTGGAAAAGAGAATTTTTCTTACACAGTCTGTTTTTTCTTGATATGGCCCTTTCTGTCAGGTAGGCAGTTTGGAGATTGCAGTTACTTTTCATACATAATTAGGACAATCCTTGGTCTCCTAGCAACAAATACTAGAAAGAAATAGATTGCTTTAAGGGAAGAGTTGCTGGAGAGGAGCAGATTGCTTTAAGGGAAGAGATGCTGGAGAGGAGCAGATTGCTTCAAGGGAAGGGATACTGGGACACAGCAGACTGCTCCAAAGCTGGAGCTGAGCTTTTCTTGCGGCCGATCTCTGCCTGAGAGCCCTGGCTGGGAGAAGCAGTGAACCCCTGAACACTGCAGCCCAGTGACTGCCTGCACATCCTGCCCCAGTGCAGCCAAACTGGTGAAAACTGTGTGCTCCTGCCCTCTCTCTCAGCTTTCTGTCCACACAAAGAAAACATGAATTAAAAGATAGAATCAGTGAGTTAAAAGTCTGCAGTTAGCATCCATAGTTGAAAAGATCAGTTGTGGTGCCCTGAAGCATTCAGTCTGGGAACCTGTGCTTATCCTTCTGGGCACAGCTGGGAAAAGGAGAGTGTGAAGTTCGTGTTGGTAGTGGATCAAAGTCATACTGAAATGAAAGCTTGGCTGTGAAGAAACAGAGTGATCCCCTGAAAATGAGTGGTCAGCAAAAGAGCAGGTGGTATTTAGTGTAAATACAGTTAAATGTCAACAGGAACAGCTCCAGGTTTGCATTTGAAATGGTGGGCTCAGATCTGACCATCACCACTTGGGATGATGCAGAAAAAGTTAGAGATCTGGAGTCTGGAAAAGCTGTTTGTGATAGCGGAGTGGCCTGGAGAAGGGTGGTGGGATCTGCAGTTAAGTGTGTGTTCCAGCACAGGAGCTTGGGGCTTTTTTACTGGAGTGAGAAGCAGCAGCTTAGGACAGAAGTAATTTTCTTCATGCAAAGTGTAACTCCTCACTACGGTGTGTGAGTGTGTTAGGAGCTTAACTGAGTTCCAGAAGAGGCTGGAGAAAATGGAAGGGACGTGTCAGGGTCAGAGCACCATGTGCCCCTTTACTCACAGCTGTTTCTGGCACTGTGGGCAGGGAGGTGCTGGACTAGGACAGACTTTCAGGCTGACTGTACAGGCTGACATAAAGAAAGGCTTGTTAGCAAATCCCTGGTTCATGTACATATCATGTGTGTATATATAAACGTGTAGAGACACACCTATCGGAGTTCTCCCAGCAAAACTAGGCTACACTGACCGAGCACGCTGGAGGGGAGCTTGCTGAGTGTGCTTTTTCCCGTGCCCTTCAGGATCTGTGCTGGGGCTGGGCAAGTGCTTCTGGTATACTGAGCTTTGGTGTGCAGACCTTTGGGGATGTGCCAGGAGTGGCTGATCTGCTTTTTGCTTTCAGGATCAGCATTAGAAAGAAGCAGGCACCTTCACCACTCCGACACAGAGTTTACAGCTGGAGATCTGGGTGGTAACTTGGTGACTTCTACTATTTGAGTTGTGTGTAGTAATGTTCAGAACTCTCAGGGAAAAACATAATACAGAAAGACTTCTGACCTGAGTCTTCTTTGGCCTCTGTCTGTTGGCTGGCAGCAGTTTGGCTGCTCTCTGTTTGCCAGCCTGCTGCAGCAGCACATACATTCGCTCTTTAGATAAATCTGCTCTGCTGAGACATCCACGGTATTTGGGGCTTCAGCTCAACCTTAGTACAGCTGAGGAAGGTGCCATTCAGACTACTTGACGGTTCCTTGTCACAACCACTAGCCAGGTGGCTCAGGCAGTCTGCTGAATGACCAGCTCTGAGGCAAACTGCTGCCATCCTGGGGGCTGCATGTGTTCCGTGTAAACTCAGCTTTCCCAACTCATCTCACACAGTAAGCTTTCTAGTTGTCTCTCTGAGACATACAGAGAATTTGGGGAACTTTGTGTTACCTCAATTCAAATTAGACACTTCCTCTTAATAAAGTGGTATCGATTTCATCTTGAGGGCTTAGATAGGGACATCTCTCCGGTAATCAAGAAGATGCAAACGAATTCAAAGTTTTGTGTTTTCCCTTTATTGTTTGCTTTTCCCAGCATAAAAATCTGCTTATCTTAGTTCTGGTGCTAACACCTATAGCTGAATTGTCTTTTGGACCTCAGGGTGACTGAAGGAGACACAGCTAAATGGATAGAAGTGCCTGTTACACCTGCAGTGAAGGAGCAGTGTGGTAACACAGCCCATAGGGGTCACTCAGAGTGGATTTGCTTGGCATCCAAAGCATGTAATCCTCATGCAGGTATCAGCTATCTCAGAATTCATCACTATGCAGTCCAGACAAAAGGGTGGTACTCCTTGATGTCTTCTTTGAGGTCATCTGCTAAGAGGTAGGTGTTCACAGGAGCTGTATTTCTCATTTCCTTCTGGTGTCTCCTAGAAAGCTGGGATTCTTTGCTTTAGACAGAAGATGTGAGACAGGCTTAGGCCTCCGTTTGCTTTATATGGCACAGCGTGCTAGGTGATCTCTGCAAAAGGGCCCTTGTACCCAAATCACTTTCTTTATGCTCTTACCAAGTGCTGGGGGGTGGTATGGGCAGCTCTGGAACAGCCTTACTCTGAGGGGAGAGCCACGCCTTGGACTTCTTCGTAGACTGTGATCATCCTGAGTAGACTCTGACAGTGTGCAGTGAAATGTGCACATGCCAAGAACAAGTTGCTCTAAGAAGAAGAACTAAACTGGAATGGAGTCAACTTGGCTGTGACATGGGTAGCCAGCAGCTTTGGCATCAGTGTGCCTGAGTGAGCCAGATCAGGACCTCTAGTCCTCCAGTCGACCCTTACTGCTGGTGCTTTCACATGCAGAACAGCTCTTCAGGCTGCAACATCCTCTGCTGTGTCAGCTGCTGCGGCATCGCTTCAAAGATGAGACTCCCCCAGAGCTGCTCCCCCACATCACATGTGGTCTCCTTGGACATCCAAAACCACACACGCTCAGCAAGCTCCTCTGCCTCGTGTATTTAAGGTTTTTCTCACAACCAGATCTTGTTTTCTTTAACAGATGGTTTCTTCCTATTTTAGTGAACAAAAAGTTTGAAGGCAGACCCACACTGTACTCCTTGCCTGGAGAAGATTACAGCTGACTTTGGGATTGCTTTTTAGCAGCTCTGGTCCACGGTCCCCGCTGCACGCCTCTCCATGCGGGACAGGCTGCACTGTGGAGGGAGTAGATTGTGCTCCGCACCCCACATGCAACAGGTGTAGTCAAACCAGATGGAAGGAAATCCAAAACATGTTCCTCTGTGGGCTGCTCTTCGACTTTGGTACAAAGAGAGTGGAATTCTGCCTAGTTTCTTGTGCTGTTGTCCAGATGGCAGTCTCCTTCCCCATAGGCCCTGGAAAAGACTGTTGGGAAGCATCGACAGTACCTGTGCAGCTTGCACCGGGTGCCTGACAGGCTGGAATGATTCCTGGGGTTTGCACTCTTGGCATATTATTGTGGCCCCCTCCCTCAGATATCAGTTTTTTGCTAAAGGCGTGTGGAGCAGCAGTGGCTGGAGCCACCGCTGAGGAATCTTTAAGGGTTCTGGAGTGGTAATTAATGCTTTAGCTCTGCTGCCGTGGCATGAAGCCGCCACTGGCCTTCCTGCAGCAGCTGAGCCGGTCATGGGAGATGTGTGGGAAGGCAGTGCCATATACAAATGAGAGGAGTTCCTTGAAAGCAGTAGTGCTTCACCTCAAGAAGGAAAATTTTGCCTTTTTCTATGCTTACTTGAGACTGCATAAGTGCTACGGTGCTGAGCAGAGCTCAACAAGCAGGATTTGGGCGTTTGAGGATTGAGGAGTGTCATTTCATACCAGCAGCATTATCAGTGTTCCATGTTTCCTTTAATGCTGGGCCTTTCATTTCCTCTTTTTATCAGAAGAGTGCCCGAGCACTCAGGTTCCCATCAGTGCCTCCAGCATATCGTGCAACCACATCACTTTACCCAGTGCTATATTCAAACTTTTCCCCTTATTCTTTGGAGACCTCAAAAGCTGAGATACCTTTGGCCCCTCTTAAACCAGATTCTGTTGTGAGATGTCATCAGCCTCATACTGTGCTGCTGCACAACCATCTCCACGTGACTGTTGTTAAGTCTTGCCCTCGCCCTTTTCCGTTAGCTCTGCCTCCCAGGATGCCTGTGAGAATAATTAACAGATACTCCTCCTCATTCAGCACTTCCACTCTCTGGACTTCTCAACAAGGGACAGAAGAGTACGGTGTTCTTCTGGTGTCTTCCGTTCCTTCATCCTAGCCAAGGGTTTGTTTTCCTTCCTGTCTTGAGCAGATGTTTGTAGCCCTGCTGTGGCACAGGCAACCTCTCTGGACTGTCTTGAGGGTTTTATCTCCAGTAGCTGTTACAGCTGTGAATGTCTCTGCAGCCCTCTGAACCGGTGATGATGTGCTCTGCAGCCTCACATTGTGTGCGGATTCGCAATAAATACCATCTGCTGGCTCACACTCCTTGCCTCTTGCAGAACTGGTTTGGGTGAGCGGATCAGAGCAAAGACTGTCCCGAAGGTGACTGGAAAAAAGACTGCCTTTAGCAGATAATCCCGATGCTCTGTGTCTTCTGTAGGTGCTGTCGAGCTGCAGGGATCACTGCCAGTGTGCTGGGCAGCCATTCAGACAGAGCAGGGCATCGAGAGCTGCTGTGTTTGCATTTCAAAGTACTTTTCCTTCTCTGTAAGGACAAACCCAGTTGCTTCCCAGGATATTTTTGGCCTCCTTGGAGGGAGTTAGGGAGTTGCAGAATGGGAAGCCTAAGCTTAAGAAGTGTAGGGGCCTTTTTACAGTCGGGAGGTGCAGAGCAGGAGGAGCCCTCATTCCCATATGCCCAGAGGCTCCTTTGTCTGTTCTCTGCTCCTCTGACGGTTTCAGGTTGGTGTGGTGCTGCAAAGCATTGCCAGGAGGCTTGAGTGAAGACAAAGACACTTTACCATCACACTCTGATGGCTTAAGTAGCAAAGGCTTTATTGTGAATGGTTGTGATGCAGTTTATCTCTGAGCAAGTGTTTATTAAATACTGAGATACCTATTTCTGCTGATTCTGGCAGTGAATTCTTGTTAAGGGAACAAATAATTCAACTCAGCCCTTCCTTGGGAAGTCAACTGTGAGAGGGGGTTTTCTGCCACCCACTGTGTTTGAGGCTGTGGCGCTACGTTGCTGCTGGGAGAGGGCAGGCAGTGTCCCAGGCCGGGCTGTCACTCATTCATGTCTCTTCAGGGAAATTCTGTTGACTTTACTCAAATTCTTTTTAGCTTCTATAAAGTGTGCAGCACTGTGCCAAGTTCTCCATTGTAACCTTCTATTTTAGCACAAGGGCCACAGGCTTTGCAGCAAACACGGCTGCTCCTAGGTATGTTTCTTCCTCTCCCCGCTCCTTCTGCGTGTGCCTGGACGCTTGCTTTCAGGTCTGTTATTGCATGTGATTGCCTAGCGGAGGTTTTCTTGGCTTAGGCGAGGTGACCTTAGGCCTGAGTGTGCCTGTTGTTTGATTCCCAGACTGACCAGCTCGTTCAGCCATGAGTGGTCATGCATGGATTTGGGTTGCCGTTTGCTCTATTCATTTTCTGATTGGGTTTCTTTCCAGGTTTTGAAGGCTGTTCCATGGTTCCCACCATTTATCCCCTGGAGACCCTGCACAACTCCCTCTCTTTGCGACAGGTCAACGAGTTCCTGACAGCTGTGTGCAAGAGTTGCAGCGAATCGAATGTCCAGTCCACTGCAGGTACTTGTGAGGTGGGCTTGTCTCTGGGAAAGCCCGTATAGAGTCGAGACAAGGAGACCTTTCGATCTTTTACATTATTGGGACAGATCGGCCCAAGAGGACTGGCAGTAAATGCAGTCTCTGAATCTTGTTCCACGGTGTCCCAGTTGAGGAGTAAGCTGTGGAATCCAGCTCAGAGCTGTCCTGGGCCACTTAAGAGAAAAGTGACTCAGTTCTGCCTGTGTTCGTACGTATGGTGATGTGGATACAAACTCCAGCTTGGGAAATCTTAGCCTCACATTCCCAGGAGCTGAGGGACGGGCCTGGCTCTGAACTTGCACTGCTCTTAAGCATTTCCTGACATGCCTGCTCATTGCTGCTGGGCTACAAGCCATTCCTTTACATCTATCTGAATATTACTAATCTGTGTATTTTTTTTCTTGAAGCTTTGTTTGATTCCATGATTGGAAGCCAGATACCAGGAGACCCCTTTATGTCTCAGCGCATCCTTTCATCATCCTCTTTGCCATTGCGACAGCGCTCAGATAAGCCCCCTTGGTGTGAGTGCTCCCTTCCTAATCAGCGGGGAATGTCATGGTGAGGGAGGGAAGTAAAGGGTGCCAAGTGGTGGAAGCCAACCTGCTGGTGCTCCAGGTTTCCATGCTCTTCCCTTGAAGGAACAGAAGCAGAAAGGGGAAATGGGTAAAAGGGGAAGCAGTTGTATGTCCTGCGAGAAGGCTTCCAAAGAAAGACACGAAAAGGGACTCTAGTATTGTATGTCCTGGGGACGTCTACTGTTGGATGGATGCTGTCTTTCCAAACATCCTCCGCTTTTTGCACTGGGACACGGAGCGCCTGAACATACTTCATGTTCATCTCAGGTTTTGTGATCTCCATGGCACATGGTCTGCTCACTGTTGGCATGTGGAAATGCTTTCCTTTCCTAACCAGCTCTGTGCATCCATCACTGAGAGCTCTGAGGGAACAGCCAGTAGTTTAGTTCTTCACTCACAGGCTTTCCACCAGCTCTTCCTCACTTGTCACAGTCCTTGCAGAGCTGGTGGCTGTTGGTGTCTCCCCTGAGCAGACCTGCCTGGCACCCACAGGAGAAAGCACTAGCCAGCAGTTGCACAGCAGTGCCACAACTCAAGGCTGCTGCTCACAGAGCGGTCCTGCTCTCCTCCTGGCTGTAGGCTCCTTGTGTCAGGCGTGTGTTTGTGTAGGCAGCAAGGACAGGGAACTGATCTGACTGAAAATAGTTGGTTAATCTTCACCCCTTTACGGGATAAGACACAATCTGGTTTTGCTCACATCATAAGGCCATGAAAAGCTTTAGTGGAAAGCAGTATTCCTTCTTCTGCTGGAGACTCAAACTCAGCATTCAGGGATTGTGTGTGTCAGGAACCAAGAGGAGCAAAGTTGAAGCTGAGAGTGTTACAGAATAATGAGGGAATGGAGGAAATTGTGAAATGTGATGTCGAGCTTTGAGCTGGAAAGCATTTCACTCTATAATGATAACAGCACTGTAAAACAAGAGGTAAGCATGGTGTTTGTGCTGGGTTTTTATCAACAGAGCTGCCAGAAACACACCTGAGAGCTGCTGCAAGCCCCTGACAGCTTGCATGGCATGTTGGCAGCCCTCAGCTGTCGGTTGTACCAGAGCCTGGGTCTGCCCAGGTTTTGGGCTGGGGAAGCAGCACCTAAATGTTTAAGGTTTTTCTTCCTCTTTGCAGACAGCAGTGGTCCCTCCAGTACCGTCTCCAGTGCGGGCCCATCCTCCCCAACCTCTGTGGACAACGGCGCTCGGTTCAGCTTCATGGAGAAACTTTCTGTCAGTCCCCCCAAAAGCGAGGAGCAGCTGACAAGCCAGTCCCTGGCACAAGGAGAGGGGCAGCCTGCAAGCAGCGGGCTTGACCCTGAGGTGGGGACGTCTGGGTTGTTGGTGGCGGAGCCAGGCATCCCAGAGACCCTGGCCTGGAATAAGGTCTCAGAGCCAGACAGGCTTCTGGGGCTGAGTGAGAAAGAGCTGGTGGAGGAGGACTCTAACCCAGAAGAGAAGTGTGTGGTGGAGCTGGATGAAGAAGAATCAGCTGGGGAAATGTTAGAGCCAAGTAACCCAGGGAACCCAAAGTGTGATGCAGGGTCTGATGTAAGGCTGGCTGGGGAGAGAGTGGAGCCAGGTGAGGAGTGTGCAGTGGGAGTGGCTGGTCTGGTTCTGTCAGGGCTGTCCGAGGAGAGCTTGGTGTCCTGTGAAGAGGAGGAGCTGCTGGGAGAGGTGTTAGACCCAGAGCATGTGGGCAAGGAGCTGCTGGGAGACAGTGCTCTGCCAGGCCAGCTTCTGTCTGGTCACCAGGGGCAGCCATTGCCCCCAGAGAAAGACGTGGAGGGTCTGCAGCCACTCTGTCAGGAGGATAAGCAGAATTAGAGGCTCACTGGACAGCGCACTGCAAGTGCTTCTAGCCTGGAGGCAGCATGGCTCTTCCTGCACAGCCCCTTCTGCAGCTGGCTGGCCACAGCACAAGCCTTGCCCCAAGACCACCAGACTCTGGGATGTGGACGAGTCTGCTCTGCTCCTTCACAAGCCAGGTCTTTGCCATTCAGCAAGAAACAATGTCCCATCTGCCCTGTTAAAAGAACAACAAATGCAGTCTTGGTACTGGCACAGCACCTCCATTGGGCTGCGTTGGTGTCTCAAGGGCTGTGTGCTCTCTGGGACAGCAGGGTTAGAGGATTGGTACAACCAAGGCTTTAGGGGTGGTAGTTCCAAAGGGGACACATGCTCCCTTGAGATCTTTTGGCCCATAGCCTTCCAAGAAAGGCATTTGGGGCCTAAAGCAGTTGGATCCAGGACAACCACCAACCTCCTCTCTGTTCCTTCCTGCATCCTCTCTCAATTCTCACCACTGGCCACCAAAAACAGGTCCAGAGGGTCCATGGTAGGAAGACTAGGAGAAGCAGAAAGCATTCTGAATGACCATGGAAAGAGAGTAATGAGGAGGTCAGGTTCAAGACTGCTACTTGCAAGAAAATGACTCTTTGGTATGGACTTCAATGTTTCCTGCAGGGCCAGGGCAGGCAGGAGCCTGCGGGTCCGGCCAGAGAGAGGTGAGCAGGGAGGACACACACGGGTTTTTTTTTTCTAGTCCCCAAGGGTCAGGCAGGGTGCAGCTCTGAAGTCTTGGTGACAGAAATTCAAAGAAACTGCTATATGAAAAAAAGTCAGGATTATTAGAAACCAATAAGGAGAAAATCTTTATTATATATAAAATGAAAAATATTTAATACATATTTATGTAAATGACTTGTGAGCACAAGCCTGAGGGCAAGACTGACACAGGTGTCCCTGCCGCGTCCTGAGTGCTGGCCAGGGCTATGCCTCCTGCGCCTGCATATCTATGGACAAGTCTATGTGTTTGTCTGTAGCTAGGATCTGTGTTTTTGTGCAGCTGTGCCCAAAGATCTCTGCGCTGTGTTGTGATGATAGATGTTCACAGTAAATCTCCACTGTGGGTCTGGCGTCTCTGTCTGGTGCTGACTCGCGCAGCAGTCTGTGTGTGCTACACCTGGCCAGCGCCGGGACAGCAAGCACTGCTTGTTTTCTGCCATCCTAGGAGAGGCACTGTGGTTAAGTCCCAACGGAAGCGAGTGTACAGGCCTTTGTTCAAGAATCATAGAATAGTTTGTGTTGGAAGACTTAAAGATCATCCAGTTCCAACCCCCGTGCCATGGGCAGGGACACCTCCCACTGGACCAGGGCACCTCCAGGAATGGGGCAGCCACAGTGTCCCTCGGCAACCTGTTCCAGGGCCTCCCAACCCTCATTGTGAAGAATTTTCTTCTTATGTCTAGGCTAAATCTGCCCCTCTCCAATTTAAAGCCATGCCCCTTTGTCCTATCACTCCATGCCCTTGCAAATGCTTTTCTAGTAGTCCCCTTCAGGTACTGGAAGGTCACTATAAGGTCTCCTCGGAGTCTTGTCTTCTCCAGGCCAGACACCTCTTTTTTACCTCCACAGAAGAGCTGGTCATACTGGAGAGGAGGTCCTACCTTCCTGGGGTGGTTTGTGGACAAACAAAGATGCTGGGGCAGTGTGTTCTCCTTTCATTTGGTCCACACCTTCTTGTGAGCTCCAAGCATGTGCTGGGTACTGTGTCCTCTTCCTCATGCCTGTTAATCCCCAGCTGCCAGTTTGAGCATTGGAGCCGGCATCCCCTGTGGAGTTAGGCACAGCTCCTTCAGCAGTGGCATCAGCAGGTCACGCAACCGGGGCCTCTGGGGTGAGGTCCCGACTCTTGAATGCTTCCACCTTACTGCTGGGAGCTCAAGGCTTCCAAAGCCCCGGAACCTGCAGGGAGCACCCAGGGGCTTTTCCAGTGGGCACTGAGTGCCACAGGCTGCAAGAAGGGATGGCTGAGTGTGGCAGCAGCCAAGTTCCCAGGGACGTTGCTGCCATGCACAAGAACCAGTTACTTAACAGTGTTTCCTCAGGCTTTAGCCCATTTCTCTCACCTGTAAATGAAAAGGAAATGATGCTGGGAAGCAGCTGTGGCTCTGCAGCTCAGGGAGAGCTCAGGCCTGGAAGTGAATCGTAGAATCATTAGGCTGGAAAAGACCTTAAAGATCATCGACTCCAGCCATACTTGTCTACGACAGGACATGGTTTTTGTTGTGGTAAAAAATTACACACCTCCGTATCCCTAAATTGAGAATATTTCTACAAATTCTAATCAGTCCCTCCTTTCAGCCTCTGAATGCATCTTTTGGCTGCTGGAGTCCTCTAGCCAGAAATTATCTGGTTGTGTTGGTGTTTTGCATACTGATAATTCTGTAAAGTCCTATTCTCTAGTCTGTGGGATCAGATGGAAGTCCTGACCTCCGCGGCAGGTGTTGTCCCATGGGCAGCTGGGTTGCCAGCAGCCATGCCAGACCAAGGTTTGGTCTCTGCCTGCTCCCTGTGATGGGCAGGCCAAGAAGGGATTTTGAGAGCTGCCTCTGATGAGGCCTTTTGGCCTGGTGAGATGCTCTAACACTTCCAAACAAATGCCTGCAGAGTGTGTTATGAAAACTGAGCACTCATGCAGCAGCTCAGCTGTGCTTCCCTTGGCTTAGCAGCAGCAGGGATTAATAACCAAGCCATCTCGAAAAGAAGGGGACAGGGCGGGGTGGAAGTGTCATGAGTCACAAAGGAGGGAAAAAAGGAAAAGGACAGTTTCAGATTTCAGGATACAATGGCAGGAGCTGATATTTTTGGCTTAATCCTGCCAATGCCAGTTTTGGCTCCTCAGAATCATAGAACGATGGAATCATTAGATTGGAAAAGACCTTTGGGATCATCAGCTCAATTTGTACCTGTCCACTACTAAATCATGTCCCCAAGCACTTCCTCTACTGCCTTTTAAAGACCTCCCGGGATGGTGATTCCACCACCTCCCTGGGCAGCCTTTGCCAGTGCCCAAGAACCCTTACAGTGAAGAAATTTTTCCTAATGGCCAGTCTAAACATCCCCTGACACACCTTAGGTCTATTCCTTCTTGTGCTATCACCTGGGAGAAGAGACCTCACCTCTCTGTAACCTCCTTTCAGAGAGTTGTAGAGAGCAATGAGGTCTCCCCTCTGCCTCCTCCAGGCTATACAACCCCACGTCCCTCAGCCGCTCCTCATAAGACTTGTTCTCCAGCCCCTTCCCCAGTTTCATCGCTCTTCTCTGGACTCGCTTCAGGACCTCAAGGTCTTTCTTGTACTGAGGGGACCAAAACCGAACCTGGGATTTGAGGTGGAGACTCCCCAGTGCTGAGTACAGGGGGAGAACCACTTTCTTGGCCCTGCTGGCCACGCTGTTTCTGATCCAAGCCAAGATGCTGTTGGCTTTCTTGGCACCTGGGCTACTGCTGGCTCATGTTCAGCCACTGTCAACCAACACTCCCAGGGCCTTCTCTGCCAGGCAGCTTTCCAGCCGCTCTTCCCCAAGCCTGGAGCGCTGCACAGGGTTGTTGTGTCCAGAGTGCAGGACTCTGCACTCAGCCTTGTTAAACCTCATCCCATTGCCCTCAGCCTGTCAGTCCAGCCTGTTCAGATCTCTCTGCAGAACCTCCCTACCCTCCAGGAGATCAACACATCCTCCCAGTTCAGTGTCATCCACAAGCTTGCTAAGGGTGCACTTGCTCCCTTCATCCAGGTCATTGATGAAGATATTGAACAGGACTGGCCCCAGCACCAAGCCCTGGGGACACTGCTGGTGATCGGCATCCAGCTGGATTTCATAGAATTACAGAATCACCAGGTTGGAAAAGACCCACCGGATCACGGAGTCCAACCATTCCTATCAATCACTAAACCATGCCCGTTAACTCCTTAACTGCTGATGCATAAGTTGCACTTTCAGATGCATTTGGGCTGCGTAAAGAGTGATGAGCACAAATGGCTGCTACGTGCTCCTGCCTCTCTGGCTGGGTGTAGCTGCAAATGTTGCCTGCAGTAGCTGGAATGGTTTGGTTGAGACCTGGCAAATCCTGCCTGCAGGAAGGTTTTGCAGCTGCTGATCAAGGGGTAGTGGCAGTGGAAAGGCCAGGGTACGCCTGAGCTTATCATCGGGGAGGCAGCTCAGGAGGGAAGGCTGGCGACGGTGTCCATGTGCCTCTACCTACAGGAGGGACCCACTCAAAGAATGGTTTGAACCAGTCAGAAGTGTTCTTGTGGCTTTATTGTTAATGTGTTGGGCTCCTCTCTTGACAGCAGTTACAGAGCGTTTCACATGGAAAGGACAGAACTGAAGGAACTAAATTCAGATAGAAACATGATGCTGAAGAAAAGAATCAGGGCTCTGTTCTTAGAACATTTAGCATAGAAGAAGCTAGGAGCACAAGTTGCCATTTCAATACAGTTAAGACGTTCACTTTTTTTATTATAGGTTTAAAATAGTATTTTTGTACCTATTACATACAGGAAGATTACGCGTTGTTGCCCACATGCAGAAACAAGCAAAAGCAGAGTTTAACTGTTTCTCTCTATAGTGTTGTGTTACCTCTGGCTCTGGATGGGTTCTGCTGGGTTCTGCTGGCTCCTGCAGGCTGCGCAGGGTCAGACTCTACAAATCGGCGGTTTTACAAGTCTTTTTCCCCGGAATTTTTTTAAGATTGGGAAGGGAGGAAGACAAAGGAGGGAGAGAGGCTGAGGGCAGATCAGACTGCCACAAAAGATTAAAAATAGTGTGGAGCCTTGAGGACAGGGAAGCAAACTGGGGTAGGATAAAGCTGTCCAGGCAGCACAGCTGCAGGTGGCAGGTGCTGTTCCCGAACACGCGCCAGTGACCGCACTCCTGCCTGGAGGACGCAGGCACCTTGCAAAGCCTCACTATCACTGCCACTTGGTCAGAATTGCTTCAAGTTTAAAACTGAGAAAACATTCATGTGTGGGTCTATCTAAAATTAGTGCATTAGCTTTTACACCAAGCCATGTGCAGGGATCCCGGGAGCCACTTGTGTCCGGAGTCCGGCATCCCACACCTACACTGGCTGGCAGCTGCTCCCATGGGCAGCTGGCTAAAATGAACACAGCACAGGGCAGGGATTTGCTAAATCCCAGAATAAGCTTGCACGCTCCTAACAAGGGCTGTGTCAAAAGGGCTGGCTGCTCCTGAGGAACAGCTGCTGGCCTTGGGCTCTGTCCTGCACCTGCTGGATTTTAGACACAGCCTCACAGGCTGCGAGCAGAGAGCCCTTTTGCTGCCAGCAGGATTTCTATAGTCTTTTTTTATGTTGTTGTTTAAATTGCAGCATCTAAGTATTTTTACTGAGAAACCTCTGAACTGACACTAAGAGCACATGGTGTCATGTTAACATGAATAAATTAAAATATTAAATTCACACAAAATGCAGCTTCACATAAAAAAAATAAATATATAAATTAAATGTAAAGTAAACCATTTCCCTAGAAACTCCATTTTAGTCCTAGGTGTAGGTTGCTAAGCATTTTCTTCATGTCGACTACCAGAAAATTAGCACTGAGAATGAAGTGTCCCAGGCAAGCACAACACATGGTCCTAGGATGCTTATTATGGAATCAGACCTCAGCTCAGTGCCAAGCATGGTGAGTGACACAGCAGATGGAAATATACTGAGCTCCATGTCCACCCTTGCAGCATTGCGTACTGTTTCACCTCCTACACAGAGCACGCCCTACTGCTGCTCTCTGTCTTACAGCAAGATAATAGCCATTTTTGTGGTGTGACTCTCTTGCGATGCTCTCCCATCTGCAAAGGCTCAGCGCTGCTGCAGGCTCAGTGCACCCAAGCATCAACACACTGCAGCCCCACCACCAGAAGGGTCTGTGCACCAAGGAGGCCTGGGTGGTTGTTCTGTAGCAATGACGCACTCGCCATGTACAGTGACACTTCTGCCAGGATGGCCAGAGGGCAGGAGGTGTGTTTACAACAGTCCGTGAGCTGCAAGGTGTGCACAGCACCTCGCTTGTGCTGGCAACAAGGTCTGCACGTCCCTGCCACAGGGCTGGGGAACTAAGAGCAACTATGCTTACTAAACTATTTTCCCCAAGTGTTTTTGGAAGAAGGTTCCCTCACATCACAGGTTCTATTTCCCGCATCCCAGACACTTACAGGGACAACAAAAGGCTCAAACACAGCTCAGAGGTTTGCAGTGAGGAAGCTGCTGCTGCCTGCAGGGCTGGCACCACCAGCTACACTGGTCAGACATCAGCCTCTCTCAGTATGACATGCAGGTCCCTCTGCAGCCTTGCCACAATTCTCACGCAAGCCTTTGGTTTACAAGGACAGGCAGGCTGCTCAGACATCCTAGGCCAACAGCGGCCAGGGTTGTTTCAGCCCTTTGGCTGCGGAGAGGGCTGTAGTTGTGCGTTTGGAAACTCTTTTTGTGTGACTGTTGAGGCAACAGCCCCTCTCTGCCTCCTGCTGTCACACTACTGATGTGCAGGAGGGACCTGGCCACTGTGTGTGTGCAAAGCTCAGGTTAGCAGGTTAGAAAATGTGCTCTTTGTAGCAAAGAACACCAGGCTGAATCCCTCCTCCTTCATCCCAGCTCCTGAAGCATAGCGAGCAGGTATGGCAGGATGCCACAACCAAATACATGGGAGCTGGCATACAGTGGTCCTGCCTAGTTGGAGCACAGGTCCTCTTGCTCAGACCACAACCTGTATGTTCAGGATGGGAGATGGAAGAATGATCTTCACTGTCATGTTACGGTTGGAGGGTTTCACCTTCCCTCATCTCCCAGGTGCATTTTCTTTGCAAGTAAGTTTTCTTCTCCGCCCCCCTGCCCCCCATGCACTGTCCTCATGCAGCAGCAGCACCCTGGCCCTCACCAGAAAGACAAGGCTCATGGTGCTACAGGTTAAATGGCAAGGCAGCCAGGAAGAGATTAGAACTAGCTCTCACAGCAGCAAGGCAGCCAAGATAGTCTACAGAAACTGTACAGGCAGCAGAATAAAGCAGGGAAAGTGAAGTGCCCCTGGCCTGCAACTGCTCTTGCACAAACTTAGCTCAGTCCAGAATATTACAGAGCCCTGCACTTCTTTCTCATGGCATCCAGTGCTGAGTTAGATGGATACCCGATTGACTGACAAATGGAAACCATGTAGAGGACTAAACCAGAGAAGAACTGGACTGTGATTGATGGTGTCTCTGACGTCGCATCGGTGACTGGAGAGTCAATGGATGAACGCAAAGTATGGGAGATTTAGAATTCGATCTTACAGGCTGGAAAAGAGTCATCCTGCATCACAACAGTGCTGGTGCTTGCCAGTACCATGATGTTTAGCTCCTGCTGTTTCTCATGGGTCTGTTGGTACCATTCTCGTGTCACCTCAGTATCATGTGTTGGGATCAATGTCACCTGGGAAAAGAGAGCAGCAGGGATGATTGTCTGAGAATAACTGCAGTGACAAACAATGCCCACAGGAGCTGAGGCTAAAATTTCCCATTAATTTTGGCACACCGTGCCCTTGGTACTGCTTGTTCTATTTAATGTCTTTCAGATGTCAGGTTCTGTAAGGCAGAGCGTGTGCTTTACTTCATGCAGTACCAGCACAAGGGTGCTCTGAGCTCGCTGCAGGGTGGCAGCGCTGATACCATCATGATGGAAATGGCTGCAGTGCAGGGGAGAGCATCTCTCTGTGGAGCTCCTGAAACAGTCTCAGAAAGAGCCCTTAGCATGAAAAGGAACAATGCCGAGAGTGTCACTACCAATGGCCTGATGTAAGACTTTGTGCCTACAGACCCAGTGTGCAACTTGGGGAACTCAAAATCCAAGGTTGCTTCATCTTAAAGAACACACATACTTTCTTGTACCTGTCCTCAGAAACAGAGCCCATTCAGGATGTCCTGCAAACCTGACTGAGTGAGAACTGTATGTAAGAACACCCTGGTTTAAAAGCACCAATAAAAAGCTGCTGTCAGAAAGATTCCAGCAAGCAAGGCCAGCAAAGAATACCACTGGGTGTGGGCACCACAATGAAAATTCTAACTGTGATGGTGCTTTTTCACGCTCCAGGCTATGCTGACCCTGCAGCAGATAAGGAGAATTGTGTCATCTCTAAATGCTTCCCCCCCGAACCTGCTGAAGGAGGTGGAGAGGTGGGACATATCTGCTTCAACTCACACCACTTGTGGGTGTCCTCCTCCTCCTCCTCCTCATGGGAACAAGCATTTACTTCTAAGACTGCAGAGCAGGACATGCCCAGTACCTGTGCTTCCTCTTAGTGTACTCCTTCTGGCTGTTTGTGACACAGCCCTTCTCCCCAGCACTTGTGACACAAGAAGCATCACTCAAACTCCTTGGCATTTCCATGACCTACCTGCAGGTTCTCCCCCCACTGAGACTTCCCTTCCAGAAGTGCATCCAACACTGCACGGCTCGGTTCTCCATTGGCTGCATCGTTCCCACTCACAACGTAATATGATGCTCGAACCCGCTTGAAGAACTCCGGATCGGTGTTCTTCCCACTGCAGTGGTTGGGGATGTACGCCAAGTCCACATAGACAGGTGGACCCACGGGCACAGGCAAACTGCTTTTAGAACTATTGGAAGCTTTGGAAGAAAGAAAACAAAAGCTATCACAAAACCCTTCTGGAAAGGACAGACATTCAAATAAATGCCAAAGGACTTCAATCCCAGAAAGGTTTTGCCCAGCAGCAGCAACAAAGATAAGGTTTCTCTGGGCTCTGCTGCTCAGAAGTGACCTGGGTGCATTTCTGTGCCAGTGCTGTCACAGCTTTGGGGAGGAAAAGGGACCTCTGCTGTTCTCTGGGAAGGGACTGGAAGGCTTTAGGCTCAGAAGCCTTTCCTGAAGGGAATAAAAACCCCTCCATCATTAGCTTTTGCAGAGTTGTTATCCCTATCAATATTTAGTCCTAAATTTTTTTGTTTAATAACCTGTATTTGCTTAAGAAACGTGTTTTGATGGCCTTTATATACCATCCTAGGATAATACAGTAGTCTTTCTGGTAGCTCCATCCTAGCTTTCTGCCATCCCTGTGAATCACTGCTATTCCAAGGACTATATTGCTCTTCCCTATCAACCTTTTGTCCCTCTTTTCATTATTTGCTGATGCTTACATTTGTGAGATGAGAGATGGTCAAACAGAGTTGTTATACTCAGCAATATATATTCACATATATACTCGCATCACAGAAGGACCATCCCCCCACCCTCCTGCTCTCTGTGGAATCACAGCATCCTCTGTCCTCCTTTTCCTTCCATGTACTATTGCTGGGCAGTCCCTTCCATGAGCAAAATGCCGCAAACTACTAGCATGGACAAGTCATTGTGTTGCCTAGCTGCTACATGAACAAAAATCCCTGTCTCAGCCATCCTTCTGGATCTCTAGTCCTCATCCCGAGTTTAATGCAGGCAACTCACAGCACTGCTCACTGCACAACATCTATGTCCTATACCTTTGTCTCAACCCTCCCTTCTGACCTGCACCCTGCCAGTCCTCTGGCTCTAGGGCATGGGCACCTGCCCAGACTCTCTGCTAACACCCTGGTACAGGCTCTCTCAACTGTGCCCTATTTGCTCACTTACTGTTCACAAACCTCAGCCCTGCTTAGCCCCCATTCCTTTCCAGAGCCCTCCTTGGCCTGGCATTGGGACCACGGCACTGCACCAGTCACCATTTTCCTCTCATAGAATCACAGAATCAACAGGTTGGAAAAGACCCCCAGGATCATCGAGTCCAACCATTCCTATTGAACACTAAACCATGCCCCTCAGCACCTCGTCCACCTGTCCCTTAAACACCTCCAGGGAAGGTGACTCAACCACCTCCCTGAGCAGCCTGTCCCAGGGCCCGATGACCCTTCCCATGAAAATTTTTTTTCTGATTTCCAGCCTGAACCTCCCCTGGCAGAGCTTGAGGCCATTGCCCCTTTGTCCCATCACTTGGGAGAAGAGCCCAGCTCCCTCCCCTCCACAACCTCCTCTCAGGTAGTTGTAGAGAGCAATGAGGTCTCCCCTCAGCCTCCTCTTCTCCAGGATAAACACCCCTAGGTCTCTCAGCCATTCCTCATAAGGCCTGTTCTCCAGCCTCCTCACCAGCTTCGTTGCTCTTCTCTGGAATCGCTCCAGAGCCTCAACATCCTTCTTGTGCTGAGGGGCCCAGAAGTGAACACAGGATTCAAGGAGCGGTCTCACCAGTCCCGAGTCCAGGGGGATAACAACCTCCCTGGACTTGCTGGCCACACTGTTTCTGATCCAAGCCAAGATGCCATTGGCCTTCTTGGCCACCTGGGTCACTGCTGGCTCATGTTCAGTTGCTGTCAACCAACACCCCCAGGTCCTTCTCCTCCAGGCAGCTTTCCTGCCAGACTTCTCCTAGTCTGTAGCTGCACAGGGCTGTTGTGCCCTCTTCTCCCAAGTGACAGGGGACAGGACGAGAGGGAATGGCCTCAAGCTCAGCCAGGGGAGATTTAGGCTTGAGATTAGGAAGAAATTCTTCACAGAGAGGGTGGTTAGGCATTGGAACGGTCTGCCCAGGGAGGTGATTGAGTCACCGTCCCTGGAGGTGTTTAAGGTTAGGGTGGATGAGGTGCTTAGGAGCATGATTTAGGGAATGGTGGGAATGGTTGGACTCGACGATCCAGTGGGTCTCTTCCAACCTGGTCATTCTGTGTGATTCTGTGTGTGTGAAGTGCAGGACCCGGCACTTGGCCTTGTTAAACCTCATGCCATTGGTCTCCCCACCACACTGAACAGCCCCTTCACCAATCGCTCGGCCAACCACAACCCTTGCTGCTGGTGACACCAGTTTGCCTCACCCAAGCTGCATCTGCAGCACACACACACACACAGGGATTCTTTTCACGTGAGAACAGCTCCCTGTTGCACCTCCACATGCCTTCCCCCACTTCTCTTATCACCCTCTCTTGCCATGGTGCCTGCAGCAGGCATCTGCTGAGACCACAGTACATCTACTCTGTTTCTGTTCTCTGTTCTCCCTGGTACTGCCCAGCTGCTGGGTCCTGTCTCACCTCTGCAAGGCATTAAGATTTGCTCGTGTCTGTAAAGCACCTGGCACTGCAGAGTCTCAGTACAGACAATGATGCAATATGGTATCACCTAATACTGATAACATCTGGTAGGACACCTGTAGAGCACTGGTCTTGATGTGAGCACTTAGGCATGGGCTGGACACACACCCAAGGCTCATCCTTCTTTATCACCTCATCTCCAACAGCCTGTTCCATGCCCTGCATGTGGTACTCAAGTGTGGGAACTGTTCCTCTGCTTACCGTTTCAGAGGCAAGGACAGGAAACATCCATGTCCTGTTATTTTACGTAACGGCTTTATCTCTGTCCCGTGGAATCCGCATACCCCACTCATAGGCTGAGACACTGCTGCCTCTTTTGAAAACACACACAAATTTTGTCCTTCAGTTGCCAGCATTTCTTGGTCAGTGCTCACCTCTAAATACCTGCTGCTCCTCCACAGAAGTAGCCCCTGGGTGGACCTGAAACTTGGCCTACAAAGCTCTGAATTAGGTCTCCCAGGCCTGCCTCTCTTCAGAGGTCACTCCGTTCGGCTCCACAGCCGCTGAGAATTTTCGTCATGGCTTTAACCTTTTCCCGTCAACCTCTCTGCCTCACCACTGCTTAAACCTTCTGTGCCTGACTTGGAAGTCCTGTGCTCTTTCTCCGTGGTGGGCCTAAAGAGAAAACACGTACATAATGGAGAATTTCTTACCAGGGTTTGTTTTGATGCCGTTAACGAGGCCCTTGCCAGGGTTGCTGTGTCCACTCCGGGATAACTCCTCCTCTGTGTGAGGAGGCTGCATCAGTGTGCTGCGTGGTTTGGGCTTCTCTCCTCCCTCTCTTTCTTTTTTGGCAGTGATAGATTTTTGAGATTTGTCCAATGGCTGTTTCACAGGAGTGGGTGATCGTTTCCCTTTCGCATCTAATTTCCGGGCAGGCGAGGAAGATTTGGTTTTGCTCAAAGACTTCCTCACACCTTTGTTCTTCTCCTTTATTTCTTTCTTTGAAATTTTATCAGTTCTACTCATACCCTGCTCAGTTACCAACGTATCAGGGTCTACCATGCAGACATCGGGGTGAGGAGGGTGGGGATGAGGATCTACCATTGGAACGGGCTGAGGATCATGGCTGGACCTAGAACTGGCATGATGAGAATTCCCAACAGCTTTGTCCACTGGGAGGAAATCAGCATCTTCATCCGAATCCATGTTAGCATCTGCTGTGATAGACGGACATTCTTCTGTTTCAGGTGGGACATCCGAGTCTGACTGGGAGGTTCCAGAATCACTCACTGATGTTGGAGGGGTTTCCTCCACGGTGGCACTTTGCATGGGGCTACTGACAGTGTGGGGTGGTCTTCCTTGCACTGAAGGATGACCATCCTCCTGAGAGAGGTCACTGTCTTCAGAGAGTTCGTGAGGGCTCGGGTTGATGAACGAGGGAGAGAGCTCTCCCTTCCTGTGCCTGTATTCACATGAAGAAAATTTATGCCCACAATCAAAACTGCCTCCTAAATGTGGCTGCATCTCATGGGAAGCATCTCCATGCTCCTCTGTTTTTCCACCCCTCTGCATACCTGGGAAAAAGGGCTGGAAACTGTGTTCAGGGGACATCAGAGAGGAAGGACGGCTTTGCCTCTCTGTGTCCTCTTTGCCTGCACATGTATTAAAACCGCTGTCAGAATCAGGACACGTTTTTTCATCTTTTGCCTCTGCTGCACGGTATGTACTTTGGAAAGCTTGCAGGCTGGTGCTCACCTCTGTTGGACCATTGGCTGTGGTTTCATCTTCATGCCGATGATGAGGAAATGACGTCAACACATCAGGGAGAGATGTCAGTGTCATCAGCTGTTCTGCAAACGGTGCCTTCTGCTCTGGACTGCTCACGCAGGATGACTGCTGTTTCTCTGCAGAGAACGGTGAGCACTGTGAACTCTGGCACTCCTTTCTGCTCAGCGAAATGCTGTCGCCCATGCCACTTGTGAATGAAGAACCGTGTTCTTCAGCAAACACAAAGTCTTTGGTTTCAGCTGTCTGTGTTTTCACAGCATTATCTGGAATCTGTGGAGACACATCCCAGGGACTCCTGGTACCTAGCTCTGCTCCTGCACCCGTGTATGTAGAAAGCACATGGGAGTAGAAACTTTCTGCTGTAGTCGGTATCACCGGAGTGGTAGCTTCAGATGAAGGTTCCTCTGACAGGCTGGAAGAGTCATCTCTCAGCTGCTGCTGGGGCACAGACTCTCTTTCCACAGCTTTGGAGAACAACTTATCTTCTTCATAGGGACTCAGCGGTGAGAATTTAGTAAAAGATGAGTCAAGGCTGCTGATCTTCTCAGAGACCTCCAAGTACTCATCTTTCTTCCCCTGGTCTGAGGGCAGAGCACAAGGAACCTTTAAAGGAAGAGAGATATCCCCTAAATGGCTTGCTGAGGTTTGCTCATGTCTGAACAGCCTACATGTTGCACTCTTGTTTAGCAGGGAGCACTCAAATCCAGACGAGCTATCCATCACTCCGCTCTCTACTGAGGGACCCTTTTTGTACACTCCTTCCTGTTTCCCAGAAGCAGATTTCAAGTATATGGCTTGCTCTTGGCACTCCACAACCACTGCTGCACTTGGATAATCTGTCACACCAAAATGTGATTCCTTTAAGGGTTTTTCACCAACCTCTCCCTTTTGCAAAAAATCACGTCTTAGATGGCACATTCCCGAGGCCTGCTCCTCTTTGCCGCTGTCTGGCAGGTCGCTGTAACCAGTGACGTATGTCCCCAAGGCAGTGGCCAAAGCGGTTTTCTTACTTGCATATTCCTCTTTCCACCCTGGATCAGAAGGTGAAGAGGCAGTAGATGTGGGTGAAATGGACTCCTGACACTTGCTTTGCAGAAGGGGTTTTGGTATGTGGAACTGGCCCATTGCTGACATGTGAGCATAGACCAAGCCTGAAGCTTCAGCAGGGCTCTGCAGTTTAGACTCCTTTTCAGATTTCTCCTTAGCACCTTTTTCTAACTCTGAGTCACTCATGCTTTCTTCCCCTCGACCTGCTTTCTCATAGTACATATCTCTAGGCTTTGGGCTTTCAGATTTCAGGGACAGAGTTATCTCCTCCTGCTTGGACAAAAGGATGTTGTCATCTGGACGAGCAGCATCGATATAGGCAGCTGACTTTTCTTGATAAAACATGTCAGTCCTGCCTGTGGGAGAGGCAAATGCCGTGCTGGCAGATGATAGGTGCTGTTCAGAGTCCATGTCTTCTGGCAAAGCAGAAGACAGCTTCAGCTTCTCCTGTCCTTCAGATATGCTAGGCTTATCTGTTTCAGACAAGGGCAGGAATCTTTCATGGATGCCTGCGTAGTCAAAGGCTGAATCTGCTTTATCTTTGGGGGATGCTGGGGATGACAACTCCTTCTCAGCAGAGGTGTAAAGGCAGGACTCTTCTTCCTTTGCAGAGATGAGAAAGCTTTGACCTTTTGGAGACATCAGTGCTGTCGCTGGCACCTTGTCAGAGAGACCTGGGCTGTCTGCACCCTTGGCTGTGAAGGGCGAGGGTCCAATTCCAGACACAATTATTTTCTCATAGATGTCAGCATACTTGAAACTTCTTTCATCAGGGTAGGGAGTTGGTTCTCTTTCTTCTTGCTCCTGCCTTGTAGAACTGTCATCACCTCTGGGTCTGTAGATCCCTTCCTCATAGGAATACGGCTCAGGGAAGCTACTGGAATAGGCATCTGGAGGATATGCTGCTGGGCTGGCAGAACCCACAGCCTCAGCATGGCCCATGGCAGCACTGCTTTTTTGAAAGGGGCCTTGTCCTAGAGAAGAGTGTGCACGCTGTCCTGACACCGCAGCACTTTCTTCTGGAGATGCCGCTATATATTCATGCTCTGCTGGTCTTGTAGACTTCAACAGAGTAGATGCTGCTGCCACCTGCTCTTTCCTTCCTGTAGAGTCGTGAAGACCCTCAGTGGATTTGCAGTCACCCTCTTGCTTTCTACCTGACTTGTATTTACAGTCTGTTTCCTGGTACAAACCACTGATGTCTGATTTCTTCTCTGTGTCCTCCAATGGAACTTCCTCCCGTAGAGGTGACTTGCACTGATCCAGCTTGTAAGGCCTCTTGGTTTCTGGTGCTGTGTCCATCTCCCTTTCCGGAGTGGTAGCCATTACAGACAGGGGAGATGCTGTCAGTGCTTGGTCGAGTGACTTTGCATAGATATCTAGGACAGCTTTCTCCTCATCATCCAGGTAGGTGTAATCTTGTTTAGACGCCAATGACAATTCTTGCCTTTCTTTGTTTCCAGTTAGTGCTTTGGCCTGATTTTCCTCACTAGAGACATATCGAGAAGACAGAGGAGAACTTTCAATTTGTGTTCTTTCTGGAAGAGTGACATCAGCAGGAACTATTTCTGCTTTCTTTGTTTCTGATGTAGGTTTAGCACTCTTCTGAGTGTTGTCTTTGTAATCACATGATTCCATCTTTAAACATTCTGCTTCTGCTTGCAGTAGCATAGATTTGTCTTCAGCATAATGGAGATCATCCTCCTCCTCACTGGGCATCTGCCCTCCTCTCCCAGTCTCTCTTTCTTCATGATGATATGCAAATGCAGAGCCCCAGGCTTCACTTTCTGCTCTTCTCCAGGTTTGACTGCCAGGTGCTGCAGGTGACAGGATCTCCTCCTCTCCCATTTTAGAAAGGGATTTTGTTTCATATTCTGGTACCTCATCCAAGAATGTGCTCTCTCGCTCTTTATCATATCTATGCCTCCTTCCCTGCGCAGGGATCTCCTCCACCTCTTCTGGAAACCACACTTTCTTCTCATAATTTAAATCTTTGATGTAAAAGTCTTCCATTTCTGGGGATTTTTCTTCCTGCACTTCCTTGAACCTACAAGATTTTACACCTTCAGCAGAAATGTATGAAGATGTTTTATCTTCAGTTGGACTTGATTCTGGAAAGTGTAAGCCTTTCACATTTGGAGACACTTCCTGAGAGTCCAAGCCTGCAGTTCTCCCTGTAAATGGGTCCTTTTCTGCTACAGAAAATAAACCACTGTCATCTGGAGACATATCTTCTGTTGAAGTATCTCTGGGTGATGTGTCTCTAACTGAGCTAACTTCTGGGCAAGGGAAAGATCTTGACACTTCTTCCGTGAGTTCTTTGGCAGAAATTTTCAGTGACTTTTCATATGTAGCTGGGCTCTGCTCCATGAAATCCATGGATTTCACAGCTTCTGAAGGGAATTTGTCAGAAAAGTCAGACATAGTTTTTTCTTTTGCAGGCATTTCTTCCATGAAACTAAGAAATTTGATGTCTTCTGGAGAGACTCCTTTAACATAAAAGTCTGAAGAGATTTCCTTCCTGGGACTCTCAGTGAGAGAAATGGATTTTGTTTCTTCTGGAGAGATATCCTTAATGGAAACATGAGAAGATTTTTCTTCTTCTGAGGTGTCTCCTGTGAAATAGAGCAGTTTTCCTTCTTCAGTGGCCACTCCCTTAACAGAAATATCTGAGGATTTTTCTTTACCAATACTTTCTTCTGTGAGAGAAAGTGATTTGGTGTCATCCGGTGAAAACTGTGGAGATTTGTCACTTTCAGATTTGCTTTGGCATGTGAACTGTGGAGGACCCACATTTCTTAGAGATGTTTCCATGGTAGTGAATGGCTCAAAGGACATGTGTTTTGAAAATCCCATTAAACTTTCTGTCATGGTTTTAGTTCCTTGCTCTTTTTCTGGCTCCAGAAACACATCTGTGCTTGGATGGGACAGTGCAGGTTGCTCCTCCTCCTCCCCTATTACCACGGTGTCCTGCTTGTGGTAGGAAAGCCAGGGCAGCTCCTCCTTCCCCATTGGTGCCTCTTTCACCTCCTCCCCAGGAGACACTGGAACATCACTGCCCAAGCCCAGCTTGTGCTGTACAGGTCCAGGCACTTCTTCTTCATGTCTGTATTTAGATATGTCGTCTTCTCTGAGAGGTTCACCCTTGGCTCCCTTCACCACCACAGAAGTTTGGCCTTCCAACTTCTTGGCAGCAGCATCTGTTTGCTTTTCAAATAGATCTGAATCTACCGTTTCCAGTTTTTCCTCCACTGGAGACTGGTGGAAAGGTGTGTGTCCTGCACTAGTGGGGCCAGATGGGGTGGGAGAGGCCATTTTGACTGTACTGTCATCAGGACTCATGCATCGCTCTTCAGCCTCTGCAGAGTCAACCTGGGAAAATGGTGTTTCTTCAGTGGATAATGGCAGACAAGAAGTTTGCATCACTTCTGTGGGACCGCTGATCAACACATTGTCAGGACAGCCTTGATGAGCAAACATGGGGGCACTGTAATGCCCTCTGAGCTTCTCAGGCATTTCAATATTTGGAGTCCCATCATCTTCTTCCTCTTCATCTTCTGCCTCTTTGTGAAGATCCTTCTTTTGAGCTTCCATTTTTCTTTCTCCTTCTGCTAACACATGGAAATCCTCAGGGGGTGGAGATTTAAAACATTTGTCTTCCTCCAAGGATGATGTGGGAGAGATTGTGCCAGCAGAGGGCACATAGTCGAGACCCTGGGTTGCTTCAGTCCGAGAGGAGGGTATGCTGTTTCCTGTGTCTAGAAGTAAAGAGCTTTTCCCAGTCTCTTCTGTTTGTGGTGCTGTTATAGATGCAACAGACTGATCTTCTGCTACTGAAGTTGCAAAAGATGAAAGCTTATCACATTCTGTAATGGAGGTAGCAGAGGATATATGTTCCTCCTCAGCCAGAGGTGCTGCCACAATGTTCGTAGGATATGCCAGGATTTCAGACTCCTGGCCAGCATAGCCCTTGGCTGAAAGGTCAGCAGGAGGGATGGCCTGGATCCCATGTATTGCTTCTAAGGAGCCTGGGTGGTTAGGAACAGAAATGTTATAGGCATTGACGTCATACTTCAAGTGAGGGATCCTCTCTTCCTGTTCATCATGGATTTCTTCATCAGAAATGGTCTGTTCTGTTTCTGAGTAGCCTGGGATTGTTTCATCTTGGATATATGAAACATGTTCTGCTATTGCTCCTGGTGGAACTGGCAGACTGCTCAGATATGACTCTTCCTTTGTTATATCCTTTCCAAGTAACTTGTTCTTCTCTCTCTGTTCATCATGGATTTCTTCATCAGAAATGGTCTGCTCTGCTTCTGAGTAGCCTGGGATTGTTTCATCTTGGATATATGACACATGTTCTGCTGTTGCTCCTGGTAGGACCGGCCGACCGCTCACATACGACTCTTCCTTTGTTATGTCCTTTCCAAGTAACTTGTCTTTCTCATCCATGATACTGAATTCTTTTTCCTTTTCTGTAGTGGTAAATGTTTTGTCCTCCCTCTCATCCTGACTCAGCTCACAGAAGTCTCTGTGCTTTTCCACTTTCTCCTCTGCCTTAATGTGCTGTTCTTCCTTTTCTTCCAGTTCTGCCTTTTCTATAATGTCCTCCACCTTTTCCTTCTTGCCCTCTTCCTGTGCCTCTGTCTCTTCAATATACTTTTCACGAGTCTTTGTTTCTGCTTCCCTCTGTTTTCTGTCCAAAGATATTTTCTCCTCTTCTTTTTCTCCCTCTCTGAACGCTGATGACAGATCATCTTTTGCTAGGCTGTCTGTCTGTGATAGTACATGTTCTTTGTCTGGAAACTGCTGAACTTCCTTGTCCTGGTCAGCTTCTCCCTCCCAGGATCTCGTGTCACGATTTTCACCTATTGTTCTTCTTTCATCATCCATTTTCTCAACATGATCCATGCTTAGTTCTACCTGAGAGACTGCTTTTTCCTCTGCTGGTGATTTTTTTTCCACATCACTAGTAGGAATCTTTGTTTTCAAAATCAGATCTGCTTCAAGGTAACTCTGAGTAATCATGTCACCAGAGTCTTCTGTTTCAGGTGGTCTCATAACCTTATCACTAACTTCAATATCAGATATTTTTTGAGTGACCTGCAAGGCCCCTTCCTCCTCGTGCTTCAGTTCCTCAAAGTCCTTTGTAAGATCTTCTGGTGAAGACAAGACTAACCTCTGTTCAGCTATGGAAGTCTCTCCTGGCTCCACCTGTCCAGGTGCCTTTTCCATCGCTGATGTCTTCAGGTCAGCAGGTGCTTCCTTTTCAGTACTGACTTTCATCTTCTCAGTTTTGAGTCTGCCTGGAACTTTTGCCTTGTACAACGTTTTTCTTACTTCTGGGGTAAATGGTTTTAAGTCAGGTTTAGACATTTTTTTGGGGTCTGGTCTAGTTTCTTTCTTTTTATCCTCTTTCTTTGAATCCTTTTTTTCCTCTTTCTTTCCATCATCCTTTTTCAAGTCCTTTTTCTCCTTCTTAATATCTTTCTTTTCTTTGTCTTTCTTCTCCTCCAGTTTGGATACTTTGTCTTTCAGATGCTTTTTGCCAACCTTGTCTTTTGCCAATTTTCTTTTCTCAGCTTTGAGAGTATCACTTGTTTCTGTCTTTATCTTTTCATGTTTAGCAGGTTTCTCAGGAATTTTCTCTGTGTGTTCTTTAATCTTTTTCTCAATCTTAGCATCTTTTATGGCTTCTGGTTTTATCTCCTTAGTCCCCTCCTCAACTGCCTCTTCTTTCTTAGCTTGCTTTGTCACAGATGGCTTGGGGGAAGATTTAAGACTCTCTTTACTGTCAGTTCTCTGTTTAATTTTGGTTTGCTTCAGCAGAGGTGGAGCTATTCCAGAAGTGATATCTTTCTGAGTAGCCACTGGGTACCTCAGAAAATCCAGGTGCTTGAGTTTCTCAAGACCTTCCAGTATCTTATTTTGAGGAGCATTTCCAGGAAACAAAACCCTTACAATTTTCTCTGTTGGGTTAGCTGGGAGCCACACCACCAGGGCTGTGATGGATGTGAGATAGGGAACAGAAATTTCACCTTCTTTCCCACTTGCGAGAATTATGCCAGTCTTTGCTTTACTATTACCGGCCCATTTCTGCATTAGAAACTGCATTTCTTTACTGTCCTTGACAGGATTCAGTATATACATGTCCAGCTTACCCACTCCCATTTTGTGGAAAAGCGTGATGGGTTCGATGGTGTTGCTCACCACCCTGTAGAGAGGCTCTGCTTTAATGCCCAGTCTGTTGAGATACTGCAGAGTCAGACAGGCCTCTTCAATGCTTCTCTTTACTTTCATGGATGATTCAGGCATTTTTAGTTTTTCAGGAACATTAAAAAAAACCACTCCTAGCTCAGGAGAAATTAGGTTCTTCATCCAGTCACTGTAGTTGGTAGAGCCCTGGGATTGTTCCTCCTCTTGCTCAGCAACCTTCCTCTGCAGCAGCCCATTGATGCCAGGGAGGTTGTCTGCACCGATGTGGGTGAGCAGGATTGAGTCAATCCGATCCAGGTGCCTCACAAGTTTCCAGAAGCAAGATTTCCTGTCAGAGCCACCATCCACAAGGATGTTAAACCCATTGACAGCAAAGAGAGCAGAGTCACCTCTTCCCCCAGGGAATATGTAGCAGCAGGGTTTAGAGAGTTTCAAAAAGCCCCCTGAGGTGGGTGGCTCCAGGAGATCAAAAGGAGACGGCACGTCGACTGTCTCAGAGACGTATTCTGCAAACTCTGACACCCCATCCATTTCTGGCAGAACTGGATCTGGATTCAGTCTCAGATTAATAATTTCCTGAAATCGAGGATGCCCAAGGTTGTTCCAGTCTCCTTCTCCCAAGCACGACACAGTAAGAGAGGCCTTGGTGTCTGAATAGGTGTTGCTAAGAATCTGTGTGACCTAATGAGACAAGCACAGACAAATTAAGGTCAGATAGAGCCTGAAACCACTCTGGCATTTCAAAAAAAATAGCCAGCTGTGGGAATATAAGGGAAGACTGGTGAGCATTACAAACATGC
This sequence comes from Clamator glandarius, assembly GCA_033459285.1. Classification (NCBI taxonomy): domain Eukaryota; kingdom Metazoa; phylum Chordata; class Aves; order Cuculiformes; family Cuculidae; genus Clamator; species Clamator glandarius. Next base: position 985,873 of record JAUNZM010000240.1, read on the forward strand.
TCAAGTGACCTGAAGCTGGGGTGAAGAAAAACACCTATCATTCTAATTGTTGTTTAGTCCATATGCCCCACAAGTAGAACCTCTGTGTTCAGATAACATTGGCCTGTGAAACACAGAGCCATGTAACCAGCTCATGATTTCAGCCCTGCTATGAGAGAGATCAAAAGACTCTGCTTTTCCTCAATAAATACAGGGAAAGCAGCAGTTTAGATACACACGCTGGCTAGCAAGGCCTGAGCTTTGCAGTGCTTGTATTCCCTCTGCCCGGGTGCTGTTTACCAGAGTTGCCTGGAAAGTGAGATAATGAAAATAAATTTATTATTTTCATTTTATCTGTGTCTTTGTGGTTGTTCCCATGCTTTACTGGTGTTCAGGTCAAACACCTAGCTAAGATAATTAGCATTGGAGCAGAGGTTCTGAAATGTCATGTAAGGTTTTCAAGACCCCACAAGAAAAAGCCCTGAGCAGTTTTGTCTAAATTCAGAGCTGACCCTGCTCTGAGCAGGAGGTTGGTCTACAGACCTCCCAACCACCCTTCCATCCTGAATGATTCTGCAATTCTATTATTAAATAATGGCATTTGTAGTTACTTAATTATCATGTAGTTACTTAGTCAGCTTTTAGTCATCCCCTCATCATCTTTACAGACTCTTAGCCAATACTCTGAGTCTTGTGAACAGCTTATGCTTTCAGGACTGGATGTGAAATGAAGAGAAATATCCACATTTACCAGGGTGATGATGGCCTCAGCTGGCTGTTTTTGGGAAGCTGCCCACAGGTATTTTAAGACCTGCTTCAAGAAATTTTGAGTGTCTGCCCACTGCAGAGCCAGTGGGGAAGGTTATTTCATAGCCAAGCACTTTAGGGTGGAATCACCCATGCCTGTCACCTTGGAAAATTTCAGCCAAGGAGTTAAAGCGAGATGCCCGATACTATAGCATGAACTATGTGGATCTGGCACCTGAAGGAGCAGCATAGGCTGCATTGCTCTCCCACGTGCTTTGTGAACAGGAGATGACGTGCTGGCTTACCACTCACACTCACCTCAGCGTCTGAAAGGATCTCAGCAAAATTCTGGTAGGTGAAGGTCCCTGTCTGCAGGATCAGGTCTCCTTCCTGGTCTGAGCTCTGACCACAGAGGATCAGCAGTTTGTGGGCTGATGAATCACACACCAGTGAGCGGACCTGTTACCATGAGACAGTGTTGCAGTCACACATCTGCATTCCTTATCAGCACCCAGAAATGCAACCCCATGGGCAGGCAGTACTTATGCATTATTCACAAACAGCCAAACCTTAAGTTTTCTACATACAAGAGAGAATATTATTGAAGAGGGAAGATGCTGCTACTGCCTGCCTGACACAGCTCCACCTCACATCATAACACATATCAAGAAAGTAGATCAATGCTAAGAGAAAATGTTTGGTAGGGGTAAGGCAGGGCTCAGGCCAACATTGTGTGTCCATGTCAAACAGCGCTGGGAAGACAGACAATGTACAGACGATCCTGCAGCACCTCCCTTGACACTGCAGGTAACACTCAATTCTTTTGATTCTGGTCTTTGCAGACACCTGCCTCTGCACATCATCTCTACTCTACAAGCCAGACAACTACAACTTAACTGTTTGACCTGATCCAGTGGGAGGTGTCCCTGGGGGGGTGGAACTGGATGAGCATTAAGGTCCTTTCCAACCCAAACCATTCTATGATTCTACGATTTATAGAGTTTAAATCTTTCATTGGCTTTAACTCCTCATACAGACTGGAGGGTCACGTACGAGCTCAGCACATTTAGGCCTTCCTCAGACTAGAATGTTCAAGGTTCATAAACCCTCCAAGCTTGCTTGTGAGGAAACTTCCCAAGCTCCTGAGAAAGCCTTAAAACTAGGCGATTATATGACACAAACTCTTCTAGAACGCAGCTCAGCCCTAAAGGGCAAGACCACAAGAAATCACACACTCATGGGTTTCTCTGGCAGTAAATTCTACCACAGAGCACTGGTTACTGCATTCATCTTGCTGGCAAGACGAGAGCTGCAGGTCACTTCACCATGCTTTGCAGCAGACTGGCAGCATGTTCTAACTCCCCAGAAGGTGTGAAGTGTGATGATCATGACCTCTATGTTAAGCAAGGGCAGGAGAGCTGATGTGGAGAAAACCCACTGGAATCTGGTCCTTACCTCAGAAACAACACTGTCCACATCAGGATTTACCAGGATCACTGTCTCCAGGGTATCACTCCGGTGATGGAGGGTTCTTTGCCCTGGTGAGAGACAAAGGATTAGACAGGATGAGAGAAGATGATGAAACAGTATCTGCTCACCAATGTTTTAGCCTCAAAATTTCCACTTCAGCATGGGTTTGATTGCCAGGTTTCGACTTGCATTCCAGACCCTATCAATCACCTGGGTGTTACAGAACAAAGCAAACTCTTTTCAGTAATATGGAAAAAAAATCCTAGTTCTGGAGCAGCACAATTTGCAACTCAACTGCAACGTATTCTGAAGTCTGCAGTGCGAGGCAGCTGCGCCCTGTAAATATCAGCACCAATCAATTCTCCTCTCCAGATAGAAGCATCCTGCCTCATTGCAGCTACCATGGAGAGGCATCTCTGGATGCTGTCCAAGCCTCTGTCAACGCAGAGCTTTGTGAGCCAGCCAGTGCCTGCCAACCCCTCCTTCCTCAGAGCAGTGCAACACTAATAATGGATCTCTCACCGTTATTAATAAGCTTTTTCTCTTACAAGTTTTTTTTCATTAATTCAAACGTGGATTAATGAGGTAAACTACTGCTATGGGAACCACCTATATGATAGGAATGCTTGTTCTCCTGTCCCCCACCTGTGAGAGTCACACACAGGTACCCAGGCAGAACTGTGCTCTCAATATTTTTAGGCAAAAAAAAGAGCCAAAGATGAGCAAGCAAGAGCCTGGTAGCGCAAAAAAAGCAGTTTGTGTGCTCACCTTGGCATGGGCTTTACATGGATATTCAGCAAAATACTGACATAATGCCTGAGCCCTACTAATTTATTAGGAAGAACAGTGCTGAGTGCCTGCCATCCTGAAAGGCAGGGCTGGGGCCATTGTTGCGTGCCCATGTCAAACAGCACTGGGAAGTGGGATGATGTACAAACCATCCTCCAGCACCTCCCTTGACACTGCAGGTAACACTCAATTTTTTAGATTCTAGTATTTGCACACACCTGCCTCTGTGCAACACCTCCACTCTACAAGCCAGACACTTAGAACTTAACTGCTTGACCTGATCCAGTGGGAGGTGTCCCTGCAGGGGTAGAACTGGATGAGCATTAAGGTCCCTTCCAACCCAAACTATTCTATGATTTACAGAAATCTATCACAGGCCTTAACTCCAAATATAGACTAGAGGGGCACAGATCTTCATTGAAAACGGGTATCTATTTCTGTTTCTATTTTTCATATTCCAAACAGCCACTGCTATCTGCAACATTCTTTTCACGCTCTCTATTCCACCACTTCCCATCAGATCTCTATTTAACCCAATCTCAATCCTTCTGTAATAGCCTGACCAAAGTGGTATTTCAGGGAAAGACACCAAAAGGACACAAAAAGAAAGAGGTCAGAGAAAGGCCAATGCCCAGTACAGCTTTAATCAAACTCAGTTTACTGGGATGTATTACTCTGGCTGCCAGCAATTAAGTATAAACCAGACAGATATGCCCAGAAGGCAACTTTCAGCCCAAAATGAGAGCATCTCTAAACTCTCAGCTGAACTATTTATACTCTGCATCTCCAGCTGCTCGTGTTCTTTCACTTTGTCTAAAAATGATCCCTCCAGACTAAAACAAAACCACTGTTGTGCAAAGGAAACACTTGCACTGAGTTCAGTGGCGTTGCTGCCACTTGATGTGGTAGGATGTGGTGTGTGGATGGGAGAGGCTGAGCACCAGCCCCTGCCCAGAGAAGGAGCGATGCAAGTGAGCCCGTGGGGAGCAGAGTGGGAGGGTGGCAGGTGCTGTAGGTGAGGAGGGTCCTGGAAGTGCTCGTTGCAGTCAAATAAGCAAAAACCCACTCATCCTCAAGGTAATGGCAATCAGAAAGGCACTGCCAGATGATGACCCGGATGAAGGCATTGAGCGCATCCTTAGCAAGTTTGCGGATGACACTAAGCTGGGCGGAAGTGTGGATCTGATGGAGGGTAGGGAGGCTCTGACAAGTGATCTGAACAGGCTGGACCGCTGGGCTCAGACCAGTGGCATGAGGTTTAACAAGGCCAAATGTCAGGTCCTGCACTTGGGGCACAACAACCCTAAGCAGCTACAGACTAGGAGAAGTCTACCTGGAAAGCTGCCTGGAGGAGAAGGACCTGGGGGTGTTGATTGACAGCGACTGAATGTGAGCCAGCAGTGGCCCAGGTGGCCAAGAAGGCCAATGGCATCTTGGCTTGGATCAGAAATGGTGTGACCAGCAGGTCCAGGGCAGTTATTCTCCCTCTGTACTCAGCACTGGTGAGACCACTCCTCGAATCCTGTGTTCAGTTCTGGGCCCCTCAGCACAAGAAGGATGTTGAGGCTCTGGAGCGAGTCCAGAGAAGAGCAACGAAGCTGGTGAAGGGGCTGGAGAACAGGCCTGATGAGGAACGGCTGAGAGACCTAGGGGTGTTTAGCCTGGAGAAGAGGAGGCTGAGGGGAGACCTCATTGCTCTCTACAACTACCTGAGAGGAGGTTGTGGAGAGGAGGGAGCTGGGCTCTTCTCCCAAGTGACAGGGGACAAGGGGCAATGGCCTCAAGCTCTGCCAGGGGAGGTTCAGGCTGAAAATCAGAAAAAAAGTTTTCACGGAAAGGGTCATCGGGCCCTGGGACAGGCTGTCCAGGGAGGTGGTTGAGTCACTATCCTTAAAGGTGTTTAAGGGACGGGTGGACGGGGTGCTGAGGGACATGGTTTAGTGTTTGATGGGAATGGTTTGATTCGATGATTCAGTGGGTTCTTTTCAACCTAGTGATTCTATGATCCTATGATACTTCAGCATTGCTTAAACCCCAACAGCAAGCACAAGGAGTTTTGAAATCTGCCTGCATGGGGCTGATTTCACAGGGCTCACTCCACACCAGGATCTCCCCTCTCATGCTGCTCAGACCTTCTGTGCCAGATGTGATCTGCTCCCATTTCCAACAGCAAGTTCTGGACACAGTGACACCCATGTCACTGCTCAGGCTCCACCTTGCTGTTTGCATAACCACACAGTCTTGGCGTTGTGTCACTGGGAGAACACAGCCCAGTGCACAGAACAAACAGCAGCCACCTCCTCGCTGGCTGCACAGGGAAAGGAGCCTGTCTGCAGGAATAACGGGCAGCAAAATACTGCTGCTCTCCGCCCCTTCTGCGATTCAAGTCCGAGCAGCTGAGCTGTCACTGCTGAGACGGGAAAACAAAGTGCGGCTGGCTGGCTGGCATTCCGCTTGCATCCTCTCGGGCCCCGGAGGGGCTGCCCCCTTCACACTTGAGAGAAAGAGAAGGGCTCAGGCTGTGGGGCCAGCAGCTGGTGGCAGAGGGAAGGCAGGAATGGTGAAGCAGTGAGTCTGGTGAAGGGCTGTGAAGATAATCGAGGGACTAAAGCCTTTCCATATGAGCTGAGGCTGAACACAGCAAGATTGTTTAGGATGGAAAAAGAGAAGGCTTGAGGTGAGAGAGAGATCTTATCAATACGTAAAAATTCCTGACAAGAGGGAACAAAGAAGGGAAAATCAGACTCAGTGACAGGGCAAGAGGCTTAAGTTAAAACACATGCAATCCCATCTGAAGACAAGGAAACACTCTTTTTACTGTGAGGGCGGGCAAACACTGGAATAGGCTGCACAAAATTGCAGAAGAGACAGAAAGCCCTCAGTCTTCACTATCTGTTCCTTAAGAGTTTCCCCAGTCCCTCATAACCACTGCCACTTGCCCCCGAGCTCTTCCAGTCCTGCTATGGCCATTAGGATGAGTAATAAGTATATGAGATGAGAAGGAACACAGAAGATTCACAGGGTGGCCTTATTGTATATTCTGCATTGCTCCATTACTTTCTCATGCATCATAACATAACCTGACACTAGCTTTGCATCAAACAAAGACTGTCAGTTGGGGATACATGGTGACATCTAAATTTCATACTGCCATGACACTATTAATTGACTCCCCATAAGAAATCTCGAGGGTTTCATCTTTCTAGTGTGCTCTGATGACTCTTCAGTTTAGTGGTAGGACTTCCTCATAGTTTTTTCTAGATACAAGTGAGTCACCTACAAATTTAGCCACCTCCACATTCATTCCAACTCTTTTCCTCATCATGATTGTACTGATCAGCTATATATTTAGTAGGAAATAATGTATTTTACCTTGTATTTTACCCCTGGATGCTGCACAAACTGGATCATGTATTTTTTTTCTGTCTCTCCAGTATTTTTTGACTCATGGCATTGGCTGCACACAAAGCACTTGCTGAATAACATGTCAAGATTCGCTACACAAATGCCCCTCATCCATGACCTCACTGAAATGCCAGCCAACAGACAGGGGCATTCTCCTACTCCACATTGATCACGTTACTTACATTGTGCAGAGATAAAATCATCTTAATCCTGTATGGCCAGAGAGCGTGCATATACAGCAGCCACCTCCTGGAGGCAGAAGCTGACACAAAAATATCCCAGAGGTAATGAACATCAGCTTCTGCAAGCAGTACCAGAGAACTTCCATTGCTGATGCTAAGGGGAGCGTTTCGGGATGTGCAGGCTGCACTCATGGGGAGGGAGGAAAAGTCTGATTCGGTTTTTTGAAGAGTACGTGTAGCTCACGTACTAGAAAGGCTGAGGGTTGCCTGTGTCACAGCCTACAGCTTCCTTGCTGGGGGCAGCGCAGGGGGATGTGCTGGTCTCCTCTCTCTGGTGACCAGCAACAGGACACGAGGAAAGGGAACGCAGCTGTGTGAGGGGCAGTCCAGATTGGACATCAAGAAAAGATTCTTCACTGAAAGGGTGAATGTCACTGGAACAGGTTCCCCAGGGAAGTGGTCATGGCCCCACACTCACCAGAGTTCAAGGAGTGTCTGTACTATGCTCTTAGTCATATAGTTTAGTTTTGAGTAGTCCTGCAAGGAGCAGGGAGTTGGACTTGATGATCCTCATGGATTGCCTTCCAAGTTGCAATATTTTATGATTATAGAATCACAGAATAATAGAATCACTAGGTTGGAAAAGACCCACAGGATCATCAAGTCCAACCATTCCCATCAATCACTAAACCATGCCTCTCAGCACCTCGTCCATCCGTCCCTTAAACACCTCCAGGGAAGGTGACTCCAACATCACCCTGGGCAGCCTCTGCCAGAGCCCAATGGCCCTTCCCCTGAAAAACCTTTTCCTAATGTCCAGCTTAAACCTCTCCTGGTGGAGCTCGAGGCCATTGCCCCTTGTCCTGTCCCCTGTCACTTGGGAGAAGAGCCCAGCTCCCTCCTCTCCACAACCTCCTTTCAGGTAGTTGTAGAGAGCAATGAGGTCTCCCCTCAGCCTCCTCTTCTCCAGGCTAAACAACCCCAGCTCTCTCAGCCCATTAGGTGTAAGAATTAATTTGGTTATGGTGGAGGACAAGCGATGAGCACAGATTTTTGGAGTCAATGTGAATTAACCATCCACGGCTGTCTGCACATGCAAAGAGATATTGGGTGAGAGAACAAAGGAGCAGACGCCGTGGTTTTAGCACTTAGTGGTCAGGCAGAGAGGGAGATGCAGAGAGGTCAGTCTGGGCTAAGAGAAAGAACAGTGCTCTAGGGTAACTGTGTGGCAAACAGGATGCCCAAGAAGGAGATGATCCTGGAAGCAAACAGATGGCCATGCAGGCTGAAAAGGAGGTCACGCTGCCAACACAGATCCCTGTATGCAATGTGTTTTGCTACTCTAGTTGAAAGCATCTAAAAACCCCTGTAGCCAAATAATATATTCTGGGCTAGTCCAGATAGCTGCAAGAGCTGCTGCTTGTCATTTGCTTTTATCTTTCAGACTATCAGGGCTCAGAGGACTTGTTAATCTCTTGATCAGAACTTCTTAACCCTGGGAGCTTGATCACCTAGGCCAGTACGTGAAGGAGCCACCTCAAGGGAGAGACGCCATAGAAAGCAAACCTCTCCCCATCCAGGGAGCATCCTTTATTCCTCATTGCCTCCCTTGTCCTTCCCACACCCTTTGCCTTCTTTGTTCCCAAGACTATTTGGGCTTACCAGGCCAGGTTCTACCTGTAAAGCAAACACCAACAGCACATTGATAAAAAATCTCAAAGTTTCACCATCAGGACATGTTCTCAAGGCACACAAGCCATGGCTAAAAACCAATCCTTCCTTTCTAATCTCACACCCAACATTGTGAACATATCTGCTCAGGGTGGCACTTCCAAAAAGACTCTTCTTACAGCACATCCTAGCTATCAATACAGCTCAGTACCTTTTCCTGCACTTTAGCGAAGAGCTGAGCCTTGCATTACATGGTCCTTCTGATGCTTTGTCAAAAGAGGCCCACCTCCAAAGCCACGAGCATGAGGGTGCTCTGAATGCAGATACCTGCATAATTAACAAAAGCCAGTGCAAGCTGAAAGACTGCCATTTCCATCATTCTGAAATGACGTCATGTAGCTAAGATGGTAACTCTTTCATTCTGAGGCGGTAGAGTCTCCAACTGCAGCTTCTTCAGTGCCAGTGGGAGAAAAAGGATCCAGCCCCAAATGGTGTCCATTCAGAGAAATGAAACAATGCATTCATTCACAAGCACTCCAGGCCAGTACCGAGTACAGCAAACTACAGCTCCTTGGGAGAGAGATTACAAAGATCAGAGGAAAGGTCTTGCACAGAATTCTGAGCAGGGTCCTGTCTCCTATCTCATCTGTGCAAATCTACCTTCCTATCTCCTGCTCCAATACAGATCCACCCCTCCAGAAGACCAAGAAGGGCCTGTGCTATCTAGGAGCAAGTGAGAAGAGTGAACGTGCTCCTGATGGAAGCAATGTCCTACATCAGCACCTGAAGGGCACACAGCTGTGAAGCACCTTCCTTCAGCATGCAAACTGAGCAGCGTACAGCTGGTAGGACCAGCTATGCCTGGTAGGGATTTGGAAGCTCTGCCAGCTACTAAGATGTGCTCTGAAATTAAAAAATAAACACAAATGTGGTTTTGGAAGCCAGTGCACAGGTCAGCAACTGTGAATTCACCCTTCTGCTCCTACTTACCTACAGATTTGTGCACATCAGAAACATTTCCTGGATTCTTTGTACCTGGGCATCCTTGCTGTATCGCATGACTAATAGCCCTGACCTGTTACCACAGATCCAGGGGATGTATCAGCCCTCGAGACAGGCTTCGGTGACTTCCTAGATCTGGGCAATCTGAGGGCATCCACAGCTGCTGCTGCTACAACTGCAGTGCAGAGAGCAAACAGCCGTGTTTCACGCTGGCTCAACCTTAGAGGATAAAGGAGAGCCTAGTACGTGCCAGAATCAGCCTCTGTGCTGGCTGGGGGACACAGGCTGTCTCCACTTCTGGGAGCTTAGCGACACAGGAAACAGCCACCATCGTATCCAAAGTTACAGCCACCTCCATCGTGATCACCTGGACACAAGGAAAGCAGCTTGGCCAGTTCCTTGGCAAGAGAGGATGACCCACAGCCTCAATAAGTTTACACAGGCTGTCGATTAGATTCCAGAGCTGATATAGTGCGTGTGCTGGCTGAACAGTAAATTGCTTTACTAATTAACTACCCTTAAAGAACATTTACTTTCATTTCAAAGCAAAATTATTAAGGTTTTCCAACTACACTCTAAAAACTTTGTTAGAGTGCAACAGCTAAAATTATCGATAAAAGCAACTGAAGATTTTTTCTTAAATAGTAATCCATCAGTTATTTTTACTTCTTTCTCTCCCCTAAAAACTTTGAGAAATTTATTTTCAGGATACTCCATTTATTTACATAGACAGAATCCCAGGCTCACAGTTCTTATTGTTTTTGCAGACAACAATAGCTGTATTAGGTTCAACAATGTTTTGATTGAGAAGAGACAATAAGGTCGCTGCACTTCCTCAGTTCAAATCTCTTGCCATGACCACTTTGCTCTCTGGGTGCCTGGGATTAATTTTTACCCACCTTTAACCATTTGAAACACCTTCCAATTTATCATTGTCACCACTGTTTATACCCCAGCCCCCATCTGCCTTAAAGAGGAGTTAAGAAAACTGGAAAAGCCACGTTTGAGAGCATCTCTCCTGAGATGCTGGAGACTCGGCTGCAGGCTGCCTCCACTCTCGAGGCCCTGAGCCGAGGCTCCTGCAGGGCGACCAACCTGCTGCAGAGGCACCTACAAGGAAAGAACCCCAGCCCAACACAACGCCATCACTTCTGCACTCCTAAGACAAGAAATTCTCACCTGCAGCTCCTCTTGTGCATTCTGGGTGGAACACTGGAGGCCTATATCCAGCTGATGTCTCCTTGGAGGACAGCAGAGAACCCAAAAGAAGAGGACACAGCGGCCACTGTCCTGCTCACTGGCATGCGCCCTCAGGAGACAGGTGACCTCCTACTCGCTCCCTGCCAGAGGCAGGGCAGGATCCTGTCTCTTTTGTGTATAGCTGAAACACCCACGAGCAGAGACATGAATGGGATCCTCGTACATCTGCGTCCCAAACACCAGACTGTACAGTGAGTGTCTTTGCTCCCTCCCCCAGCAACTCAAAGGAATAATTACTTAATTATGCAAGCCACAGCCATCTCAACAGGGGACACAATGAACGCACTGGGACTGACAACACCCTGCAATTAGGGAGGCGTCTTTGCCTTGCTGCAGTTTGGAATCAGTGTTTCGGTTCCAGCTCCAGAGTTCAAATGCACCCCCTTGCACACCAGCGGATACACTTGGATGTGCTTACAGGAACAACAGGACATTGCCCTCTCTCTTGCTCCTTACTTTTTAATGGTAGTGGTGTGTCAAACAATGAAATTTCCAGGCAATATAAGTGGAGGTGAGGACCAGAGCTGGAGCACAGCATCAGCTGCCAAGAAAAACACTATGAGGTGTTTTGAGTGCTGGGTGGGAGGCTGCAGAGCAAACTGGTGCCCAGCTGCTGGATACAGGTGCCTGCAGAAATGGGACTCCAGCAATTCCGGGCACATCCAGCTCTTCTGATTTTTTTCCAGGCACAAGCAGAGCACAACCAGCTCAGAGGGTGACCGCAGCCAAAAGGGCTGTCTCACAGCCACCTCCCCTAGCTTGTGTTCACAGTATATGACAGCTACAGTAACTACTCCTTATAATAAAAACATCATTAGGAAAGTGCTGTAGTTTTAGCTCTCTAGTGTGATTCAACAGCTGAGAATGATGATGAGTTGGCTTCAGGCAATGCTTTGTGGTCCACCAGCAAGTGTTCTGCCTCTCATAGTCTGAAAAAGTCTACAGGAAAGACGTATTTCATATATTTTCTATTTTCAGAACTTCAAATACTGCAGAAATGGATAGATAAGTGTCTATTTACTTATCAATGGTTAAATCAAAAGATCTACCTCCTTAGAGATTTTCTTTAGTGATTTTCTCTTAGCTAAAAACATAGAAAATCATCATGTACTAGCAAAGGGAAAGTGTATTTTTAGTGGAAATATGAAAATGAGCTGAAAGTTGAGAGGCAAGTAGCTGTATCAAAGCACCACGTATCTGTAAGGGAAGGTTAGGGCAAAGCTACATCCTGCCTTGTGAAGCGATGGAAGGGAGTGCACAAGTGACCCCCAAAGAGTTCACAGATGAAACCACACAGGAGGGATTTTAAATTGCCTTGAAACAAAAGGGAAGCCAGTGGTGTTTGAGGAGGAAAACAGTATTGTACATGTGAGGTTTATTTTCTATGGATGTTCCAAAGTAATGTGTAATGATTTTTCATATCAGGATGCTGAGTCACACAGTGAAAATCACGGCACCATGAAATAAAGTCCTGTGAATGTGCAACAGGAGATGCCTCATCTGGAGGGACAGAATAAGCAATGACAAAGGACAGGAAAACACAAAGCAGTGCGCAGAGAGCACAAAGATAATTTGAACAACTCTACAAAACGAAGCATTGCCATGTGACCTCAGACCTGAAAGCACACCCACACTGACTGCAGCCTGTGAACAAGGGGAAATCTCTAAGTATTGGTTTTAGCTTTAGTTAACACTGCAGCCATAGAAGGATGGGAATATTGGGTACACACAGTGTATTTACCACTATTACCCACACTGCAGTTCAGCTGAAGCTGGCAGAGGGTAGAAGAAATCTTGCTCAGGAAGACAGTGCCACATGCACTAAAACCCCCGTAAGAGTTGAAGGGTTTCATGGCGGGTGGCTCTGTATGTGGAGAAAAGGATGACAGGCATCGTACCCAGCCTTTATGGGAGTCTTGGCTTTACAGCACACAGAGGACTGAGCAGAGAGGGATACAGCATGTACAAGGGCATTAGATGAGCACAGCAGAGCCGTGGACACACACCGTACTCCTTCAAGGACTCCAGGTAGAGCGTTTCCAACCACAGCCTCTGCCTGGTTGTCTTCAGGAGGACAAACAGGAAAACTAGTCACAGACATGCTTCCCAGAAACATCGGTATAACTTAAGTCTCTCAGTGAAAAGGAGATATGAAGGGTTAAGGGCAGGAAAGAAGAGAGCACAGAACATTTGGGACAGAACAGCCACTAACTTTAGAACAGCCCATAGGCAGAGAAAAGCCTTAAAAGCTGCAGAATTTTGCAACTAGAGAACTCTGTGCAAAAAGGCATAGAAAGACGACAGCATCAGCAAGACAGCTCCAAGGAGGAGAGAAGCTTCTCAGCAAGAGTGGAGTCAGAGAGTGAAATAAATTGAGAAGCACGCTGGACAAGACAGAGGAAGGAAAAACACAGCAGTAATAGTCATTAGGGTCAAAAGAAGACAGGAACAGATTGAAAAGACTGGAAAAGCACAACAGATTAAACTGATTACTGTTAAAACCAGTAGCATGTGGTGTGTCAACGTACACAAAGCAGGAAGGCACAGAATCATAGAATCGCTTAGTTGGAAAAGGCCTTTGACATCACTGAGTCCAACAATAGAATGGTCTGGGGTGAAGAAAAATGACCTCTGGTTTCCAGAACCACCACTGAGTCTGTCGGGATGGAGAAGGTTGAGGTGCCTGATGACACATTCAGCCGGCTGTTTGTGGATCTAACTGGAGATGTTTAAGAGCTTACCCTACCATGCTGTGACTTTGTGTCAGAAGAACTGGTTATGCTTTAAGGTAAGAACAGGCTCTGCAAAATTACTGACCACCTCCTGGGTGGTCAGCAGCCAGGCAAGAGAAGGAGGTGAAATATTCTTCAAGGTATGAGAGGTTGCAAGAACTTACCACATCCCAGGAGATACTCCCCCTGACCATGAGCCTGTGTCTTCCTGTCTTTCCTCTTCCCTGTGATATTTTCATGCCATCTACGGCTCCTCTCCCAGGCATCTTCTATTTCTATACTGTGCCAACCATAACAACCATCTCATTGCTTCTTAATTGCACTTACTGTCTCACTTTTATGCTAAAGAGCAATTTGATAGCTGAGTCATTTTAGAATCATTAATCGAAGAAACAGATGTTCACTTTTTATCTAGCTATTATATATATATTCCCTATTTGTTAAATTCCCCTCAACTGGAAGTTACACCACTGCTGAGCTGCATTAATGGATAAGAGTCATAGAATGGCCTGAGTTGCAAAAGATCATCTAATTCCAACCCCCCTGCCATGGGCAGGGACACCTCTCACTGGACCAGGCTGCCCAAACCCCATCCGACCTGGCCTTGAACTCCTCCAGGGATGGGGCAGCAACAACTTCCCTGGGCAACCTGGGCCAGGTCTTCACAACTCTCATTGTGAAGAATTCCCTCCTTATGTCCAGCCTAAATCTTCCCCTCTCCAATTTAAAGCCCTTCTCTTTCGTCCTATCACTCCATGACTTCTTACAAAGTCCCTCCCCAGCTTTCTTATAGCCCGTTCAGGTACTGGAAGGTCCTCGTTAGGTCTCCTCACAGCCTTCTCTTCTCCAGGCTGATGAACCCCAACTCTCTCAGCCTGTCCTTGTATGGAAGGTGCTCCAGCCCTCTAATCTTCCTTGTAGTCCTCCTCTGGACCTGTTCCAACAATTCCATGTCCTTCTTCTGTTGAGTATTCCAGAGATGGACATTATACTCCAGGTGAGTTCTCATAAGACAGGAATAGAGGGGTAGAATCCCCTCTCTCACTCTGCTGGCCACATTTCTTTTGATGTGGCCCATTTCTATCCAATGTGGCAGGTGCAGAATTGCTCCCTTCAGCTGCTGTGCTGATCAAGCCAGCCTTGCATCCTTTGCTGTCAAAGTGTCTGGCATTCACATCAACCAGGAACACGGCTCTCTCAGTGGTGTTACCTCCTGCTCTAAGAAGCTGGACCTGTAGCATCTTAAATGCCTCCAGCTAATCTCCCAAAAGGAAACCTGAACACACCTTATATACCCTGTTAGCTGGTGCCCTAGCTCCATCAGTCCAGCCTCTGGCAGACTTTATAGATGGTCCCTCTGCAAACCAAATTAATGTTTCATGTTTTCCTTGTCTGCAGGACTCCAGCTGTGATCTGCTGCCAGTCCCCAAGTAGAGGCTCCCACAGAACTGTTCCTGTTGGTGTTAAGGCAGATGCCGTGTTTGAGATTCCAGGATGAAGGTCCCTCTAAGTCACGGAGCTGGACAGCTCATAATTTCTTAACTTTAATAAGAAAATGCATAACAGGCTACGGATTCTGACATCCAGAACACAGCACAGATTGAAGAAAACTGTGCATTTCTCCTAGTTTTTACATGTCTGGATGCTGCCCTGTTCCTCTCTCTGGGTGGTTTTTTTTTGACATTTGATCAATATGAAATGTGTAAGCAAGTTGCGTGAGGCAGAGAGACCTCTAGTTTGTCTAGGAGGGAATGGCTGTCACAAATAAGGAAATAATTCTGAGATTTCCTCCTGTTTGCCTACTGAGAAGCAG
Source organism: Clamator glandarius (assembly GCA_033459285.1). Lineage (NCBI taxonomy): Eukaryota > Metazoa > Chordata > Aves > Cuculiformes > Cuculidae > Clamator > Clamator glandarius. The sequence goes on from JAUNZM010000240.1 coordinate 1,000,923, forward strand.
AATTTATGGCAAGAGGCTCCTGTCTCTGATTTCCAGCATCTGCTTAAAGTCCTCCAACCACCTTCTTGTTCCCTGCCAGTAGTATTTGCATTCTAAGTAGCTTTTCTTCCCTCTCACCTGCTTGTTTTGAAGACAACCAGCAGGTTGCTATGTCTGACCAAGACATAGGTATTACACCAGCTGTGGACCCTGCATCCTGCTGGTCCTTGAGGAAACGCAGCTGTCCTCTGCCAATACTTTTGTGTTTTGACTTAGCACTCTTGGGTCTGGTTGCACTTGACAAGTTCTCTGCATGGTATGGATTCCTGGGATTTGATTTACAGCATGGAGCACAGTGGCAATGAATAGGATACAGAAAGTTATTTCAAAGTCCAGAACTTGAAGACCTCCTGATCCTTCTAGCAAATGCAGGACTTGTCTATTCAGCACTGAGAAGAGAGACTCTTGGGGAAAGCCCATGAGGTTTCTCGCAGAGAAGGGATATCTCTCAATACTGGTGCAAGCTCGGCCACCACTGCTCACCAGTTTGCCTCATGCTGAGTGTACTTCACAACAGGAGCCTCTGCTTCTTAACACTACCCAGCCTAGCCAGGTCCCTTTCAGCTCTCAGATCACACAATGGAATCGAGGATTGAATCCACTGATTGGGAGAATAAAGAGGACTATGAGAGGTCTCCACCACCATGAAAACTTTTGTCTTGGAGCCTCTCGCCTCTTCAACTCCCTCAGAGCCACGCAGGCACAGAACCCTTCCATGCTCCCATGCCTCTCTCTTCCTTAACAATTGTCTTTGTACATGGACTAATAGAGTCATAGAATCATTAGGTTGGAAAAAGACCTTTGAGATCAAGTCCAACTGTACCTGTCCAATACTAAATCATGTCCACAAGCATCTTCACTACCACCTATTAAACACCTCCAAGGATGATGACTCAACCACCTCCTTGGGCAGCCTCTGCCAGTGCCTGAGTACCCTTTCTGGGAAGAAATTTTTTTGCATGTCCAACTTAAACTTCTCCTGACGCAGTTTAAGTCCATTCCCTCTTGTCCTACCATCTGTCACTTGGGAGAAGAGACCAATGCCCACCTCTCCGCAGCCTTCTTTTAGGTAGTTGTAGAGAGCAAAAAGGTCTCCCCTCAGCCTCCCCTTCTCTAGGCTAAACAACCCCAGCTCTCTCAGCCATTCCTCGTAAGACTTGTTCTCCAACTCCTTCACCAGTTTCATCACTCTTCTCTGGACTCACTCCAGGACCTCAAGGTCTTTCTTAAAGCGAGGGGCCCAAACCTGAACCCAAGATTCAAGGTACAGTCTCACAGTGCAGAGCACAGGGGGAGAATCACTTCCCTGGTCCTGATGGCCATACCATTTCTGATACAAGCCAAGATGCTACTGGCTTTCTTGGCCACCTGGGCCACTGCTGGCTGATGTTCAGTAAGAAAGTAACCACATAACAATTAAATATCTCGAGCAAATCTAGCAACAAGGATCTGGGCCAAAACACATACTGTGCTCAAACCTACTAGCCAGCAAGCTGGTCCTCAAAAGAAGATGCCACACAGACCAGAGTCATAGAGAATCACCCTATCCAATATTCTCCTACCAGAGAAAGAAGTCATTGAAGCCATTTACTACTTATATGGCCTGGGCAGTACCTGCATTTCTGAATAAGTCCTGCAATTCACCTCTCAAGCCATTGTAGGAAGCTTTTTGGAACACAAATCTAGTCAGCCAGAAGGTAAATCACTGGCTTCTTGTCCACTTCTCCGCTAAGATAGCTCTCAGCAGCTTCAGTGCATGACGACAGATGGAAATTCCTCAGGTAACATTCAGAAGAGATACTAATGGCCTTTTCCTTACAGTTTTCTCCTTAATTATTTAAGAACTTGGCACTGAAGCCTAACAGAGTGGCACAGGTAAGATGGTAGGATCCCAGTGAAATAAAGGTTAGCTATAGCAAGTGCAAAAGCAATTAACTCAATCGCTTAACTTGAAAGTCAACAGAGGAAACAAACAATCCAGACCTATCACTTATGCTGATATAATTTTTAGTACAACCTATTTGTAGCTGTAGCATGTTGCTAAAACCAGCACTAAGCTTTTACACCTTTCCTCTTTTCACTGGAAAAAAAACAAAAGGAATTTTCTCAAGACTATCAAAATACATGAAAAGCAACACTAGCAAATGGCAGCTCATCCATGCCGTGGTACTGTGCAGCTTATGGACAAGTGTCCAGGTGAGAGCCAAGGCTACAACTTGTGCTGCTCATGACCTGCAAGCTGGTATTTGTCCAGAGGAGACTAAAAGGATGATCAGGGGACTGGAGCACCTCCCATATGAGGACAGGCTGAGAGAGTTGGGGTTGTTCAGCCTGGAGAAGAGAAGGCTGCAAGGAGATTTTATAGTGACCTTCTGGTACCTGAAGGGACTACAAGAAAGCTGTGGAGGGACTGTTTACAAAGGTATTGAGTGACAGGATGAGGGGCAATGGGTAGAAACTGGAGAGGGGCAGGTTTAGAGGCACTAGAACAGGTTGCCAATGGAAGTTGTTGCTGCCCCATCCCTGGAGGTGTTTCAGGCCAGGTTGGATGGGCCTTGGGCAGCCTTCTCCATTGGGAGCTTCCCTTGCCGATGGCAGGGGGGTTGGAACTGGATGATCTCTAAGGTTCCTTCCAACTCAAACCGTTCTACGATTCTATTTCTGTTTGCTTACCATAGCAAGCATCCCAGAGGCAGGAATGGACTCTCCTTTCCAACCATAAGACAGCAACAAGAGTTTCAGGTCAAGTATTCAATGAACATATTCAGTAACAACCATTTATTAAGCCACTGCTACTTAAGGCATTTAGCCAACGCCCAGGGGAGTCAGAAGAGGCTCAGCCTTTCGCATAGGAGGGGTCTGAAACCGTCAAGCTCTGCCTAAGCTCTATTATGATTAGTTTTCACCTTTGCTTCACATTGAAGACAAGGAGACAGATTTCCACATGCCTGAATGGTAACTACAGATGCGTTCTCCTCTTGCAGCTTCTTCTCCAGGATCTCACAAGTTAGTACAAATTTGCAAAATATTTCCTGTTTGACAGAGTGCCAGAGACAAAAAACCTCGGCCACCAGGTGAATGGCAAACCAGGGCCCTTGGACTTTGGTGCTTCACAAGAAAGACGTGATGAAAGACAGCAATACATGCAAAGAGACACGAGTTATTCAGCAGGACATAAGATAACAGACATGCATATCTAATCTTACCCCCTCTTTGGCTTACTAGTCTCCTTTCCCTAAGAGATGCTTAGCCTTCATCCAAGATGTTGCTTTCAAAAGCAAAGAAAGGACTCCCTCATTTCTTTCAATACACAGAAACTGAGACGATGACACTTTTCAGAAAGGTAGGAGTGAATCAAAATTGCATTTCCCATTAAAAAAAAAAACAAAAACAAACCCAACCCAGTACTATTCTTTAAATTTGAGAGATCGGTCCAGCAAGACAAAGGTCTGCTTGAGGAGAACTAAGAACCTGCTAGTCTAATACACCAATGCTCAAGTTTGCCTCTGAATAAAGCCTTGGAAGGACATAGATTTCCTGGAGAGGTGGATACAAAACTATTGTCCCATTAGTACTAACTTTTGGGATCCTGGAGAAGATGACACGAGAGAAGGAAAAATGATATATAGTCAGTACATGTAGAAATTTATCTTCAGTCCTTTAGTGTGAAGCAAACATGAAAACTAGCCACAGAACTCAAGGCACAGTGGGACATGGAATTTAATGGAGATTGGTTTTTTTCTGTCTATGTTGCATTGCCCCATTGCGACAATCCTGTCTCCTTCCACACTCTCTGCAGCCCACTGCAATATCCTCGGTTCCTCTCATCACTGACAACAGGTCAAGCAGCAGCACGCTCGGAGACAGAAGCGCACTGCCCAGACGGCAGCCGAAACAGGGTGGGTGCCACCACAGCAAAGGCACCCAGGTGGGTCACTCTCCTGTACTGCTCCACCAGCTTTCAGAAAACTGGTAGAAACTTGGTACTCACAATGCTTTAACAGAAAGGAAAATCTCCACCACAGACAAACACAAGGCATGTATCTTTGTAAGAGGGATTCATACCATGCCACAAGCACCTACAAGGAGATGGAGAAAAAAACTAATAGAAGCTGAGGAGATAGAATCGAAGTAGCTTGATACTTCCTGTAGTCTTTGCTGCTACAAAGGTGGTGCTGGAGTCCAGAAAGACATAGCCCTGTCACTAATTCAGGATTTTCAAGGGGAAAGAAAATAAAACCTCTTTTTCCTCCTTGGTAAATTCCCTCCAGAATAATTTCTAAGTATTCACAGAATCATAGATTCACCAGGAAAAGACCTACCGGATCATCGAGACCAATCATTCCTATCAATCACTAAACCATGTCCCTCAGCACCTCGTCCACTCATCCCTTAAACACCTCCAGGAAAGGTGACTCAACCACCACCCTGGGCAGTGTGTTCCACCGAACATTTACACAGAATCTGCTCTCTTCCCTCCCACAAAAAATTACTGCAAGGATGGATAGTCTCCATCACCTCCCCTTCTTCCTCAGGTACTTCGGCCCAGCAGACCCTTCACAGATTAGCACATACAGCCCTTATTTCCAGCTAGCAACTACTGTCAGGTCTCCTCATGCTAAGCAGACAATCTTTGGCCTCCCATAGCATTTCTTTTCAAGGGCCTAGGTGTTTCTGTTCAACCCATCCATCAGTAGTGGAACACCTGCAATAATGGACAAAGCACATACAGCTGTGCAGTCACACACTAGGATCTCTGTACCCAGATGCCTATCACGAAGAGGAGTTGGGGGATCCTTATTTGCATCTCAGTTTCTTCTTCTGTGAGATGCAGCCATGTCAGGAGTTACCTGGGATAGTCTGTGTATGAACATGTACAAAGAGACAAGACCATGTCCCACAGCAGCTTATAAAATCATAGAATGGTTTGAGTTGGAAGGGACCTTGAAGATCATCTAATGCCAACCCCCCCGGTAATGGGCAGGGACACCTCCGACTGGATCAGGCTGCTCAAAGCCCCATCCAACGTGGTCTTGAACACCTCCAGGGATGGAGCATCCACATCTTCCTTATGCTGAGGAACCCCTCTTCCACCCTCACTCTGGTGTGCAACCACGCTCCTTTGGACAAAAAACACTGCACCTCTTGCTCACATATTCACAGCTTCCTTGCTTTCAGTAAAGAGTGTCTGTGCTGGCTGTCGCTCACCATACTCCTGCATGCAAGTCCATCATCCATTTACCACCATATCTGCCGAGGACATGACTCAGGTATGCCAGCAACACAGACACAAGGTAAAGTGACAAAAAGATATGGCAGGACATGGATTGTTTCATCTGGAAAGAAACTACTGCAAAGCTCTGCATCTCTCTGTCTGCAGAAGGAGAGCAGGGCAGAGGATCTGATAGTCTGGCCTTGTCAGATCACAGGCATGAAAAGGAAGGGAGGAAAAAAGGTTCCCAGCCTGCATACGATGGCTAATTGCTGGAGAAAGTGTAAGGCCAGACACGCATCGGGATGCAGCCAACCAGTATGGAGCTACAAGGAGAGAGGGAGGGTACTGACCTGACACAACAAAAGCCCCCTGCCCCATCAGAAGGAAGAGGAATCCCTGTCATTCTGGAGCAGTGCCTAGCCTGCATGGCTTTTCAGAGTGGAACCAGAGCTACTTGGAACTGGCTGTTTCTATAACAGCCTCACCTCTGAGATCAGAGAGTTTAAAACGGAGCTTGTTTTTTCTGCAGTCATAAGCCAGCAGGCACCAGCTGCAGAATTTGCCGCAGTGTGTGTGTGTTTCTGTGTGTGCGAGTGTGCAGCAGCCACGCTCCTCCCCTCCAAGCTCACTGCATGGTAAATGTGTCCAGCTCACTCCTTCTTCCCCTCCCTACATCACTGACATCCAGTCTAATCACTCTCAGCTCCCTCTTCCCTACTAAGAATGCTTTTGCTGGCATCCCTACTGACTTTTCATTGCCTCCTCTCTGCTCAGTGAGGTTTGCCTCTCCTCCTTCTCCCTCTTACCCAAAACCGCAGCATCTAAAAGATATGCATGGTCATGTACCCTGGCCTGTGCAACATGCCAAACCCTGCTCTAGCTCCTCTGGCTCCAGCCCCTGCACATAAAAGGCCCCGTTTTGAAACACTTCCAACACATTTTAGCATTTGCATACAGATGATTTAACACTTTTAATAATTAAGATACTTTGCTGGCAGCAACACTAAAGGCTGCCAAATATGCCCTGTGAAAATGGAATCTCCTCATCTGTGGACTGCAAAGGTGTCATCACCACATGATGATGCAAGAGATCTCATCCATCTCATCCTAAAGGATGAAGGTGGCCCTTTATACCTCTGCGCTACAGGGGAAATACAGCAGAATAAGGGATGACAAAGGACTACAGCTAGGAAAAAGAAAACACTTTGTTATTGTCATTTCTAAAGCACAAAATCCTTCCCTACTGCTTGCTAGGATTAAAAGCGGCTCCGAGCCTGGTTGCATTTCCTTTCCTCTGCTGCCCTAGAAAGGCTGCATCACTCATATTTTACAAGAACGTTCTCTTTTCCTCTCCCAACTAACTGGATGCCGTTGGAGGCTTTCTGGCTTCTTATAGTGGAAGAATGTAGTGTCGAGAAGCTTAAAGCCGGACTTCAGCCACTTCAAGACTACTCATGTGTGTGTGCCGCACCAAAGGGAAGAGAAGCTGCAAAAGGGGCGCCGCATCCTTCTTCCATCCGACCAGCAGCACGACAGTCCACCTTAACAGCACCCCCCCGCGACTGGCATTAGCCTCATTCCAGCATCAGCAGCGGGCACGGCAGCGATACAAGCATTAATGCTGGCTTTCACCGAGCTCTGCCCAAAGGGAGCCTCGTGAGATGCCTTCTGCCACTGCCTCCCTTCTGCAGGAAGGATCACGCTGGAATAAATCAGAATGCCGCAGGACTCCTTAAGTCCCTGATAGGTAGACTGTCTTCTCCTGATTCTTCTTCAGACCCACCTTCCAGTAGCCCTCTCTGTGGCCGAGCTCAGACACAAGTGCAGCGAACAGCTGAGCAGCCAGATAATTCGGTCTGTTCCTGCGCTCGGGACACGCGCAGCTGGGAAAGGGCGAGGTCCCCGGGCACCATGAAAACCACAGGCTCCATCTGCAGCAGCCCCCCCACCCCCCACCCCTCGATGGGATCCAGTCCTAGGGGGAAACGGCCGCCCCCGCACAGCCCCTCAACCGGGGCCACAACAAAGCCGGCGCTGCCAGCTCAGTCCCGCATTCCCCGGGCGGCCCTGGGAGCTCCGCATCCTCCGCCCGTATCACCGAGGGCTCCGCATTCTTGCTCCGCATCCTTCTCCCGCATCCCCGCCCGCCCGTACCAGGAGCCCCGCACCTACCATCTCGCCGCTCCGCGCCAGCCGGTGCGGATCCGCGCCGAGGATGCGCGGAAACAGCCCGGGCTACCGGCAGCCGCCGCCGAGTCGGCGCGGGGAGGAGCCGCCCCCGCCCCCGCCGTTAACCCCGCACGGATCGGGGCGTCCCGGAGAGCATCCCCAGCGTCAAGCGGTCGGGCTCCCCCATCCCACCCGAGGGGGCTCTGGTTTGGCTCCCGCTGCGGGAGAAAGAGCCACGAGAAACACGAATTAACATTGTTCATGCATCTTGCTGGAGAAATTCTACAAACATCTCTGTGGCCTTCGGAAGCTACGTGTACCTCTGAACTCCGCGGCAATCGCTTAGCGATTTCTCACTTGTGAAGATTACCTCCTGTTGTACATTTGGTTTGTGACTTCTGCTCAGCAACCTCATCCGATATTCCCAAATTCTTAGGTTATGAAAGGAAACGAATAATCAATTCCCATTAACCTTCACCAGGGCATCTGTGTTTTCATGTGTCATGTTTTTCTTCCACAGCCTCATCTATAAGGTAAGAACTGCCAGGTTTGGGGTTTTATTTTGTTGGTTGTTTTTTAAGTCTTCTCTCCTAGCGAAGCCTTTTTGATCACGCCTGTCACTTTTCTGTTACAATAGTCTTCCTGAGACAGGGATAGAGGGAGAGGGACCAGAACTGCACACGACCTTCAAGAACAGAGAACGCTACACACCAATGTAAGAGCATAATGATGTTTTCTATGCTCCATTTGATTTTTGACAGTAGCATCCGGATGGCTGCTGTTCTTAAGAGCCAGATGTAGTGACCAGTAGCCAGCTCTGTTACTTCAGCATTGACACTATGCTCCAAATCATTTATGAACACATTGAATAGCACAGGCCCCACACAGAATCAGGGCACACTGGTTGTGACAGCGCTGCTGGTAAGAACCTCCCTCACCACGACACAGTACAGCATCAGGATGGCATCTGCCAGTACCCATCAATTCACTGAGAACATAAGCCTAACACTGACCTTAGTGGCCTCCAAGTTCTTTCAAGTCCTTTTAAAAAGAAGAGCTTAATGTTCCAGGTTTTTGCTTTGCTATGCTGAAGACATTTATATTGATCCACAGATGTAACAGCTGTGGAACAGCACATTCAATCTACCTTTTGGAAGTGTTTCAGCCATCAGTTAGCAGAAGCTTACTGATTCCATGAAATCATAGAAGAGAAAATCCATTGCAGTGTTCTCCCTGGACGCTGCTACCCCTGCACAAGGCGAAACTGGGCTGGCTCCACCTTGATGGCTTTTTGGTTTTGCATACATATACAGACTGTATTTGTGCTGCTTCTGTCCCCCAAACATGAACATATTACCTTTGTTGTCCCTGCTCCTAGCCTCCTCTGCTCATTATCACTTCAGACTCCTTTTCTCATCCCTTGTGCACCGCAACAGACATTGGCAGAAACAGAGATCATTATCACCACCTATTTTGCTCATCATCCCACTATAACCAGTATAACGCAGCCTAGAGAGGTTTTCACAGTCAAAGTGACTAAGGAGTCAGAAGCAAAGAGCAAAGTAAATGGGTGGGGGTGCAGAATGACTGCAAAACAAACACAGTCTCCTTTTTCAGCTTAAAGATGTACAAGGTGAACAAACGATATTACCTAAAAGGTGCTGCTTTGCAGCAGTAATGAGGACAAAGCAGGAGGATGTATTTGCCACTTCTGCTGCATATCAAATCACGTCTTAGCATCTGACTTAACATCAGCCACCTAAGTGTAAAAGCACTGCCCAGGTGGCAGCCTACAGCTTGGACCCCACCTACAGGAGAACTTCCTCCAGCCTACACCTTGTCAGGTAAAGACAAAAAAAACCTGCCTCCCAAACCTACCAGATTGAGACATGTCTGTGTCCCTCCAGAGAGAAGCGCAGCCTGTGCAGAAAGTAAGAGAGGGGTTTAGCACAGCCTTGGTCTAGAACTGGGCTGGGCTGGAAGTTGTGTTGGTGTTAGTGGGTTCTTCAGAGCACTTCAGGATCACTGCTGCTCCCTGTCACACACAGGAGGGCACACACACTAGGACATTTCATGCACTGATGCACAACTCTGCAGCCTTTTCTTTTTCTATGCCCATTACAGTGGTGACCAAATTTAGCCCCTGGCAGGATATTAGGGCAGTAAGATCTCCTGTATTGATTTTTTTTTTGTATTGATGTAACATATTCTATTCCAAGCAGCAAAATAATATTTGATGTAACTGCCTAATCAGGCCATTTACTGATACTAGTAATTGTTCCCAAATTCCTCCTTTTATCAGTCATGCGAGTAAACTTTTAAGCATAAACTGGACTGATGTCCTCAACTGTATTAAAACTTTTTGAATATACAAGGTAAACAGGCCAATTTGTTACCTTCCATCCATTATCTCATTTTATCCATTATCTTGCTTTATAAGGAAATGACATTGTTTAAATAGCACCATAACATTGCCCTGATCTCTCTTTTGCCTCAAACCATCTGTATACATCATAAAAATTCATTGCCTTTTAATCACTATAGAGAATTTACATCAGAAATAGTTATCTCTAAGGAATTCACGACTGAAGGTTGATGTATCTACTGTCTCTAACTTACCTCTCATTTTCATAGAAATATAGAATGACTAAGGTTGGAAAAGACCTCTAAGTTCATCCCGTTCTACCATCAGCCTGACCCTACCGTGCTTACTTAACCATATCCCGACATGCCTGCATGCTTTATGAACCACACCAGGGATGGGGAATCCTCAGCTTCCCTGAGCAGCCTCTGCCAGTGCTTCACTCATCTTTCAGTAAAGAAATTTTTCCTAATATCCAATTTAAATCTTCCCTGATGCAACTTGTGGCCATTTCCCTTCATCCTGCTTGGGAGAAGAGATCAACACTCACCTCACTACAACGTCCCTTGTGGGATCTGCAGAGAGCAATGAGGTCTCCCCTTAGCCTCCTCTTCTCCAGACTGAACAGCCCTAGGTCCCTCAGCTGCTTCCAGAATGCCTGGACTCTGGGCCACTTCCCAGCTCTGTTCCCTTCACCAGACACGCTCCAGCTCCTCAATGTCCTTCTTGTATTGAGGGGCCCAAAACTGAACCCAGGACTTGAGGTGTGGTCTCACTAGCACCAAGTCCGGAGGAATGATCCCTTCCCTGGTCCTGCTGGCCACGCCATGGCTGATCCAAGCCAGGATGCTGGTGGCCTTCCTGGCCACGTGGGCACACTATTGGCTCATGCTTAGCTGCTGTCAACCAGCACGCCCAGGTTTTCTGCCAGCCAGCTTTCCAGCCGCTCCTTCTCAAGCCTGGAGCATCACACAGGGTTGTTGTGGCCCAGGTGCAGGAGCTGGCACTCAGCCTTTTTAAGCCTCATATGATTTACCTGGGCCCATCATTCCAGCCTGTCCAGATCAATGGTTTCTGTTCTTGGTTATGTGTTCAGGCCCCGGTATCCATTAATATGTCTTTTTGTACTTTGCAAGTGTTCTTTGCAAAGAAAAATTACTTATGAGGGATTGACAAGTTTGTAGGTAGACAGCCCAAGTCATCCATTGCTTTTAGGTCTTTACGGTTTTCTTCAACAAGTAAGGCTTCCCTTTAGTATTAACAGCAGCCCTGATGCAGGTCCAGAGAGACTGTCAGCATCTTTTAGCAGCCTTTCTTCCAATGCCTGCTTTAAACAAATTCATGAACCCTGTGAGTTTTCAGTGGCAACACTCTGGTCTCTCTTGTCCCAGAAAATCAGGTTTTAAAAATGGTGATTCTAATTTAACTCAGCAACTCAAAAGCTTTAGGGAAAACAACAGAAGATAACCTGTCTAGAACTCTCAGTGGAAAGGATAAAGAGGTTTATAAATCAAGGCTGCAAAACTGGAGCAAACAGGAGCAGTGCTAAAAGACCAGGAGGAACCTGAAAAGAGGGACTGAGGGAAACGCTCGGGGCACAGTAGGGACAGCAGCATGTGCCCTGCATGAGGGCAGCATGACTCCGGAGGACCCAAAGCACAGCTTCACATGACAGGGAGGAAGGAGGGACTGGGATCAAGCTCTTGCGATTTCCTAGTGACACTAGGATCAAAAAAAAAAAAAAAAAGGTGCAGTTTTTATTAACCCATACTGGTCTGTAGAGCACATCACCTGTCAGAATCACAGAGATTTAGCTGGCATTGCATGGAGGCTTCTCACAAGGAATCCAAGTCTGAAGAGAAGCAAAAAATTCTAAGAAAAACTAACAGCTGTATGCACATAGCAGCAGCCAGAACCAAGACACCACAAGAAATAACTACTTACTGTGATGGCAGAACAGGAGCTGGTTTTCCAGGCCTATGTTAAATATAAGAGGTCAAATGTTGGTTCCTCCAAGCTAGTGTTAATAAATGGTGCGTGTTTGGAATATTGCCGCTACCAGCCATTTGCTGCTTGTACGGCTCACTGGTCAAGAACAGAAAAAAATATGCAAAGTAAGCCAGTGTTCTTCAGACATCTACCGAACAGGGCATCCATTTGAGGCACAATTCCCTTCTGGGTTTATGCCTTCCTGGAAGATAAGATCAGCACTGCAGTACATGCTTACTTGCAAGGATGTAGCTCAGATGAAACCAGAGATGGAAAACAAATGCAGGGGAGGAAAAAAAAAAAAAATCAATAACCACTTTAATTATTAATATCCATGAAATAGGAATAAAAACGCAAGCAAGTTTCATCTTTAGAACAGTGGTCCCAGGAGAATTTTCTCTATAGAAGTCAAACAGTCTACTGCAGATGTTCCTGGAGAATCATTAGTACTCAATAACATTTCCAAGGCAAAAAGGTAGGATTAGGTCAAACCCAGACTATTTACCTACCTGAAGGCCAAGGACCATTGTGAACAGCCATAACCACTGTTCATAGCAGCTACTGCCAAAGCAAAGACAGATAAAAAAGACAGGCCTCAGTACACAAAAATGAGTAAAACTATGGAGAATGGGACATCTGAAAGAAAAATACAACCTTGTTCTGCTGTGGTGTTTAGGGATATTTTTTTCTTGTAGTTTTCTTTTTTTTAAAAAGATGAGAAATTTAAGTCTCATCCAGCTTGTCTGTCCTTGAAAGTTCTGCAGAGAAAGAATAATGTAACTGGGGGAAAAACACTGTTTTAAATGGATTCAAAATGCATTCCACCAAATTCATTTAACAAAGGACTGAGAAATCAGAATCACTGAGTTATTCCAAAGCTGCCACCTCAAGAACAGATAAGTGCAGGCTTGGCATTTTAAAAAGAAAACATTGGGATCATGAAATTCACCTGTACCTGCCCACTACTAAATCATGTCCCCAAGTACTTAATCTACCCACCTTCTAAACACCTCCAGGGATGGTGACTCAACCACCTCTCTGGGCAGCCTCTGCCAGTGCTTGACGACCCTCTTGGTGAAAAAGCTTTTCCTAATGTCCAATCTGAACCTCATCTGGCACAGCTTGAGGCCATTTCCTCTTGTCCTATCACCTGTCACTTGGGAGAAGAGACCAACATCGACCTCTCTGCAACCTCCTTTTAGGTAATTGTAGAGAGCAATAAGGTCTCCAGCACCTCAATGTCTTTCTTGTACTGAGGGGACCAAAACTAAACCCAGGATTCAAGATGGAGCCTCCCCAGTGCTGAGTACAGGGGGAGAATCACTTCCCTGGACCTGCTGGCCACACCGTTTCTGATACAAGCCAAGATGCTGTTGGCTTTCTTGGCCACCTGGGCCACTGCTGGCTCATGTTCAGCCACAGTCAGCCAATACCCTCAGGTCCTTCTCTGCCAGGCAGCTTTCCAGCCACTCTTCCCCAAGCCTGGAGCGCTGCACAGGGTTGTTGTGTCCAGAGTGCAAGACTCTGCACTCAGCCTTGTTAAACCTCCTCCCATTGGCCTCAGCCTCTCAGTCCAGCCTGTTCAGACCTCTTTGCAGAACCTCCCTACCCTCCAGCAAGTCAATGCTTCCTCCCAATTTAGTGTCATCTGCAAGCTTGCTAAGGGTGCACTTGCTCCCTTCATCCAGGTCATTGATAAAGATATTGAACAGGACTGGCCCCAGCACCAAGCCCTGGGGACACTGCTGGTGATTGGCCTCCAGCTGGATTTAACTTCATTCACCCCCACTCTTTGGACTCAGCCAACAAGCCATTTTTTAACCCAGCAGAGGGTGCATCTGTCCAGTCCAGTAGCAGCCAGTTTTGCAGGTAGGATACTGTGAAAAACAGCATCAGAGGCTTTACTACAGTCCAGGTACACTACATCCACAGCCTTTCCCTCATCCACCAAGAGGGTCATACCTTGCATTAGTGTAGATGCACTTCATCTGGGCTGTTGATCCTGCTACACTCCTAAGAGGAGCGGTCTCAGTTCCTAAGTGACTGCTCACTGAATTTTCTAACCCATCAGTAATCTTTACATCTGTGCTGCCATTTGAAGTGCTCTCCCCCACTTCTTCTGAGGTGGCAGACCAAAGGGCCTCGCCAGCACACCATTCCCCAGACACTGGAGTGCCATTCCCAAGCTTGTCCCCCTCCCCTTTCACATCTGATTTAAAGCTCTATTAATGAGCCCTGCTAGATTCTCAGTAATTATCCTTTTGCCCCTTGGGGACTAGTGTACCCCATCCTTGGGCAGCAAACCAAACACAATCCTGACACCACAAATGTCTGTATAGAAAAGAGTAGAGCAGAGCCAGTTCAGCAAAATGCACTACCTCCACTTCCCTCAAAGGGTTCAAAAGCATTTCAGGGAAAACCTACATGCCCTTTATTCTCTGCCTCCATATATGCTTCAAGAATTTGAATTCCACAAGCTGCAACATCTGGTTTTAGAAGCAAGAGTAATAATTTAGTAGGACAGGCTCTAGCTTTAGACAAGCTACCATTGAATTCGTGACAGCAGTGACTTCAACACTAGGAGCTTTGATCTAAAACTTGCAAAACTGTAAAGTTAGTTTTATGTGTTGATAAAATACAGAAAACAAAGGAGAAACCTCACCAAGTATTATATTTGTCTGTGTTTTGTATAAGGTTGAGTTTTGAGTAGAAAATAAACATATCAGTTTATTCGTAGTTAAATATCAGAACCTGACTTATAAAGAGTTGTCAAGGAAGTATGCCTGCATCAAGAATCCCACTGCTAGCATCGTATTGACAGCTCTGCTAGCAGGACTGGTGTGCAGAGGAAGCCTAAGAAGGCTTCCCTACAGAAGGGAGAGGAACGAGCACAGCCGTTACCAATACTGGCCAGGTTCTCTATCACAGCAGTGTCTTACTGCCTCTCTGCAATGAATGAGCCCCACGTATAACACCTACAGCAGATAATGCATTCCTCACCATTTCTCTCAAGACAGCAGGAATCTTTGGTTGTTGAACGTTTCTTTTCATGAACATTTATGCCTGTGGTACTCATTTTATAAACAGCAGGAAAAAGAATCACACTCATACAAAACAAATCAGCTTGTGGTTATGACTGGACCATGTAGGAACTCTCCTATTGCCAAATTTAGCCTCCAGAAACCACATCTGCATGTGCATTTTCATGCATGCAGCACAGTCCTGCTGCCCATGAAGTTTTTTATTACAAGCTATACCCTGCCATTTCAGGAACCATCTTGTCCTTGAACTCAAGGCATCCACTATCCTGAAGCAAGAATCGAGACCTGGACTATGACTCATGGTTCTACAGGGAAGCCCATTCAGCATCCAAAGACAGGTCTGATGCATTTGTATTGTTGGGCAGAAAGAAGGAAAGCAGTTCCATGTTCTAGCTTATACCAGGAAGGTTAAAATCAGTTTTAAATGAGAGACAGCTGCTGAGCAGATACTTGTTCAAGATATTTCTAGGGGAATCGTGCACTGTTATTTATCAAGGAATATATTACCTGCAAGAAAATACACTGGTTGTTTAACTGAAACTCATGGTTGGTACCAAAGTAATTGATCCGATCTGTCTACCAACAAATCATGATACAGACAAGAGCAAGGAGTTTATACCATACTTGGGCAATGTCTATTATATTTTAGAAAACAGTAACTGCACAGCTGAAAACAGCATGAGTGAACTAGGCTCAGCACAGAGAGCTCACTGAAAATTACAGAGACTGCTCAAAGGGTTTTGTTTGGGTTTTTTTGGTTAGGGTTTTAATTTTTGAAAGGTAAATTCTGAGCATCTAAAACTGAAGAGATCCTAACAGTTACAAGCATTGTCTTATGTCCAAACACCCAAAGTTACTCTGATTTACACAACAGAAGACATTGTGAAAGAGGGGAGAAGGCAGCTGCAGGCAGGAAGATTCCTTCAGGGAGAGAACACAGACCTAGCAGATATAGACAGAATGCAATACAGAGGCCGGAAACCACAATGAACACATTCAACCTAGAAGTGAGGCACAGTTTGAACCACGGGCAATTAGCTACTGAAACTAATTATCCATGGTTTATAGCAGACTACTTGCAACCTGATGCATTCAAATAAAAAATGCCTCACCTTAAAAAGTCTGTATAACACAAAACCCAAAACACTCCCCAAAACCCAAACAATAATTAAGACAATCTTTTGGTTTAAAATAAAAATAGAAGGCTGTCTTCAGGCAGTGAATTTTTCTTTGCAGTAATCTTGAGCTTTCCAAAGCTTGAAGTCAACAATCGACTTATTTGTTATGTTACTGCTTCACACAGGCTAGCAGAATAAAGCAAAAAGTAAGAGAATAACAGATTAAACAGGGATCTGGTGGGGATCCTCTGCAGTAGCACATCCACCTAGCAAGAGATTGGGAAAAGCTGATTGCTTTTGCACACAATCCCCTAATGTTTTCAAATCAAGCAGCAAGGCATTCCATTGCACAAAACAGGGTGAAAACAAGTTGGTGCTCCAAAAGAAAGATGCCTCTAGACACCAGCCCTTAACAATCCACATTAATTCCACTTCAGAATTTATGATTTTCTAGCACAAAGGCTATGAGGAATTCTCAGTATCAAAGCAAGTTCGTCATTACAGATTCACCAGGAAAGAAGCAACACCAGATCAGGAAAGGAAAACACTGCCTCCAGTCTGCAGTTCTAAGTACTTACAGAGGGAGAAAAAGGCACACATTCTAGCAATGCCATGGTTAACAGGGCAAGGCAAACTCCTGGAGCAGAGCCAGTCTGACTGAGGGACACCTGTTTTCTAAGGAGGTAGGAATTATGGCATTAAAACTACAATAGCACATGACAACAATTAATCTCATGGCAAAATAGGATTAACAGGCTCCTTCCATGCAGTTTTTCACTCTTCTGAAGCTGCACCTAGTGGAAGACTCTTTCCTGAAATAACAGTGAAGATCCTAGATGGGATCATTTTAGGGGGCATTCTGCTCCATGCCTGTGCCCAAGCTGGAAGCAGCAGTCACCTCCTCAAGCTGAGGTCCTGCCCCACCTCGGAGCAGTGCATGCACACCCAATGTGCCAGGATGGGAAGGTGATGGCAGAGCCCTTTGCTCTTGAGCCTCACACATGGATGCTGCCAGTTGCTGTGCTCCGCTGGAGCACAGAAAGAAAGTACACACTGGCTGACTGCAAGGGAAAAGGCTTTCCACTTCATGAAACCACCCTGGGAAGTACTGCAGAAACTGACAGCCAGACCTCCCTGCATGGATTCCTGAGCAGTAATGGCTCGGCTGGCCAGCCCGGTGTCCTCAGCCCCAGGGAGGGCCTGGCACTGGAACACCCAAAGCCATTTACCTCCAACTGCTGAAGTGCAACAGGAACTGAGAGCTGCTGGTCAGAGATTCTCCTCAAGCCCACATCAATACCAGGGATTCTTTAAAAGCAAAGGAAGAGAACTGCGTTCACAGCACAGTAGAGGTAAGCAGACCAAGAAATCGGTCAGAAAATTATACACAGCTGTTGAAACTGTCACATGTTAAAGATTATTTTCCTACTTAATCCTCCTTCCCCTTTCCTCATCTTATTTGTCTCAGCAAGGTCCCATTGGCAAGGATCAGAAAAGCCTGCTCTAAGCTACTGAAGCCAGGGGCACTAGAGGAGAAGCGTATAGCACCACAGTGAAATAATTACACACAAACAACACATTAACAAGTATTTTATTACTAATCTCAAGATATGACCAATGCTCAAATCCCAGCAACATTCATATGCAAGTCATCCAGAGCTTTTATTTGCTTGTAAGAAGCACCCTCAGTTTCAACATCTCTGCTAAACACAGAACAGCAAGAAGACTCAAAAAAAAATCACGTTTGAGAACTAGTCTTATTTAGGAGGTCACTGTCATCAAAGCTGCCATGCTTATAACACACACCCAGCCACCAAGAGAATACTGCCTTTGTCAAGCTAAGTAAATGCCACTGTAACACTGTAAAACAACAAAACCACCCCAAACACAAATCACCAACCCTTCCCCCAAGCTACTCTATATGAAACTACTGTGATGAACAACATGAAATAATTACCAGAACACTGTTTAAAGAACTACATCAGAGATCCTCCATGAACTGGTACCCAGCAGCTTTCAGTCACTAATTTTATAAAATAGAGAAAATGGTGTCTTCAACAGCCTTTGTTGTTTGTCTACTGCATTCAGTGACAGCACACGCCCCCCACCCTTTTTTTTTTCTCCTCAACAGGCTTACTCAGAGCTACTGAACACTTCTTATTTAAAAAAAAAAAATAAACAGCTTATAAAAGAGTAGAGATAAGAGAATGAGGCCAGACAGTCAATGAAAGAAAGGAAAATGCTATTCTAGACACAAAATAAAGAACTAAAATGGGCTATGCACTGAAAGACGACAGGTGTCTGCTGAGAAAAAAAAGCTTACATAAGTTGCTAAAAACAGTCTCTGCAACCCTTGAAATGCCCAAGTTGTCAGAACAATGAAACTAGGTGTTCAAAGTCGTTAAAGACGGTGCTTTGCATGCTCAGATGCCGAGTCCTAGTGGCCACTCCAGCCCCTAGAGCACAGGCCGGTAGCAACTGACTGTAGCTAGATTTTATGGAAGCCAGGCACATTCCAGAGGGTGCTGAAGTGTAGAGTGCAGGTAGAAGAGTTTATTTTGTGGTGATGTCACTCATGAACAACTGCTGAGGAGAACTGGAAATCTTATTTTCAAGTGCTACAAGAAGACGTATAAGCACCACACCATACACAGGGCCCATAGTTCTAGACAGGCAGTGACACTGAGCCTTCAATAATCAAGGAATCCACTGTTTTGCTCAAGTTCTTATGTGATGGACCTTGTTCAAAGGTGAATATTTTTCCTTCTTTAGAAGTACAACTTTGTGAACTCCCCATTATCTTTACAAGGGTAAAAGATGATCTAGGATAGCACTGCCTGCTGTGGCTGCTTATGAAGATAAAGTGATGTGCCTAGCAACTAAGGCTGATAATCAAAATGATTAAGAGGTTTGAACAATAGCATTATCATAAGAGACTTAGAAGCCAGAGCCCTTCAATTTAGAAAGGAACAGGGTTGAGGGTATGAAATGCAATCAATGCTTATTAAAACAAAAATAAAAATCAAAGCTAGCAGATCAGGTCATTAGTCACCAAATTCTAAGATGTTAGAGGCTAGAGAGCGCTCAGTTAAGCTTAATCAACTTAAAACAGAAGAGGAATTTCTTCTTTAGATAGCAGTCAGTGAATGTCAGGAACTTGTTGCTATGCAGAACCACGGAGGCAGGCAGAATTTTTAGATTCAAGAGGGATTAAACAACTTCTAGAAAGAGTTGGCCTTTAACGTCCCTTACCCAAGCGTTACACATAGGGAGGGACGTGTAAGGAGGAGGAAAAGGGCATTCAAACGTACCTGGACTCACATGCTTCATGTACCTAGTTGCTAGTTCTGGAGACAGAATATTGGGCAAGACAGACCCCTGATCTGATTCAGCAAGGCATTTCCTTTGATCGTATTTGCTTTCAAAAAGCTAAAGAGTTTTCATATTATTATTCAGCAGCGGAGCTTAACAGACTCAGAGCTTTAATGAAAAACTGATTTCTCAGGAATGATGCTTTGCCTGAATAGATCCTGTATTATTTTACTGAAGCCTCAGCATTATCAAACATAGAGCAAACATGCACAGAAGTGTCAGTTGCAGAGGGATGGTTTTACACTTACATGAATTGTGGAGCGTGAGAAGCACCGATTGCCCTTTCAGACAGTAATCGACATTTGGAGAGAACAGCAGGAAAGCAGGAAACTGATGTTTGATGAATCTTTGCTTAGCTGCCATGCAAAATGGCTTATTGGAGCTCTGGTACTTATCTACCCAAACAGCCTTTTGGGCATCACAGCGAGAACCATAGCGTGTACATTTTGAACAAAGGAACATTTTGAAATGCACAGAAGGAAAATGAAGATTAATCCTGATCACTTCCTAGCCTGTCCTGCCAGAGAAGGATCAGTAAATTGCCTTGAAATGCATAAAATGCAGTTCAATATTATTATCAAAGACAACTCTGAGGATGTGTGGCTTCCAAAGGAACACTATTAGTGTTAAAAACATTGGTTAAAAGTGGCAAAAGCAACATTTTGCAATAAAGTTATATGTGATATTACAAGTTTTTGCTTTTCTGCTCCCTCTTGTTTTAAAACTTAGAATTGCAGGTTCAATAGAGCCAGAAATACGCAGTAAATACTTCTGTTCTGTATTACTTGGATGAAATGACAAATATAAAAGACAATGAAATTATTTCTGTTTTAAGAGTAACAGAGGTGGGAGATTGCAGTAATCAGAACAAATCTATACAAACAGATAATTTCTGTACAAGATCTAAGAGACCCACTAAGTGTCTCTCAGCCTCCAATCTGAGCTCCAGAACTCTGGCATTTAAGATCTAGGAGACTGGAAAACCCATCAGCAGTAAAAATTCAAATAGAACACAAAACGAATGCCAATCAGCACAGCACTACAGGAAACATGACATAACTTCTTAATAAAAGCCAAATAAGCTTATCAAAATCTCAAAGGCTGTATTGGTACAGTGTATTATTCCATAAGGCATGTCATATGAGCCTGCCCTGGGACTCATACTGTTCATCATATTCACTGGCAACCTGAAAAGGAGGAAAGCAGACCTGCAGCAGCACTCATGGGTAACAGCAAGTTATTCATGGCTGAGAAGGAACTACTGAGGGAGATTTCACAATGCTGAGTTTCATTTACCATGGTATTTATCAGTATAAATCACACACCACAGAATCACACGGAATCACAGAATAACCAGGTTGGAAGAGACCCACTGGATCGTCGAGTCCAACCATTCCCACCAATCCCTAAATCGTTCTCCTAAGTACCTCATCCACCCTAACCTTAAACACCTCCAGGGACGGCGACTCAACCACCTCCCTTGGCAGACCGTTCCAATGCCTAACCACCCTCTCCGTGAAGAATTTTTTCCTAATCTCAAGCCTAAATCTCCCCTGGCGGAGCTTGAGGCCATTCCCTCTCGTCCTTTCCCCTGTCACGTGGGAGAAGAGGCCAGCACCCTCCTCTCCACAACCTCCCTTCAGGTAGTTGTAGAGAGTAATAAGGTCTCCCCTCAGCCTCCTCTTCTCCAGGCTAAACAACCCCAGCTCTCCCAGTCACGCCTCATAAGATTTGTTCTCCAGCCCCTTCACCAGCTTTGTTGCTCTTCTCTGGACTCATGAAGTCATATTAATGATTGCTAACTAGAGCTAACTGCTACCAGTGGGGAGAGCACCTTTGGTGAACAGCTGCATTAAAATTAGGAAAAGAAAACAAATCTTGGGAAAGTGTGTAAATACTTTTCAAGTGCCTCACTTCAAACACTACACACTTCTGATTCCAGCATCTCAAAAAGGCAGATCTGGAAGACATCAATAAAACAAGAGAGATGAAAGGTATGAATTAGTTTCCCTGTAAGGAACCATTAGGTAAGCCAGCCCTCTTCAATCTGGAGAAAAAATGAGAAGGAAAATATGCCAAATTACAACACAACCATATTGGACAAGAACTGTCTGGTGTAGGAAGCTACATCAAAATAAGACCAGACAGGAATGAAGATCCAAGGAAATGAGATGCTGCAGGTTTCTTCTGTCACCAACCTGTTGTATCTCTTACCAGGTTTTTTACTCCTTGTAGGGAAAGACTGAAAAACCACACAGAAGTTGAATGCGCTGAGTGTTACTGAACACACAGAAAACACTTCTCCCTGAGCTGGAGAGAGATGAGTTAAGGTAGTACAGGGAGAAGGTGTTTTATGTGCTCATCTTACATTCTGGCCCACACATTCATTTTTTGTCACTATGCTGGGGGTTCCTTTTCCTTGAACCAGCACAACCACCTCCTCTAACACACAGCATTCTCACAGAACAGATGTGCTCAAAGAACTTTGGAGTAACCAATTGCAGTATGTCTCACTGGGGCTTACAAGTCCCACAGAGATATTCTTTACTAGTTATCCAAGAGAAAAATCTAAAGCTGTTTGTGACAGAATGCAGTCAAAAAAGACCAATGCCTGGGATTGGTGCAGCCACATGTAGCAACGAGAAACACGGGCTACACCTACAGCATGGGAAACTGTTCAGGGGATCTGTGAGGTCATATGCTCAGTGCCATTATTATGAGCCCAAACACAAATGTCAAGCATATTAAGGAAGAAGCACACAAACTGACAAGTGCCTGCTTCTACATTTCATTAACAACTTTATGGTGGAAGACCACTGGTGCAGGAGATTTAATGGCTTGAGGACTAGAAGTCACATCTTAAAGTTCAAAGAATGATGACTCTATTTGTGGAAAAAAAAAAAAAAAAAAAAAAAGATGTTAACCACTGATTTTTCTTTTTCACTACATAAACATACAAATTTAGCAAAGAGCTGAACAAAATCCACCACTGGATGATCTGTGTTACAGAAGTCTCTCTAGCAAGAGACCACAGCTGTGAGGAACACACACTTTCACTGTAATATAATGTTCACAAGCAATTGGTCTTTTGCCTCTTGTCTAGACCAGCTTTTGCTTCAGCACACAAACTTGTCATCTGTGCTATGTGGGAGCTATCATTTGAATAAACAAGGCAGCTTTTTTCACTATGATACACTTAAGATTGAAAAATAAGCAATGTAGTGGAAAAAAGTACATGGCACAAGCTGGCACTCAAAGCCATTCCAAGTTCCAGGAAGAAGATTAGTTGCTTGTACAAGTAAAAGCATTAACCTATGAGATATTTGCTCCTGCAAAAGAAAGATCAAAAGCAGACTTTAAATCACAGAATGCTTTGAGTTGGAAGGGACCTTAAAGATCAACCAATTCCAACCCCCCTGCCATGGGCAGGGACACCCACCGGATCAGGCTGCCCAAGCCCCATCCAACCTGGCCTTGAACACCTCCAGGGATGGGCAGCCATAACTTCCCTGAGCAACCTGTTCCAGGGCCTCCCCACCCTCATTGTGAAGAATTTGATCCTTATGTCTAGTCTAAATCTACCTCTCTCCAATTTAAAGCTGTTCCTCCTCCTTGTATCATTCCATGTCTTTGTAAAAACTCCCTCAACAGCTTTCTTATAGCCCTTTCAGGTACTGGAAGGTCCCCATAAGGTCTCGTCAGAGCCTTCTCCTCTCCAGGCTGAACAACCCCAACTCATTCAGCCTGCCTTCATATGGAAGGTGCTCTAGCCCTCAGATCATCCTTGTAGCCTCCTCTGGACCTGCCCCAACAGTTCATATCCTTCTTGTGTTAAGGATTCCCAAGCTGGGCACAATACTCTAGGTGAGGTCTCACAAGAGGAACAATGGGGCAGAATCCCCTCCCTCAACCTGCTGGCCACACTTTTTTTGATGCAACCCAGGACATGGTTGGCGTTCAGGGCTGCGAACGTACATTGCCAGCTCATCTTGAGCTCCTTGTCAATCACCCCCCCAAGTCCTTCTCTGCAGGGCAGTTCTCAATCACATCATCCTCCATCCTGTATTGAAAACACAGATTGCCCCAACCCAGGTGTAGAACCTTGTGCTTGAACATGTTGAACCTCATGAGGCTTTGAGACCAAAATGTGCATAGTGTTTTACCTTTGCTTCTATCTGTTACTCGTCTGTAACTTCACACAACCTGATTTGTGCCACTTGTAAAACCCCTTGTTCTTTAACTGATGCAGAGCTGAGTTCATAGTCACACAGAACTGGAAAGGACCTTGAAAGATCATCTGGTCCAACATTCCACAGAAAAGGGAACACAGATGACATTATCCAGCACCCACTTACTGTTCCTGCTGCAAAAGTTTTTCTACCTTGATTTGAAACCTCTCCCAGTGCAACCTGTACTCATCACCCCTTGTGAAGAGAAAGGCCCCACCATCCTCTTCATAGCTGCCCATAAGTTCTGGGAAGGTAATAAAATAGAGTTCTCCTAGCGTGAGTTAATCACGTTCTAGAAGCTTTTGTCCAAAAACACACAGCTGCCTTCAGGAACTGTAATGCCACTTTGCTACATCCTCAGCAGGCAGTGGCAGACAGGTGAATAGAAATCCTTTATTGGTGCTGTTTGCTTCTATACTGAATTTCTCCTTCTGTTCTGCCTCATTCAGGATACAACGGCTTGAAATATGTCTCGAGCATTCTGCAACAGACTAAGGTTAGAACGGACAGTAAAGTACCCCCTGTTTTGGTTCTTCTATCCAGTAGCCCCCACCCCCAACCAGATCTCTTTCAAATACACATCCAATTTCCTTCCCAAACCACACATGCTTCTTGCCAAAGGATGCTCTGGAGATAAATTCTATGGCTCCACTACTGGTTGAACGTGCAGCCACATCATCGTATTTTCTTTTGAACATGACTTCCATGGCTTTCATTTAATTCCCCCCAGTTCTTGTTCATCTCATTAGTCAGTTCTTTTCCAAAATGAAGCATCTCAGCTTACTTGATCAGTTCCTGAAAGAAAGCTACTCCAGACCTCAGACCATCCTCATTACCCCTCTGTCCTCCACTGCAATTCCACTACACAAAAAATAAGGACCAAACCGGTATATTATTCAAGATCTGGGATCCAATACAGTGTCATGATGCTCCCTGTTTTGTTCTTGGTTCTTACCTGATAATTCCTAACATTTTACCCACTTTGTTTGCTGCCAGCCACTGAGTTGATGTTTCCATGAACTGAACTTTAACCATAGGGTATTAGCTGCTCCATGGTAATGGTCAGATCAAAACACACTTTTTTTTTTAATCTTAAAGCTACATTTGGGGGTTTCTTTTGCATATAAGCATTTACAGAATCACAGAATAACCAGGTTGGAAGAGACCCACTGGATCATTCTTCAGATGGGACTCAGCATTACTGAGTGCTGAGTGACTCTGGAGTACCAAACTTGTCTCACTGCTCACCTTTTCACATTTAACCATCCTTCTCTCCTGCATACCAGAGCCTGGCTCCCAATTCTAAGGCTTCCTTAAACTACATAGACAAAACATTGTTATCTGGTAGACTAAATAACTCATTTATGTTTGCTGATCTCTTCAAAGAGCATCAAAATATTTGAAAAGTAGGACTTTCCTTTGCAGAATCAAAGGTGACTTTTGCCAGGTAGACACTAGTTCTGCCTTTTATTATAACTACTGTTGTTTGGCCCAGTAGACCTAGCAGTTGGTTAACAGACCTTGAGTTCCCCACATTTCTTCTCAAACCCTCCCGACAGACTGGCATCGCATTTATCACCTTTTGCTCCTCAGGAACCAAGCAAGCAATGTGTGAGGGATCCCTGCTGCTAATGTTAATCCAGATATTTCAACCCTGAGTTATAAGAACTCTTGTGCAAATGTTATACTCACAGTGACTTTGAGTGCTTAGTCTACTTGTACCATAGACAGTTGCAGTCGCAGCAGTGTTTCAACTGATGGTTTCATACACAGTTTTTTATTCCTGTAAGCATGTGCATATATATATACACACACTGCTTTGCAAGGAGGGAGATGTTCTATCCCCATGTAAAAAGTCACAGGAGAGTTAAGAGACCTCTCAATCAGTGGCACTTTTGAGAAGAATCCATGCACCTTCTTTCACAGCTATCCACTAGGAGAACAGCTCCTCCAACTGGAAAGTATATTCACTTTTGCCAGAGCTTCTGGATAACAGTGAGCTATAAGACAGTCTCACAAAAAAAAAGATTTTGCAAGTGTTATCTGTACCTACTATAGAAACTTTAAACATACAGTTCTTAAAAGTATTCAACAACCTAACAGAGTTCAAACTTTTCACCAGCTAAGCAAGCGGACTGTACCTCTGTTAATGTCATTTTTATTACATTTATTGCTGCCTTTGGAAAAGGGAGATAGGTCTTCAAAAAAGGGATTCTGAAAGTAATTTGACTGGTCTTACACACTGCTTGCAACACATTGTTTATACAAAAGCACATTCTAAAACCTAAATCAAAAGATAAATAACAGTTTACAAAGTAAAACTGTATTGTGCCACCTGAATAATGAAGGCAGACACACTAACATACTAGCTTCATGGGTTTTTTTAAACAGCACTTTTCTATTCACTGTATTCTCAGTAGCAAGTCACGCAATTTTGAGTTAAATTTCTTGCATCCAACAGATCCTTAGGATAGTTTTTTTTTCTTTAGTACTCACATCTGCAGAATCCAGGGCAAATAACTCAGTCATTGAATTTGACATTCAAAACCACAGTTGGCTTTATTCTTTACTTTTTTCCCAAACCAAAAGAAAAGTCCAAAGTTAATGCTGATAACCCAAAAAGCTGACCTTTGACTTCTGAAGAAAACTGAGCCAGATGTCTAGTTACAAAGAGTCGCAGTTGCTGATTCAGGTCACAGGACTGAATGTCAATGTTCCAAGAACGGATTCCTGCACAACAGAGGAAAAAGAATAGTGAGCTGTTATTACATTTACTCCAGAAATAGAACTGGAGATAGAGAAGTTAACAGGACCAGTAACGCTCTTCCAAAAGAGGATACTTAGGATAGAGAAGACTTCAGAAGCAGAGGGCCAGAAGTCACTTACCTTCCATAGAACACCTGCCCCTGAGGCACAGGTACCAAGTAAGTCTTCGTTCAACTAGGGCTTCACGAAGTGGAACAAATAAGCTATAAGGGACTGGGGTGATGTAAGTTATATGCTGCCTACCCAAGGAAAGTTTTACACCTTACACATCATCCAGCATTGATCACTAATAGAGATGGTCTACTGGACAGGTAGTTAACCTAATGAACAGCTCAGACACCAGTTTCTCTACTCTTATAAACTGTGCATCCTCCAAGTCATAAAAGCCCCACCACAACTTGCGCTTCCTAATCACCCCTTCAAAGCCCCTGGTCCCACTGAGACCCTTTGATTTTGCTCTTTAATCTACATAATCTTTGTACGCTAATCGCCTTCATATCGCAGCAGGAAGCAGCATCTGCTCCCAGAGCAAGTGGCACCACACCATGCTGGAGAAGTCACCTTCAGGCCTCAGTGTGGGCAGCTGTACACTCTAGGTGGCACCAAGCACTACAGACCACAGACCTTCACATCCCAGTAAGGAGCAGCCATTCCTAGATGGTGTGATGCTGCCCAGCATCTTGTGTAGCTGCCTGCTGAAGGACAGATGGTGATGAACAATGCCACAGCCTTCTAAAGGTTAACTGAAACATGAATTTCAGCCCCACCATTTTATTGAGGGGTCCTCACTCTGAGTTCTTCCACCACCTTGTGGAGACAATTCCCCTCTTGTATAAAACAAATGTTTATGGCATCCGATATCTGCCTCCTTTCCAGTGAGGCATGTTGATTTGTCATGGAGATACCATTCCCAGTTTACTGCAGTTCTGGTTCTCCAGCACAGCAACTCTATGTTGTGCAACAGCTTCTGCTGGCCACTGGTAGGAAACAGGACCTTCTAAGATACAAGCTCCAGCTTTCTACACATAACCAAGACAGTGAGTATTGCACCATCCGGCTCAGCAGCCTCAAGTAGAGCAATACAGCTTATTGATTACATGGCAGCCTGCACTGCTGAGTGCACAAGAAATACTCGGCACACCCTCTGAATGTCAGGGGGTTAAAGAAAAACCCAGCTCATCAGCACCTTCAGTGTCACAGAACATCCGTGCCTGTCAGACTGGGTATGGAATAGGAACAAATGAAATGTGTAATAAAAGACAGAGGCAAGAAGGTGAACAAAATATTTCCCTATGCTACTCTTGAAAAGCATGGTTGTTTAAATGAGAGTCCAATGCAAGTGCATCTTAATGCAGTGCTGATGAGCATGCTGACCCAGACAGGAAGGTGGTGGCATTCTGCAGGGCAAATCCTGCTGACTCGAGCTGCTGTGTCACCGTCGTGGTGTCCTACTGCAGCAATAAATGCAGTCTGAGGTATTGCTACACCCTCAAGGATGCAGAAAGAGGAGAACCTCTTCCAGAGGAAGGAAAGGGAAGAGTGAAATTATCTTCTCATCCTGCAGCTTATTTAACATTTCCCCCACCCCTTCGAGGTAGTCTGAAGTTACTCTTAATCCCTCTCCACTTGCCACAATCTCCATTTACCATCCCATGGCGCAGGGGCGAGAACACTGTCCTTGCTGATCAGAATCCTCTGTCTCCGGATACAGGAGTGCAGATTATGCCACAGCAGGGTTTCTGAACACCCATGCTCTGCACACATGCACAGCTTGGCAAAGGCACCACACAACACAGTTTCCCATCTCTTTCCTTATGCCCTTGTGAGCTGTTTTATTTTTACTGAGGTAACTGGCTCGTAAGATTTGGAATTTCCCCATAGCACCAGACCTAGTCCTCTAGCTATCGTTTCAAAACTGAACAAAAGTCACACAGGAACAGAAAAATAAGACCAGTACTTATTGAACCGCGTTTTAGAATAAGTGCTGCTCAGGCATCTCACAGGACACTATGACATTGCATACTGATATTTGCTATTCCATTCTCTCAAACCAAACTATGGGAGGAAGCACACTTTTTGGATCAGACAGAGCAAGAGATTTATTCACCGAAGAAATCCTTGTAGGTTTTGTGGAGTGGGTTTTTGGTTGGTTGGTTTTTTGGGGGTTTTTTTTTTGTTGTTTTTTTGTTTGTTTGTTTGTTTTTTGTTTTTTTTTTTTTTGGCAGAGACAGGGCGTCACAGCCAGCAGAACAAAGCCACAAACCAAACCCTTGCTTTTTCACCTTCAGAAAGACCCATCTCAGTGTGCATTTAACAGCTGGGACCAACTTTGTTTGCCAGCTTTAATTGCTGGTTTTGTTGATCTGATTGTTACCAGGGCCTTAAACCTCCACCATACTTAAGAGTTGCAGAAAAAGGGTTTTCTGAAGTGCAGAAAGCATTATTTACATGGCTTTGTTTCCTGAGGACATCATATCTTCTTCTCAACAGCGATTCTACCCTCATACAAATCTCATGTGAGCCCTCTCCAGCAAGCTGCCACTTCAAAAGTGAGAATCATCCTATGCATACCATTTCCACATTTCTTTAACAGCCTGAATAGCTGCCTCCAACAAGAGAACATGCTGTCTGGTGATAAATGAAGACCCCGGAGCCATTTTACCTATTCTTACTCTGTATCAATCTTCCAATCTGCAGATCAGGGTCTATTTTGAGAAGAGGTCATTCTCCAATTTCAGTAGGGAAAACTCCTCCAAGACTTGCTGGAGGCCCTTCTCCAGGTCAGTGATAGAGGAAGGTCCAAAACCCAGGTTTATAGCTCCCTCAGCACTTCCCTTCCGCTGTTAGTAAGTTGCCAATACTGCTTGAACAGCTTTCCTGCAAAGAAGCATCTTCTGGCAGAATTCCAGGATGTTCCCGGTTGGACAGAACAAACTGCAGGACTTATTTCTACTGCAGCAGTTACAAATGGCAAAACTGCCATTTATTTTTCTCTCTCCAGTGGAAATTCTCATGTTATGGACATACAGCCACAGAATCAGAGTGAGATCCATTAGTTTACAGTCTGATCAGCCACTCTTTCAAGGATTCAGGTAACTGATAAGGACACAGGTTGGCACAACAGTTCAGTGATGTGCCAAGCAAAGACGATCACCCTGCTGTGCAGAAAATGGGATCAGCCCTTCAAAGAGGGGCTTTCGGAGACCAGATGGTCATAATCTGACCTACCCCTAGGGAATAAAGCCATCTCTTGGGAAAGAGAACAAAATCCTACTCTCAAAGTAGCTAGTGAGGGGCTGCCAGCAGAGATGGATGGAAAAGGCCCTGAAGTGAAGAAATTGGACAAGATTTGACATCCATGATTTACACCCACCCCCACAGAAATTGCATTGTCCATCTGTTCCTGTGGATGGTCGAAAGGCAAACGGTCACAGAACAACCTCCAAATAACAGTTAGGCCAGCAGCTACAACCGTTGTCCCTGCCATCTCTTAAAGGAGGGTGTTTGGAAAACAGGGGGCAGGAGGAGAAGAAGTAAGAGGGACCCCCTTACAGCCCTGACCTGGCTGACAACCTCTCCTTTTTCTTCTTCGGGGCCACAAGAAGCTGCCCCAAAGCGAGAAGCACCATCTCACCGTCTCCTTTCCCCTGGTTTTTAAACAGCCTGCATCTGCGACACAAAGACCCTAGCAGGGCCAAGGCCCTGCTTCTCACCGAACCCCTCGGTGCCCGCAGCCCCTCAGCCGAACCCCTCGGCGCCCGCAGCCCCGCTCCTCGCCGACTCCTCACCACCCCCCACCCCTTGCCCAGCCCTGGCCTCCCCTGCCGCCGCAGCCCGGCTTGCCGCCGCCGCCGCCCCTCACCGCGCTCCAGGGCGCCCCGCAGCGCCCCCCGCTCCGGTTCCGAGGCGATAGCGCCGAGCACGGCCAGCAGCGCGTGCCGCCGCCGCCGCCCGCCCGGGGCCCAGGGCGCGGCCGTCTCCGTGGCGACCGGCTCCATGGCAACAACAACGACGACGACGACGACGACGACGACGCCGGCAGGCGCTGCAGCAGCGCGCGCGCGGGGAGTGGGAGGGACTGGCGCGCGGCTCTTAAAGTGGCGCCCAGCCCCACCCCGATTGGCCGAGCCGGCACGTGGGCTCGCGCGACTGCGGCGCGCGCTGAGGAGCGTGGCCTCCACCGCCTCCACCCCGGTCCTGCCCACGGCGCCCCCGGGTGCCCCCGCCCACCACCGGAGGTTTTCCTCAGTTTCAGATCTTTAATGAAAAGGTGCTCGCGCTCTCAACAGATTATTCCGGGAATGATGCAGCGTATAGGTCTTTTTCATATTTAATTTGGGTGACACCACAGGATGGTCTTTATGATCATCAGGTTACGATCTCTATGAAATAGATCTCCTAAACAGAGAGAATTTGTGCATCCATAGAGTTTCATTTATTTCTGTGGGCTGGAACCTGTGCAGCAGCATTCAGTTTGCCTCGAGGGATTGCACTGAAGCAGAATAAAGCAATAAACCTTCAGACAAACACCAGTGTGCAATAAATTCTGTCATGAAAGTAGTATTGTAGATCACAGAGGGGAAACACGATCACAAAATATGAAGATGAAAGGAATTCGGATCTTTTCACACCAGCTGGTGGAAGCGCTTTCTATTCTCAGGTGATTCGACCTTAATCCTCACTGCTTGTTTTTGACAGGGTAGCTTTCCAGAGCTGCAGCTTTTCACTGCAGTGCAGACGCTCCTCCAGCTGGATTGCTGCCAAGCAGATAAGAAAAAGGAGACAGACAAACCTGAGTGGAAGCTTAAAAAGAATATCCAAGCACGGTTCTGTACTGTAGAGATTGGAACCTCTGGGGGAAGACTGCAGTTTAGAGACAGATTTCTATTATACCATCCATTCACATTCCTCTACTGTGCTGTCAAATGATAGACTAACAATATTGCTGCCGCTTTCTGTTTGTGGTCATGGCAGAACTGAGGCGGCTTGAGTCCTAGTGTATATGCCCTACATAAGGCACGAAGGGATTCCCAGACTACTGATTTTCTCCTTTTCCCTGTAGATTCATGCTCTGGTTCCATAAAACATACCTGACTGTGATTACAGGGCCCGGCTCTGCTCGCAGGCACTGCAGCAGAGCTGTCACCTCCGGTAGTGTCAGGGGGAGCCAGGGCTGATCATGGGTACAAGGGGTCCTGACAAACTTCACAGAATGAGAGGGCAAGAGCAGAGATAAGGATCACCTCTTGAATGGTGATGGACCTGAATCACAGGTGAATGAACATCATAAAAACATATTTAGGAAGCATAAAGAGGATCTCTGTAAGATCACATGAAGATTAGTCTACACTATCTTGGTTTTGCAGTCTTTTAGCCTGGAATGAGGACTTCTTGTCCTCCCCAGTTGAAAATGTCCCTGTTAATGAAGATACTTCTGTGAACCAGACATCTACAGCAATACCCAAATGAGGATAACGCCTTCAGCTGAGGTAAGACATGAGGTCATTTTGGCTGTGACATTTCTAAGAAGCAGGGAAAAATAGGTGACCACCCAAAGGGAGTGTGTTCAGGCCCTGATCTCTCCTGTGTGAGCACAGCTGTCCTCACGTGGAGCAGAACCCAACTTTTATAACACTGCCATGTAGAGATGGGAGCCGTGTGGCCATTTCTGCTGTCCCTTCCACAATGCGTTGTAAGATGCAGAAGAGAAACAGAGGACTAAGCACTCCAGGTTGACCAAACCACATGATTTTACTTCTATTTAACCCCACAGGTGAATTATTGGAGTAGCGCTCCTATTGCTTCCACTTCTACCTTACAGAATGTGTTGCAAGATCCTAGATGTCTCCTGTGCAATATGGAACAGCTCTGATCAAGACCAGGATGTAATGCCTATGGAAGGATGATGTGAAAAGCCAGACTCAATAATCAATACCAATTTGATTATTAAGCAGGTGTCCTTTAATGCGATGTTGGGGACACAGGGAATCACTCAACCCAATGGGTGTGCAATTATTGAGGCTGGTTACATGACTTTTATATTGGTTAAACATACATATTCATCTAGACTCTGGGAAACACGTAACATATTCATTATTTCTCCTGGAACAAGTGTCCGTAATCAGTCTCTGAATTTATTTACCTAAGTTTCCTCCCCTTCGCACACGTGCTCTGCCGTCTGGGGGTGTTTCTCAAGGGTCTCTGGATGAAGGCTGTAGGCCTCCCTCACAGCTGAACTTTTCAACTCCCCCTCTTGCACGTGCTCTTAGACTCCTTGGGCTCCCCTTCAGGGTTGCATCTAGTCCGAGTCCCTGACATCTGGCTTCATTAGATACAGTCACATTCTTTTCCATTCCTTCTAACTTCAACCTCGCTAAAATTCATTATTTAAGCATAAGTATCCAGGCACAGGCTGGCTAAAAGTTATTGTTCAAACTAATCTTACATTTTAGTTCTAAAACCACAAAATCTATACTGAATATTGAAATATATAATAGGTTAGCAACTTATGACAAATCATTTCTTCCTTCAGAATTACCACATACATTCATTGTGCCATTTCCAGAGCTCAGGAATTAAAACAGATGTTTATCTGACTGAGAAAGGTAATCATTCAAACCGATGCAGCAACCTCTCTTTGAAGCCGAGGTGATTTTTGATTGGCTAAACCTTAAATACAAATCATAGAATGGTTTGGGTTGGGAGGGACCTTAAAGCCCATCCAGTCCCACTCCCTGCCATGGGCAGGGACACCTCCCACTGGATCAGGCTGCCCAAGGCTCCATCCAACCTGGCCTTGGACACGTCCAGGGATGGGGCAGCCACAGCTTCGCTGGGCAACCTGTGCCAGTGTCTCAGCATTCTCATGCCCTGAGACCTCCAAGTGTCCGGAGAGGCCTCCTCATGCCCTGAGACCTCCCGGTGTCCTGAGACCCTCTCCAGTGCCCCAAGAGACACCCCCGTGCCCCGAGATCCCCCCCTTCCTCGGTGCTCTAAGACCTCCCAGTGCCCCGAGAGACTCCTTCCTCACCCCGGTACCCTGATACCTCCCAGTGTCTCGACACCTCCCCCACTGCCCCGAGAGACAACTCCCCTGGTACCCCGAGACTCCCTCCGGTGCCCCGAGAGTCCCCGCGGTGCCCCGAGAGCCCCCACACCGAAGGACCCAAGACACCACAAACTCTCCGTAGCCCCTTTCCTGTTCCCCCGGTAAGGGCGCCGGCGCGGGGCGGGGTCTGCGGCGCCGCCAATGGGCGCGCGGGGCGGGAAGCGCGGGGCGGGCCGGGGCGAGGCGGCGGCGGCGGCGGCGGCGGCGGCGGCGGCGGCGGCGGCGGCGGCGGCGGCGGCGGCGGCGGCGGCGGCGGCGGCGGCGGCGGCGGCGGCGGCGCGAGCCCGAGCCCGAGCCCGAGCCCGAGCCCGAACCCGAACCCGAACCCGAACCCGAACGCGGGGGCCGCGAGCGCCGAGCCCCGGGCCGGCCCCCTCCGGTCCCACCGGCAATGCAGAGCCCGGATCCCGCGGGGAGCGGGTGCGTGGAGTGGGCGGGGCAGCGGGGGATCACAGGAGGGGGGCCTCGGTTCGGGAGGGTTAACGTGGGATCATGGGAGAGAGGGGTGATGGAGGGGGGGACTCGGGCGTCCCCGTTTCTGAACGGGAGGGGACAAGGAGGGGATGGGGGAAGGCGGGGGGCCCGGGCATCCCGGTCCCGGTACGGGAGGGTTAACGGGGATCACGGGAGAGGGGGAGGGTGGGAGGAGGTAACCAGGCATCCCAGCCTCGGTACGGGAGGGGGAATGGGGGATCACGGGAAGGGGTAACCGGGCATCTCGGTCTCGGTACGGGGGTGGGGGGATCCGGGCGGGGGGGATCGGACTATCACGGGTGGGGGGCGAAGGAAGAGGAGATGGGGCGAGGGGAAGCCGGTCATCCCGGTCTCATCGGGGGGCTCGGGGGATCCCGGCCTCGCCGCGGGGCCCGGTGTCGCCGCGGCGTGCGGACACGTCCTTTGTTGCAGCGCCCCCGGGGAGCCCGGAGCCGCCTCGCCGGGCGCTGCAGGTAACCACGGGAATCGCGATAACAGCGTTGCGGGAGGCCTTGCTGGTTAATGCTGGCTGGGGGCCTCCGTCCCAGTGCCACGACGGAGGTGTCATAGAATCAGAATGTGGTTTGGGTTGGAAGGGACCTCAAAGCCCGTCCAGTCCCAACCCTGCCATGGGCAGGGACACCTCCCACTGGACCAGGGGCTCCAAGCCGTATCCAACCTGGCCTAGAACACCTCCAGGGATGGGGCAGCCACAGCTTCGCTGGGCAACCTGTTCCAGGGCCTCCCCACCCTCATTGTGAAGAATTTCCTCCTTATGTCCAGCCTAAATCTTCCCGTCTCCAATTTAAAACCATTCCCCCTCGTCCTATCACCACAAGCCTTTGTAAAAAGTCCCTCCTCAGCTTTCTTGGAAACCCCTTTCAATACTGGAAGCTGCTCTAAGGTCTCCCTGGAGCCTTCTCTTTGCCAGGCTGAACAACCCCAACTCTCTCAGCCTGTTCTCGTACAGGAGGTGCTTCAGCCCTGGGATCATCCTTGTAACCTCTTCTGGACCTTAGACTTATTACGTTGAGGATTCCAGAACTGAACACACTACTCCAGTTACTCCACAATGCTTTTAAATTAGGACAGAGAGATCAGAAGCTGTTTGTTTATTCAGAGTTTTAGCAATAGCGTAAATGCTTTTCTTGTTAGAAGACATAATCCTTTGCCTTGCAAAGTGATAGATGGCTTTTTGATTTTTACCTTTTTCTTGGTATACATATTAGTTACGGGTGTTTGCTGTTAGATACAGGCATGTCACAGCTGGATTTTGGAGCTCTGGAGCTCTCACAGAGCCAGGACTTTGAGAGTGACTTCGTGCCTGGGGAAGGAGATGGGAGACATCCAATTCACTCTGGAGCTGCTGTCCCTTCTTCCAGACTTGTGAAGAACAATACTAAAGATGGTGTGTGGAAATGATCTTGGATGTGGTTTTGTTGCTCTGCAAGTTATCTCTGTAAATTATAGATGCTGTGTTTCTTTGTCAGGAAATACAGTATTAGTCATTTGCAGAGATGAGTTCACAGCTCATTAGTATTAGTAGAGAATTTTACCTGCTTATTCATTTGTTTTCTTGTAGCTGTCCAGGTACAATCATTGATGCTTGCACATCTCTTTCTTTATTTGTTTCTAGGCTATCAGATATTGAATTCCCTCCCTGATAAAAAACTCATCCTGTCCTTTTTTATTATTGCTATCATTGATAGTTCAAGATATTTTTTTTCCATGTAAAGCTTGTCTTGATATTTGTATAATTTACAGAATTACATTTTCTTCTCTTTTGCTAGAACTGCATGGAGACAGCATGGAAACGGTTCCCAGCGTGGAAAGACATCCTGATTTGGAAGGCCAGCCAGAGAAGTCTGGAAGGTAAAGCAGCCCATGTTCTTTGTATGTTTCCTGCTGACGTTGTGGAAGTTGATTTCTGTCTTTTTTTCCACTTGATTTTTAGAGGTAGGAGTGATCAGGCTTCCTGGCAAAAGAGGAAAGTGAAGGGAAAGATGAAGTACTGATGAGACCTTTTTGCAGCAGTGCTGACTAAGGAGTGCTTGCACCACTCCTAGCTGAGAAAAGAGGTGCTGTCAAACTCTTACATAAAGATATCAATAGGTTTATTTTTAAGGGACAGTGTGACGGATGATAAAATGTACTACTAATTTCCTTAAATGACTGGAAGGTGCTAAAAGTAAGGCTTTGGCCTTACGGGAGAAATCTAGAGCCTAAGTGTTGGATATTCCGTGATGTGTTCAAGTATT
Organism: Clamator glandarius; assembly: GCA_033459285.1. Lineage (NCBI taxonomy): Eukaryota > Metazoa > Chordata > Aves > Cuculiformes > Cuculidae > Clamator > Clamator glandarius. Next base: position 1,037,063 of record JAUNZM010000240.1, read on the forward strand.
TGCTATTGTAAGCTTTATAGTTATGATTATTTTTAAATGTGGAACTTCAGTTTGTTGAAAACTTGCTCTATATCTTTTACACCAGATAGAATTAGCATTTAGCTGATCCTGCATTGTCATATTCTGCCACAAAATAATAGAGTGAAATAGAGTTTATAGAATCCCCATTGAATAGAAGGCAACAGAGCTACCTGCATTCATTACATTTAAACATCACTTAGACTGGTAGGAAACTTAAAAAACAAATACGAAAATGCAGCTTGTCAGGGGTTAAGACATTATATTGTCAGGTGAGAGAAGTGCATTCTTTTGTCTCTCTTGTTTCTCTTTTCTGTGGCACACCCCCCTGAAAGCCTTTAATCTGTACTGATAGATTTTCTTTACTATGTTGCAGTATTACTTCATGCTTCCAGTTTCCCAGACCAGTGACTGTGTCTTGCATTTCCAGAACTCTACAGGAAGCAGAAGAGCATACCTGGAAACAAACACCTGTCTGTGACCCCCCTCAGACTGAGAAATCTCTTGATCCTGGTCACGAGGAGTCAGATATCTTGTCGACTCAGGAAGAGATGTTTCCTGAGAATAATGCAACAGGTAATGAAACAAATGGAGCCATAATGTCCATCCCAGAGATCATCATAATCATCATCCCTACTTGATCTTTTTAGGTGTGTAGTGATTTAGGGTGCCGAGTGCTGTGGGTATTTTTCGTGTAATTTCTGCTAAAATTGAGAACACCTTTGGAAATGAAAAGCCATGACCTCTTTCACTCTGCTATGGAGCAATGTCACTTCTTATTACAACAGTTACACTGGCTTGCTGAATACATTTAATTTCCTTTCTTTCTGTGCCCCTTGAAGAACAAACAAAGAAGACTCCTTTTACCCTCTTCTGAAACTGGCAATAGTAACGCTCACCCTTTGCAGTGACGTGCTGTCTAAAGCAGTGTAGGCAAATATTACAGGCTTTCTTATGCTGAGTAACTTCAGCAAAACATTCCACCTTACTCGTCTGAGTAGCCCTTACTGTTTGGGATAGGAAAAGATCCCGCAGTCAAAATCTGCTTACCATAATTTTGGTCAGTCTTATTTGTCACCTAGGTTCCTGTTCCTTCTCTGTAAGCGGAGAGATTACATGAAACAGGATCAGGAGAGAGGTCATCACTGCATGTCTTGCTAGGAGGATGTCTGTCTGCTTTTGGTATCCACAACTGACAGGCTAATAAAGGAACAGAAAGTTTCTTAAGCATCTTAATAATGAAAGGCATAGAAGATAAAGATTTGAAAGGCAACTTTTTCACGGTTGATAAAGCGTGAGCTAAATGAAGTCTCACTTTATGCTTTTTGTTTAGTTTTATCTTGTGCACAGCTGTGTCTGTACCAGTACGATCTTGTGCCTGAGCCCTCTGCATCCAGGTTCAATAACAAAGTGAGTCAGTGGGCAGTGCAGGGCAGCTTTTCTTGTGAAATCCTTGCCCGTGTTTGCATTGCAGTGCTGGGTTGAATGTGCTGATTTTGGAATCATTGGGAATTTCTCTTTTAAAATTCCCAAGTAGGAAGACTTGTGCAGTCTAGTCTGACAAAAAATCTATTCTATAGCTACAAACTTGTCTTTTTCATCTTAACTCTATTACGCTCACACTTCACATCCTGGACTTTGACATACCGTCCTTCTCCAATTCTATGACAATCAGCTTGTCCTTGCATACCTGAGACACAGCTGTGCAGTGGCACGAATGATGTGCCTCAGAATTTTCTGAGCAGCTTGGTTATGGGCCCAGTTTATAATCTTATTTCCTTTTGTTCAAAGCTGCTGCAGGGAGTGGCTGCCCAGTGACCAAGGCAGAAGAGAGAAGTTCTCTGGCGTGCACCCCTGCCCGCAGCCTGCAGCTCCTGCAGCTCTCTGGACAAAGACCACTTGTACAGGAGAGTCATTCCATGTAAGCATAAGTCCCCAAACTATTCTAACCGCTCAATTGCAGTAGTGCATTTCCACCACTTCCCTTCATTCAAGTCCTTGTCTTTGATTTTAAGCAGTCAGCGGTATAATTTTGCACTGTGGGAGGAGCATGGCTTTATTTTGTGATAAAATGAACTAATGATGCCCATGTGGTCAATGTCCATTTCTCAAGTCTCTTGCTAGTGAATACCTGACCCTTTCCTTTTGTGAGAAGAGTCCTAGTGTGACAAGCTGAAGCTACCGTACGGGAGAAGTTAATGCATTTTCTAGTGATGTATGTTCATTTTTTCCATGTTGCCTATTCTTGGTCTGCAGAGTCTCCTCAGGCCTAGTTACTCCTCCTCCTGTTGACTTTGGATCCAATGCTCTTGTCCCCAGCAGTCCTACAGAACAGGAGCAAGCAAAAGGTAACTTTTTCTGCGTGCTGGTCTGTGGTGGTGTTTCTGGGTTTAGTCAGAGCATGCAGCCTTTTCTAAACCTATTAAAATTATATTTAAAGAGTAAAGTGGGATTGAGAGTGCTGAAAGAGATCTGTGTTTGTGACTCAGATGCTGATGTGCTGTTGATACTTCCTGCATAGATATCATAATAAAATAAGTACTGTCTGGAAGGACAAGATGTAATCCAGAGGGACCTGGACAAGCTGTAGAAGTGGGCCTGAGTGAGCCTCATTAGGTTCAACAAGACCAAGGGCAAGATCCAACACCTGTCTCAGGGCAATCTGCAGTTTCAATACAGGATGGGCATTGAGGAGATTGAGAGCAGCCCTGCAGAGAAGGACTTGGGGCGCTGGTTGATGAGAAGCTCGATACGAGCCAGCAATGTGTGCTCGCAGCCCAGAAGGCCAACTGTGTCCTGCACTGCATCAAAAGAAACACAGCCAGCAGGGCAAGGGAGGGGATTCTGCCTCTTTATTCCTCTCTTATGAGACTTCATCTGGAGTACTGTGTCCAGTTCTGGAATCCTCAACGTAAGAAGGATATGGGGTGGGTCCAGAGGAGGCTACAAGGATGATCAGAGGGTTGAAGCACCTCCCATACGAGGACAGGCTGAGAGAGTTGGAGTTATTAATCCTGAAGAAGAGAAGGCTGCGAGGAAACCTTATAGCAACCTTCCAGTACCTGAAAGGGCTACAAGAAAGCTGGAGAGGAACTTTTTAAAAAGGCATGGAGTGATAGGATGAGGGGTAACAGCTTTAAAGTGGAGAGAGGCAGAATTAGACTAGACATGAAGAGGAAATTCTTTGCAATGAGAGTTGTGAAGCCCAGGTTGCTCAGGGAAGCAACACCTCCCGGCCCTGGAGGTGTTCAAGGCCAGGTTGGATGGAGCTGTGGACAGCCTGATCTAGTGGGAGGTGTCCCTGCCCATGGCAGAGGGGTTGGAACTGGATGTTCTTTAAGGTCCCGTCCAACCCAAACCATTCTATGAATATATGGTTCTGTTGACTAGCTCACCTTCATTTGAAAGATGAGTAAAGTTTCATATGGGATACAAATTGCTGCTCCCAATGTCTTCCTTTCCCAGGGAGAGGCCATTCTTGCTGCAGGCAGAACTAGGTTAATAAAGGTAGCAAAAGAGAAAAAACTGACCTCGGAGAAATACTTTTTATCAATTTTACATTCCTTTTTCTAATTGTAGAAGTTCTAGACCTCCCATAGCAAAATACTTACGTGAATTCTTAACAAAACGCTTTCTCTCTTTCTTAAATTTAAGGATATGGATGGTTTTGTTGTTTAACACCTACCTCTTGCCCTAAAAACTGCCATCTAAAGAGAGAAGATTTTAGATTTGCCCATTAAAGTGTGAGAAAGTTGCATAAGCCCTGAAGATGAGTCTTTTAGTGGAATGTTGAGAACTTTAGGTACAAGGCAAGAATTTGCTAGTAATATATTCTCTGCTGTTTCAAACCAGATGAACAGATGGATACATCTGTCCCTGCCAAAGGAAGAGAGCTGATACAGAACCAGAGAGAAGATACACTGGTGGAAACCGCTGTGCCACATATCCCACCTGGACCTCCTGTGCTGCCACAGGCTTCAACTCCAGTGTCCCAGAGTGCCCCCTCCTTCTTTCCCAGATCTTTACCTCTGCCATCACAACCAGAGTTCTCTCATGTAAGGGTTCATGCGGATATTCTGCCTAAGGTTTTTATGTGGGTCCGTTTTCCTGCCAGTCACAGTTACGTGTCGCTCAGACTGCATGGCAGTTTATCCCGCAGAGATAATGCAAAACAGCTTAAGAGGACGTAGTTGGTTACTGGATGCAGAATTTGCTGGTTCTTGATCTGTGCTGGAAACCTTTTTCGTGGTTTGTTTGTTTGTTTTTCCTTTGTCTCTGAAAGGCTGCTACATTCTGATGCTGAACTGGATGTCCTGTATGTCAGGCTGCCTCATGCATTAGGCTTTTGTCAAGGTAGACCTTAGCATCATTTCTCTTGCAGAACGTGAAACTGTTTTGTAATAAAGCATTTGTATTCTCCTATAGGGCTAGAATTAATTTATTCCATTTTTCACATTGCTTATCCTTATTATCTGTTGTTTCCTTTGTACTTTTTGATTCTGGAAGTTATTGCTGTTTAAAGGGACGTAACAGACAGTGGCTTCATAGCTTAATATTACAAATTTCATCAACTTAAGGCATAAAATAAAGGTTGTACAAGAGACTTCAGTGGTCAAAGCAGGGCTTCTCCTTAGCTGAAAGCAGCTTGCGTGCTAGTGGAATAGATTGCTCCAGAGAATTGTTCCAGGACCTTTGATTGACTAAAAATAGCTACTGATTTGCCATATTCGTGATTTTGTGGTGAGAGGTGTACCGGCGTTGTGTTTGACTTTGCCACAGAGGTACTAAAAAGTAATGGGTAATGATATATTTCTCAGCATGAACTGGCAACTATGAGCCCTATAAATGAGGAGGGAAGAACGTTTTTTTTAATCTGTTTTTTTTTGCTGAGTTTTCTCTTCTCCACCATCCAGTGTAATGTTCTAGTAATAACGAATAAGCAGCCCTCCTCAGGGTGCCCCGGTGCTCCATGTCCCCATTTTTTTCATTTTAGGATATCTTTGTTCCAACTCCAAGCCCTCAGAAGAAGCCTGAAGGAGAAGGAAAACCTGCTTCTTTGACCCGTCTGTGCTTACCAGGAGGTTTCTCTGGACCCACAGGTGCTGCGTCACAGCCTTCCGAGTCCTGTAAGCTGATGCTTTCTGCAAGTGACTGTAGCCAGACCGATGCAGAGGTCAGTTCAGGGTCTCTGAATGCAGGCCAAGATATTGAAAGCACACAAGTAGAGGTGATTTCTGAATGCAAGGTGTCACACTTGGGACACTCTTCTGTGGAGAATGACAGCATAAAAGCGAGACTGGATGCGGGTGATCAAGCCCTCTCTGAAAACTGTGAAAAAGTGAAAACGGAGGATTTGCAGACTGCAGGAAAACCTGTAGTGCAGCTCTTCAGTGCAGATGTAGCAGGAGATGGTTTATTAGCCCCTGTGGCTCATCAGGAGATCGAGTGTATTTCTGGAAGCCAGGCTGCTGCAGAAGAGCCTGGTCTGCCTGAGATTTTGTCATGTACTCTGAGTAGAGAAGCACGGTCTGAGGATCATCCATTGGAAGAGACTTCTGAACCTGAGGCAGTTCCTGAGACTCAGTGTGAAGAACGAGAAGAAAAGCTGCAAGTCGAAGAGAAGCAAATAAATGAAGATGGGTCCCTTGATAATGTAATGCTTTCTCAGGGGTTTGTTCCTGAAAGGGAAGTACAATGTTCTGAAAATATGGAAGTGGAATTTGGTGATGGTGCTTGTAAAAAGAGCAAAATGTTTTCTGATCAAGTCCAAGAACTGGAAGAGATTGGACCAGAAGGCCAGGAAAAAGAAACTTCAAAAGGTACTTCTGGCACCATAGAGGCAAAGAGTATGGCTAAACCATCCTTCAAGGCTGCTTCAGAAGACATGCCAAAACTCAATGAAGTTTCATCCAGACCTTCTGTAGGGGAGTTACTGGAACTGCACAACAATTTGTTTCCTAAGTTAGAGAGTGATGTTCCATTGGAAGTGGCGTTATGTGCCAAAAAACACCCAGGTTCTTCAGGACTAGGACAGATAACGACCATAGGGAATCAGCCACCACTTGAAGAGAGAGAGGCTGACATGCTGGTGACTCAGCAGGAGAATCAGGTGCCAAAGAATATGGACGACATTGATAAAACAAGGAACCCGGAACAAGAAGAGCAAGAAAAACAGATGCAGTCACAGGACAAGGCAACTGCTCAATCCCCCAGTCCTTCCAGTGGTAAGTGAATTTAGGTTGGTAGTTCAGTGTGTATTTTGAATAATGTCAGCGACAGCTCTGTACAGTCCTCCGTGTGTTCAGGGAGTGCTGATCCTGGATGTGTGTTGAACAGTGGCTCTTAAGAGCAGCACAGCTTCCTGTGTTACATGCATGACATGCCTTTACTTTTTTTACCCTTTGTCTCACTGCTGCAGGTGAGGGTGAGAAGGTAATTCCCATTTCTAGCACTCTCACTGCTCTATGGCAGAAACTCAGAGCACTTTTGAAAACTTAGAATCATGGAAACGTAGAATGGTTTGAGTTGGAAAGGACCTTAAAGATCATCTAGTTCCAACCCCCTGACATGGGCAGGGACACCTCCCACTGGGTCAGACAGCTCAAGGCCCATCCAACCTGGCTTTGAACACCTCCAGAGATGGGGCAGCCACAGTTTCCCTGGGCAACTTGTTCCAGTTCCTCACAACCCTCTTTGCAAAGAATTTCCTCTTTATGTCCAATCTAAATCTTCCACTCTCTAATTTAAAGCCATTCCCCCTTGTCGTATCACTCCATGCCTTTGTAAAGAGTCCCTCCCCAGCTTTTTTGTAGCCCCTTCAGGTACTGGCAAGTCACTATAAGTGTCCTCGTAGCCTTCTCTTCTCCAGGCTGAACAACTGCAACTCTCTCAGCCTATCCTCGGATGGGAGGTGCTCCAGCCCTCTGATCATCCTTGTAGTCTCCTCTGGACCCATTCCAACAGTTCTATATCCTTCTTATATTGAGGATTCCAGAACTGGACAGAATACTCCAGGTGGGGGCTCATAACAATGGAATAGAGGGGCAGAGTCACCTCCCTCACCCTGATGGCCACGTTTCTTTTGATGCAGTGCAGGACACAGTTGGCCTTCTGGGCTGCGAGCACACATTGCCAGCTCATATCGAGCTTCTCATCAATCAGCTCCCCCAAGTCCTGTTGTGACCTTGGCAACGCTCAGGCATTTTTATGACAGAAGCAACAACAGCAGTGTCCTTGGAAGGAAAGGGTGTGTGATAGTCTATGCTTGCCCTCCTTTCTTTTTTATTTTTTTTCTCCATTTTCAGAGAATTTTATTTGTGGGGATGTGTAGAGCAGCTTAAAGCTAGAAACTCATACCACAAAACAGAGCAGCCATCTGCTACTGCTGTCATCCTCTGTAGACCTTCCTGTGAATGGGAGCCACCGTAGGTGTGCTGCATCACTTGTAGAACTGCTGGAGCAGAGTGTGTTGCGTGTGAGCTGCTTGTGAGCCGCGGACTGGCCCTCCATGTAGCAGTAGCATGCAGAAGCATCACAGTGTGCAGAACCATAGAATTATTAGGTTGGAAAAGACCTTTTAGACTATCAGCTCCAACCGTAGCTGTCCACTACCAAATTATGTCCTCAAGCACCTCCTCTACCGCCTTTTAAACCCCTCCAGGGATGGTGACTGAAGTACTTCCCTGGGCAGCCTCTGCCATTGTTTGAGAACCCTTTCTGGGAAGAATCTTTTCCTAATGTCCAATCTAAACTTCCTCTGGCGCAGCTTGACACCATTCCCTCTAAACAGATGGCTTTTCACTGGCTGGGTTTTCTTCTAGGGGAGGTTATGTCCCTGTCATGTTTTATGGCTTCACTTGCCACGAGGTAGTTGTGTAAATGGTATGTCAGCATCTTGTGTAACTGAAGAATGATGCTCGGCATCTGATTGTAACTAAAAGTTGTATTTGAATATCTAGTGGTAGTTCTTGAATTAAGTAACTTGGATTTGTGTTCTCATTACCTTAACTAACAAATTTGCAATACTGTTTAGTTTGGGGGTTTTTTTACCCATGCTTCTTAAAATTCAGGAGTTACAGAAATAGTGACTTGCATTTTTTTTGAGTAATGTCTTGAATGACATCCAAAGAATGAATGCAGTCAGTTTTAGGGAAAAGGAAAGGTAGTGACCAAGATGATGAAAACCAATTTTGACTTCAGTGTGGGGAGGAAAGGGTTATTCTGTTTTGTTAAATACTTCTATGCCATTTGAAAAGAATGAAGCCTGCAAATTACCAATACATGAAGTTGAAGGTTTGCCAATAAATGGCACGGGGTGAGGCGAAACCGTTTTAGTGTATTTTATCTGATAAGTTCTGCACATGTGAATCCACAGAGGCATGGTTTCCCTGGTGGGATAGGTGACCTCAGCCAACGGACCCTGCAGGGCTTTTGTGCTGGAAGCTGCAGAAGAAGGGGCAGGAATATTGGAGAGGACAGGAGGATGGAGCCAGCCCTGCTGGTGGCAGTCTGCAGCTGGTTATGCAATTGTCGTATCTGTTATTTCTCTTAAAAACTTACTATCCAGGCAAGTTTCTGCTGTCATCATCTAGTCCTTAATTGACTGGTACCAATTATTCTGCCCATCATGGGGGAGTTGGAACTAGATGATCTTCAAGGTCCCTTCCAACCCAAACTATTCCATGATGGAATGAAGGAATGGTTGGACTCGATGATCCAGTGGGTCTTTTCCAACCTGGTGATTCTATGATTCTGTGATTCTGGCTCATGGTTGGCTGACTGAAGTATCTGCTGACCTTTTGTCTAGGGTTGTTTGATGATAAAGCATCATTCTGTGTAAATTTCAGGTTATTAATTCAGGGAACACGTAGCTCTGCCAGCCACTCCTCTCCTTCATTTCTGTTCTTGGACTGATCTCCCTTTTCTATGGATTTCTGAGCAAAGCTGCATTCTGCGAAAGTCCTGTTTGTGTCAGGATGTGTAGCCTCGCTTATATCAAGTGCCTGGGGAGAGCTGCATAAAGTTGACTGCAGCCCAGATTTTCACTGAGAAGGATTTTCCATGCAAAAGGGAGATCAGTTTGAACAGCTGTCCTGGAACCAGTAACAGCTCAGGCAGGGGGGATGTACTGGGCAGCACCAGAGTTGTGCTTTTCCCCATTTCCAGAGCACAGTCAACTTGTGCTTTTGGTATATGGACCAAAGCACTCCCCCGAAATTACACATCTGAGCGCTCACTGTCTTTTAGGAACCCCGTTTCATTTTACTTTGCCAAAGGAGGATGACGTCATTCAGCCCCTGACCAGCATAACGCCACCTCTTATTGGACAGCTGAAAATGGGACCCAGAAGGCACAGCACACCCATTGGTGAGTTGGACCCAAGTGGCTTGGCTCTGCTTTGAAAGCTTCCTTGAAAGCTTTTGATTCTTGACACAGGATCTGATGGGGTAACTCAAACCTGCTATGGTAAAAGACATTGCTGTTCTGAGGGGAGAACTCATCCCTTTTCCACACTGTCCTTGTTAGGCTATCTCCTTGATCTCTTGTGAAGGTTTTTGCTCCCTGAGTATGGGGTGGTTTGGAACATGTGCACTCACTTGCATAAAACTCCATTGAAGAACACAAAAGACCCCTCTGAGTAGTCAAAAAGCTTAGAATAAAAGAATATTATTTCCATTAGTGATCATTTTTTAGCGGGACGTTCTCTGCTAGGTTCACAAAAAATCATTTGCTGGGTGAAAGGAATGGGTGATCGTAAAGTATTCTGCTTGCAAGCTGTGCTGTGAAACTTCCATGCTTTCTAGATAGGAAGTCCCTCTACTGCACTATTGCTAAGAATGCATGTGGTGAGGTGTCATCACAACAGAGCAGGGACCGGAACACCAGCAGTGTCAGTGACCATAGCTGCTTTTCAGTTTACTTGGTTCTGTTTTCCTATTTCCAGTGGATGGTAGTTGCCCAGACAGCACGATAGCAACCAGTGATGTGACAGCAGAGGGCATGATGGGGACCAACAGTGTTACCGTGGAGAGTGCAATGGTATCGGCAGACGTGTCAGAAGTGTGCGAGAAAGGAGGTTCTCATGTTGTTCCTGACACTGATGCAAAACTCTCTCTGCGAATGAACCTTGTCACCCCTGTGAATGATGGGAGTGAGGAGTCCCTGCCGTTCAGCTTGGAAAGTAAGAGGATGAAACCTGCAGGGTCCTTCACCTGGGTCAGGGCAATCTGTGGTTTCAATACAAGATGGGGGATGATGTGATTGAGAGCAGTGCTTCAGAGAAGGACTTGGGGGGCTGGTTGATGAGAAGCTTGACATGAGCCAGCAACGTGCGCTCGGAGCCCAGAAGGCCAATTGTGTCCTGGGCTGCATCAAAAGAAGCGTGGCCGCTGGGGAGGGAGGGGATTCTGCCTCACTGTTCCTCTATTGTGAGACCACACCTGGAGTATAGTGTCCAGTTCTGGAATCCTCAACAGAAGAAGGATATGGAACTGTTGGAATGGGTCCAGAGGAGGCTACAAGAATGATCAGAGGGCTGGAGCATCTCCCATCGGAGGACAGGCTGAGAGAGTTGGGGTTGTTCATCCTGGAGAAGAGAAGACTCCAAGGAGACCTTATAGTGAACTTCCAGTACCTGAAGGGAGCCACAAGAAAGCTGGGGAGGGACTTTTTACAAAGGCTTGGAGTGATAGGACAAGAGGGAACAGCTTTAAATTGAAGAGAGGCAGATTTAGACTAGACATAAGGAGGAAATTCTTCACAATGAGGGTGATGAGGCACTTGGAACAGATTACCCAGGGAAGTTGTGGCTGCCCATCCCTGGAGGTGTTCAAGGCCAGGTTGGATGGGCCTTGGGCAGCCTGATCCAGTGAGAGTTGTCCCTGCCCATGGCAGGGGAGGTTGGAATTGGATGATCTTTAAAGTCCCTTCCAACCCAAACTGTTCTATTATTCTATTATCATATGGGTCTGACTACATCTCAGCCCTGACTCAGAAACTCTTTGTGACATTTCCTGAGGCAGTTTTCTGAGTCTCTGTAATTTTTCTCATTTTTCTTTTTGGGCAGCGTCACTTAAATTTGTTTCTCTGTTCTTGCAATGCTCTAAGTAAGGATGGAGTGAGAGGAGAGGCTTCTAGTGTGAGGAAAGGTGTTTCCAGCAGACTGAAGATTGTCATGTGTAGTGGCAATGTCACAGAACAGGAACTGGAGTTTGATTATATTGGGAGGAGAAAAATTTTAAAAGTATAATCTTAACAAGAAGGTTTGTCAGCATTTTAATCAGAATGGTGACGTTCAGACTAATAGTTTAAAACTTGTAGAAACTCAGGTCTGTGGTGAGAAGTTTGGCAGGGAGGCCTAGGCAGCCTTTGTCCAGCATTACTCAGTTTCCCTTTTCAGTACTCAACTTCCTCTTTGCTGATCATAGTGGGGCTGGGAAGGGGCAGGAGAGTCTGTTCAGGTGATGCCAAAATCATCCTTCCCTTGCCTCTTGTTCCAGAGCCTCCAGCCAGGGAAGATGGATCTGCTGCTGCTGCCAGGTAACCGGGCTTGTTGCTGCACAGCGTTAATATGAAGGTCTGGATAGATTCTTTTCCTGCTCATTGCCAGCAGCAGGAAAAAAAGATGAAGACACAGAGGCAGGGAACGCTTTTAGTAGTAGCCACATCATTAACCCTTTAGCTCTCACAGCAGGTTTTAAGTATGTAGGCAAGGTCAGTGCCCCACCTGCTCTTTGGTGCAGGCTTGTGCTTCCTACTATGTCAGCATTTTCCCTTCTTCTGATTGTAGTCAGAGTGGAAATTCATGTCTTGTGCAGTCCAGAATGCAAGTCTGCCATATCCATCTCTTAAATATCAAATACACGTATTTCTGCTTTCTTTCCTTGTGCAATTTTTTACAAAGAACCTCTGAGGAGTAGTGAAAGATAATTCTCTTTTTGATATGAAGCTGATGGAGACATAACCGAGTCACCAATATACTCAAATCATTGTTTAACATGTTGACCAAAGCACAACTCCCTTGGTCTTTTGGTTTGGATGTATCTGTCTTATCTCAAGTTTAATGCCTGGCATTGCTTGATGCTAGCTTTTGGGAAGTATGGTTTGTAAGTACTAATAAGGATCTGAATCAGAAGATAGTGACCTGTAATCACCTGAGTGAAGATTAATGGGTTGAAACAGTGAGAAAACTTAGAAATAAACTCAGTATCTCTTGTCACGGGAGTGCATGCTGGATGGTAATCACGCCTCAGTCATTCCTTATGGGTTGAGGTTGGGTTGCCTTTGTAGGTATTGGTTAAACTTGACCTCTCAATGTCTGCTTTGTGACTGTTATTCCCAGTATTGTTACTGTTGTCATGAATGTCCTGAGAAGCAAGCCATAAATGCTCTTTGTCCCCAGGTGGGTACCAGAGGCAGTAGATAGTGAAGCTTCTGATGGCACCACATTTCCCACACTGCATTTGGTGGAATTGTTACACTGCTCTTGGCTCTTAGGATGTCTGCAGAAATGACAAAAATGCTTATGCAATTGCAGTTTTTTTCTTGACTTGTGAGACTATCTCACTCATTCTGTGGCTGGATAGGCCAATGTGCTCAATACTAGTTGTTGCTTTCTCAAGGGGCTAGAGAACTCATGTTTTGCTTTATAAGGAATTTTCTCACTCCCTGATGCTTTGTTTGTTTGTTTGTTTGTTTGTTTGTTTGTTTGTTTGTTTGTTTGTTTTAAATCTGCACTGCTAGCTCCCAGAAAGCATCATCTGTTTTTAGTCGTGTCTGTGAAGTTCGTCGAGAGGATGAGGCCAGAGGTCATGGTCTTTCCACTTCTCCATTTAGGTAACTCTTCACAGTCTTTGCCTGCCAGTCCTGGTTGGATTTATTTGCACACGTGCATTTTCTACATCAAAGAAATTGCACTAAGTCATTGTCTTTCGGTGACTTAGAAGGTTGGGAACATCAGGGTAAGTATATAGTAAAGCAATGTATATTAATATCTCTCACGGTAATCAGACCTACCTTTTTGACTGAGCAGCAACGTGATCCCTGCTGGCAAATATGCTTCAGTAAAATCTGAGCCTTGAGAGAACTGAGGTCATACTTACAGCTGTTTAAATACCTTTTTTTACTCCTGTTCTGAGATCTTCTGACTTATTGTATTTTTGTTTCTGCTATTGTCCCTTCCGAATCCATCAACTTCACTGTTTGTGATTGCTTTTTAAAAGAGCTCTACTGCTGCATATGTTATGGTGATAAAAGTGCTGGCTGAAGGACTAGGTGTTGAAATCTGCTTCTTCAGTGTTCTCCATTCTGTCTGAGGTCTTGGTTTATGCAGAAGGTGTAACCTATATTTCAAGAGGGCGAGGTACAGACAGAACTGAAAACGGTCACTCCTCGAAGTCCTCAAGCACATGAGGGAAGCCAAGCTTATCTGTCTGGCAGGGCTCTGTATACACTCTCCCAAAGTTCCTGATAGCACTTTTGACAAGGCAGACAAATTGAAAGACATTAGACAGCCCCTATGTTTGTGCTCCTGCTTCTTCTTGCTAGGTGTGATTAAAACTTTCAAGCCAATGAATTGCTGAAGCAGCCTGTAGCAACTGCAAGATGGCACGACTTCCAGAAACACGTGGTATAGTGGTGTCTGGCTCGTGAAATACAGGTTGCTTTATTTGTATTTGGAAAATCACCTGGTTCTCTACAGGTGTCAGCCATTCTTCTTGCTACCAAAGGAATCACTTGAGAGATGTCGAAACGTTATTTTATAATTTGAGGCTCACTAAGTGAGTTCTGTGCAATCTTCAGAAGCGATTAAATGACTGCTGGTTTTTTTTTTAAATAATGCTTTCACTGGAGTGGCAGCATATCTTCACGGAGAGGGTGGTTAGGCATTGGAACAGTCTGCCAAGGGAGGTGGTTGAGTCACTGTCCCTGGAGGTGTTTAAGGTTAGGGTAGATGAGGTGCTTAGGAGCATGATTTAGGGATTGGTGCGAATGGTTGGACTCGACGATCCAGTGGGTCTCTTCCAACCTGGTTATTCTGTGTGATTCTGTGTGTGATATCGGTTGTCTTGCTTTTTTAATCAATAATCTTGATCTGTATATAATTGGTTTGCAGGGGGAATCTGTTCAGCTTTCCTGGCACACAAGAAGATGCTGAATTACCTAAAAATCCCAGTGGTTGGCAGTACCAGCAACCTGAGGCAGATGACAGTGGTGGACAGGCCCTAACTCCTCAAAGAATGCAGCAGGAGTGCCACCAACAGCCTTCTAGTGCCAAGGACGGGTGGCCTGTGGAGACAGGCATTGTAAGCACTCAGCCAGAGGAAGGGAGAAGAATGCAGAAGAAACCAAGTAAGGCTGTTAAAAATTACAAAAGCCAAGAGAGGTGGCCAGACACCAAGAATCAAGGGATTCAGACTACAGCAGACTGTCTTTTTACACCAACAACTGTTACAACAGCAACCCAAACATCAGAAGAAATGTCTAGGCAGGTGGAAGTGGGAACCAGCATGTCTGGGCAGAGACCTGGGCGACAAGATGTGAATGTCCAGACTGAAGAGAGTGGGGAAAAGCTTGTGAACACCTCTGGAGAGGACATGGACTCTCTGCACACTCAGGTAGGATGAAGGCTGCCTGGATTTCAATTTACTGCTTTGGAACAGTGAAGTATCCCTTCAGCCAGTAAATTCACTAACAGTAGGCGCTCTGTCAAAAAAAGCCAGAAGGCTGCTTTAAAATGTTAATGTCACAGGCTGTCCCGTGTCAACCGTACACAACTGTTAAGGTAGCAATACTCAATGGGCAGCTTAAGTTTGGGAAGTAAATGTCTCCATATTAATTTTCTAGAAAAATATGACAAATGATTTGTGCATGTGTGTCCCCATGTGTGTCCAGGTGTGTTTAACACTGTAAAAAATTGCACTTTTTGTTGGGTGGAGATGGGAGTCACATTACGTTTTGAATGAAGGGCTCAATACCTTCTGTTTTGCACCAACTGACTTGTGACGGCTTGGTCTGCCATTCCATCCAGTGTCAATGGACAAATATGTGTGGGGAGAGCTCCTCCAGAGAAACATTCTAGCAACATTAATAACTTTTAATTAGTATTTCAGAAAGTATTACAGAGCAACTTTGCAGTTACAGCTTGCGTATTTTCTTGTGAACACAAAGACTATAGAAAAAAGTTTTTTTCTAAACTTACATTAAAAAAATGGTGCATCCTCTAGGAAATATGCAATTAACGGCGCCAATAAATATGCCACACAACAGTGATGAGATATGTTTGAAAGTATGCTGAATAGCAGAAAATACCGAATACTGAGTACCAGAAGCCATGCTAAACAAGTTGGCTGATTCCTCCTTGGGCTGCTATGATTTCCCTCCCTTTACGCACCATCAGGCCAGTAAAACGTGTTCAGTTCTGTCCTTTAGGGTCTCTTACGTTGTTGCATCTCATTTGTAACAAGACACTGAAAGGTTCCCTGTACCGGTACTTGAACATGAAGGAATGGTACTGCAGACATAGTTCTACTCAGAGATTATTTGCTTTTCTTTGCAGTCTGTTTTGGGTTTAATTTGTCCTGTTTATTACAGGGAGAGGAGGAGTTTAACCTTCTTCACCCCCAAAAAGGCCGAGTTCAGCATCGTCACATGCGAACCATTCGAGAAGTGCGCACTGTTGTTACGCGTGTTATAACCGATGTTTACTACATCAATGGCACAGAGGTGGAACGAAAAGTAGTTGAAGTAAGTTCCTGTTTTCAGGGCTGAGTGTAATCATATGTTGGCTGAAAAATCAAAATTAATTAAAATATAATCATGTGGCTGCATAAAATGAGCTGCTATGATGACAAACTTTTCTTCATGAGCCAACGTGTCAACTGTTCAGTGTGTGCCGTTCAGTGTGTTTGCTGCTGCTTTATCTCATGCCTGTTACTCTGTGCTGAAAATGCACAGACTCTTTTCTTCTCAAAGAACTGAACAAAACACTATAATCATAGAATCACTAGGTTGGAAAAGACCCTCTGGATTATTGAGTCCAACCATTCCTATCAGCCACTAAGCCATGCTGCTCATCACCTCATCCACTTGTCCTTTAAACACCTCCAGGGAAGGTGACTCAACCTCCTCCCTAGGCAGCCTCTGCCAGTGCCCAATAACCCTTCCCATGAAAATTTTTTTCCTAATGTCCAGTCTGAACCTCCCCTGGTGGAGCTTGAGGCTGTTTCCTCTTGTCCTGTCCCCTGTCTTTTGGGAGAAGGGGCCACCTCCTTGCTTTCCACAACCTCCTTTCAGGTAGTTGGAGAAAGCAGTAAGGTCTCTCCTCAGCCTCCTCTTCTCCAGGATAAGCTCTCTCAGCTGCTCCTCTTGTTCTCCAGCCCCCTCACCAGCTTCATTGCTTTTCTCTGGGCTCGCTCCAGAGCCTCAACATCCTTCTTGTGGTGAGGGGCTCAGAACTGAACACAGGATTCGAGGAGCAGTCTCACCAGTGCCGAGTACAGAGGGAGAATAACTGCCCTGGACCTGCTGGTCACACCATTTCTGATCCAAGCCAAGATGCCATTGCTGGCTCCTGTTCAGTCGCTGTCAACCAACACCCCCAGGTCCCTCTCCTCCAGACAGCTTTCCAGCCAGGCTTCTCCTAGTCTGTAGCTGCACAGGGTTGTTGTGCCCCAAGTGCAGGACCTGGCATTTGGCCTTGTTAAACCTCATGCCATTGGTCTCAGCCCAGCAGTCCAGCCTGTTCAGATCCCTTTGGAGCCTCCCTGCCTTTCAGCAGATTGACACTTCCAGCCAGCTTAGCATCATCTGCAAACTTGCTAAAGGTGCACTCAATGCCTTCATGCCATCTGGAGTTAACTCCATTTCCCACCACTCTCTGGGCCCGGCCATCCAACCAGTTTTCCACCCAGGAGAGTGTTTGCCTGTCCAGGACAGAGGCTGACAGTTTCCTAAGCAGAATGCTGTGAGAAACAGGCAAAGGCTTTACTGAAGTCAAAGAAGATACATCCACAGCCTTTCCCTCATTCAGTACTCGAGTCACCTTGTCATAGAAGGCGATCAGGTTAGTTTGGCAAGACCTGCATTTTGTGAACCTGTGTTGACTGGGCCTGATCACCCGGTTCTCTTGCATGTGCTTCATGATAGCACTCAAGATCACCTTTTCCATGATTTTCCCTGGCACTGAGGTCAGACTGACAGGCCTGTAGTTCTCTGGATCCTCCCTGCGACCCTTCTTGTAGATGATTTGCATCTAGCTGTGTTAAGTTCTGCCTTGTTGGCTGATTTCTTCATGTGTCTTCAGTTTCATCAATGTGATCTCAACTTATTTGCTTGGTGATTGTAGAGCTTCCTTCTAACAAGCAAGCCACCTTTGACAAACCTCTTTTCATTTCTCTTAAGGAAACTGAGGAGCCTGTAGTGGAGTGTCAGGAGTGTGAAACTGACACATCCTCCAGGACTGCAGTGGGATCCTCACTGACCTCAGGGGACCTTGGTGATGTCAGCTCCTTCTCATCTAAGGCCTCAAGCCTTCACCGTACATCCAGTGGAGCAAGCAGTGGCCACTCTGCCACACAGAGCAGCAGCAGCAGCTCAGGACGAGGAACTGGAGGTGTCAAAGGAAAAGTGTGTGGGACAGAAACTGGAGAGTTTGCTTTGCCTGCTGGCAGGGGCACTTTAGGAAAATCGAGGTGGGTGCAGAGCCTTGGAAAAGGAAGAATAGATGTTTTGCAGAAGTGAACAGCTGGCCTGGGTAGACCCAATGCCAAGAATTTTCTGGGAAGGATTTGGCTTGATGAATAGAAATAAGGAGATATTCTTTGCTTTCACATCCATTCTTCCTAAAGCAGTAGTTTGTTTCCTTGTGAGGCATCGCTTTGCCTAACCCCTTCCCAGTTTAGCAGCTGTTGTGGTTTTGGCTGGAATGGACTTACTTTTATTTCCAGTAGATGCTGTATTTTGGATTTAGTGTGAGAATAATGTCCATCACACATATTGTTTTAGTTGTTGCCAGGTGATGTTTATGCTCAGCTGAGGTAGAATTCATTTTCTTCCCAGCAGCCGCTCTTTTTTAGATTTAGTATGGGAAGAATGTGGACAATAAACTGATGTTTGTAGTTGTTTCCAAGAAATCAAGGACGTGGGTATTTTTTTTTTTTCATTTTCCCATGTTTTGCTAGTGTTCAGGTGCAGAGTTAAAGGCAGCTCACCCAGACTGGCCATCGGAATATTCCATACCGTAACATCATGCTCAGTATAAAGATGGGAATTGAGCTGGGGGCTGGGGAGGGGTTGGCAGACGGTCCAGATTCCGTATTCAGTGCCAGGTGTTGTGCTGTTGCTGCGCTCACTGCAACTGCTGCACTGGCTGAAATTGCTGCTCACAATGGCTAATAATTGGGCTGTGAGAAGTTTTATTTTGAATTTAGTTATTATTATTGTTGTTGTTATTATTATTCCCTCTTCTATTCTTCTGATAACGCAGTCTTTATCTCAAGCCACAAGCTTTCCTTTTTTCTCATTCTCCTCCCCATCCCACCAAGTAGAAAGGAGTAAGAGAACAGCTGTGTACTGTTTAGCTGCCAGCTAAGGGCCAAACAGCAACGATGAGGCAAACTTCTCGACCAGTTGTGAGATCACCGAGAAAAGTTGTGGGGTCCTAATGAGTTGATGTCTCTTCTTCACAAGAGTTAATTCATGAATTCTCTAGCCCTAGGAAAGGAACTAGTCAGCCGGCATCTCCGCTCAGAGGTAGCCAGGGAGCAGCCTTGCCTTGTGAGGAAGAGGAGGAGTCTACTCTTGGTTCTCGTCAGGGTGGCAGAGCTTCTGCAACACCTCGTGGGCGAGGGAGAAGAGGCCGCCCTCCATCGCGAACCACAGGAACAAGGTACCCTGGAAAAAGGAGACTGTGACTTTTAATTTATTGCCAACAAAGAGAATGGGGAGTTGTTGTCTTAATGTGACAAAAGCGTACTGAGTGTTTCCGTGCTAGTTTTTGGTGATATCATGTAGCAGCTGCATGCCTTTGCCCAAGTATTCCTTGTTTAGTAACTTTTTCCTTATCCTTCTGGGAGTGCTTTTATCTTTTTTTCCTTCTGGAACTGTTTTTCTCTTTCTACAGAGATTTAGCTGGACTGCCAGGTGGGGAGGATCTCTCAGTTACTGCATCACCTGAGGAGAAATCATTTGCTCGTTCAGTTTACCTGCCAGATGGAGGGGAGAAATCTGATGCTTCTGGCTTCTGTGCCTTACGTCGAAGTGACTCTCCAGAAATCCCATTGCAAGTGGGGACTGGTCCTTCAGACTGTGCAGACTCGTCCTCTGGGAGCAGCTTTGTGGGCCTTAGGGTTGTAGCAAAGTGGAGCTCAAATGGGTACTTCTATTCTGGGACAATTACCCAAGATGTTGGGGCAGGAAAGTACAAGCTGCTCTTTGATGATGGATATGAATGCGATGTGCTAGGAAAAGATATCTTGCTCTGTGATCCTATCCCGCTGGAGACGGAGGTGACCGCGCTCTCGGAGGACGAGTATTTTAGCGCAGGTAAGAGCAGTGCTTGAACTCCATCCTTGGGTTTCCTGCGTTGCTGAGTGCAATGGGAGATGGGTGCTTGTCCAGGAAGATGGGGAGCCTGGGTGTAGTTAGTTAATGAATGTTCTTTGCTGTCTTGTCAGGTGTGGTGAAGGGACACCGGAAGGAGTCTGGAGAGCTTTACTATTGCATTGAAAAGGAAGGCCAGCGGAAGTGGTACAAACGAATGGCTGTTATCCTGTCTCAGGAACAAGGAAATAAGCTCCGGGAGCAGTTTGGGCTAGGTCCTTATGAACCTGTCACTCCCCTGACCAAGGCAGCTGACATCAGTCTCGGTAAGGGGAGATGCTCTTGAGCTGCTACCTATGCTGTTCTGCATCCTGTGCCTTTGGGATGTTCCTAGTTCCTGATCTGCGTTTAAGTCTTTCTGGGTGTTGAGCAAAGCTTTTGGTAGTTTATAATGGCATCTTTGGGCTACTTTACTTGTTCTTTGTCTTGCTCAGAGCCGTAATGGCATTGACTGGTTGGTGGAGAGTGGCCTGCTGCCAGGACAGTGGTGCTTGTGGTACTCATGTACACATGGCGGGTGGCTCCTGTGTTGCAAACTCTTGGGCAGCTCTGGGAGGAAAAGCGACAGGGCTTGAGAAGAAAGACACATGAGAGAAAGATCTTTTTTCCTTGCTCTTCTCTATCAGAGAATAGCATGCTCCTTCCAGGCCCTGTTGAGTTTAACCATGTCTGTACACAGAGGTAGGGTGAAAGTTCATGGAGTTTGGTGACAGCCAACAACTGATCTTTGTATCTTATACTGCAGATAATCTTGTGGAGGGGAAGCGGAAGAGACGTAGTAACTTTGGTTCTCCCAGCACTTCCAGCAGCAACACAACTCCCACACGTAAAGGGCAGGAGAGTCCACGCATCCCACCAGGCACACTGTCTGGGAAAAGGAAACTTGTTGCTTCGGAAGATGAGAAATCTCCAGCTAAACGTGGTCGCAAGTCAGCGATGGTAAAGCCTGGTGAGAGAGGACTTTACTTTCTGCTCTTAAACTTGCATTCAGCTATTTTTTTTTATCCCTGGTATTTCTATAATTGATCTTTCCACTTCCCAAAGTAAAAAGTATGAGACTCTCTGCCCGGCAGGATTGAGACGATTCTCCCTGGATGCATTCAGCAGCCAGAAGTAATTTTACTGTAGGCTGAGTACTTACCTGCCATCCTATCAGTCCTGTCTTTTAGAAGTGTTCTGACCTTGTGGCCAGCAGATTGAGGGAGGTGGTTCTGCCCCTCTATTCTGTTCTTATGAGATCTCACCTGGAGTATTGTGTCCATTTCTGGAATCCTCAATATAAGAAGGATATAGAACTGTTGGAACGGGTCCAGAGGAGGCTACAAGGATGATCAGAGGGCTGGAGCACCTCCCATCCGAGGACAGGCTAAGAGAGTTGCGGTTGTTCAGCCTGGAGAAGAGAAGGCTGCAAGGAGACCTTATGGGGACCTTCCAGTACCTGAAGGGGCTACAAAAAAGCTGGGGAGGGACTGTTCACAAAAGCCTGGAGTGATAGGACGAGGGGGAACAGCTTTAAATTGGAGAGTGGAAGATTTAGACTGGACATAAGGAGGAAATTCTTCACAAAGAGGGTTGTGAGGCCTTGGAACAGATTGCCTAGGGAATTTGGTGGCTGCCCCATCCCTGAAGGTGTTCAAGGCAAGGTTGGAAGAGCCTTGGACAGCCTGATCTAGTGGGAGGTGTCCCTGCCCCTGGCAGGGGGTTTGCAACTAGATGATCTTTAAAGTCTGTTCCAACTCAAACCATTCTATTATTCTGTGTCCTTGTGATTTGCCTCTCTCTGTTCTTCTCCCTTATCTGGTCAGTCCTGAAATGCCTGGTTGTTAAAGGGACCCTTCACAGCTGTTTCCCGTTGTTGTCAGGCAAACTGGTGAACATTGCTCAGGTTTTGATTTTAAGATTCTTTGCAAGGGTAAAAGATCCCTACCTATTCTTGCATAGTCCTATCCCAGTCCTGCCTCTCTTTCTTCTCTGGTAAAATAACTGCAGTTGAATGTATCCTAGTGTCTGTGCTGAACCGGACTCATGGTGCTTCTGTCTCTCTGCAGGGACTGTGAAAGCTGGAGAGTTGGTAGGCATCTATGAAGGTGCAGATGCTGTAGAAGCCTCAGTGCTGGAGGACCATTATGGACCCTTGCCCCAAAATAAGACCCTCTTTTTGGGCTATGCCTTCCTTCTCACCATGGCGACACCCAGTGACAAACTGGTCAATCACCAGAGGGCATCAGATGTTCCCACAGGGAGCAGTGAGGAGGACGAAGGTGAGGTAAATCTTACACATTCCAAGTGGAATGCTGTGGCTTTAGGGAAAGCACTGGATGCTGTCTGATCAGGCATTTGTGTGAGTGATGGTTTTGCCCTTTTGCTCTTTAATTCTTTGAAAAAAGGACCTAAGGCTCAGTTTTTCTTTTAGAGAATTTACAGCCTGAAATGTGGCAAACCTCAATGATGGTCACAGGGCTGTTCTGGAGGTTAACAGGGCTGTGAAAATTAGTGAGAGCAGCCATCTCAAAGTAGTAGTAACAGAAGAAGGGAGGGCTTGAGAGGAAAGGGATACACAGGCTGGGAAACAGGGGACTTAAAAGCATGTCTGGGTTGCTCCAGTTGCAGCATGAAAAAAGTGACAAGGTGCTCACTTGACCAGTTTCGCCAGTGCTGTGCTTCCTGTTCTGCTGCATTTGTGGGGTGTTTTTTGTCTCTTCCAAAGGTTTTTTTCTAGATATTTCTGGGAGAAAGGCTGGGGTCCCTTACCGGAATGTACAAGGGCTCCGTAGTGTGAGGGAGCGTACAGCCATAAGCAGATAGATTATAGCCCAAACTTGAACATCCTGTTTCTGCTGTAGAATTTTTAGAGATGCCTCCATATGACAAACATTGCATCGCTCAGCAGCTGCGAGCAGGAGCTGGCTATATCCTGGACGACTTCAATGAAACCCAGGTAAGGGCTTGCTTATTGATCCAGAATGATAGTTGAGATTGGAAAGGTCTTCTGTAGCTCTTCTTGTCCAGCCCTCACGCTGAAAGCAGGATCAAACTGAGCAGATTGCTTAGGTCCTTGACCAGTTGGGTTTTGAGTATTTTCAAGGATGGAAGCTCTGCAGCTTCTCTGGACAACCTGATCCTGTGTTTCATCCCCCACAACTTAAAGCAAAAAAATAAATTAAATGGAATTTCTGTATTTCAGTTTGTACTTGTTGCTTCTTGTCCTTTTAGTCAATAATACTGAGGAAAGTCCAGCTCCATCCTTTGAACTCCCTCCTATCAGTCAAGAATATACACTGATAAGACCACTCAAGCCTTCCCTTCTTAACCTTAAGCAAGCTCCGTGCTCTCAGCTTTGTACCTCGGATGCTCCAATGCCCAGATCCCTCGGTGGCTCTTGGCAAGGCTGGCTCTGGTCTGTCCTGTTGTGCTGCAGAACCTCGGAGCAGGTGTAGTACTCCAGCCATGGGCTCACCATGGGTCTGTACCTTGGAACACCGAGCAGCACAGCTCTTCACTCACCAGATCTACATGCACAGCTCATTTTGTTCAGTGTCACTCTTGTTTAAATGTAGGGTTTTAATAGGCAGTAAATTGTTCGTGGAGCATTTTGCCTGAGGGTGCAGAGTCTTCTCTAGTTGACTTACCAATTCTTAAACTAAAAGACAAATCTCCTTTGCCTGAACTGGAAGAGATAGTTACAATATGAAAACAACTGGGCAGAGTTTTTGTCTGTGAGCCGCACAGCTTGGATTGTGATAGGTGCTCCTGATTTGGGAATCTGTTTATCTAATTCACCTTTTCACATAATGTGGCTGTCAAAACCAGGGCGTCAGTTGTTTCCTACTTTAAAGTGTTTAGCAGTGGGATAACTTTTGGGATTTTTTTGCAAGCACTGTCTCCTGTTTACATGGCTTTTTATCTCCCCTGAAGTGTAATGCAGCATACCAGTGTCTTCTAATTGCGGACCAGCACTGTCGAACTCGGAAGTACTTGCTGTGCCTTGCCAGAGGGATCCCGTGTGTGTCTCATATCTGGGTCCATGATAGCTGTCATTCTAACCAGCTTCAAAATTACCGGAATTACCTTTTGCCAGCTGGTTATAGCCTCCAGGAGGAAAAATTGCTAGAATGGTAGGTGCCAAGTAACCACAATCTGAGTCTATGGACTGAGGATTTAATGAGAGAATTGTTACGCTTAGGAGGCTCTTGTCAAAGCAGAGGTGTTTGGGTGTGCACAGAAAAGGTGGTTCAGGATGAAGGAGGACCTTAGCCTAGCTTTTGATTTTGGTTGCAGTACCCCCACTGTTTTCTGGCTCAGTTTTACTATCTGTGAGCAGAGGATCACAGTCTCCAGTAGTTCAGGAGGGGGTGGTAAGAGTGCAGATAATTGTATGCAAGAGATTTGGATAACCAATATGGGAGCCAGTCAGGTAACCAGAAGTAGTAGGTTATGGTCCGTAAATGAAGTCTCAGACTACTAGGCATTCTTGGCAATCTGCATTTCTTCTTTACTCTATAGGCACCCACGAGAAAACCCATTCTATAATCTGAAGGTTCTCCTGATATCAGACCAACAGCAGAACTTCCTGGATCTGTGGTCTGAAATCCTCATGACAGGGGGAGCGGCATCTGTTAAACAGCATCACTCAAATACTCACAACAAAGGTACTCACTGGCCAGCCCCTTGGGCACAGTAGTCGGGGATCCTCTGCCACTGTGGTCTCTAGTGTGGCTTAAAACCACTCTAGGGTGTCTCTAAGCATAAAGGAAGAGGCAAGAGTTGCTTTTGGACCTTCTGAAGGCCACTAAAAATTTGTGCTTCCTGGTCCTGAACTCTGCTGCCTCTCCATACGGGATGCACGGCCCAGCACGTGCAGCCAGAGGTCAGGACTCACGATTATCCACTCCTGCCTGTAACGCTGGCTGCTGGGTTTCTCTTCATCTGGATGGGAGGGAATCCCTTACTTGCCGGGTACAGTGTTGCTGCAGAGCAGGTCTGAACTGTGACAAAGAGAATTCAGGGGCTACGAACAAGAGGACACAGAACAAGATCCACAGTGGTGATGCAGCAAGCTGCGAAGATGCTCTTTGAGTTTTGTCACCTGACAGATGCCTGTCTTTCCTCTTGTGCAGATATTGCTCTGGGTGTTTATGATGTGGTGGTGACGGACCTTTCCTGCCCACCTGCCATCCTGAAGTGTGCAGAAGCTTTACAGCTGCCTGTTGTCTCACAGGAGTGGGTGATTCAGAGCCTTATTGCTGGAGAGAGAGTAGGCTACAACAAACATCCAAAATACAAACACGACCATGTTCCCCATTGAACTAAAACATTGCCCTGCTGCCCCGCTGTCGTGCAGACTGTGTTTTAATCAGGTTTTAAATGTTTGTGTAACTGGACAGTGTGCATGGATTACTGTATATAGTTTTATCTGCTGGACTTTTATGATGAAATAAATATTCAATCCCTTGTGGTAGCTGCTCAGACTCCTCCTTTGTCTAAGCTTATTCTACAGCCACACCCCCAGAGGAAAATGTTTACATCTGAGCTGAACAGTGCTAATAGTCTACTTGCACTAAAGGCAAAGTCAGGTTCTGAGGAAGGGAGAGGTGTTCTCAGCTGGCAGCTGGTGGTTGCAGAAGTGGATGCCCTGAGACCACACTCAGAGTGGCAGCAACAGTGCTTGCGTTTGCTAGAAGAATGGCACATGTGCTCCTCCAGCTTGCTGCTGTTATTTCCCATTAATTTCATCAAGACGTTGCTGCGGTGACTATTAAGAATTTCCAGGGCAAAACACCCTTTTGTTTTGGTTTCTCTTTTTTTCCTGTTGTGATCACCTGCGTATTGACCTGCTTTGTGCAGGCTGGTGCTGCCCACACAGGGATCCAGACACAGGGGACAAGAACAACTGACCTGCTCGGAGGGGAGGGAGCTGGTAAAGGCATAAATCACCCACTGTGGGACTGCTGCACTCACAGCCAGGCATTTTATCTTAGCAGTCAACTAGAATAAAGGCAAATACCCTACAACAGGGGCCAGAGGGAACCTAAGCCCTGATCCAGCCCTGTATGCAGCCTTCAGTCCCCTGCTTCAAAGCTCCAAGTTGTTCTTGATGCTTTTTTTCCCCCGTTATTATTTCCTAGCTCAGTGACCTTTAGCCTGTGCTGCTCTGTAAATCCCACAAGCAGACCTCAACAACCCTTTCCAGCTATTCTTTTTTTTTCATCGCCACAGGATTTTAACTTTTACCTCAGACATGGTCCTACCATGAACAGCTGTGGTGAAGCAAAGATGTCAGGCCTTATGCTTATTGTCTGTTGTCCCTGCGTCTTTCTGGGTGAGCAGAGAGGATTTCCTACCCCACCCAAGAAAACCTAAGTTTCTCCAGAGCTGCAACTTAGACGCTGTGAAAACACCACCTTTTTAGAGCAGCTTCCTGGTAGTCTTTATGTTCAAACTAGGAAACCTGATACTACAGCACAGTGACAGACTGGCAGCCTCTCATCCCAATAGACTTCAGGCAGGATAGTCTGTTCATTATTGCAAGGCTCATAAACCATATTAACACAACAGACGCTCCTGCAGCTACTGCTTTTCATTGAAATAGGATGTGGTGCCACCGTAGCCTCTTTGCCCTTGGGCACAGACATTGACAACGTTCCACATACGTGCATGACAAGACAGATTTATTTTGGTTCAGTAGGATCATCACTAACAGCATTCTAAATAGTCCTGAATGAAAACAGTACATTTAGAGCTCCCTCCTAGTGAGGCTTCTGCTTAGCTTTATTTCAGGCACACTGTCCTGCCAGGAGAGGGAGGGCTGAACTGTGAACAGGACAAAGCTGCTTCTGCCTTGATGTGCATAATTTTAGCACATAAATTTAGCGCATAAAAAGTATAAAGTTTTACAGTGAGAGCATGTGATAGCACTAGTGGCTCCTCCACTTGCACAGACATGCTATAACAGTGCACTGTAGGAGAATCTATTCCTTCTCCCCTCCCCATTGACCTCAAACTGCTCTTACCATTGTTCAGTTTTCTGGAGATATTTTGTGTGCTATAAATCAGGTCACTGCACAGCTGGAATTTCTGAATGCAGCCAAAACATCATTCATAGTCAAGAACAACAGACTACTACTTGCAAAGGATGACAGTGCAGCTGAAAAGAAAAGACATCACAATTTCTGTGGCTTTTTCACTTTCTGAAGAGACACAGACTGCCTCCCCAGAAGCATTTATACATACATGCAGTGCTGCAGAAAGCGTGTTTTCACTAGTTTAGAAAAAATGGAGCAGCTTTCTGCAATCACTGGGCAGCCTCATCTAAGTGGCACTTCCTGCCAATTCCTTCCGAAACAACAGTGGTTCACCAGGAAAGAAAAATTCAGTTGGGTGCAAACTCTCCGAGAACACCAGTCTCCTCTGCTTGATGCACTTTGTCACAGCCTGAAGAAAAGGCCTTAGTGCTTAAACCCCAAAACTGCAAGAAAAGAGTATGACATTAACTGCATGTTGAAAGAACTCCCTTTATCAACCCAAATCAATGTTTTTCAGCCAATATGAGTGAGCAAATAGCTCAACTTCATGCTGAAACTTGAAGGGAAGAAAGCATATGAAAACCAAAGTGAACTCATGCTTCTTAGTTACATTTCTCTCATAGTATTTAGCAACACTTTGCTTCTAATTATTTTGCCTCACACAATCAATATAGATTACTTAGGATTATTTAGATCATTTTGTACTTTAAGTACCTCAGGATAATGCTACAAGCAGCCCTGCAGATGTTCCTACCTGCCCAAGGTTCCCCCAGCCTGGGTGTAGTATTTGTTATAATCCAGGCGTAGCAGCAGTTGAGCTAAGTCAGAGTTTATCTGATGGTTGCGCACACTAGAGAGGATCTTGAAGAGGAGTGATGACTGACGACTGAATCCCTGAAAATTAGAGGAAGTCAGTTCTGGACACCCTTGAAAGAAGGAAAGAAAGCAAGCTTTTCATCTCTGTTCCTGCCTAAACAATACTTTAACAGCCTGCAGACAAGAACTGCTGCAAGAGAAGTGATACTTGTGGCCCAGTATAAGATAAGCTGCCAGCCAAACAAGAATTACTGAGTGTTGAGTATCCAAAAGGAGGAAGGGGTAGAGGCACAGGCTGATATCAACATCCTTTCTATTCCACTAGGGTAATTTCTGCCTATCTGCCCATGTTCCTCCTTCCTGCACATAGAATTCTTGACTCAAACAGTTGATGAATTAAAATCACTGCAAGCACTAATAAAGTCTTGGCTTAAACTCATTCCTGTTCTACAGCTGTTAAAGTGAAGATGACTGCTCCCGCATAGTTGCGTGGAAGAACAGGTCCACATAACATAGATTCACCTTTGCCAAAATGCTGAGTTGTGCAGCTCCCCGCTCATCTAATGGGCCCAGATTCTGACTGACCAGAGAACAAAAGCTGTGACAAAGATCCAGAATCTCATTTAAGCAGTGGAAAACCTGCATGGGATAAAAAGAACAAGACAGTAGTTTAAACAGAGTTCGCACCCAGAGACAGCTGTCTTTAGTGCAGAATCATAGAATCATTAAGTTGGAAAAGACCATAGAGATCATCAACTCCAACCGTACCTGTCTACTCCTAAATCCTGTCCCCAAGCACCTCTTATACTCGCCTTATAAACACTTCCAGGGATGGTGACTCACCCACCTCCCTGGGCACCCAAAAAGCTACAGCATTCTTAAGGATGATGTTGCCGATACCATGTTTTTCAATCTGTAAGGAAAATGATAAAGCACCTGCAGCATTTTTGTGAACTTTTCTGAGGAAAAAGGGCTTAAATGTCATGCTGGACCTTCCCTACCACGCCCAACATTTAGCAGACATTACTGGGGAAATAGTGAATGGCATCAGCCACAGGTGTGGAAGTTCAGTACCAGCCTCCCTGTCTGACCATCACCACAGCTTTGGGACTGAGCGGGAAGAACAGCAAGAGCTGTGGCTCAAAGCCTCACATCCCCAAGCACCTCATTTACTCGCCTTTTAAACACCTCCAGGGATGGTGACTCCACCACCGCCCCCAGCAGCCTCTGCCAGTGCTTGAGAACCCTTTCTGGGAAGAAATTTTTCCTTTATCCAATCTAAACTTCCCCTGATGCAGCTTGAGGCCATTCTCTCTTGTTCCTATCATATAGCACTTGGGAGAAGAGACCAACACCCACCTTTCTGCAACCTCCTTTCAGGCAGTTGTAGAGAGCAATAAGGTTCTCCCCTCAGCCCCCTCTTCTCCAGGCTAAACAACCCCAGCTCCCTCAGCCGCTCCTCGTAAGACTTGTTCTCCAGTCCCTTCCCCAGTTTCATCACTCTTCTTTGGACTTGCTCCAGGACCTCAAGGTCCTGGGTCCTGAACCCAGGATTCGAGGTGGAGCCTCCCCAGTGCTGGGTACAGGGGGAGAATCACTTCCCTGGTCCTGCTGGCCACGCTGTTTCTGATACAAGCGAGGATGCTGTTGGCTTTCCTGGCCACCTGGGCCACTGTTGGCTCACGTTCAGACCCTGGGTCTGAGGGTAACTTGCAATCAAGCATTAAGAAAGTTCAAAAGCCTCACAGAGAGAGCTACCGGAAGACCTAAAAGTTCCAGACTGCACAGTAAGTATTCTGCCTCATAAAATGAGCAAAGTAATGAAATGGGCAAGGCCTGTGACGTCTGTGTTTCATCGATACCAACCTTCCTTGTAATGTTTCTGTGAGGCTACACATTCCATAATGATGCCAGCAATGCTGCAATATCATTTTGACTACAACAACAAGAAGAAATACCCTTGACGTCCACCCAGGAACAAATCAACTATTTTTATCCTTTGATATCTAAGAAGGAAAAGAGGGAATTTTTCCTAATCTAATGCATTTCAGAATGTGACCCTCAGGAACATTTCCCAAGCACTACGCTAACCAGTGCTTCTTTACTGAAGTTGCCTGTAAGAAAAATAGAGCAACAAAATTTAAGTTGGTGTTAACTGAACACTGGAATAACCTTAATTCACAATTGCCACAAATGCAGCATCCACACTAAGTATAAATTGTGAAATTTGTGAATCTGTTCTAGTCTGTACCTGATTTATTCCTAGAATTGTAGTCTGTGCTCTGCAGAAGATTACTGCTGATCTGTTTTGTCACACCTGTTCAAAAAGGTGAGTTTCTTAGGATGAGAACTTGTAGAAAAAGGTGAAAACAAAACCTACTTACAGGTTTTAGGAGGATGAAAGACTGAGCCAGCAGATTACTTAAGAAATGATCATGAGCCAGTCGTATACTCTCAAAATCTCGTGTGGCATTTATCTGCTGCAGAAGCTGAGAGAACTGCGATTCCAGTACATCCACCTGATGGATACGTAAAGAAATCTCATCAGCATCTCGAGGAATGGGAGGACTTCAGACCAGCCAGAAGTTCTGTGCTTACCTTCCTAATTGCTACTCATACCTCAGAGGCTGAAGATCACCTTCTCTCTGCCTCCTGAGTGGGGAATTACATACAACAGTAGTACACAACTAGGGGGAACAATTATTGATGCACAAGTATTATCTTAGTCAAGGAAGGACCACAAACAGGGAAGGGCACAAAAATGATCCAAGGGCTGGAATCCCTGTCCTGTGAGGAAAGGCTGAGAGAGCATGGATTGTTCATTTAGCAAACG
The DNA here is from genome assembly GCA_033459285.1 of Clamator glandarius. NCBI lineage: Eukaryota > Metazoa > Chordata > Aves > Cuculiformes > Cuculidae > Clamator > Clamator glandarius. The sequence goes on from JAUNZM010000240.1 coordinate 1,067,351, forward strand.
TTTAGCAGGGCCTGTTGCAATAGGAGAAGGACTAACAGTTTTGCACTAAAAGAGGGGAGATTCAGACAAGATAGAAGGAAGAAATGTTTTATGCTGGGGGTGATGAGACAGTGGCATAGGTTGCCCAAAGGGGTGGTGGATGCCCCATTCCTGGGAACAACTCCACGTCCGATTGGATGGGGCCCTGATCAACCTGACTGAGATGTCCCTGCTCACGCAGGGGGGTTGGAGTGGATGGGCTTTAAAGGTCCTTTCCAATCCATAACATTCTGTGACTCTAGAAAGTCAAAGAAATGGTCATTTTCTTCAAGATTAATAATTGAAAAACTATATAGCTAGCATGTAAACAAGGGCATTCGATTGTAGTCATCTCAATTTCACACTGGGAGATACTATCTGGAATCTCAGGGCAGTGGCTGCAGTGCAGAAGCTCAGCTAGACAACTCTGGAGAATCTAAAAAGCCAGGCCCCCTTGGTTATGGCTATTAAAATGACAGGCAATTCTCAACAAATCATTCTACTAGTAACCAGCATTTACATTTGAAAAGTCTCTTTTTACTTCAAATGGTTAGAATATGGCTTCTTTCAATTCTTAAAAAAGGCAAAAAAGCCCTAAAACAGTAACTTGTCACCTGACTCAAACTGGAATTCACTTAAGGGGCAAGGCAAAAAGCCAGGACAGTATCTTAGTGATGCTGCTTCAGAGACAACTGTGGCTTCTCATAAGGGCTTAGTAGCACTGGAGAGCAAAACAATTGTTTCCAGTAATGCTCACTAATTAACAATTCCAAAAACGCTCTAATTGTAGCACCAAGTCTGTGAACTCAGAGGAAGCTCTGGACTTGTTCCAAAGGAAATGCTGATTTCTTTAAGTTACAAAGAACCTGAACCCTGGACTTCAGTGCTCCCTCCATGAATTTCTGCCAGTTCCTGAGTGACATAGTTTAACCTTCTCTATAATCCTGACCTGCAGATAATACTGAAGATTGTCAACAAGGAAAGCCATGTGATCCCTCAAACGCCACTTGATGGCATCAGTTCTGTTAGATTTCAGGTGTTTACGTTGCATCTGGAGAGCCCAGCAGTGCTGTAGCTCAGCCTGGACTCGTCGCACACTCAGCAGGTATTTGAACACAACATTGTACCTAAAGTCAAAAAATATGAAATTGTTTCAGGTTAAACTTCCTTGGGTGCAGATACTGCAGAATGTAACGCTGCAAGACTGGAAAAAGGAACAGGAGGTGGCTGCGTACAAACAGAGCGCATAGGACAGGGGAGGGCTCATCCCAGATTAACAGACTCCTGCTCATATTGGTTACTGACCTACAAAAATCCAGAGTTAATTTTGCCCTGAGGAGGGAAGACCTGATAATGTTTTATCAAAGTAGCGCTGTTCATAAAACAGTGCAGCTTTGTCAGCATCTTGCAGGTCCTAAGATTACTCCAACACATACCCTCCAGAAAAGTAAGTGGAAGGAGTAATTTTAAGGTTCATGAAGCAAGTTGAAGCATTATAGCTCTACCTTTCTCTCCATAGAGAGGAAAAAAAACAAGCATGGCAGTGAGTACTTGAGATCAGGGATATGAATATCTATAGGCTTCAATATAGGATTGGGAACAATGTAACTGAGAGCAGCCCTGCAGCAAAGGACCTGATGGTGCTGATTGGTGAGAAGCTCACCATGAGCCAGCAGTGTGTGCTCACAGCCCAGAAGGCTAACCGTGCCCTGGGTTGCATTAAAAGAAGCACAGCCAGCAGGGCGAGGGAGAGGGATTCTGCCTCTCTATTCCTCTCTTGTGAGACCTCATCTGGAGTACTGTGTCCTTCTGGAATCCTCAACATATGAAGGACATGGAACTGTTGAAATGGGTCCAAAGGAGGCTACAAAGATTATCAGAGGGCTGGAGCACCTCCCATGCAAGGACAAACTGAGAGAGTTGGGGTTATTCAGCCTGAAGAGAAGGCTCTGAGGAGACCATAAAGCAACCTTCCAGTACCTGAAGGGGCTACAAGAAAGCCGGGGAGGGACTGTTCACAAAGGCTTGGAGTGACAGGATGAAAGGTTTAAATTGGAGAGGGGAAAATTTAGACTAGACATGAGGAGGAAATTCTTCACAATGAGGGTGGTGAGGCCCTGGAACAGGTTGCCCAGAACAGTGGTGGCTGCCCCATCCCTGGAGGTGTTCAAGGCCAGGTTGAATGAGGCCTTGGGCAGCCTGATCTAGTGAGACATGTCCCTGCCCATAGCAGGGAGGTTGGAACTAGATCATCTTTAAGGTCCCTTCCAAACCAAACTATTCTATGAATCTATATAAAGCCCATGCCTAGTACTTACTTCTCCAGAACAGCAGGAGTAAAGAGGATGTGCAGTGGCCACTGAACTTTGTAAGAAAGGCCCAGAGCTGCCCATCCAGACATGGGGGCTTCACGTGGAGATAACTCCCGGGAAGGCCCTTCACGAGTCTGACAAGTATCTGAAAAGAAATAAGATGCTGAATTAAATAGTCTTCTCAGTCAAGACAACCATGGAAAGGAAGAAAAAGGCCAAAAACAGAACGAGAATCAATGCAGCAAGCTAGGCCATTACAAAGGGCTGTAAAGGGAACAATGTTAATAGTTCTTTAACTTCAGAGAAGGGTAAGTCATAGAAGTTGAAAACAAGGTTATCATCTCCCCTCTTAACTCACTACTAAAAAAGCAAGTAGATACCTTTATGCTCCTTTCCATGATATTCAATGGTTAAGTGAAGCAGAGGAAGAAGGTTGTCATCATCTAACAGCACCTTATGAGCCGACTGCTGAAACGCAACGTTGACATCTGACAATGAGAGCACAGATATCAACACAAGATGATGCAGCTGCTGCTAATTTTGCACTCTGTTTATGCTCAGCCATAAAAGACAACACCGACATGCTATTTCCATTCTTCTCATACAATGGTTTGAGTTTGAAGAGACCTTAAAGATCATCTAATTCCAACCCCCTGCCACAGACAAGGACACCTCCAACTGGATCAGGCTGATCAAGGCCCAGTCCAACCTGGCCTTGAACACTTCCAGGGATGGGGCATTTAATTTCAATTTCAAATTCAGAGAGAAACTTGCCATCTAAACACTTCCAAGATGTAATTGTCGCACGTTCTGAGAGATATCCTGATTCACAAGTGTTATTTTTTCAAAACTGACAGCAACAGCCAGAGGCTACGACAGAGCACTCCTGCAGTAGGCATGGCTCACTATTTCCACATTGAGGACAGTTGTATAAGTGAATAAGCAACACTCACCGTGTTCAGTTACAGCTGTAGGTGGTGTTTTTAACATGTGCTGTGCAGTGTCAATGAAGGCCTGAAACAGCTCACCTCTTCCCAAAAGGTAAAAGTCTTTTATAATCTGTGGAGATCAATTTTTTGTATATAAGCGTATCAAAAACTGAGCAGAAATTTTAAGCATCCTAGCTGACTGCAATCATTTTTATTATCGCCTGGACAACTTCTGCCATTTCACAGCACCGATGGAGAGCTCCAAATTTCATCCAGTGCCCAAAAAGTCTACGCTGCCTTTGCTTCAAGATGCAAACCACGAAGCCACATACCCATACCCTCTAACTCTGTCTCTAACCAGGTTCTATCACCCTGTGATCATTCTTGAGACCTGGAAAATGAAAATAGCTTTACCTAAAAGAAGAAAGCGCACAACCTAAAGACAGTAAAGCTTAATGGGAAAGAGCCATTACAAAAGAAAAAAAAATTGCTTTAGCAAAAACAAGCTAGCAGTTACATTACCTTCAGCTGGCCTAGTAAATCTGATTCTTCCACCATCAATTTCCAAAGGTGCTAGTGAGGAAACAAAAAAAAAAAACCACAAACAAAAGAAACCTCCCCTCAGTGAGAACCCATTCAGTGAGAACAACAGCTAGCAATACTTGTGATATATACTAAAAAGCAGCTATATAAAACACAAGCACCCCATGCTACCCGTTAGAACACTCTTTATGCATACCAGCAACTCTGCCCAAGAAACATGAAGACCCATGACCAAAAATAACCAAATTCTTAGGAAATCCCACCTGAGTTCCCCCTGAGCTACAGCAAAGCTCTCACTTCTCTAACCTCCCCATCTTCTCAAGTTTCCTGTCCCAAAATTAAAAAAAAAAAATTAAAGACTGCTAAAGCAAAGAGTTAGTCCAGTGAGATGCCATCCATTATGCAGGGAGCATGATGGAAAGTTCTGGAGCTGTTTCAAGTGAAAAAAAAAATAAGTACATGAAATATTCCCTTCCTTTCCTCATGAAAACACACAGTAATTGCTAACGTCCTTTTGTTGTTGGAAGTTGTGGTAACACGAAGCTCTGAGCCCCATAAGAACATGAAAGCTACCTGCAGCGTTCACATGCTTGCTCAACCACCTTCTTCTCCCAGTTATTCAGGAAACTGAAGAGCTCCTCATCCCATACAGTTGTTTCCCTTCCCAGGACCCTTACCTCAGCAACAGTGCTCCTTATCCAGTCAACCACTGATTCAAAGTCCACCAAACTAAAGAGCGGTTGCTGCTTGAGTCGATGCAGCTCTGCTGCAAAAGTGTCCTCCTGGTTTTTTAGGATGGAGCCTGTGCAGCAATGACAAAAGTGGTTTGGACAATAAAAAGGAATGCCCTTTGGGAAGTGCAGACACCCTCCAGCAGTGCGGCAGAAAAGCTGTCCCAGCAGCATCAACTCAAGTCAAGCGAGGAAGGTGAAGAGGCCTCAAAGTACAAGAACCAAGGTTTGAGATTACTATAAACACTTGGCACAGCAGAAAACATGTTAGATCTTTTCCTATGTCATTGATTGCCACTGATAGCCATTTTGCTCAGACTGACCTAGATTTTTGAACCCATGATTTTTCTCTCAAATTCATCAATTAGTTTTGTTCTCCACTTAACCTAGCCCACCCCAAACCAACCTACTGCATGCCCTTGGGGACTGATTTATTTGTTTTTAACCAATTAAGCCAGAAGACCAATTTCTTTTCATCTCACTTCTCCTAAGGCAAGCTAACAGGTCCAATTTAATTGGTCCCTTGTTCCTTGCAATGCCCCTCAAATCAAGAGTGATTTTGCAGAGGAAAGGTCTAGACAGAGCCTCCACAGCACTCCTCCACAAGTGCTGCAGGAACATATTTCCAAAACCATCTCCAAAGCAGACTTATCAGGCTCTCAAAGAGAGCTGGAATTCTCTCTTTCTTGCCGTCTTAAAGTCTCTGTCTGGATCATTCTTCTTCCACAGTGACCTTTAGGGTGACCTTGGAATCAATCTGTCATATTTGCAGATGCATTTTAACCCTATGACACCAACTCTGCAACACATTCACTTGGAGAAAGATGTGCCCTCGTGTCTGTCTGCACCTGACAGGGACACAACCTGAAAAGAGAGCACAACCTTTGCAATCACATTTTTACCCCGAGCAAACCACACAGGGACTTGATGCCTGAAACATGGAGGCTAAGTTTGGAAACTGCTACTATTTACTCATTCTGTTCTTATACTGCTCCCTTGGGATCAATCAGAAGCAGAACACTGGGACCACTGCTCTGTCCTGGCAAACCATCTGCCAGCAGTCAGAGACTGCTGAGGAATTCTCTAATACAACATTTTGGAAGATACTCATCAGTCACTCAAAGCTGGGCAAAGGCTGCGAGAAAGATGTTCCTTACCTTTTCTGGTCAGATTAACATTTTGATTCTCAAACATCTGTACAGATTCTCCCACAAAGAGGATTTTCTCAGCAACCCGCACGGGAATGTATGAAGGCAGCATTTCCACTCGCAGAGAAAACTGTTTTAGAGATGGAGCCAACATGTTCTCTTCCTCAATTAAGCGCTGTCAGAGACCCCAAGAAAAAGAAATCAAGCGGAAAAAAAAAAAGGTGAAAAAAACAGATAGAAAAGGTGTATAAAAGGGGGAGGTGCAGGGGGCTGGACAGGGAATCCAAGTATGTTGGAAGTAGGCAGAAAGGTAGCAAACCTCATTTGCCTGCAAATTTCTTTATACTTCTAGCATGCCAGCTCATCTCCCTAGAGAAGATGTTTTCATCAGAGAATGTGGCAAAAGCGAGAAAGGGAGAAGCTAAACCTTTGTGGAATAACAATAAATTGGCTCTCCCAAAGAATAATGTTATATCAGCAAAAGGATTTTTTTGTTCCAACTGTACTTGTTCTTTTGCAGCCCTAACAATGATAGGCAGCACTACCAAAAATAATCCTCCCCTACACCCATTCCACTGTGCTTTAACACTGCTAGAACCCTCATGATACAGGTACAACATAAACACCTTCATGAGTGAGCAAACAGGCTAAAGATCTGAAGACTTGCTAGCATAAATTAGGCAACTGTCTCCATTCCTGCAAAAGGTGTTTAAAAAGACATGATAAATTACAAAGAGCTCCAAGTACAGAGGCAAGATTTTCCTCCAGAGTAGCAATACTGATTATTACATTCAGCTTTCTTTTTATTTGATAATTAGGTTCATTAGTCCAAATTCCAAAAAATACTGAGGTCTGGGTTCTGATTTGCTGTCCTACCAGTTCTCAATATGCATCCAGTCTAGCTCACAGTAAAGCAAAATACAATATATTTCTTCTTTAGTTCCCTGAGGACCATAGGATGCCAAGCTACGACTCACAGTCATACCAGGTCCTGTAGTTCTCGTAGCTGTTTTCCTGTAAGGCCCCCGATTCCCAGGTCATCGTCATCTTCTTCAGGTTGGCTAGGGACATTCCCAGAAGAGGGACCCTGTTTAATAAAGAACTCTTCATGCTGGTCTAGCAGTAGTCCATGCAGCATCCAGGCAGACAGCTGCTTATACATGACACCATGACACACTGCCAGAATCCTGAGGTCAAGAGAAAAAGACAGTGGGGCCTTTGCACACAGTAATCAAACCGCATTATCATGCCGTTCTTGAAAGAGCAGTTAGGCAACATGGTAAGTGCTGAATGGCTCATGCGGAATTCTATCTTTTTATTTTTTGAAGAGAGAAAAGTAGACCAATCACTTGCAAAACTAAACTAACGAATTCTCTGAATACACATCTCCTCCGCAGAGACCTGTTAGTACACCAGGAGTGTAAGTAAGTTTGCAGTGGCTTCCAGTCCTGCTGTTTCTACTCAACTACCATTTCAGCATGAACACAAATATCTTTTAAGTAGTCTGACTTTTCCCAGAAGGACATACAAGCCAATCAACACTCATCCTGTCACAGTTATCCTTTTGAAGGATCAAAACTCAATTGCAGGTCTACCATACGCAGAACAGTTCAGGTAGACCTCAAAAGAATTAGAAAAAAAAAAAGAAAAAAAGGGTTTGAACATTTCCCAGGCCTAAGTCCAAAGTATGGAGAAAGCCTTAATTACTGCATTAAGCTTGCTTTAGATAAATAACAGGGGCTATGACAGTTTTCACAGAGCATGCTACTCTTACTTTTATATCACGGATGGCTGTTTTGCATGTACCATTTTTAAAAGTAAGATAAAATGCCTTAACATGAACTCCAGTTACTACAGAAGAATGAAATAAGAGCTTTGCTGTATTGACATACTTTTCAAGAGCACTACGAACAGGAGGCAACCCCCCACAGCTGTGTTTGTGGACTGTCTCCAATATCTGACATCCATGAATCTGCAGAAAGAAAATGTGATTAGACTACGTCTGTTATTTGGATCTGCACTGACCTTGTCAGACACTTTAATACTATGCTTTCAGCAAGATGCAACCTAATCCATGTCGTGAACAACGAGGCTTTCCATGTGTGGCTATACCCAAGCTTCTGTCAAAAATTTCCCTGTAACAAGAATTAAGCATCTCTGGATTCTGAAAACATTTGCTTCTGACTTTCTTTTTTTTTCTTCTGATGATGGTGGGAGAAAACAGAATCAGAAAAGAAAAAATTACATTCAATGCAAGTACCCAAATATCATACTGACAGTGAAAAGTCAAATCTAGTGTAAACAGACTTGCAGAACAGTTGTTCAGTACTCACAGCAGTAAGAGGAATAGGGCACCCATTACTGAAACCACCTTATTTCCTAGTATTAAAGGTCTGGGATGAGGGAAAAAAGGACTTTATCAGCTAAATAGGAAATTTCTGAAGAGAAATGACCTATAATTTTACTGTACCTTCTGAGTTTTGATCTGTTCCACCATGACCATCACAGAGGGGAAGAGTAACTGAAACTGCAGAACAAGGAGCAAAATATTGAATTAGGCTGCTACACAAGGAGAAAGAAACCATACTTGAGGAAGAGTGGACAGCAGCTGATGAAAATAAAACTTTATTTATAAAGTTCATTGAACTCTCACCTGACTTTCTCCACAGATTAGAAATGTTTTACTTATTCAGTGCTATGAAAATCTCTGGAAAGACTGTCCTCCCTCTAGTGCACCAAGATGCACAAATTCGCCGTATTCAAGCCTCAGTTCAGGCTAAACACAGGCAGCGAGGAAAACAAAGGATCAAGGCAGAGGAGCTAAGCTTTAAGTCAAAACACAAGTAATCTTCTGAGCATGATTAAGGGACTGCAAATGTAGAGACATTAAAAAGGAATAGATGATATGACAAGCAAACCCTTACTTATCCCACCCACTTTCTTATTAAACTGAAGGAGTGATAAGAGTAACCAAAGAGCACTACTTGTTTATTAATACAACATACCTGATCCAAGGAATAATTAACATGTGAGATGGAAAGATGTGGGTCGGCCAGAAACTGCAAGAACAACAAAGCAATTAATGAAAATTAAAATAAGGTATGGATAAGTAATAAATATTCCAAACCTTTAATTTTCCCAGCTTTTTTTAGCACTCCGTGTATTTCTGGACTGTGTCCCATTTTAGGCCATAACAACCACCGGATGGTGACAGCACCTAGGATGTGACAGCTGCTGACCTAGTGAAGATCAATCTAAAACTTAATAACTGGAAATGGAAGCCACAACAGTCTGAGCCAACCCTGGGCTCTGAGGTGTATGTGTCACTGACTGAACTGAAGGTAAAAGGGACTTAATAGTAATTAGAATGAAGAGTCATTTACAATCGTATCTCACAGGAATAATCTTGAGGACATCCCTGGTGTAGAAAGGAAAACACATGGTCTCCTCTTTAACTACTACTATTAAGCATATTAATTGGAGAAATGACAACTTTACATAATCTGTCAGCAGTAGGACAGCCTCTTGTTCCAAGTGTCTCTCCTTTACCTCTTGTTCTAGGTCAAGTAGTGCCTGACGATACGGCTGCAGCACTGAATCAAGACCCGTGCAGAAGGCTCGCAAATAAATCCCATGTAATCCACTCTGGTTTGGCTGAGATGGATGATGGTCCTGAAACCAAACAGTAAAATATACATCAGCTCTCCAATGCAGGTCCAAAGAGTAACAGAGGTTCTGTGCAGTACTACAGCAGCAGCCAGTGGTCCAAACATGTTGAAATGTACCTCAGCTCAGCAGAAAATGCCAGGAAAAACACCCAGAGGTTGGTCACAAAGAGAGTTGCCAACTGTATTTAGCTCAATTCACCACAACCATCCAGGCTCAGCCATCCAGACAGTTCTTTACTCAGCAAAAAGTACGCCTGTTCAAGCCATGCTAACTGCTCTAGGAGAATGCAGTGGGAGGCAGCATCAAAGGCTTTAGTAAAGTCCAGGCAGATAACACTTATAGCCTTTCCTGCATCCACCAGGTGGGCCACCTCTTCACAGAAGGAGATCCAGACCGTCAGGCAGGACCTGCTCTTCACAAACCTGTGCTGGCTGGGTCTGACCATAGAATGGTTTGACATGGAAAGGATCATCCATTTCCAACCTCCCCCACCATGGGCAGGGACACCTCCCACTGGATCAGTCTGCCCAAGTCCCATCCAACCTGGTCTTGGATATCTCCAGCGATGGGGCAGCCACAACTTCCCTGAGCAACCTGAGCCAAGGCCTCATCACTCTCACTATGAAGAAATTCCTCCTTATGTCTAGTCTAAATCTTCCCCTCTCCAATTTAAAGCCATTTCCCCTTGTCCTATCATTCCATGCCTTTGGATAAAGTCCCTCTCCAGCTTTCTTGTAGCCCTTTCAGGTACTGAAAGGTCGCTCTAAGGTCTCCTCACAGCATTCTCTTCTCCAGGCTGAACAACCCCTGAACAACCTCTCAGCCTGTCCTCATATGGGAGGTGCTCCAGCTTTCTGATCATCTTTATAGCCCTCCTCTGGTCCTGTTTCAACAGTTCCATATCCTTCTTATGATGAGGATTCCAGAACTGGACACAACACTCCAGATAAGGTCTCACAAAAGAGGAATAGAGGGGCAGAATCCCCTCCCTTGCCCTGCTAACCATGTTATCTTTTGATACAGCCCAGGGCACTCTTGGCATTCTGGGCTGCAAGTGCACATTACCAACTCACATTGAGCTTCTCATCAACCAGCACCCCAAGTCCTTCTCCTCAGGGCTGCTCTCAATCACATCACTCCCCCATCCTAAACCGTGTATCGCCCTGACCGAGGTGTAGGACCTTGGTCTTGTTGAACCTCATGAGACTGACACAGCCCCACTTCTCCAGGTCTCCCGGGGTATCCCTTAGCGATCAGAAACCACAGCCGCTACCCAGCGCCCCGGAGCATCACCTGCTGCTGAACGTGTCCCGTATACTGCTCCACGAACTCGGCGAAGCGGATGTAGTCGGTGCCGAGGCGGCAGAGCCGGTTCAGGACGCTGGTTTCGCTGGGGTGCAGGAACGGCAGCTCCTGGGACACCTACGGGGAGACGGGGGGGGTAGACGGTCGGCCGAGAGGGAGAGGGGCCGGGGCCAGAAGGGAGCGGGGTATGAGTGGGGTCCAGGGGAGCGAGGAGGGGGTCGGGCGCACCTGCAGGCCGCCGCGCTTGCTCCATGTGAACACGGCGCCCGGATACCCGCTGAGCGCCAGCAGCAGCTCGTGGATCATGGCGGTCGCCGCCCGCCGCGGGGGCCGCTGGGAGCGCGCGGGAAGGGCGCGGCCCGGCCCCTCCCCGGGACCCAGCTACCCCGCCCCGCGCTGCCCGGCCAGTGGGGGTCCTGTCTGACCCCTATGACTCTGATCATGGAATCATGGAATCGAATCATGGAATCACCAGATTGGAAAAAGACCCACCGGATCATCGAGTCCAACCATTCCAATCACTAAGCCATGCCCCTCAGCACCTCGTCCACCTGTCCTTTAAACACCTCCAGGGAAGGTGACTCAACCACCTCCCTGGGCAGCCTCTGCCAGTGCCCAATGACCCTTTCTGTGAAAATTTTTTCCTTATGTCCAGCCTGAACGTCCCCTGGTGGAGCTTGAGGGCCATTCCCCCTTGTCCTGTCCCTGTCACTTGGGAGAAGAGACCAACATCCACCTCTCTGCAACCTCCTTTCAAGCAGTTGTAGATAGCAATGAGGTCTCCCTTCAGCCTCCTCTTCTCCCGGCTAAACAATCCTAGCTCCCTCAGCCACTCCTAGTAAGACTTGTTCTCCAGCCCCTTCACCACTTTCATCGCTCTTCTCTGGACTCGTTCCAGGACCTCAATGTCTTTCTTGTACTCAGGGGATCAAAACTGAACCCAGTATTCAAAGTGCGGCCCCACCACTGCTGAGTACAGTGGAAGAATCATGTCCCTGGTCCTGCTGGCCACACTGTTTCTGAAACAAGCCACGATGCTATTGGCTTTCTTAGCCACCTGGGCCACTGCAGGTTCGTGTTCAGCCACTGCCAATCAACACCCCCAGGTCCTTCTCTGCCAGGCAGCTTTCCAGCCGCTCTTCCCCAAGCCTGGAGTGCTGCGCAGAGTTGTTGTGCCCAGAGTGCAGGACTCTGCACTGACTTCATCCCGTTGACCTCAGCACATTGATCCAATCTGTTCAGATCCCTCTGCAGAATCTCTCTACCCACCAGCAGATCAACATTTCTTCCCAGTTCAGTGTCATCCACAAACTTGCTAAGGGTGCACTCACTCCCCTCATCCAGGTCGTTGATGAACATATTGAACAGGATTGGCCCCAGCACTGAGCCCTAGGGTCACCACTTGAAATTCTTCATGCTAAATGGGACCTAGAGCAGGTTCTACCCCATCTTTAGACTTTGTTTTGTCAGAACTGAGGATACATGTGAACAACTATTTAGTGGAAGGTTATTTGAATATGCTATTATTTCCCAATCTTCCAATCTTCTCCAATCTAGGTCATTGATAAAGACATTGAACAGGGCTGGACCCAGTACAGAACTGGACCCAGCACTGAGTCCTGGGGAACCCCACTTGATACTGACCTCCAGCTGGATTTAACACCATTTCCCACCACTCTCTGGGCCCGGCCATCCAACCAGTTTTCCACCTAGGAGAGTGAGCGCCTGTCCAGGCCAGAGGTGACAGTCTCCGAAGCAGACTGCTGCGGGAAACTGTGTCAAAGGCTTTACTGAAGTCCAAGAAAATACATCCACAGCCTTTCCCTCATCCAGTAGGCGGGTCACTTTGTCACAGGCGGCGACCAGGGTAGACCACGGGGCTGATTTAAAAAAAAAAAAAGACGCGTTGGCATCTTGGGAGCCGTTCCCGTGGAAGGAGGCGGCGTGGGGCGGCCGGCGGGCGCGGCGGGAGTCGGGGCGTGTCGGGGCGGAGCGGCGGCCCCGGGGCGGCAGGAAGGGAGCGGCCGCGCCCGGTCCGTGCGGCGCCATGGCGGCCGAGGAGGGGGATGGGTTGAGCCCGGCGCGGCCGCACTATGGCTGTGAGTACCGGGGCGGCGGAGGCTCCTCGCTGAACCCGGGGGATGAGGGGGGGGGGGGGGGGCGTCTACAGGGCTGGGGGCGCTGGGAGGGGCGGTGGCTCCGGTTCCCCCGCCGGGCTGGGCGCCGCCCAAGATGTCCGCGGCCCCGGGGATGCGGGGTCGAAGGGACGGTGAATATTGGCAGTTGTCCTCCCTTCATCTTCGGGTGCCAGAGGTGGGACGGTTAGGCTTGGGGTCTCTGGGCTTTTAAGGAAGAGAAAGGCAAAGTCATAAAAAAGTAAAGAAATGTAGGACTGTTTCTAAGATACTGGAAATTGGATTGCAGTCAGAGAAATCAATAAGAGAAGACAGAAGGTTATGCGACAAGCAAGCAAGAATTAAGGGCATGGGATCTCAGAAGGTTCTTCTCCCTCTGGACTCGGCACTGGGGAAACTACGTTCAATTCTGGGCCACTCACCACAAGAAGGGTGTTGAGGCTCTGGAGCGAGTCCAGAGAAGAGCAACGAAGCTGGTGAAGGGGCTGGAGAGCTGGCTTTATGAGGAATGGCTAAGAGAGCTGGGGTTGTTTAGCCTGGAGCAGAGGAGGCTGAGGGGAGACCTCATTGCTCTCTATAACTACCTGAGAGGAGGTTGTGGCAAGGAGGGAGCTGGGCTCTTCTCCCAGGTGACAGGGGACAGGACTAGAGGCAATGGCCTCAAGCTCCACCAGGGGAAGTTCAGGCTGGACATTAGAAAAAAATTTTTCACAGAAGGGGTCATTGGGCACTGGCAGAGGCTGCCCAGGGAGGTGGTTGAGTCACTTTCCCTGGAGGGGTTTAAAAGATGGGTAGATGTGGTGCTCAGGGACATGGTTTAGTGGCAGATAGGAATGGTCGGACTCGATGACCCAGTAGGTCTTTTCCAACCTAGTGATTCTATGATTCTAAAGAATAGGCGTATTTGGGTCTCATTTTCTGAATTGAGGAAAACCTGTGATGAGTTTCTGTGGGAAAGGCTGGATCCGATTCTTGGTGTGTGAGTTCCGTTCAGTCTTTGACCACCTGAGAATGTATTTTGACTATTTGCAGCTGTCTTGGATAATGAGAGACTTACAGCGGAGGAAATGGATGAGCGGCGACGCCAGAATGTAGCCTATGAATACCTTTGCCATCTGGAGGAAGCAAAGAGGTAAGAATGAGTGGGTTTGAAACTGCTGATACTTGAAAAGAAGTTATGACATTTGGTAAGGGGAATAAAGTGGATGTAGTTTATCATTTGTCTGTGTTGCGTAGTGGCTCTGTAGATTTATTTTAAGAAATGAATAAACAAAAAGAACACCCACCCCCCAAAAAAGACCCCAATGTGCTTATTTAACATGTTTGTAAAAACTTCTTGTAAAGGGGACTCCATAGCTCTAGTGTTCGGGTATTTCTAACACTGGAGACGTTTTTCCTGTTATTTGACTAGTATATGAGGTCCAACAGAAAAAGCTGAGACTAACCTTATAGCTCGGGAACCAAGAGTAGGAAGGGAGAGACAAAGATGGTGATAGAACATGTTCTGGCCTGTCACAGTGAATCAAAGCTCGGCTCGATTGCTTCACTCTGTGTATGTGGACACATGTTCAAGTAGAGATGTTTTCTTGCCCTCTGTTGGAAAATGTCAGCATACCAGGTGATGATTGAGTTTACATCAATCTTCACAAGAAACTGAAGAAATCCATGATGGAAGCTTTTCAATTATTGGCTGAGGCTGGTGGCAGGAGTACATGTATTGCGCATGTGTTTTTGGGTGGCATAAATGATTTTCAGAAGGCAGAGAAAGCATGAAAGATGAGGATAGCCCAGGGTGCTTGTGCACAACAGTTACTGATGACAAAGTTGAAAAAGTGCATGATGTGTTTCAAAAAGGTAGAAGGCTGGGTGTTCGAGCAGTAGCTGAGAACATTCATTTGAAGGGGTAAAGTGTTTGATGCATTCTAATGGAAAAATTGAATGAGGAAAAGGTTTGTGCAAAAATGGTTCAAAAAATGCTGTCAGAAGAATGAAAAGAATGTTGCAAGGATTTGTGTTTGGGCCTTCTGTAATGCTTTGAGGATGAACCAGATTTGTTGAATTTGAGAGTTACTTGTGATGAAACTTCTATACTTGTGTATGAAACTTGGATATTTATGTACGATTCAGAAACCAAGTGACAGTCAATGCAGTGGAAGTTGGCGACATCTCCAAGACCAAAAAAAACACGCATGGTCGTTTGAAGCTCAAGGCCTTGTTGATTGTTTTCTTAGAAGTCCAGGGTATTGTGATGGCAGAGTGGGTTCCCAGTGGCCAGACGGCAGGTCAGCATGTTTACATTGAAGTCGTGAAATTGCACAAGGGAGCAACCAGAATTGTGGAGAAACAGGTAGATTTTGCACCCAGGCAGTCTGCCAGCCCACAACACTGTCTATGAAGTGGTTTTTAGCTAATAGCAACATCATTGTGCTCGAGTACCCACCGTGTTCGCCAGAGTTGGCTCCCTGTAATTTTTGCCTCTTCTCAAAGATCCACTTGATGCTCAAAGGAACCGTCTTTTGTTGATAGAGGATATGAAAGCAAACCCAACAGAGATCCTCAACAGCCTTTCAGGAAATGATCTGGGGAATTGCTTTGAATGTTGGCAGCATTGTGTGCAGCTGTATGTTAACTCAGAAGGCAGCTTCTTAATTTGTCAATTAGAAAGTGTTAGAGGGACAGTCTTTTGGTTTTTGTGTTGGACCTCATGTCTTAGTACGCTACTACCTCAATACTTACCAATGCATGTGAAGAACAGTTTATTCTCTTCCTTTTAACTGCCATCTTCACTTAAATGGTAAGAGTATAGTTCCCTTTCACTTCTCTTACACTGAAACCCCAGTTCTTGCATATTTCTTTATGGGTCCCATTTAATAGATCTGTATTACTTTTCCCTGGTGGTTTTGAATTCTCCCTGCTCACTCCATGTCTTTCTGGAAACGCACTGCCGAAACAGAGAAAATTTTTCCAATAGGGATATTACTTTGTGTACTCATAAGAGTACAAGGATTGTTTTGTGTACGGTGATCGATGTGCTAGTATCATAGAATCCTTTCTCTTGCACTGGCTTGGTAATGAATTTTAGATAAATCTGTGCAAGTCTTACCCAGCAATGCAGACACGTTCCACTGTAGAGATTTTGCTGGAGAGGAAGCATAGTGTTTGTACAAGTTCAGGTGCTGGCAGAGTATAAAGGGCTTAATTCCAGGATTTTAATAGTTTGTACTGCCTTAACTAAGAATCTATTGTATGTTTTTGAAGGAGCAGGGAGCGCTCCTTCATTTTATGATGTAGTCATGTAGATGCTTCATAACAATTGTCACTACTATTGATTCACAGCAGCTGATTAGTGTCATGGTTTAGCCCTGGCCTGGCCAATTTTGGCAGGTGAAACTGAGCAGTTCACTCCGAATTCCCTCCCTCACACCTATCCATAAGGAAAGGGAAATGAGAGGGGAAAGAACCTTTCAGGCTGGAAGCTAAATTTACGGCTTTAATGAAATAATAATGAAAATAATAAGAAAGAAATAAAATAAATAGAAATATATGAGGTTGCATCCCACCCCTTGATTGCCATATGTCACCACAGATGCTGCAGAGGGGGCACAAGGGAATGGGTCCACAGCAGGAAGGAGCTGAGCTTGGGAACTGGCTGTAGGAACTCGTGGATCTGGGATCAGGGGCAAATAGGCAGATGAGGTCCTTACTGGACGTGGGCCATCACAGAGGAGAGCAAGACCCTCGTGATCTCTTGGTTTTATACTGAGTGTGATATATATGGAATGGAATCCTCTGTTGGTCAGTTTGGGGTCACCTGTCCTGTCTGCTCCTCCCTGCAGGTGCAGCCTTTTTTTGCCAGCTTGAGGATGGCCTTGGTTGCAATAGGACTAAGTATAAGCATCGGACATTCTGAATACTAGTGCCCTGTGTTATCACCTCTAGAGAGAAACTGTCTGAAGAAGATTCAGATAACTTTCAAAAAATGAAGTTACTTAGATGGGACTGAGCTGAAATCAGAAAACAGATTCTACTTTAACTCAGACCACAATTACTTACTAGCAAATAATAACTTTCTGTCCATACAGAATTGGAAGAGATCTGAAGTAGTGAGAAAGATCTGACTGCATGTCAAAATAACTCCTTCCTTTGAATCCAAAAGCTTCAGGATTGAGTGCTAGGTGGCAGGGAGAGGGGAGTTGTTGGTAGTCCCTGTCTGTGCTTGAAGAAGCCCCAGATCCGCCAGGATTACCCTGACCCAGGTGTAGGACCTTGCACTTGGCCTTATTGAACCTCATAAGATTCACACAGTCCCACTTTCCCAGCTTGTCCAGGTCCCTCGGGATTACATCCTGTCCTTCTGGTGTGGCAGCTGCTCCACTCAGCTTGGTGTCATCTGCAAACTTGCTGAGGGTGCACTTGATCTTGCTGTTTAAGTCGTTGGTGAAGACATTAAACAGTCCTGGTCTGAGTGGGCTGACGTGCAACAGTCTTATGAAACAGTCAGCATTCTTGCTGGTTGGAGAAAGGGAGGCAGAGCATGCAATTCAGTTGCTCAAGATCGTTAGACGTTGAAATGAAAATTGAGAAGTAAAATGGAGATTTTCACTAGAGGTATTCCTGTACTACTCTGGGACCAGGTAACTCTTTGTTGAATAAAAATGACTTTATGAATAAATGTTGTTTAATACTTTGGTTTCAGTGTTTTGTGTTTAGTTGTTCAGGTTTTGGTTTGCATTTTGACTCCAAATCACAGTAAATGTTCCCACAGTCTATACAGGAGGCTGTGGCAGTGCAGATAAAACTGTAGGTACTCTGTTCTGTTGTGGTGTAGCAGCTTGTGCTCACAGAAGGGCAAGGGTATACTTATACCAGCAACCCAAGAGAACTTCTATTTGTGATCCTTAGCCAGAAGTCAAGTCAGTGCACTACAATATTTGTCTGTGTTGTGTGATAGCCTGTTTCCTACATGGATTACTTCCTGTGGTATCATGGCGTTTACGTGATTAAGTTAGCACTTAGCAATTTTACAAAAGCTTTTTCGAGCTCCATCTCTCACTGGAATATTTTAGATTCCCCAGACTGTGAACTGGAATGTTGTTTGCTCTCGTTTCCTTACCTGCTTGCCGAGCGGTGGTACTGTGCTTTTTCCCCTGGGACAGTAAGAAACATTTCCATTCTGGATTATGCCCTAACATAGCATAAGCATTTTAGTGCCCAGATTATGTGGCTTCCAGTAACTGTAGAATTTTTGCGCCTGAGGAATGTGCTTCTTGTATGCATCAGGGTAGGATCTGCATGTGTGGGTTTTTTTCCTCTTCTTTTTGAGTTTCTTGTGGATATTTCCTACTGAGCAAGGAAAGGACGCTGCTTGCTTTTGGTTGCTAGTTTCATCTGTTCAGGATTGAAGTGTCTGTGATTTTGTGGTAATCCCATTCTTTCCGACAGACTGGAAGGTGACTTAGTATAAACTGATGATACTCTTGAGAGACAATAATATTTTGTGTCTGTGCACTAAAGTCTGAAAGGTCTCTCCCATAGATTGCTTTTCAGTAAGAATTGCTATCTCCATCTCCCTCATGCTCCCACTCTCTGTTTAAAGTGGGGAGCAATTTTTATGACTGAAATTACTTTTCTGTGTCTTTAAACAAAAAATAAACTGAAATTGTTTGCCAAGTGACCCAGTTAAAATTTGTTTCCTAGAACAAGGCTAATGTTTAAGGAAAAAATCTGATCTTCATCTTTTTATGTTTCCCACTTGTAGTTTGATTGTGTTTGGGTGGATACCATTCTCTCTTGGAATTTGTTGTAGTCATCCGTGCTCTGCTTAAATAGTTTTCTCTGTTTCGGAGGTGTAGGGTGCTCAGAAGAAGGAAGAGGAAGAGCAATAGGCAGCACTGCTTTCTGGACAGACTGAACACACGTGGAGTAAGTAGTAGGTGAAGAAGTCTGTAACCTGACTGAGTAACTGTGTAAAGCTAGTTCAGCAGAGTCTGTAAAGGTGTAGATAGCAGTTGTTGAAGGAGCTCATTTGAAGACAAAATATGTAAAACAGTAAACTACAGCTGAAATCTGCTTGTAGAGGAAATGTGATAGTTGCTATTTCACACAGAATTCCTCTCAAGAAGCTGCTTCTTTGCAAATTAGATTTCTTTTGGAAAGGTGATAAATTGCATTGATTCCATTCTCTCATTAACCTGAACTGGGAAAAATGGAGGTAGTTTAGGTTAAAATCGGTGTCTCATGAGCCTCTGTTAAGAACAAGGCAGTCAAGGCAGTCATAGAGAGCTAGGGACAATAAGGTAGATTGCGTAAAACATGATTAGGCTTTCTCACTTGCTTTTATACAGTTCTCAGTGTGCCTCAGGAAGCAAGTTGTGTGCAGAATATCTTACTTAAATTCTGCTTAAATCTGCATATCAGATACAGTCAAGTTTCCCCTGGCAGGCTGGAGTGCCATGATCCTGGTGGTTTTTTCCTTTGTTTTATTGTAAATCTCAAGACCGAAAGAATCATAATGTAACTGTGGAATCCCTCAGATAAAAAGAAAGATGAGGATTGTTATGGGTTTTGCTGTTCACGCTGTCCTGCTTTCTCCCTTTCCAGACTTAGGCAAACCTGCCTTTGTGTGGGATGGGATTTCTTTTAGCTTTTAAAAATATTTCAGTTTGCATTGTGTGTGAGGTGTCATAGAATCGGAGTAGTTTGGGTTGGAAGGGACCCTAAAGATCATCTAGTTCCGAGACCCTTGCCATGGGCAGGGACATTCCACTAGATTCGTCCTGATAGCTTCGTGTATAATCTAAGTCACAAAATTACAGGAACTGACATGTGCCTGAAAATGACTTGTGTAATTCCCACCAAAAGTGACCTCTCTAGATGAGGTGAGTTGACATAGGAGAACTTACTTTTATGTGGCATAGACAGCATTACTCTTCTTAATCCAGGCTGATGAAGACTTTTGCCTTCATTTCCTTGTATTTCCATTTTATTCCTGCTTGTAAATTGGGTCAGGGGTTGGTTGAGGATTTTTTTTTGTGTGTGTGTGTGTATGGTTTTGGGTTTTTTTCCTGTTTCTGCTGCTTTCAGATAGGATGCAAGTCCTTTGTTTGATTAATCTGTGAGTATTCATAGATAATATTTTATTATAAATAGGTGCAAGTTGAAATAGCTGCTATTTAGCTCATCACTTTATCTGGGGCTTCATACCAGCAGCTCCTGTTTGGACTTGAGATTTTTCTGCAGTCACTGTGCTGTTTTGTTGATGACCTCATGCAGTTGGCAAGCAGTGGCTGTCTGGACTGCAGATGTCTTGGAATGCACGTTCAGAACTGTATTTTTCTGAGAAGTGGGTGGAGGGAGGTGGGAAGGAACAGTGCTGGGGTATTACCGGCTTTGTGTTACTCTGAATACTTCTTGACTGATTCACTGGAAAAGAAAGTCAGGCCAGGAGGAGGGAAGCAGCTGTTCATACCGTGTCAATTTTGACGACCAGGGTTTGGCTGGACTGTGGTTTCTGAAGGAATATTGAATATAATGCAGGAAGAGAGTAGCCCGAAATAACCAAAGCAAGTAGTTGTCACATAGCAATTCTTGACAATCGGATACTGTGGAGTGCTGTGTATAACCATTACTTGCAAGAAATCCACTTAGTGTTGAGGTACTAACATCCCTGATGTGACTTTTCCTGCACAAACTGTACTGAAATGCATTTAAATTTCCACTTGCTTCTCTAGAAGGGGATGCTCCTGAAGTGATGAATTTATTTTACTTTGTTGTTGTTACGCCTCTGAGATCTTTCATCTTCTTGGGTGATTCCAGATTTACTTGGAGTTGGTAGAATGAGTTATTTTGAAGAGAAGTGTGTGTTTGGGATTTTTGCATGGCTGCCTAAGGCATTTGCTCAGGTGAACTGGATGAAGAGCTGAGACTGTCAGCAAGTTTTCTGTTCTGATCCTGTGTGAGAATACGATTGTCTGCAATTGTACCTGAACTAAAAATGTTTGAGATATGTAGAGGCAATGATCTGTTGGAGTACATGGTCCCTCTTTGTTCCAAAAAAATATTATGATTTGTGTAAAAAAAAATCCTGTTCCTGTGGTGCTGACAGTACAGTGGTGTGAAGGCCTTTAAGCCATAGCTTCGTATGTTCTTTCAGATGGCTTGTGCAGACACTCTTGGAGGGAAGAGTGCTGCCGTCTCACTCTGGCTGCTTCTTCTTCTGCTGTGTTGCTGCTGCGGCTGTGCATGTTTTCCTTGGCACTGCTGTCGGGAACTGCATTGGAATTGCAAAGTGGATGTGAATGGGAGCATTTAAATGCGGAGGCACCACATACTATAGGGGAAGGGCTGTTATAATGACCTGTGTTTAAAAATGTCCCAATTAGCAGGTGGCCATCAAGCCCCCAGCATGGTTGCATTTGGTTTCGTGACACAGCCTTGCAGACAGCACAGTGAACAGATCCAGATGAGTCTTGAGGGTGGCACAAGACAGTCATCACTGCCAGCTACAAAAGGCTGTCAGAAGGCCTGTCTGTAACCTGTAAAATCTGTGCATGATTGCCATGTGAAGAAGAGCCCAGGAGAAGTAAGGAGAATTTGACAACTGGCCTCTCCATCATGGGTCTGCTGATGCATGTTGGACTGGGCACAATGACCTGCTGCTGGGCGGGCAGCTTCAGCATCTTTCTCCTGCTTGCCTGGCTGCTGGACAGACTTCTTGAGCACCAAATGCTTTCTAGTACTTTTGAGTATGAGATTGTGCGAAACTCGTTCCGTTTTCGGGTTTTGCCTCAAAGCAATCAGCTTCCCCTTTGTGTAAGGTCTGGCATATCTTGCTGTGTTGTTGGTACATGTTGTAACTGCATTTCCTACTCATTTGCCACCATCTTACAGGCTCAATAGATGCTAACTTTAGACCTAAGCTGCATACAAGAGATTTTTCTTTTCTGGGACAAGTGGTAAAGATTTAAATTTCTCTTTCAGTTTGTTAGATTTCTCAAAACTGTTTCAGTTGAAATTGAAATTAAGGATGCTGCTTTGGACAGAGAACTAGAGAAGAGAATTATAAAGCAATGGACAGTCAAAATGTGCTTTAGGAAAAAACCTTGCTCAATGGAGTATTTCAAATGACAATTCTGATTGTTTTTACTGATTGTAATTTTAATAGTTGTCAAGGTACCTGACAATATGTCATACTGATTTGAGCAAAGCCATACTGATTTGAGCAAAGCCCTGTGTGTTCCCAGGTGTGATTTCAGATTAACCTGCTTTGGAAGACTTCAAGGATTTGATTTTGAACACTGTGTGTCTTGATGATGATCTTGTTTCCCAGGGTGTTGACTGTTACGCCACTGCGGAAGCCAACTCGCCTTCCCCCACTTCCCTGCCACGGATTTGAATGTGTGGTTTGAAGAGTGGAATTCTAAATAAGTATTGTTGGTGCCTTCCTTTAGCTTGGACACCTGCTGTCCGGAATATGCCGGTGTCCCACAGTCCACTTGCGAGCCTTTCTGTAGGATGAGTTGTCAGGCAGAATATGCTAGTGTTTGAAATGGTGTGTCAGTATGGATGCTCAACAAAGCTGAGGAAAGATGGATTTTCTTTACTGAGATTTTGTTGTTCTGAGTGGAATGCTCAGTGTTCTGAAAGCCTCTCTGTGATGTGATTTATCATGTTTGTAGTGCGGATTGAATGGCTGGACAGCAGTCCTTGCTGGCTCATTTCCAGCTTCTGATTGATAGTTATGCTGTGATGCCTGAGACAACATTTGACAGAGGGATTTTCCCTATTCTTGTTGCAGTTTTTCTACCATCTACCAGATTCTTGCGAAAATTTCCTGCTAGAGGAGCCTCGTAAGATGTTATCGCAACCTCTGCTTGAGGAAGGTGATCTCATTTACTGCATGCCAAAAATCCTTTACTACAAACTTCTCTTTGCTAAAATAAAAGTCCTTTCAGCACGAGGACAGGTACATTATGTTGCAGGTTCTTGTTTTTCAAAAGGTAGATATCCAGAAATTGTGAAACCAGCTAATTGACTGCCCAAACTGGAAGTGTAGGTATGTTTGGGGGTCTTTGCCGCTGTGGTCTGTTTTTTTCATTTTGGCTTTGGTATATCAGGTGCAAATTTTCCGCTTATTTTCTTGTGGACAGAACTATTTGACCTTTCACTTGCCCTCCAAACTACAGAAAGGAGAATAGAGGCACTTTTTGTAAACTGATGAAGTATCAAAAAAGAATTGAGGGTTTCTGTGGAAAGCTTGTTGATGGCAAATTCTAATGCATGTCTAAAGGGAGTAGAGGCTGCTGCCCATCAGCCAGGTTTGCTGCAGTTCCTAAGAGACTTGAGAAATGCTTTCCTCTTGTTCATCTGGAAATTCCACATTTATTTCTGTGTTTTAAGAATGACAGGTGTTAATTTTAATATGAGCATGTGAGCTTTTAAATATAAAAGCTACTGTGTAATGCTTCCTGAAGACGTTGCTTTGTCCTCTAGCCTAGCAAACAGTTAAGCAATGCCGCACCACGGGAGCATTATTGTATGTAAATTACCCTAGTTTTGCAGTTATATTAACACCCACTTAGGAACCTGTTGAAACAGGTATGAGTACATTGAGATGGCTTAGATTCTAATTATGAGCTATTTATCCCACTTGTGGAGGTGCCTAAACAGAACTCACTGCCTCTGTGCCCTTCCTTAAGGCATAAATGATTCAGAGGCATGTTCCTTCTACTTTCATTTTAGGTCTTCCTAGGTCTAACAAGGTGGATGGGTTGTTTTTATTGCCCCAGTAGGGTTCTTGGGAAGGTATTATGAACCCTGTCACTCCAATTTGGATTCTTCCAGGGTTTGAGTAGCTCTGCGTTATCTGTTTTTGTAATGACCTGGTCATGCAGGTAACAAAAGTGTGGGGAAAAGGGTTGCATAGGGAGGTAGGGAAGAGTTGGACTAGATCTCAGGAGGTCCTTTCCAGCCTTGGAGATTCTGTGAAGATTGGGTTGAAGCACAGGAAATGGAGCCATGTGGGACAGAGGGAGAGCATGAATGGTAGCATTTGTCTTGCTTTAACAGGATTTGTCATGTTTTCTCTATTGTTCATTCAGTTACTGTCTGCATTTTTCTAGAACTTAAGGTTTAAGAACTACTAAGTTTTTTTGAGAGGAAAGCAGCAAACCCCAGGAAAATAATCGTTTTGTGGAAGAATGAGTTTCTCTTTGTAGCTCATGCACAGAAGCTGGCCAAGGGTTCCCAGAAACCTTCCTGGTAAGCACTACTCCTTGTTGCTTTTCCGAGGCTCTCCGTCTTGCATTGGTTTGCAAGTGCCCTTTTTGTTGGGCTCAGGTGACACTCCACAGTGTAATCATGTCTCAGTTTGGGATTTAAAGTGCTCTCCCAGTTTTAACTGTCTACAATCCACAACTCTTCATTTGCAATAGAGGCTTCTTTGAGAATATTCTGCTCAAGAAGCTCTGTCAACCTACTTGATTTTCAGTCCCTTTAAGAGAGTGTTTGCAGTCCTGTTTGTAGAATTAACCTGAGAAAATATGGCAGTCTAAGTCCCAAAACACTGTTTCTGTCATATTAGAAAGTGTGGTACTAAGGCTCTTGCTATTGAGAAGCTTGCAGGACAGCTAATGCTTTCCAGGATAAACTAGGCTTAAACTAGCAACATCTTAAGTATACATTTTTTTCAAAATCGGTACTTACTCTGTAAATGCACTGTACCTGAAGTGCTAAATACAAGGTCTGTGAGAATTTTGAGGTTAATATTGTTTTAACTTGAACTAGAGGGACTGGGTGTTCTTTGCTGTTTGTAAGCTTCTAAAATACTGGGTTATTTTGATTTATGCCTTATTTGGAATTTCTGACAAGATTTGTATGTGTCTTGAGTTAATGCCTTCTGCACTCTCATCCTTTCACTGCATAAAATTTGTAAGCTGTTCACATTGAAAACTGAACTGTCAAAACTTGTTGAACTAGTTTGCTTTCTGTAACTTGTACTTTGACTCAGTTTCTTACTCCTTGAACAAGTCCATTGTGTTGTATTTGTTTACTGTACCTTACAGGCTTTGCCAAAACAGTGTTCCTATTGTTTTTCCAAGTTAGGTGGCAAGGAGCGCAAAGATAAGATGGGAGAGAACATGGCTATGCATCTAGTGTTTGATGGCTGACAAGTGTCTTTCACATATGTCAATAGAGAGTCAAGTGGAGGGCTACAAAGATGATCAAACTACTGGAGAACCCGTTCCATGAGAGTTAGGTTTTCTAACCTTGGAAAAGAAAACACTTGGGTGGACCTCATGACAGTTTTCCAGCACTTAAGGGGTGGCTACAAAGATGACAGACTCTCTTTTCACCAGGAGCCACAAGGAGAGGATGAGGGGCAATGGGTGCCAAGTTGCACTGGGAGAGGTTTCATCTTGATCTGAGAAAGAATGTTTTCGAAGTGAGAACAATGAACCACTGTAACAACCTCCCCAGAAATGTGGTAGAGTCCCCATCACTGGAGGTTTTCAAGACATGGCTGTACAGGGTGCTAGATAATCTCATCTAGGCCTAGGCTCCCTTTCCCATGAGAGGTTGGACCAGATGATCTTTCAAGATCCCTTCCAACTTGGGCTGCTCTGTGATTCTGTGAATAAGCCAAGAAGTGAGACTAATTATAATTTCCAATTAGTCAGGTGCTGTCTAATAGCACATTGTTCAGAACTCTGGCTTCTTGCAGTTTGTTAGGAGAGTGGCCAGAACCCACAAAGACCGCGTGAGACTTGAGGCTTGAAAATAGCATTTTTATATACCTTTCCAAGTAGTCTTTTAGATTCTTATCTAGAATGTGAAAGGGTGCTTCTTGATTTCTGCACCCTCCATGCAGCGCAGTCCCATTTCACGTGACACTTCAGTAGGGCCCAGGCTTTTTTGTGTGAAGTTTGTCTCAGCTTTTCCAACCAGCTACATGATTGCTGATTCACAGTTTCTGTACACTGATGTTTTGTAAGCTGATCAGTCAGACACTACAATTGTCACATTGTATGCCTTATGAAAGGTTTTGTGTGGTATTAATGAGGAGATTTATTCTAGTTTTGGGAGTTTAGAAAAGCTAGAAGTGAGTGAGATGGCTGGAGAATGAGAAGCCAGCAGAAGCTGGAAGAATCTGGTGCATTGCCTGTTTCCTGCAGAAAACCACTCCCTGTTGTGGAAGTCAGGGCTGTCAACAGGAACATAAAAGTGTTTCTTGCTTGTTGATTTTTGTCAGCGCTAGTTCCTAAGAAATGTGTAGTTTCCCTTTTCTGTTCCTCCTTCCAAGGCTCTCCTGAAATCTCTACACTGTGTCTGTTGGAGGCATCGGGTTGTTGTCCTGTTGTTTCTGTGGCGAGTTACTGTGCAACCTCATTGAAAAGCTTCCTGGCATCTTTTTCTTCCTGCAATTTGCAGAGGTGACACCATTGTAAAGCTGATTGGAGCTGTAGAGAAGCCAAGTGTGAGGAAAAGGCTTTCCTGGGCAAAGGGTATGGGTCTTAAATTTGAGCAGTGTTTTGCATTCAGATGGAAGAATCGGTAGCACTGGAGTTTGGAGACTGTACTTGTGGCGGAGTGTAGGTACTACATGATGAGCAACTACAGAATGTGAGTGTTTTCTTTTGAATTGAGTTCCCATTTATCCCTGTTATCCAGAGAGGCATGCAGATACTGGAAACAATCTGAGTAACCAAAGAAACAGCAGTGAAATCAAGCTGTTTGTAAAACATCTGTTGGGTCATGAGCATGTGACAATGAGGGTGTGAGCATAACCGTCTGCTGCAGAATCCACCGAGGAAAGCAGTGTCAGGGATTAGATCTTCAAAAAAATCCAAACAGAAATGCAAGAGGGATGAATTAAAAATCTGAGGACTTCATTCTTTATTTATGCTAGAGTCAGTTTTTAGATGCCCTTGGCATTGGAATTGCCACAGCTTCACAGACATTTAATTGTGTGTTAGTGCTATGCCATGACCCCCGTGCTAAGTAAACAGTCTTCTGGAGTGTGACAGCAGTACCAGTGTGAAACCTGTTCAGCACGGGGTTGTCTTCATGAATTGGAAGTAGATGTATAGAACCAACTTTGTTCTCCTTATACTTCCAGGTGGATGGAAGCCTGTCTGAATGAGGAGCTGCCTCCCACAACAGAGCTGGAGGAAGGACTGAGAAATGGAGTCTACCTGGCCAAGCTTGGAAACTTCTTCTCCCCTAAAGTAGTTTCTGTGAAGAAAATCTATGATAGGGAACAGACCAGGTACAAGGTGAGGGCTGTTGGCCATAGATACTGCTGTAGGTAGACATCTAAAATAGGAAAATGTGCACACGGAGATACTGTGATCCAATAAGCAGAAAGTCAGTTTATATAGGTATTACCTGAGGAGCTCCCCCTTTGCTCTAGAGCCTTGGTTAAGTGAGGGGGATGGTCTCAGCTTTAATCTGAGCTTGCACTCATGTGAGAGAAATTGTCATAAACAGCCAATGGACTTGTATATGGAAGAGTTTTGACTTTTACAGAACTGTAAGAGTACCTTTTTCACTGTTGATCTTAATGAATGTCCCTGCTGTTCTTGGTAGCTGTGATATTTTAACTCTTACTCCCCTCCCCTTGTTTCTGCCTATTTTTATTTCAGGCAACTGGTCTTCACTTCCGGCACACAGATAATGTAATCCAGTGGCTGAATGCCATGGCTGAGATTGGACTCCCCAAGGTAATATCTGTGTGTTGTATGTGCAGATACATAAATAGTCTCAGAAAAGCTTTACATTCCATGGAGGCATTTGCTGTTGTACAAAAGTCAGCAGATTCCATCTGGTTAATTCTTCATTTTCTTGATTAGTGTCCCTGTAGAAATTTTCTTCTAAGACTTGCCGAATGATTTCATTCTGCTAAATGTATGAGAATGATTAGGAGCAAAATAATTACTCCTTCTGTACCATATCCTCAGCATTGCTAGTCTTGCACAACATCTGTGTTACATTGTTCTTGGCACACATTCTTTTGAGTAAGGTGTGAGCTACAGTTTGATTGTGGAAGGTTTTTTAGAGATCCATGTTAAAAGAAGGAGCGCAACAGAAAATAGCATGTTCTCCATTTCTTCAGATTTCCCTACAAGATTTTCACATCAAGTTGAAATGTTCCTGATGTATCTTAATCAAATACGAATTATTGGTTTCACTAGGGGAATGGCCAGATAAACTCCCCCGAGCTAATAAACGTTGTTACCTGAAAGCAGTGGCAGTGTTGTGCTGATAGCCAAGTTGCATACATAGAGAGCAAGTACATTTTTTAACGTATTGTGTTGGGGTTTTTTTTGTTTCTTTTTTTTTGTAAGTCATGTTATGCTTTGTCTCACCAAGGCCAACATTGCATGATTTAAACTGATGTTTTGCTTGCAAATTGAACTCTCTGTTTTTGGCCAAGTGTTTCAAATAATTTTTTTGGATTTACTAGTTGAGCCTCATGGGAGTTTGTGTGATCTTCCAGGAACAAGTTTGGGATTAGGGGATACTGAGATATGCTGTTAAGATTGTTATGTGGAAATAAATGAGGAGGGAACTAGGCAGAGAGAAGTTAAGTGCCAGGTATGAAGCAAGATGTTCAGATGTTTTGGGGGGGAAATAAAAGTGCGAGCAGATGTTAAAGAAACCGGGCTGCCGTCCAGTACCTCGAGAAAGAGGTGGCTGGCTTTAAGTATTTTTCCCATGCAGAAGGGCCAGGGAACAGATAATGCAGAACTGTGAGGGTCCTTCAGTCGCCTATGCCTTTACAGAAAGAACAGTCTTATTTTATGCTCATAAGCACAGCAAGGAACCTTCCAATAACTAAAAAGTTACTTACCTTGTCAGCACTTCTGAATGAGTTAACACTGCCAGAATTAGCTGCTTGTGTTAAACTTTGAAAAGCTTTGTGTTTGAGACTGTCTGAAAGCTTTTGGGTCCAGCTAACTGAAAATGTGATGTACAAAACATCTTAGTGCTGGTCTTGGTTTCCCTTTGTTACTGTCTATTGTCTTGCCTCTCAGCCCCACTTTAGTCCAAATAAAATCCTGTTTTCTCTCTTATGTTGTTGTATTTTTTTAATCTCCTGGCTTTCACACATTCCTTGCTCATGCCATCTTGGTGGGCACACAAAAGAAACGGTGTGCTCATCTGTGAGTGTAAAAGGTGGGCAGGAAAAGGAAGGCCCTGATTTGGGTGGTAGAAACAAAAGGACTGGTGAGTGCTTTGAGTTGTAGAAATGTTGGGCCAGGGCAGAGAAGCTCCAAGAGTTCTGTTCTGCAGGATGTTTCATTAGTGTACTGCAGAAGAATTTGGCTTACCAGAGTTATGTGATTTGGCTATATAGAATTGAGTACAATTGACTGCTAACTTTGTTTTATCTCTAGATCTTCTACCCAGAAACAACAGATATCTATGATCGCAAGAACATGCCACGCTGCATCTACTGTATTCACGCACTCAGGTAAGGCATGCTAGGGAGAAATCTAGTAGCTTCTGAAATATTTTTGTGAAGCAGAAAGGAAAGTTGGGAGGGAGCTGAACTGAAGGCTGGATGAGGATGAATTGTCCAGCAGAACAATCTTACTAGGTCAAAGAAAGGATCCATGAAGTTGTTATTTTGCCTTGGGCAGTGGCCAAATCAGATGCTGAAGGAAAAGTATGTTGTGATCCCATCCCAATTCTCACCCTTCCTCTCTGCTGTCTGAGGTAGAGCTAAACATTTTGGAAGCTTAAAGGAAAGAGCAGGAGAATCCCTTTAAGCTCCCTTCCGACCCAAACCATGCTGTGATTCTGTGGTTCATTTGTTGATGCTTTGCTCTTCAGTTTGACAAGATGGCACATTATATGCATTTCTGATTTTTTTGTTGGTGGGTTTTTGGTTCTGTGTACGGGTTTGGTGTTTCTCCCCCCTGCCCCCACCTAGCTGGTTTGAATGCAAGTGTGGCATTTGGAACATGTTGACTCCAGAGGAATCTCAGCCATGGGTGCAGGTATCCAGAGGGAGGCTGCAAAGATGAAGCTGGGCTCTTCTATTCAGTGCCTCGAGACAGAACAAGAGGCATCAGGTGCAAACTGAATTGCAGGAAGGTCTCTCTAAACATTGGAAGACACTTTATTTACAGTGATGGTGACCGAGGAGTGGTACATGTTGCCCAGAGAGGTCGTGGAATCAAGAGTCATCTGGACACAATCCTGGTCAACCAACTCTAGGGAGGTTTCATTGAGCAAGTGGATTGGACAAGACTAGCAAACTGGAGAGATCCCTCCTAGCCTCAACTGTTGTGTGATTCTACCTGTGTTCAGTTGAGCTTTAAGTATATCCTTTAGCTTTAAGTATATCCAAGGACAGAGACTTCACAAGCTTACTAACAAGATGATGAATTTGTGGAGTCCCCAGCCTTGAAACTTCAAAAGTTCAACTACACATGATTACAGGGATCCTAGTCCTTTGTGACTTTGTTTGAGGAGGGAGCTAGAACAGGACAAACTTGAGAACACCCTCCTAGCCTCAAACGTGATGTAATTCTGTGAAGACGTCAGGAGTGGTGGTGCAGTTATGTGCAGCTGAATGGGGAGGAGAGGAGTCAGCTCACCCTCTTGATGGTCATGAGCTTGCCTGAGTGGTGCCTGGAAACTCCATCTCCTAAAATTGTCTGCATCATTGTCAGAACTGCAAGGAAAAATTACTGGTTTAAATTACTTACTTATTTTCTTTTCTAGCTTGTACCTGTTCAAACTGGGTCTTGCCCCCCAGATTCAGGATTTATATGGGAAGGTAGACTTCACAGGTAAAAAAAATTGTTGATGCACATGCTGCCTTTATCTCATATTCTGCTGGACATTTTATAGATTAATTAAAGGATTTACTGTTGATAGCCTCAGTGCAAATGAAATTCCAAATTAATGGCTGTGAGGAGTTCTAGTAATTTAATTTAGGTGCTTCTGAGCCAGGCTGTTATATAGCCATCAGTTTGCTTGTCATGACCTTTGCAAATAACAGGCCTTTAACTTTTTTGCCACTGTTGTAAGTGTCAAACCTTGCTTTTATCCTCCTGGGAGAGGTTTTGGTTTGTAATTTGGTAAAAGGTTCTGACCTCCCTTGACAGTTTAAAGTAGAGGTGCCATCAGCTAAAGAAGAGTTTGCTAGCCAGTATGCTGCAGGAGATTCTGGCATGTCTCATGTTCACGTGCCTCCTCAAAGTTTCAGTACCTTGATTTTTGCAAAAGTGTCAAATTCTATATTTCACATTAGTGAGGTCACTGCCTGAGGGCATGCATCTGATTTAAAAGGTGTGTGAACCTTATTTTTCTGCGAAACAGTTGTTGGTTGTATGTATAAAAGGCTAAACAACCATCTGTCGTCTTTGAATTGTATGGTGTTTAGCAACAGCATATCTCTATTACCCCTCATTCCCTTTCCTCAGCATAGACTCTTTGCAGGGAAAAATAACTATAAAATACTGCCCTGTGCATTTTCCTGATGTTTTGGCAGCTGTCCTTGAGGCACCTCAGAATGGTGGAGTGTATTTCCAACTCCTCATGAAAGTCATATTGTTTTCTAGTGAGAAAGACTACAGAATATTCCATACGAGTTTCTGGGAGGAATGTGGATTTTAGGAGAGCATACAAAATGCCTATTGCTTTTCATTTATTTTGTTTCACTCACTGAGTTATATTCAAAATATAATTTAAATGGTAAATGTAATTTATTTCACTTATCCTGTTTTGGTTTTTTTTTGTATGTGCAGTAGGTATAGCAGTGCTGCTTCCTAATGTGTTTATGGCTGCATAATGCTGTTTTTATACATGTTTCAGAGGAGGAAATCAGTAATATGAGGCTTGAACTGGAGAAATATGGTATTCAGATGCCTGCCTTCAGCAAGATTGGAGGAATTCTTGCAAATGAACTTTCTGTGGATGAAGCAGCACGTAAGGAAAAATGGGATTTTCTTTGTGATTTTTCAAATCAGCAGATTAGATATTTTTTGTTTTAGGCGTTGGTTTTAATGCCTCTTGTTGCAGGACAGTACCCTTCTTTTGATGGGCCTTTTGGAAGACTGTGAGGAGAGTTTTCTTTTGCTGGTCTAGTGATTTGAGTAGCTAGAGCACAGTTATAGGAAGTAGGCTGCCTTTTTTTTGTCAAGAAGACAAAGCCAGGTTGTAATGAGAGGTACTTGGATAATTCTTCTGCTTTCTAGTTAACTTCCAGACAAGTCTTCTGCTCTTCTCAGTTTTCAACAGAGCTGTTGTGTTTGGAACTAACTGGCAGATGGTAACTTGTTTTTTTCAGTACATGCTGCTGTCATTGCCATTAATGAAGCAATCGATCGTCAGGTTCCAGCTGACACTCTTATGGCACTGAAGAACCCTAATGCCATGCTAATAAATCTTGATGACCAACTGGAATCCACTTACCAAGATACGCTTTACAGAGCAAAGCAAGACAAGATGGAGAATGCTAAAAACAGGGTAGATAAATTCTTCTTTCACTCCACCTATTTGCATGCATTGCAGTTTTGTATTGCTGTGGGAGCTGTGGGGAATTCAAAGAACGTGTGTTACAGTTCTGTACATGTAGTGTTAGATCGATTTACTCCTAGTGGTATTCTGATATGATCCCAGCAACCTGTCTTCCTGTTGTAGAAGAAAAGCAGCAGTTACCTGTGTTACTCTGTTTAGCTGCCTGAAATGTGGGTCAGATAGGTAAAGCATTTATGTCAGCCTTTCTGTTGGGAATACTATCCCTCTGTTTTCATAATTTTTCCTAGTGATGAAATCACAAGCACAGCTTACAGTACTCTCAGAAGGGTTCACTCTTGCTATAGAAAGCTGTATAACAAATGCCCGTACTGCTTTCTGTATTCTGTGACTCTACTGTGTGTTTGTACAGAGCCATGGCATAGAAATTAGGTGTTTCTAGGCTGTCTGTACCAGACTACGAGTATACTGACTTTACATGTATTTAGTTCTAGGGCTTTTTTTTTTTGCATGTGTAGAGGTAGCTTATCTATGACCCACTGCAGATTTACATAGATACACAGTTAACTTCTCTGACCTGTTCAGTAAGATGATCTACCAGGGCAAAGGAAACTGCAGAAACACTGATTAGCGTTTCTTTCATCTTCAGATTGCCTCAGAAAATTCAGAGAGAGAGAGAGATGTGTATGAAGAACTTCTGACTCAAGCTGAGATTCAGGGAAACATCAATAAAGTGAACAGTAAGTATCATGCTACAGTAATAGTCTTAATTAAAACAATATTTAAAAATTATACGTGTGCTCCTCTTTGTTTTCTGTAATGCTAACAAAAGGGGAAGGATTTTTTTTTCTCATGGTTTTTGCTTGTAGTTGGTATGTAGTCATAAGCTGAATTAATTTTGACTTATGTTGCCCTTTCTTTAGGGAATGGAATGTCCATATTGCTTGCCCCCTTAGTTCTTCATCATGAGTAACTCATGCTATTTCCAACTTTCAGACCCTTTTTCAAGTGCTACTTTGCAGTTGACTTTGAAAGTCTTCTGTTTGGATTATGTACCTAACTTGCTATCCATGAGGCCTAGGAGTATTTCTCTCTGAGCAGTACGTTATATAAACCATGGGACTTCCTCATTGAATGTTCCTCTCAATGCTTTACAATTGCTAGCACATGCCGCCATATCCAAGATTGACCTAGCTTTGGAACAGGGAGATGCGTTAGCGTTGTATGAAGCTTTGGCAACACCATCCCTGGGACTCCGAGGATTGCTACGAGAAAATTGTGACTGGTATTTCAAGCAGTTTTTGAGTGATAGGCAACAGAAACAAGAGGTATGGAAAAGTCTAGATTACCCTGGTTCATGAGGTTTCCCCTGTCGCCCTTCGCTGTACTGCTATAAACTAATCACTTGTGACATACCTGCATTATAGTTCAGTCTTGCTTTGAAAACCCTCCTGTTTTCTGTTTGTTTTCTCAGGCTGGCCTTACTGGTCCTCTGCAGAAGGAAGAGTTGCAGTTGGGAGTGGATGCTGCTAACAGGGCAGCACAACAGTACCAGCAAAGTAAGGATCAGCAGAAATTATTGCAGAAAAGTGACTGTAGGTGTGATCGAGAGGATGAGATAGCAGAGTATTTGGGTCTGTGAGAAGATACGAGGTCTCTATCAAACTGCTGTGAATGTTCCTCAAGAGTGTCACAGCTGCTAAAGAGAGAGGAGTGTCTTTATCCAGCTCTTAAAATACTACTGGACAATTTGAAATACTAAAAAGGATGCAAATTTTTCATCTACCTGAAATAACCTTTTTTTCTAATGCTCGTATGAGATTTTGCGCTATGGATCTATGAGGGAAATCTGGATTACTGCATTTAGGCTGGAGAAGAAAATACTGAGAGGAGACTTTATTGTTCTCTATAACTACCTGAAAGGAGGTTGTGGAGAGAAGGGAGCTGGCCTCTTCTCCCAAGTGACAGGGGACAGGACAAGGGGCAATGGCCTCAAGCTCTGCCAGGGGAGGTTCAGGCTGGACATCAGAAAAAAAATTTTGATGGAAATGGTCATTGGGCACTGAAACAGGCTGCCCAGGTAGGGGGTTGAGTCACCTTCCCTGGAGGTGTTTATAAGACAGGTGGATGAGGTGCTGAGGGATGTGGTTTAGTTCTTGGTAGGAATGGTTGGACTTCATGATCCTGGGGGTCTTTTCCAATCTAGCGATTCTGTGAGATGTGAAAGCTAGACTACCTGCTGAACACTGACATAAATCTTACTTGTATTGAGCTACCTAACCTTTAACTGTTTCAAAATACCAAGTAGCGCATAAAATGCAGATCATGACTGCTGACACGGTTTTTCATTGATGCTTCTGACACCATGCAGAGCACTTCTCTGGAGAAGAGTGTTCTGGCTGTGCAGGAGCAATTAGTTCTGTTTAGCAGTCTCCTTTATACACGTTACAGAGATCTGGGGGAAGAGCGTTTAGAATACAAGATGACAATAGTGAATGCATAATAACTAGGAAGCTGCCTTCAAAGTACCTTACTTTTTCAGCATGGAGTTTGGCATTTGTTTACCTATTTATGTGTTTTAAAGTTAGTTAATATGTACCTGCTGTGGAGTGCCTGTTACTGCCTTGGTCAGGACAGATGCAGGAGAGACATGGATAGGAAGAAAAAGTTGCTACTACTGATTCATCCAAAAATTTGCTATTCTGAGTTCCAGAGACTGAAATGGTGAAACAATCCGTTCATAACCAGACAAAATGGTAGTTTTAAACATGAGCCTTATTTTAAAGATGATGTTGTGTATTTTATTTGTCTGCAGTAATGGGAAGATTAACTGAGAATCAGAAAGCTTTACTTATTTCCTGCAACTAAGGGAATTATACTTCTTCTTGTTAGGTATCTGAGTAGAATAAGAGGGCTGTTATTACTGAGGACTCAATTTTCTGTCTTCCTTATTCTTTCTGCTACATTTTTGAACTAGGGCTGGCAGCAGTAGCCAGAATTAATTCTGCAATTCGAATGGGTGATGCTGAGAAGACTGTTGCAGAAATGATGAACCCAGAGGCTCAGTTACCAGAGGTTTATACATTTGCTGCAGATCTTTACCAAAGGGAGCTGGCTACCTTGCAGCAACAAAGCCCTGAAGTAAGTACCATGTCCTCTCTGTTTTCTGGAAGCTAGTGTGGATCACTGTGTCTGCTTTGTTTTATTAAATGTGTTCTCTGGAACAAACTTGTCTTGAGTCTTCATAAAACTGCTTTGGTGTTCAACCTGTTTTGATGTGAAGTTGAATCCCTAAGTCTTGAGCTACTTGACCCTGTAAGTGTTCTACCTTTGTTTATGATACTCATCTTTCTACTCTTGTGTCATAATGGTTGTCCCTTTGTTTTGTTACATTTCTGTTCTGACAACTGCTCTATTCTGTGTTCTGCATGCTGGAATAGTTTGTAAAGGGCAAGTGGTATTAATTTGTGGTCCTCTTTGTATGCAGGGTGACCTCACCCATCCGGAATTATCTGTTGCTGTAGAGATGCTGTCATCTGTGGCCCTCATTAATAGGGCTTTGGATTCTGGGGATGTGAATACAGTGTGGAAACAGCTGAGCAGTCCTGTCACAGGGCTTACAAACATTGAGGATGAGAACTGTCAGAGGTGTGTATTTCACAGAATCATGTCTGTTCTTGATGTTGCTTATATTCTGTGACTTTTTGAATTTTGTTTCCCCTCTTATGCTTTACCTCCTTTCTACATTATTTATTATGGTATTAACTTAATCTCACTTGGCTCTTGCATCTTGTTTTGTGATTACTGTTGATTTTCTTACTGGTCTGGTTTCTGTGGTCTCTCTCAACACTTCCTCATGAATTTCACATTAAAGCCATGTTATGATACCATTTGGTTGTCACTAGCACTACACTGGTTCACCCATCGTGTTCTTTGTCCTGGACCCTCTCTGGTATTTTAGTGCTTTTGTTAGTTATTTCACATTTGGCTGACCATCCTGCACACAGCCCTTCCTCTTTCTCCTCTTCCTCCTTCTCCTATTTGTTCTAGTTTCGGCCTTCATGTTGCATTTTTCACTTTGTGTACAACTGCCATGCTGTGTTGTGTGTTCCCTGGCCAGCTTGTTGTGATGTGATGTTTGTAGCTTTTGGATTTGTTCTTTGACAGATACATTGACGATTTGATGAAGCTGAAAGCTCAGACACGTGCGGAAGGGAATGAATTTATCACGTGGAATGATATCCAGTCGTGCGTTGATCGTGTGAATATAGTTGTGCATGAAGAACATGAAAGTAAGTTTTCTGCTCGATTTATGCTAGCCTGATCATAGCTCATAAGGACCGTTAAAATTAAGTGCATGTCAATTATTAATTGGGGTTATTAATTGACTTGTAGTTGTATCGTACATTAGATATCTAGGAAGATCTTCATTATGAGCAAGACTTTGGTGGTCTGTAATTTAAAAGCCTTGAGTAGAACTGTTGTTGGAGATATCAGGCAGTCAGGAGTGTTTGTGGTAGTATTACCAAACAGATTAGTAATATTTCTGATGCAAATTTCATCCCTTTCTGGATAACAAGATGCATTGTCTGCCATCAGTGGACAGATAGGAGTAGTCTAGAATAGTTCCTAATTTTGCTTCAATGCCTCAAATTTAACTAAAACTGGCATTGCCAAAATCGTTTGAGTTAATTGTAGCCCAATCTTAGAGGACTCCATCGTCCTTCCTAACTTGCTGCATTCAGTAGAAATTACTTTTCTTCAGGTCTTTTTCTCTCTTGGCTGCAATCTCTGTCTTCAGGTTTTCGTCTTCACGCTTTTTTCCCTTCCTTTGAATATGCTTTGGCCTTTCTGCCCTTTCACTATTAACTGGAAGATCCACAGACTCAGTCCAAGATCCTTTGGCTCTTTATCTGCAGGTAACCTGGTCTGAAAATGCAAGAGAAGCTACCCTTCTTTGTGCTTACAACTCTTGGGTGTAATGGTCTGTCAGATGCATTTCTAGAGCAGATGAGGAGATTGAATGAACAACAGAGATGAGTTTATTTCAAGGTCTTATTCTCAGTCCCTCAGCTCCTGGCCTGTATTACATCCAAATAACAACTTCCTTAAAGATCCGTAGTGCAAATATTGCACAAAAGAAATAGCCTTTTGCAGTTACTTTGGTTCAGGGATAAATCAGCAGAGATGCCCAGGAAAGTTTTTTCTGAAATGCTGTCTGTTCAACAGTCACTTACTCAAATGGTTTTGCTTACAACACGATACAGACTTCTTTTTTCAAAGAACACTTAATTATCTCATCAGTTTGACATTCAAGTTCTGAGTTCTAGATGTTGGGATCCAAATCTCAAATTAGAGTTGAAATGGAGGATGGCGATCTTTTAAGAGGTTAATTGCTTTGCTCACACTTCTGTCAGGCAATGAGAAGCTCTTGTTTTCTACTTTAACACTGTGTATGACCACGAGTTATTAAAATTGATATGACTGATTGGTATGTGGAATGACTGATAACTGACTTCCTGACCAGTAGAATAGACTGGTACAGCTGTTTCCTTTTAATATAGAATCATAGAATCACCAGGTTGGAAGAGACCCACCGGATCATCAAGTCCAACCATTCCCACCAATATACATTTGTTACTATTTTTTAGTAGTGCTTATGTTAATGTGTCTTTCAGCAGTGACGAAAGACTAGAATTGAGCATGATGGTGAGAACTTTGCAAAAGAGATAATTGGAGCAATTTTCCTTTCTCTAAGACAGTAGTATTTGTCTTAAAATCAAGAGTGGTGATAGACAAGTCCTTGAAAATAGCACCGTTAAGCAAATTTATTTTTGGGTAGATCATTTTGAGGTTCTGTATCAGTTTCATTAAAGGACTGTAATTTTTGACTATGACCAGTATGGAAAACCTCCCACATATGCAAGTAGCGTGACATTAACTTTCAAGCTATCTGTGTAATAGCTTAAAGCCTTGCATCCTAAGAGGGGAGAGGATGTCAGAAATGTGGGGATGGTGATAAGGTTCATATTGTACACTGAGGCAAATGGGTGTCTTCTTCCACTTCTAGTTGCGTAGGTGGTGGGTTATGTTTCAGCTTGAGAAGACTTCAGAGAGGGTTAAATTTTAATTTAAGAGCTTGCTGTCCTGATCATTTCCTGATCTCCAAATAGCTACTGGGTTTCCTGTCGGGGTCACGTGAGAAGATCAGCTATGCAAACACAGTCCCTTACTGGTGCACGAACAAACAGTGATGCTGGTATCCTAGTGTCTTTTCTGTGTAAGAGGTCACAGCAGAAGGCTAAAAGTTTGTGTAGTCTCAATACTCTTCTTCTTATAACACTCCTTATCCTGTAAAAAAAAAAAAAAAAAGATGTAATGATTCCTGTAATGAGATAAGAAGCTGTTTTGATGTGGAATTTCTTAATTCTTTGATCTGCTTGATAAATGCTCTTTATG
The DNA here is from genome assembly GCA_033459285.1 of Clamator glandarius. NCBI lineage: Eukaryota > Metazoa > Chordata > Aves > Cuculiformes > Cuculidae > Clamator > Clamator glandarius. Next base: position 1,106,091 of record JAUNZM010000240.1, read on the forward strand.
CAAGGTCACTTTTTATCTTCTGTCTATGAGTAAGTTAAACAATTCAAGAAGGCCCTTGAGGCACATGAGCGTGTATTTTTTGTTTCCACTATCATTGCAAATAGCTTCAAATGAAAAAAATCTTTTCTAGTGAGCAGGTGCACCGTATTGCTGTTCCATGGAGTAGTCCTGTCCTGCCCATGTTAGTGAACTAGTCGTAGAGAACATCTACTTAACATTCTGTTCCCTTTCCTGAGTAGAACAGTTATCATATCTGCTTTTTGACAGAAACCATGTAATCGTTTTAGTGGTCCTGATTCTTGCAGTGTCTTCAACATATATTTTTCCCTAATCTGTACTGCATTCAAATACCTCTTCCTTTGATGTTTGTTTTTTCACATAAACATCTGTTTTGTGATTTCCTACGTACAAGGCAAAGATACCAACTTTGGATATATTAACTAAAGCTGTAGATCCCCACGCTGAGCTCCTTTCTTTCTTTTGTTCAGAATATCTTTGTTCTGCACTCATCAAACAGTGATTTGAATTGATCCTTCTTCAGGCAGGGAATTGAATCAGGTGATCTCTAAGATCTGTCTCAACCTAAGTTAACCTCCAGTCCTGTTCAATATCTTTATCAATGACCTGCATGAGGGGATCGAGTGCATCGTAGTTCACGAACAACACTGAACTGGGAGGAAATGTCGATCTGCTGGAGGGTAGGGAGGCTCTATAGAGGGATCTGAACAGGCTGGATCAATAGGCTAGGCCAACGAGATGAGGTTTAACAAGGCCAAGAGCTGAGTCCTGCTCTCGGGACACAACAACTCTGTGCAGTGCTCCAGGCTTGGGGAAGAGTAGCTGGAAAGCTGCCTGGCAGAGGAGCTGGGGGCGTTGGTCAGCGGCAGACTGAATATGAGCTAACAGTGTGCACAGGTGGCCAAGAAAGCCAATAGCATCTTGGCTTGTATCAGAAACAGTGTGACCAGCAGGACCAGGGAAGTGATTCTCCCCCTGTACTCAGCGCTGATGAGGCTGCATCTCAGATCTTCAGTTCTGGGCCCCTCAGTACCAGGAAGACATTGAGATCCTGGAACATGTCCAGAGAAGAGTGGTGAAGCTGATGAAGGGGCTGGAGAGCAAGTCTTATGAGGAGCGGCTGAGGGAGCTGGGGGTGTTTAGCCTGGAGAAGAGTAGGCTGAGGGGAGACCTTATTGCTCTCTACAACTGTGTCAAAGGAGGTTGTGAAGAGGTGGGTGTTGGTCTGTTCTCCCAAGTGATGGGTGATAGGACAAGGGTGAATGGCCTCAAGCTGCACCAGGGGACGTTAAGATTGGCCATTAAAGAAAATTTCTTCCCAGAAAGAGTTCTCAGGCACTGGCAGAGGCTGTCCAGGGAGGTGGTTGAGTCACCATCCCTGGAGATGTTTAAAAGGTGGTAGTGGAGATGCTTGGGGACATGATTTAGTAGTAGATAGGTGCAGCTGGGGTTGATGATCTCCATGGTCTTTTCCAACCTAATGACTCTATGATTTTGTGATATGCAGGAGATGGCTACTATGGATGGAGCACGTATGGTGTAGGCTTTAGTGGCTTTTCACTAACTATAAGCTGTTGTTTTTGTTTATTTTTATTCAGCTGAATGGTAAATTTTACTGTATTGAATAGCATTCACATTTCTGATAATACAGCTAGTACTACATACGTTTAATGAAAGAGTTTTCTAAAATATGAAATTACCTTATTTTCAAATGGTACTCAAAGCAGATCTTTAGCTTTAAGTGAAGACTTCTTTCCAGAGGAGCAGGAACCTCAGGAAGCTCTAACCTATGAACTCTGGCCATTTCAGCTCTGATAATTCTCCTCTAGTGGCTCTGATCTGGATGTCTGAGGGCTTGGTTCTGGCCTTGCATGTGGTGTCCCTGAGTGGTAATTTTTTCCAATTGTAGTGCCCAGGCATTATGATTACTTCAAGGTAGAGAAATAGTCTTGCTTTCTTTGCTAGTAAATAATGTTTTCTTCTAAAAATGCAATTCTCGGCCAGTATCTGGTTTAGAAAGGACTAACTGCACTGCTCTCCCAAAGTGATGTTTACGATTATTGTTGATCAGAAATGGAACTTAATCTTTCTCCTGCATCTTCCTCCCTAGGGATTTTGGCAATTGGTCTTATCAATGAAGCTTTGGATGAAGGGGACTCCAAAAAGACTATTCAAGCCTTACAGATTCCTGCAGCAAAATTGGAGGGTGTATCCCCAAAGGTAGCGCAGCATTACCAGGATACACTACTTCGAGCCAAGAGAGAGAAAGCACAGGTGAGTGCAATTATATGCATATCTCAAAAACTTTACATCTGTGTAAAGGGCTTATTGCTGATCCTGAAAGCCAGGAATCAAAACTAGAAGTGGAGAGCTGGGCAATCTGCTACCACCAGCTGATCACTTAGTCAGTTTGGATATCTACTCGAGAAAGCGATTTGCAGCCAGAATGAATCTTCATGAACTACAGAGATGTGTGTAAGCATATTAACTGCATGAGATGGCTTGCTGCAACTAATTCTGGGTCCAGAATGAGATATGTAACTTGTTTGCAGAGAAATAAGATGCCTCATGTTTTTTGCAAGGGCATCATGTTCATTCTGAGAGTTCTGAACTTCTAAATGTGAGTTTCCTGCAAGCTTAAGTATTTTTTTAGTGACCTTTAGTAAATGTAGCCATAGGCATAGTTATATATGGCAAAAAGCTTCTGAAAGTGGAGAAGTGTTGTTTTGTTTTTTTAAATAAAGGTAAACCTGTAGGATGGCAATAGCTGAAAACTATATACATTTCTGATTAAAACAATTTAGCAGTTTCCCCAATTGCCCTGACAGGGTTAATGTTCTTCAGGAACCCATTTTGTGCTGAAGCATTTCCTCTGACTCAGAATGAAATAATGAACTCTTTTTAGTGTGTGTCTGAGCTTGTGCCAGGCCATGCTGGTAACTTCTCAGCTGGTGTGGTATTGCCTTATTTAGGCATATGTTCAGTTTAGGGCTTCAACCTGCATCACAGAAGTAGCTTCATAAATTCAAAGATTGTATTACAAAGTAGCATTGTGGGGAAGATAGTCACTATCTGAAGTGCTTCTAACTTGTGATTTCTGAACTGTGGGACTGGGAGGGACTGTAGTTCACCACGAGGTGTTGTTGAGCATCTTATGTGAGCAGGGAACACTTTATGATGCACCCTTCTTAAGTGATGAGGAGAGAGAGGGAAAAACAGTAGGCCCTGTAGTGAGCTACACTGTGTGTACCTCCTGGAAAGCCTGCCACAGTAAAAAAGCACAGGATGGTTTTGGTAGTCTTTGAGTGGAACACTGCTGGTGGGGATTACAGCAGAGGAAGTTGTGATTGTTCTCCCCACTTCCCTGGACAGTTGTGCGGGTGTTGGTGCGCTTTACTGTGGGGCTATCTAGGCTTTTGGATGAAATCTGCCTGTAAAAGACATGTTAAGTCTCTTGAATGACGTATCGTTAAGCATCTCACCTTCAGACCAGCTGTAACAGTGGGAAAAAATGTGGAGGGCATGTAAGGAAGTGTTCGTTTTCAGTCCAGCCCTAAAATTCTTGAACATTGGAAACAGAGGCTTTTTTGTGCAGTGTGATTATTATTCCATACATACCAGAAGTAAATGTTTCCTTTGTCCTGTTTGTAGTTTGGGAGTTGTCAGAGGGGAGGCAGTTGCATGTTTACATTTCTTTCAGTAGTTACCTACAGGAAGCAACACAACAGTGGGTGGGGAGAAGCTGTGCTTGGCATCTGCTGGATCATTGTTTGTTATGTATATTTTGGGACTTGCTAAACACTTGTCTCTTTCCTCTTCTCAAGTTCCTATGTGTAACATTAGTTTATTGCATTTCTTCACATCACAGCCATCTGTGGGATCATTGTACTTTAAGCAATCTCTTAGAACAGAGACTTAAAACGTGGCTTTGACTGCCATGCATGTACACCGGCCACAGTATGTACTGTGCTTTTTGCTTTGCTTTTATAGTTTGTACAGGCTTGTGAGCTTTTGTACGCTGGGATAAAAACCGCCTCACGTGGCATTAGTGACCCAAGAGTGTTTAGCTTCTGTGCACACACGTGCATTGGCAACTTTTTATTCCAAGAACTCTTTGTAGCTATGTTCTGTTGAAGGACTACTAACTTGTGTTCCTGCAGAGTCATGTCCTTTTAGCAAGTACGGCTTTAGGACTGACCGGTACCAAGTCCCTGGCCTCGTGTTCTTTTTGCTTTTTGGAGTGATTCCCATTGACAGAATTTCTTTTTCATTCTATTTCCTGAAAGGAGACGAGGAGGAAGTACTGTGTCTGGAAATGCCATCGGAGTCTCTGCTAGTAAAAATTTATATGATGTTTTTGTCTTGGAGTCACTTAAAAAGATATCTAAATGCTTCTTATTCCCCCTGATATGGAAAACTACTCTTTTGCCTGTTGTTGAATATGGGTTATTTTACTGTGCAAGAATAGTGCTACTTTTCTCCTTATGCTGTGCATATTTTTCTCATTATGTTCTCTTCAGGACACACAGGATGAAACAGCTGTACTTTGGCTGGATGAGATTCAGGATGGGATTCAAAGGGCAAACAAGGACACAGAGGAGTCCCAAAGATGTAAGTATTGTCACACAGTATTGCAATTATTCCCCATTGTCAAACAGATACTGGGAGTTAGAAATGCCATGCAAATGTGGTAAAGGAAATCAAACCTGCTTCTGATGTAGAAGTTTTTCTTTGAAGAGTGAATTTCTTCAAATGTTATATTTGTCATCTTTTCCAGTTTTGCATGTGACCATGTTACCTCATTGAGTAAATCTCTACCAGATTTTGTCATATGCAGTTAATTATGTGTGTGTGGTGATTAATTAGGTGTGAGCATGCACACAATTTAAATCATGTTTTCCAATGTGTGTTACCTTTTGTTTATGCAGCGTACTGTTGTCTTGTCTCGATTCTATTATTTCAGGATTTCCTCACATCTTTTTCAAACACAGGCAGTAATGCACCTCAGTGATATCCACCTTTGCTCCTTAGCATGGTTTGCAGGTGGACTGGTCCACTGGTCCCTACATCCCAGCTTTTATAATCATGCCTTTTTCTGTCTCCAGAAACAATAAGTAATTACTACTCCTTGCTTAACTTGTTTCAGTCTTGTTGATGGTTTTTTTTCAGTTCCTGATTGAAGCTTTCTCTTTAACAAAACACGATGGTTTTCAAAGTCCTCTCTTGTATTCTAATCATTTGTTTGCTGAGTGCACCATGCTTCAGAGACCTTGTTTCTACACATTTTTAAAATACAATATTGTTCTGTGTGCTTTTAATATAAATCTCTAATTTTCCATTACATTCAACATTTGCACCTCTCTGCTTGTTTTGTGTGATTTGTACAGCATTAGTAAACTGATTGTTTCCTCTCATTATAGTCACCTTGTATTTTTCTTTGTTCCAGTTCTTCCATCTCTGGTGTGCTGATAAAACGTCTAACTTTCCACTTCCAAAACTTGTGATTTGATGTACGACTGATACTTAAAGTTATTCAAAGATGCATGATTTTACTTTGAATAGGCAACCATAGTGGAAACTGAAAAAATTAATCCAAATCTGAAATCGCTCTGGTGCCTTCTGAAACAGGTTGTCCAAAGGCACTGTGGAATCTCTGTCCTTTGAGATTTTCCAGTCTCGGTCAGACAAGGGCACGAGTGGTCCCAGCCTTGAGAGTGGGATTGAACTGGATTGCCCACCAACATAAGTTCTTGATGACTGTCTATTAGATATGTAGAATCTCTGGCATGGTTGATTCCTCTCACCCTCACTTTGGAGCAGAAGTGAGCTTGCATTCGTATCTGGGCTTTTTCCATCCTTATTCTTTATTTGTAGATATTTTGGAAGAGGTAAGAATCAACAGGCTCACATAAAGCTTTCTGATGAAGACGCAATGAGTTTGTCCAACTTATTTGGCCTAGTTCAGTTGTTTTTTAACGTCATTATTTGTTAGTAAGTTCCCCAGTCAAATGCTTTTAAAAAAGGGCGAAGGGGTTGTGGGGTGTGCGTATGAGGGCAGAGCTTTAGCTGTCCATCTTATTGTTTGTTCCCAGTAGTACTAGTGCAATTTTTTCACCATTTTCCCGCCCACCAAGCACCTTGGAAAGGCAGTACCTTGAGTGTCATGCCAAGGAACGTTTGGTCAAGGACAGGATTGAAGTATGTGTCCTTAAGCCCGAGTGAAATCTTCAGATTATCCTTATCTACGCATGTATGAACAGATGTTTTTTGCAGTCTAACCTAGTGCTGGAAATTACTACATTTCCAGTTTGCTGTGTCAATGCTGTTTCTGTGTTCTGTGAATGTCTGTGTTGGAGCTCCAGTTCAGAAGTAGCTCTGGAATGGTGTAGTGTTGTTTTTCTCTTCCTCTGCCCCCAGTCCTTCTCCAGTCAGTTTTTTTACTTTTTTACAAACTGCTCCATGCTGTTTTCACCAGGGATAGATGGTACAAGTTGTTGAAAGGGCCCCTTTTGAGTTGTGTCTGACTCTGTCAGAAGAAACTGCCTTGGCTAAAATCAGTGTTAGAGTAGAGCTAAAACTTTTTGTGATGTTGAGAAGTATTGCTGGGATATCAGCACTGAACTGGGATTTGGGGCACACAAATTGTATGCTGTCAGGCGCTGTTATGTATGTTTGGACAGTCTGTTCTTTGTATTTTGGTTTTATCTGCAGTTATTCATGTGTATACACCCCCTCCCCCCCCCGAGCTGTAAGTGTTTGTGCGTGTTGCCTTGTTCTGTTTTGTCATTCTATTTGCTGAGGGTCACTGAGCCTCTGAATGCTAAGGTAACCTACTTCCTTGTGTTCTCAAAGTCTCCTTAGGAATTCTGGCCATTAATGAAGCAGTGGACTATGGTGATGTTAGCCAGACCCTCAGTGCCTTGCGTTCACCGGATGTTGGGCTATATGGAGTTACGCCAGAATGTGCCGAGACGTACCAGCGAGAGCTGTCTGAAGTCAAGAGAAGGAAAATGGCAGCAGGTGAGCCTCAAGCAGCTAGCTGTTGGTGAAATGAATTCAAGACGATTGCATGTAGCATTGGAACCAGCAGTAGAAGAGTCTCTGGGGAGAAGTTTTGTGTTAAAAGTGGCAATTTGGGCTGCTTTTTTTTTAAAAAAAAAAAAGTGAATAGTAGCATGTTCCCCACTTGCAGTGTTTAGGTAGTTCTCATATGAGTTCATTAGAGACTCGGAAACGTTCCCTCTCTTGCTTGGAGCAAGGATCATCTGCATTTTGTGGATTTCTTAGTTGTAACGTTTCTATTTGGGAAAGACAAGATGCATGTCTTGGGACTTACACTGTGGTTTCTGCCCTTAGGGGGCAATGGCAGTGAATGGGTGAAACACTGGGTGAGAGGAGGCTATCATTATTATCACAACGTGCGGACCAAAGAGGGAGGATGGGATGAACCAGCAGGATTTATGCAAAATGACATGCAGCTGTCACGAGAGGAGATACAGGTAGGGTAGATAACACGTGCCCTTTCTTTGAAAAGTTGACATTCCTTTCACTCCCATCCTTAATGCAACTCTGAAAGAATGCTTCACTATCAAAGGCATGTCAACAAGCTTAGTAACTCATGTTTTTTTTTATCAGATTGCGTATGTCAAAACCCCTTTTCCCATTTCAGAAAAAAATTGTCCTTTTGGTAAAAGGGTGTTGGACTGTGGTGTTGCTGTTTATTGAAAGGCAACTTGGAAGCTTCTTTTAAGCACCATACAGAAAGCTGACATAAAACCCTGTCTTTTGTATGTCTGTTCTCTTTATCTGGCTATTCTTCCTACCATAATATCAATCCAGAGCACCATATCTGGAGTCACTGCAGCGTACAACCGAGAGCAGCTATGGCTGGCCAATGAAGGCCTGATTACAAAACTGCAGGCTTGCTGTCGAGGGTACCTTGTTCGCCAGGAATTCAACTCAAGAATGAATTTTTTGAAGAAACAAATACCAGCAATCACTTGTATTCAGGTAATATCCTTCAATTATGTTTGAAACTTGTACTCTGCGATTGTTTTCTATATACAGACTTTCTGGCAGTTTTATTCAATTCAGTCAGTTCTGGGACACTGAGGGTATTTTCCTTTCATATTGCAAATTATCTAAAGGGATTTCTTTCTGCCAAAGATTTATGGCATATTATTTACTTTTTAATGTCATGTTTAATCAATAAAGTCATCTGAGGTGGAATTGGAGATAAATACTTATTTGAGAAAGCTTTAACATTTTTTTGTCAGATTCAGCATTTTCTGAACGGGGCAATATAAAATGTGTCATATTATGTCTTTATGGTGATAATACCATGTGATGAATTACTATAGTGATTCCTCATGAATTGAATAGAAACAAAATGGTTTTCAGTATCCCTGAGTAAGAGTCATCTTCTCTTCGGATTTGTCCCAGGGATTTGGAGGATTGAGGACCTGGAAGAGATGCTGGGGTAATTCAGCGTGAAATTGGGTCCATTTACAGGAAAACAACGAACAAATCTTTCTCTGGTGTTGTAACTGAAACGTGTGCAAAAGAAATAGGTGCTTTGCACCCTGTTACTGCTTTATTATTTGAACAGCGTCTTTGTATTTGTTTGTGCCCAAGCAGCATGTGCTCTTCATGTATTAGGTTGGTGCAAAAATAATTGCCATTTTAAACCATCAACTTTAAACTGATACATCTCAGCTTAGAATAAAACCTATTAATCCAAACAAAACCCATTAGAATCTGTGCCCAGAGGAATCAAGTTTGTTTATGCTGGTAGCATAGAATTCTGGAGTCCTGGAGCTAATGAGTTCTTCAAAGGCGTTTTGAGCTTCTGGTCAGTTGTGGAAAACCTTCTCTTGCAGGAAGTTGTCAAAATGCTTGAAGATGTGATGATCAGTGGGAAAGAGGGCTGGGGAGGGAGCTGAGTGACCACGAGTATGGTAGCTCTGTTCGTGCAGCTTCTGCAGAACCATTTACAAGAGATGTGTTTGGGTGCTGTTATGGAGAAGGGCAGGTCCTTTTTGATTGACCAATACAGGATGTAAACACTGCCGTCCTGGGTGCATTTTGTTGATTTCCTGGCAATGCTTCTCTGCTGTGATGGTTTCACCAGCAGTCAAGAAGTTGTAGTGGGTGATTCCGTTTGCTAACACCCAGACAGTGGCTATAACCATCTCTTGATGAGGCTTTGGTTTGGGGTAGTGGTTTGGTGCTTCACCGTGGTCTAGACGCTCTGCAGAATGCCATCAGTTTTCATACAGAATCTGGGTTTTTTTGTCCCGTGTCACAATGCAGTCAAAAAATGGATCGGTTTTGTCACACAGAAATGACATAAAGCAGACTTGGTAGTGTTGACTTTTTTTTTTTTTTTAATTTTCATTTAGCTTGTGCCCATTTGTGGAGCTGTTAGTGCACATGTCCAACAGCTGTTGACTGGTCAACATTGACTTCTTCTTCAGTCTCTCGAGTTGTTTTGCCTGGGTCTGTTTTGAGCCTGGCCTTCAGCTGGATGTTTTATATCGTAGAAGTATGCTCAGCTTCAAGGCTTTTCTTTGTTATGAAAATTTAAAGACCACTGTCAAGCTGTGTGTTTGCTGACAGTCCCTGGCAAATGCTTGGCTGACGTTGCTGGTAGTTTCCATTGCTTTATGTCTGTTTTTGAACTCGTACAACAGAATTGCTTGAATTTACTTTTTTCCCATCTTTAATCTGACAGCATATAAATAGAGACTATACAGTGAAAACAAATTCTTAGTATAAATAACTAGAGAGAATTTTGCACTTTAAAATGGTATAGTACATGGACAAAGCTAAATGAAGGTTTAATCCAAAATAAGCATCACAGTTTACAATGACAAAAATGGCAATTACTTTTGCAACAACCTAATGTATTTGAAAAAAACGCACAACAAAACACTCAAATCACTCCCAGCTCATTTAAATAAAACTCTGTTTAAATGTAGTCCAACCTCTGATGCATGATGTTCATGTAGAAGAGTTTCTGTTAGCTTGACTGTTTAGCTAGATCCTTGATACCTAGGTGTGCTTCAGAGGGCCCAGACTCTTCATTGGGTAATTTCAGGTAACTCAGGATTACAGTTGATGAAATCGTTAATGCTTTGCAATGTGTATCTCTTGATGAGATAAGCATGTTTTCCTCATTTTACATAGCCAAAAGGGAAGTGAGCAACTGAGGAGCAGAAAGAAGCTCAGATTTGTAATTACTTCTCTTTAATTAGAAAAGTAAAGTCAGTGCACCTGTTTTCTGCTTTCAGTCCCAGTGGCGTGGCTACAAGCAGAGGAAGGCATATCAAATCCGTTTGGATTACCTGCGATCACAAAAGGACCAAGTAGTGAAGGTAGTGAAGGCTTCTGCTGACTTTTTTTTTAAACCTATTAGGTAGTGGGCTCTATAGGACGAGTTTTTGTCTGAGTGTCTTGGTTACCTTTCTCTAGATTCAGTCGATGACCAGGATGTATCAAGCCAGAAGACGTTACAGAGATCGTCTGCAGTATTTCAGAAACCACGTAAGATGCTATCTCATTAAATGAATTAAGTAGCTGACTTTAGTACTCCTTCCAGAATGAAGCCAAGCATTCTTTTTTTTTTTAATCCTAGATAAATGATGTTATAAAAATTCAAGCCTTCATCCGAGCAAATAAAGCACGAGAAGACTACAAAACCCTCAGTAAGTATTGCCACGAGGTTAAAACTGATGTGCCTGTCATCTCTGTTTGCAAGGGTTGTTGCTAGTGTGATCTACAAACATCAAGGCAGTTTTGAAGAGCGATTGGGATGAAGTTGGTAGGGCAGTGCAGAGAGTAGATTGTTCTTGAGGCTGAAAGAAGACTTGGTTCCTGCTATTGCTTTTGCTACAAAAACCAGAACCGTAGCTTTGCAGTTAACTTTGGCAGTGTGGACAATCCTAGGCTGATACTGACTTTGTTCTTTACTGGTTGTTTCTCTCATGAGTTATTCAAAACGAGAAATAAAATACGTCAGAAGCTGTTCAGACATGTTGGTGCTAATTTTATTCTGACTGCTCCTTGATGTGCTGCTTAAACATAGATAAAGCATATATTTACTTCCGCTTCCTGTCCCCTGATGTTTTCTTGCCTATTTGTAGTTAACGCTGAAAACCCACCTATGGCTGTGGTTCGAAAATTTGTCCACTTGCTCGATCAGAGTGACCAAGATTTTCAGGAGGAGCTTGAGCTAATGAAACTGCGTGAGGAAGTTGTAACCTTGATCCGATCCAATCAGCAACTGGAAAATGACCTCAATCTCATGGACATCAAAATCGGGCTGCTAGTGAAAAACAAAATTACATTACAGGTAGGAAGTGTGCTGGTGGGTGACTGTCTACAGATTGAACTGATGAGCCCAGTGGTAGTTAGCATGGAAGGCTCCTAGCCCTGGACACAGGTTGCTCAGGCCCAGCAGTGAATGTTGCCCCAGACCTGCAGATTATATTCCAAATATGTTCTTACTTCATTCAGTGAAAGAAGGCTGTGGGAGGAGAAGAAACAAGACCTGAAGCTACGAAAGACAAACACTAGGCTATTTTGACCTAATGAATGCAACAAATTGTATTTTTATAGGCGTTGAGAACTCTGTTCTGTTGTTCCTTTGTGGTTGACCAAGTGACATGCCACAGGCTTGCAGCGAAGGGAGTGATTTCAGAGGGAGGAGGCATGCTCTTGCCTCTTGGTGTTTGTTGATTAAAGGTTTTCACAAGCCCACTCCAGCCTCTCCAGTTCCCTCTGGATGACATCCTATCCTTCCAGTGTGGCAACAACACCACTCAGCTTGGTGTCATCTGCAAACTTGCTGAGGGTGCACTCAATCTCACTGTCAGTGTCATTGATGGACCAGTGCTGTTTAATGTCTTCCAGTATGGACACTTAGGGGACACACCACTTGTCATGGATGTCCATCTGGACTTTGAGCCATTGACCACTACTCTTTGAATGCGACCCTCCAACCAGTTTATTATCCACTGAATAGTCCACCCATCAAATCCCTGTTTCCCCAATTTAGAAAGAAGGATGTTGTGGGGGACCGTGTCAAAGGCTTTACAGAAGTCTAAGTGGATCATGTCTCTTGGTTTACCCATGTCTACTGCTGCGGTTACCCCATTATGGAAAGCTACTAGGTTGGTCATACAGGATTTGCCTTCTAGGGTTTTGGGCAAATAAAGGGAGTTGATGACAAAGCAGAACATGTACTTCCAGTCAGAGAGGTTTCTGCTGTAGCAAATAATAGTTCACTTTAATGGCCCCAGGCATACATTGGCCCTATCTTCCCATGTACAATAGAAGTAGAATCTCAGACACAACTGTTCTCCAAAATTGCCTGTTATGAAATACTGAGAGGGGTATCTGTCCTTATCCTTTCCAGGATGTTGTTTCTCATAGCAAAAAACTTACCAAGAAGAACAAGGAGCAGCTCTCTGACATGATGATGCTGAACAAACAAAGGGGAGGTTTGAAAGCTTTGAGCAAAGAAAAGAGGGAAAAGCTGGAAGCCTATCAGCATTTATTCTACTTGCTTCAGGTAAGCGGCATCTGACGTTGGTCAGAGACTTACATGTCTTGGCAGTCTTTGCTTCTGCACTGTAGTCTCGAGCCACCGTAGTTCTTGGCAGCGCTGGCCTGTATGGGTGTGCACACTAAGTAATTTTTGTTGGTTTTGTAGACTAACCCAACCTACTTGGCCAAGCTGATTTTTCAGATGCCTCAGAACAAATCCACAAAGTTCATGGATTCCGTCATCTTCACACTCTATAACTATGCATCTAATCAAAGAGAGGAATACCTATTGTTGCGGCTTTTCCAAACGGCACTGCAGGAAGAGATCAAGTATGTGGTAGTGTACAGCACATTCTTGCTGGTGAATCAGTTTTGGAAATATCTTGAATTGAGGCAGTTCTCATGTTATTTCTCGTTATAATATGTGGATAATGCTAAGCTGTCCCTTCACTGTTCTCTTCCCATTTCATAGCTGTTCTTAACATAGTCTATAAAGGAAGAGTCAAATACGTCCACTGAGGACGAGGGCATTTTACTTCAGTCAGGATTTCACTGCTCAACATGGCTACTACTTTTAATCTGATCCTAAAATTCAGTCTAATCTCAGTTCTCCAGAGTCTGATTATAAACACCTTCAAGACATGACAAACTCTGGTTTACAAGCCAGGGGGGAGCTAACTCTGAGCTCTCTGAATTTCCAGAAGCTGATGAGGAGGCTGAAACAGAGAAGCTTTGTTTTTCATTTATATTTGCTGTCGGTGCTAGGGACTGCGTCTATCTTCAGGTGTGTTTTGTGTGGTCATTTGGACCTTAGGAGCTCAGTGTTAGGTGAATTCACTTCTTTATAATGCAGGGATACACAGTTTGCTGTGAAGAAGAATACACAATAAAATTCTTAAGGGGCTACTCTTTGAGCATTCTTTGGATTGCTTTTTAAGCATGAAGATGGTATGTGCCTTGAAACTAGTAACTTTTAAGTGAGATTTTTTTTTCCCCACGCTTAGAATAGTAGTTAAGGGAAATGTAGACACTTTATTTTCTGCCACTGTATTTCGCATAGTGGTATTCTAGGAGTGGGTTTTGTGGTAATTGCTTATTTTCTTATTTTAAATACTGAAAGAAACCTACTGTTCTTTTTCTTCTTTACATAAAACACATTCTGTTTCCTTTGTGGTTTTGAATTGTGCTCTGAAATAGAATGTACAGTTGGAATAGTGTTAATTGTTGTTGAGATGAATTTGGGCCAGTTGCATTGGAATTCTAAAGCACAGGTTGTAGTTTTCTTGCTTCATCTGTCTTGAGAAGTGTTCCGCTATTGTTCTTGTACAGTGTTGCAGTTTATTGCTGCATTGAGATTTCAGAACACATCCACTATCTGTTTTGTGAGGGTGATGCTCGTTTAACAGTTTGGTTTATGACAAGAAATGTATCTACAGCTGACAAAATTATATGTACCTCATATTTCAAGTAGACTCTTTCTTTTTCAGATCAAAAGTAGACCAAATACATGAAATTGTTACTGGGAATCCTACTGTTATTAAAATGGTGGTAAGTTTCAACCGTGGTGCCCGTGGTCAGAATGCCCTGAGGCAGATCCTGGCTCCTGTTGTAAAGGAAATTATTGATGACAAATCACTGAATATCAAAACCGATCCAGTGGATATTTACAAGTCTTGGGTTAACCAGATGGAGTCTCAAACTGGTGAGGCCAGGTATGGAAACTGTTGCTACCGTGTTTGTCTAAACATTGCTTAGCTGCTTTGCACCGCTTGATTAATCATTCTAAACTATCCTTGGCTGCACTGCATGGTCTGGCCAATTAAGACTGTCTTTTCTGTCTCCTGAAGATGGCTTTCATCTGAGAGTTTTAAAAAAACATGTTCTGGCGATGATGCTGTGGGTATTGAAAGGGAATCTTATTAGGAGAAAGAAGAGGAAATGGCCTCTGGTGTTTGCCTGTATTGACTTGATAATTAGCTATGAGATACCCTCTAACCTAAAAGAAATCATGTTTGGAAAAAGTATGTGGGAAGCGGTTCTATGTCTTATATAGCCTGTGCAAGATTTTGCAAGTCAACAAGACCTCTTTTGCTGGAGGAGAAGTGCGACATTACAATTCTTTTTAGTCCTAACATCTTTCTAATTAATATCAGCCACTGAAGACAATTAGATTGTGCTGGGTGTTTTTGTGCAATTCTAGGTTTTTTTTTCTTCTAGTACATGTGATTTAGTAGGTTTCTGTTGGGTTCTGTTGTGTTGGGTTTTTTAAAATACTGTAAACAGAGCCAAGCAACACACCAAACCAAACCAAGCCATGCAGCTGAATGAGTTTTCCTGAAGTAATCTGCAGTCATATATAGATTCATAGAATTGTTTGGGTTGGAAGGGACCTTAAAGATCATCTGGTTCTACCCCCTTGCCATGGGCAGGAACATGTCCCATTAGATTAGGCTGCCCAAAGCCCAGTCAACCTAATTTTAAACACCTCCAGGGATGAGGCGTCCACAACTTCCCTGGGCAACTTCCCTACTGCCTCACCTCTCTCATGGTGAAGAAATTCTTCCTTAGGTCTAGTCTAAATCTGCCCCTTCTTCAGTTTATAGCCATTGCCCCTAGATCTATTGCTACAAGCCTTTGTAAAAAGTCCCTCCACAGCTTTCTTGTAGCTCCTTCAGGAACTGGAAGGTCACTATAAGGTCTCCTCGGAGCCTTCTCTTCTCCAGGCTGAACAACCCCAACTCTCTCAGCCTGTCCTCATATGGGAGATGTTACAGCCCTCTAATCTTTGTAGCCTCCTCTGGACCCATTCCAACAGCTCTATATCCTTCTTATGTTAAGGATTCCAGAACTGGACATTCCAGTTGAGATCTCCAGATGAGGTCTCACAAGAGGTACTCCAGATGAGGTCTCACAAGAGAAGAACAGAGGGGAAGAATCCCTCTCCCTGGCCCTGCTGGCCACGCTGCTTTTGATGCAGTCCAGGATATGGTTGGCCTTCTGGGCTGCAAGCACACATTGCTGGCTCATGTTGAGCTTCTTGTCAGTCAGCACCCCAAGTCCTTCTCTGCAGGGCTGCTCTCAATCACATCATCTTCCATCCTTTATTGAAATCGGGGATTTCCCTGACCCAGGTGTAGGACCTTGCACTTGGTCTTGTTGAACCTCATGAGGTTCTCAGAGCCCCACTTCTCCAGCCTCTTCAGGTCCCTCTGGATGACATTCCATCCTTCCGGTGTGGCAACTGCACCACTCAGCTTTGTGTCATCTGCAGACTTGCTGAGGGTGCACTCAATCTCACTGTCACTATCATTGATGAAGATATTAAACAGCATCGGTCCCAGTATGGACACCTGAGGGACATCTCTTGTCATGGGTCTCCATCTGGACTTTGAGCCATTGACCACTACTCTCTGAATATGACCATCCAGCCAGTTTCTCATCCACTGAGTAGTGCGCCCATCAAATCCATATCTCTACAATTTAGAGAGAAGGATGTTGTGGGGGACCATGTCAAAGGCTGTACAGAAGTCTAGATAGATCATACCTGTCGGTTTACCCGTGTCCAATGCTGCAGTTACCCCATCATAGAAAGCCACTAAGTTGGTCATACTGGATTTGCTCCTGGTGATGCTGTGCTGGCTGCCATTAATCACCTCCCTGTCCTCCATGTGCTTTAGCAGAGCTTCTAGGAGGATCTGTTCCATGATCTTCCTAGGCACAGGGGTGATGCTGATGATCCTGGAGATCTTTTCCAACCTAGTGATTCTGTGATTCTGTAAAAAAGTTAGCTTGGCCTTTCCTCACAGTGGCCATTGCAAAGGAGAGAGGAAGAAGTGAAAACAACAAGTGGTCTTCTAGTGCCTAAAAGTTTAATGGGCTCTTTACAGCCAAGTGAAGATAAACTTCTTTCCATGTCAAGCTAGAAATCCTTGAGAAACGCCAGCCTGAGGAATACTCACCTTCACATGTTTGACTTTTTCAAATAGCAAGCTGCCATATGATGTTACCCCTGAACAAGCTCTCAATCATGAAGAAGTGAGGACACGCCTGGATGCCTCAATCAAAAACATGAGGACAGTGACAGACAAATTCCTGTCTGCCATTGTGAGCTCAGTGGACAAAATCCCGTGAGTTTGGTGTACTGCGTTATTGTCCCTGAGAACCTGTTGATGGGTTCATGCTTGCAGCACTCTTACTTGCCCATTTTCTTTCTCTTGAAGTTATGGAATGCGTTTCATTGCCAAGGTACTAAAGGACTCCCTGCATGAGAAGTTTCCTGATGCTGGTGAAGATGAGCTTCTGAAGGTAAGGATCTGAATGTGTTTGTGAGTAGTTGTCAGCTGAATTAGCTGTGGCAAGCATATCTTGTTCTTCTCCTTTGCTGGGTGTATGTGTAGAGGACTGCATGGAAACCTATATAAAACTTCTTTATTTACTTCTGTGGCTAGAATGTTTCACACTGGGCTTTTGATTGTCAGCTTCATAGACATCACCTGAGTTGTAATACACTGTCAGAAGGAGGTATCCTCTTGCTTCTGCTGCTTTGCTTCTAATGCTGTGGCCATTTGGTTTGTTAGGTTTCTTGATTTGTGGTGCTCTTGCTCCTAGAAAGTAAACCTTGGTTTTGCTGGTGTTATCGCAGCCAGCTGCTCCTTTCTTAAAGAGACAGTGTCAAGTTAAAGTCTGTATGCAAAATTCTGGTATTCCTGATTCCCTCTTTGTAGTGCTCTAGGATATTCTGACAGTGACATACACAGAGTCACTTTCCATGATGTCCGGTCAGTTTTGTATTTTGCATTTCAGTAGGTTTGGAGAATTAACAGGTTCCAAATAGAGACACTCAGATGAGTATAACTTTTGGGTTTTCATTGATGTTTCTTTGATTTTGTGGCTTTTGGTAACTGTGAAGCCCTTTATGTCCATGGATGTTTTGCTTGTTATTAAAGCAACGTTTAAATCTTAGAATACTTGACAATGCCTCTTTAAACTTCCCTGCCTCTGCTTCATTACAAAATAATTACCAATCTGAATGCTGTTTTCTTCTCTTTTCTAGTTCTGTGCTTTCCCATTCTGAGACATCGATTCTTTCTGTGCAGGTGAATTAACTTTTTCCATCTGTAAATTTAGGTGGAAAGCTGTGGTTTTCATTAGTCCTTGTGGAAACAATGTAGCTGTCCACCTGGAAGTCCAAACTGCAATTGCATGCAATGACTACTTGCCCCTGCAAGTTTTAAAGTTATTAATACAGTTTTTTCTCAGATGTATTTTGTTGTTACTGGTAGTAAATGGCTTTGACTGTTGGCATCTCACAACACAGTCTGTTGAGAGACAGAGTACAGCAGAGGCTTGCATGAAACAGTTGTCAAAACCATGACTTCACTGAAAGCAATAAAGAATTCCTGGGGCCACTGAGCAATGGCTAGATTTTTTTCTCTCTATTTTCAGCTGTTTCTTCAGACCCTGATCTCTTCCATGCATTTATGTCATATGACAAGCAGGCAAAGCCAAGATTCAGTGACCTGGCCCTCTGCAAATTTCTGTGAACCACCAGAAAATACTAGAGCATGCGGTGTGGGAACTATCACTTTACATCAGCATGTTAGGTTAATGCCTTTTCATTGCTGGAATTACTTTTGGCCAAATAACAAATACAGGTTAGAAGGGTATTTGTGAGCATATGGATAATGTGGCATACTTATTTTTGGTTCCTTGAAGTTTATTGCTGCTCACATTTGACTAGATGTATTTGATTTTGAAGCATCAAATACAATTTGTCTCCTCTACTTCTTATTTTCTTACCTGTGGCTAAGTGTTTTCTCAGTTACTCTTGCAAGCTTTTAGCTGGGGTCCGTGCCTGGAAATGTTGCTGGCTTGTCAAATAATTATTCTGAAAGAGAAAAGGGCTGTAGAAAAGGAATGCAAAGTAGTTTCCTCAGTTTAGCTCCTTGGTGTGCCATACTTCCTTACTTTTCTTGCTTTGTTTGAGATGGTGGATAATTCTGCATGCTTAAAACCTGCATTGCTGGGTTCCTCTCTACCATGATCATTCTGCCCTTGGTTGAACTAACTCAGTTCGGTTTGATTTATAGAATCATAGAGTAGTTAGGGTTGGAACCTTAAAGTTCATCTAGTTCCAAACGCCCTGCCACGGGCAGGGACATCTCACTAGGTCAGGCTGCCCGAGGCCCCATCCCGCCTGGCAGCTCGAGGGATGGGGCAGCCACAACTTCCCTGGGCAACCTGTTCCAGTGTCACCACTCTCACGGTGAAGAAATTCTTCCTAATGTCTAGTCTAAATCTGCCCTTCTTCAGGTTATACTTGTTACCCCTTGTCCTATCACTACAAGCCTTTATGAATAGTCCCTCCCCAGCTTTCTTGTAGCCCCTTTCAGGTATTAGAAGGTTGCTACAAGATCTCCTTGGAGCCTTCTCTTCTCCAGCCCAGCTCTCTCAGCCTGTCTTCATGTGGGAGGTGCTCCAGCCCTCTGATCATCTTTGTAGCTTCCTCTGGACCTGTTCCAAGAGTTGAGGTTACCTCTTACCTTGAGGTAAGAAGAATATGGAACTGTTGGAACAGATCCAGAGGAGGGCTACGAAGATGATTCTTATGATAGATTGTTTCATGCTCGTATGAGTAGTCCCTTGGTAACTTGTAATACCTCCCATCCATATGTTAAAGTTTTAAATCTTTTTACACAGAAATATCTACTGCTCTATTGTCCTGTGACTGGTAGTGCTCATACTTCCCTCTTTGTGTTGACTGTCCTTTGGTGTCTTAAAGATTATTTTTTTATGCTGTAGATTCTTTGGGGTAGTACGTGCTTGTATACGACAGCGCAGCACAACTCTTAACTTGAAATGGGCCTCTGGCTTACAAGAAAGTAATTTATCAAAGCACAGTCAGAGTAGTTTCAGTCGAATTCAGTTGGGTCCTGTGCCTTTGTTTCTTGTTAATTTCTTCTCTACTTGACTTTTCCCAGATTGTTGGCAACTTACTGTATTATCGCTACATGAATCCAGCCATTGTCGCACCAGATGCATTTGACATCATTGATCTCTCAGCTGGAGGCCAGCTGACCACGGATCAACGCAGAAACCTTGGTTCCATTGCAAAGATGTTACAGCATGCTGCATCCAATAAGATGTTCATGGGAGACAATGCGCACCTAAGCATCATTAATGAATACCTGTCACAGTCATACCAGAAATTCAGGTAGAAAACCATAGTTAGTTAGGTTGGGAGGCTTGTCAGAGGGTGACGTTGCAAGTAAAAAGGGATAATAATAATTTTTAAATATGATGAATTCTGTCTGTCAGATATGTGGTCTGTTGAAAATAGGAGATTGCACTCCAGACTGCCATAAGCATCAGTGACAATGGCAGATAAAATGCATGCCTGGAATTTATGAGCGTATGTTAATGAGATTGCAAAGTCAAGTCTTTTGACTTGGGAGTTTCCAGAATAAAGGTCGCTCTTGGACATGTTTATTGTGACGCTTCAGATGAGGACAACTAGAATGGATATACATTCTTCTGTCCAATATGAATCTTGGCTCCACGTGAAAACCCACTGGTGCTCAGGAGTAAAGCAGGTTGCCATTTAGCTGTCTGTATAGTTAAAGTAAGCATTTCTTCAAGAATTGTCACCTCTTGAGTTTTGGAAGGAAGAAAAGCAAGGATTGCTGGGAGCAAGGGGTGTAGGAGGGTGTGTGAACAAGGTCCCTAGAGCCATAGACCGGTCCGGTGAATGCTGAAAAGGAGCCAAGTCAACGTGGCCAATATCAAGAACTGAATTTACTAGGTTACTTCTGATGTGCTAAGCGAAAGCTGAAAAACTTTTGTAGGCTATAATGTACTATAGCTTAAAGGAGGGAGGCTGCTGTTTTGGTTTTCATGGGGAGTTAATGCTCTTAGATGCGTCACGTGACTGTCACACTGATTGTTCTTTTCTCCATTTTTCCAAGACGTTTTTTTCAGGCTGCCTGTGAGGTTCCTGAGTTGCAGGATAAATTTAATATTGATGAATATTCTGACTTGGTGACTGTCACTAAACCTGTTATTTATATTTCTATTGGTGAAATCATCAATACACACACTGTAAGTACACATCAGTCACAGTTCCTATTTACATGCAGTGCTTACAAAGAAAATGATGATTCTGTCTGAAACCCGAAGTTAACAAATACAGGGCTGAAAGTTGTCATTTGATTGTAAAGTGCAAGAGCTGCTCGACTTACAGAATTAAGTAATTTGCTTGTTGCTTCTCTAAGTTTCTTCTTAAATATTTGAGTATATAATAATGGCACAACTTTGCGTGTTCATACTGTTGCTTTGGTGTTCAGTGAAATAAGATCTCTTTTTTTAAAAGATACTGTCTCAAAGCAGTGTAATTTTACTGTCTAGAAAAGGATGTACAATTAACAACATAAGTGTTCTTTCTGTTTGTCTAGTTGCTCTTAGACCATCAAGATGCAATTGCTCCCGAGCACAATGATCCAATCCATGAGCTGCTGGACGATCTTGGAGAGGTTCCCACAATTGAGTCCTTAATAGGTGATCTAGTTTATTGTACTTGAGAAATGTGCAATATTGCCTTAAATGACTTGAACTGCAGTGAAAGAAACTATCTAAGGAGTTGTCAGATGTCATTTAAAAGGATTTTTTTTGTGAAATGCAACAGTAGATTTGTTCCATTGTGTTATCTCTCACTGCAGAACTTTTTACCCTGAAAAAAATCAGGGACTCTCTCTTCTCCACCACCTCCCTCACCTCACCCCACTACAGAAGTTTCTAGAAGACAGGAGGATATTTTGATGTATTTTCTTCATTCTGTTATGCTGGAGCCATGTTTGTGTGTGTGTGTTCATCTCAGACTGTTTGCAAAGATCTGTCCTCTGTTCAGGAGATCTGTATGTGATCCTTCCAGAGTGCAGCAGTATTAAATGACCTGTGTCCCTATAGCAATCTTTAGCATATGGACAAATAACTTCTTCCCCTTCTTTAGAGGTTTTTCTCTATGTTAAGAATTCTATCCTTTTCTGGCTGGGGAGGAAGTAACAGACTTTACTAATATGTTGGTGTTTTCTAAAAACCTGAGCTTCAGGGTATAGCAGACACTGGAAAACCACACAAACCTCTCTGCTTCATTCGTTTTTATGTTGCACCTATTTGAAGTGTGAAATCTGGTGTGCAGGGGTGTGGTGAACAGACACAGGTTTTGAAGAGGATGCTTTTACATCAGAATGCTTATTTTAAGGTTGCTTGATGAGAAAGGTTGTAACCTTACAAAGGAATGATTGCTAGCATGTCTTCTGAGCACTGGCAAAGAACAGCGTAAGAAGTGTTATGTGAGCAAACCTAGGCCTTGAGTAGAACTTCACATCCTTCCTCATTTAATTTCTTCTGCGTGCATTGTGTCGATGTGGTTGATACATTGGAGTTTAATTTTTATGCAGCCCTTTAAAAAGGGGGGTGGGAGGGGAAGCGTCCTAACAACTGTTCTGATGACACTGTTCAGACATAATTTCTCTTTGACAGTGTAGCTTTGTTTAATAGAAGTTTACAGGCTCAGTTGCCCCCCAGGGCTTCACTTTTAGCTTGGAAAATTCACTCTAGTGAGGACACAAGCATAGGAGTATGGTAATATTTTTATTTGTAAAGTATTTTTGACAGGTCAGCTACTCTTCTCAATAGAGAGTGAGACACTGAGAGAGAGTGGGATGCACATCTATCTTTAAGGCATACGAACTAGTGATGTGTGGTGCCTTTCTGGCTGGTGCATTTTCTCAGCTTTGTGAAGAAGAAATGTGTGCTGTACTCAAGATTGTAATTCTAAAAGATGTTTTTAGCTTCTGAAATGTCCTTTTGACAGCATAGGAAACAGTGTAGCTTTCTGAGGTCTGTTACATAGGGAAAAATTACAGAGCTTTAGCATTCAGGAATGTAAAGAATACGGGTCCTGTACTTGGGGCACAACAACCCTATGCAGTGCTACAGACTAGGAGAAGTCTGTCTGTAAAGCTGCGTGGAGAAAGACCTGGGGATGTTGATTGATGGCGACTGAACATGAGCCAGCAGTGGCCCAGGTGGCCAAAAAGGCCAAAGGCATCTTGGCTTGGACCAGCAGGTCCAGGGCAGTTATTCTCCCTCTGTACTCGGCATTGGTGAGACCACACCTCGAATACTGTGTTCAGTTCTGGGCCCCTCACCACAAGAAGGATGTTGAGGCTCTGGAGAGAGTCCAGAGAAGAGCAACGAAGCTGGTGAAGGGGCTGGAGAACAGGCCTTATGAGGAGCAGCTGAGAGAGCTGGGGGTGTTTAACCTGGAGAAGAGGAGGCTGAGGGGAGACCTCATTGCTCCCTTCAACTATGTCAAAGGAAGTTGTGGAGAGGAGGGAGCTGGGCTCTTCTCCCAAGTGACAGGGGACAGGATGAGAGGGAATGGCCTCAAGCTCTGCCAGGGGAGGTTCAGTCTGGACATTAGGAAAAAATGTTTAATGGAAAGGGTGATTGGGCAGTGGCAGAGGCTGCCCAGGGACGTGGTTGAGTCACCTTCCCTGGAGGTGTTTAAGGGGGACGGGTGGATGAGGTGCTGAGGGGCATGGTTTAGTATTTGATAGGAATGGTTGAACTCAATGATCTGATGGGTCTTTTCCAACCTGGTGATTCTATGATGCTATGATTTAACCTATAAACTCTTTCTGCTTGGCAGGGGAAGGATCTGGCAACATTAATGACCCCAACAGGGAAATGCTAGCAAAGACTGAGGTTTCTCTCACGCTCACTAATAAATTTGACGTTCCTGGTGATGAGAATGCAGAGATGGATGCAAGGACGATTCTGTTGAAGTAAGTGGGGGCAACTACCTGGTATGTTTCTCAAGAGAACGAGGAACCAAATTTTCACAGCTCATCTGTGTGTGAAAATAAGAGATTCAAAGTGTGATTTAAACAGACATGGGACTGTTGCTCCAAATACACTGAGCTTGTAGCCATGGCCCTCCAGTGCTGTGGCTGTATGGCATGGTTTGGTGTTTTATATGAATGGTTGGACTTGATGATCAAGTGGGTCTTTTGCAACCTGGTGATTCTGTGATTCTATTTGTTCTGTTAGTCATTGTTGAATTTGTCATTCTTTTATTCTTGGATGGTTCAGGACAGGAAAACTATCAGAAAAGAAAACTTTTTTATGTGTGACTGAGTGTAACAGCAGCAGTTGGGTTCACTTGCATGTGAAAAATTTGTAAAGAACATCTTAAATTAGCCAGTGTTCATCACAATTGAGTTTTAACTCTGAAATCTCTTGATGTAAGCTTTAGATGAATCAATAGTTGTGTATACAATGCCCATGCAGATGCTTTTAATGGAATACAAGTGACAGAGAAATGTCAAGGGTAACTGCATTTCTGGTATATATGAGGAACGCTTGCTAAGTTTTGCTAGTTCCTTCAGAATTAGGTTCCCTCCATGGCATTTGAGCAGATCATGCCTCTGTCCTGTCAGGGAAGCAAGAGATGATGCGAAGTGATGATCACCTCCCTGTAGCTTTCCCTGCTCTCTGTGGGAATTCTTTTCAGTGTATTTTTGCTTTTGCTGCTCTCCTTCTGTTTATGATGCAATCCCATTCTCTGCACTTGCTGTCCCCCAAATTTGACTCTAATAAATGAAGATTAATAGCCTTCCTGGGAAGCAGAGATGATGTTAGCCTGTGGAAAGAAATAGAGCAATGGGCTGTCAGGAATTTCATTTTTGCTGGACTCCGTTTTGGGGGACTTAGTATTAATATTGACACTTGGCCAATTTTAAGCAAATCCCCATTGCTGAAATACATAGAGCAGCTACCTGATGTTCTACTCGCCGGTCAGACGCTAGGTAATTTAACTGAGAGTTCCTGGGGTTAATTTACACTTGACCTAGATGGACCAATGACCTCCCAGAAGAAAATCGTGTCTCCAACAATAATTTGGAATTAACTGGGCTTTTCAAAAGATACATGACTATTTCCCTAGCCACCAGTAGAACAATATGGTCATTGCAAAAGTAAAGAATTACCAGATGTGCTGGTAGTCATCTGAGTTGTGGGTGATGAGGAAGGTGTGCGTGTGATGTACTTTCTGTGATGCCAAAAAAACCTCCAGCTTGACTGTGAAGTACTGAAGGTGCTATTTGGTTTCATCGTGTGTCTCATCAACAGAATTGTCTCAGAGTGGGCTCTGGCTGCAATTAAGTCACAGCTGAGATCAAGGAATGACCCTGTCTGTCACACATTGGAGTCAGGGATCTCCTTTGGCTCAGTTACCAGACGCACGAGAAAGTAGTCCAGTGGAGTTTTTTGATACCTGTTACAAGGCACTGAAGTGTGTTTATGGATGGATAATGTTACAGGCTTTTTTTCTGGCTGCATGAATTCGCTGTTGCTGCTACCTGCTTTACCATTCACCTTGGAATTGCAGCTTCTGTGGTCCACTGCCACAAGACAGTACTGGAGCTGCCTCAAAATACATGGGGCAATGTCCTTGCTATTGGAGGGGTTTCTGTGGAGCAAATCCTGTGTGCTACATGGAGGAACGTTTTGGGGAACCGGTTTCCGTCAAAAAAATAAAATGCTTCTTTGAGTTCTGGTCTGGTCTAGCCTCTGACTGACATAAGTGCACATTCAGTGACAATCTGACTTGAGGTAAATCGTGAATATTGCTGTTATTGCAGAGTAGAATGATATTGAAGATCTTTCAGTTTAAAGTTTTTCTCCTATCTTCCTTGATTTCTTTGCAGCACAAAACGTTTAATTGTTGATGTAATCCGCTTCCAACCAGGGGAGACGCTGACTGAGATATTGGAAACTCCAGCTACCTCTGAGCAAGTATGAAGTTGTATACGTGTATTTTTTTTAGTTTAGAAAATTGTCATCGATAACTATTTCTTATCCAGATGTATGTGGATATGCTCAGGAATCTGCATTTGTGTATTGCAGTGAAGCTGTCTCCACCTTCCTGGAGCAGTGTTTAACAATAATAAAGAGAGAATTATAGTGGACATAAATGGTATGGGTGAATATTACTCCTCTGGTAGTTGCTAGAAATTGTTCATCTAGAAGGCTGTTTTAAATGGCAGGCAGGCTTCTGCTGGTTCTTGTATGTGGAGTGTGTTCGTCAAAGGGGGGTTTGCTGGACTCAATACAGGAATGACTAAGCAGAACTCTTCATCCTTTATTCTGCTGGAGGCCTGACAATGTATTTCCAATTCTTTGTCACCTTAAAACTTGAACCACTTTTAAACTTGTAACTTTTTGATTTCTTTTTCTAGGAAGCAGAGCATCAACGAGCTATGCAGAAACGGGCCATTCGTGATGCTAGAACTCCCGATAAGATGAAAAAATCTGTGTCTGTAAAGGAAGATGGCAACTTGAATCTTCAAGAAAAAAAAGATAAAATCAAAACAGGCTTGAAGAAGCTGGCAGAACTGGGGACAGTCAATGCCAAAAATAAATACCAGGAACTAATCAATGACATTGCAAAGGTATGCCAGTCGATAGTTTCCTGGGAATCATAATGAGAGTTCTTCCACCGTTTGCAGAGTTGTGAAACTGGCAATTTTTTGAGAGGAGTAAGTTCTGTAGTCCCTAACTTACAAACACAAAGCCTACCATTTGTTGCAGCATTTGGGAGGTCCGTCACTTTTATAGGATGTTTATGTGTTCTCAGATCACTATGATATCAGAATCTCAGGCATTTCTAGGAAGAGTGTTGTAGTTTGAGTAGGAAGTCCTGATATGTGAGCTTTATTTTTTTATTTAAATATGCCCATTCAATATTGCATAAATGATAAGTGAGGGAGCTGAGAAAAACTTGCAAAGTGATCTACTACTTTTGTACACTGCTATGGTTGACAATATCATGTGCTTACAAAAAAAATGCCTGGGAAATGTTATTTATGTAAAATGAATGAATAATCACCTTTAAGGATACAATTAGAATTAATCATACTGTCATTAATATGTGTCAAAAATGGAAATAGTAGTTGACTTGAATATGTGATGTTTTCTGTTTGAGGTTAAGGATGGCTGACTAAAAAAGAGAGACAAGGAAGTCTGTATGTTGCTATGGTTGTAACACTTGTTTGTAAGATAGCTTTCCTACCCAGCAGTGGCAAAAATTACTGCCTTCCTTTAATTTGTGTAGCTATCGGTGCCCACTATTGCAACTAGGACAACACTGAAGTTTGAGAAAGCAGCAAGAGGTTCAAATGAAGTGTTGTGCAGAGATGGTTTAGTTCCAAAAATAATCAGCAGGGAGGAGAAGTTGTGACACTTATAACCTGAGTCAAGTGCACTGGAGGCCTTGAGCTTGTAGGATGAAGCAAGACTAAACAAAACCAAATGGTGTGTTTCAACATGGTCTGGGCTTGAGCAGCAGGAGAGCTCAAATGACTGTTAGGTCTTTGCTTGTCTTCTGTGACTAGGATATCCGAAATCAGCGTCGATACCGTCAGAGAAGAAAGGCAGAGCTGGTGAAGCTGCAGCAGACCTACAGTGCCTTGAATTCCAAAGCTACTTTTTATGAGGAACAAGTGGATTATTACAAAAGCTACATCAAAACCTGTTTGGATAACCTGGCCAGCAAAGGCAAGTAAGTATCTTGGAACCATGACGTTGCCCTGGATGTGCTTCTTACAGAAAGTATGGGTAGGTCGTTGCTAGAAGAATGATAACGCTGTGTGCTCAAAGCTTCTCAGTCACGCTTTTTACCATAGTGATAGTTCTAGGGAAAGGGTCCAGTGGTGGATAAATACAGGGAGAGGGTAGTGTCCCAAATGGGGTCAAAAAGACATACTTGAAAGAATTTTGGTACCTCTGGGAGAAGAGACTGTAAGGGGTCCAGTGGGAATGAGGCAAATATTCCAGATAATGCGGGTGGTGCTCAGCCTGTCCTGTTATCCTTTCTAGGAGCAGAGAACGACAATAACATAGTTATCTACAAGGATAACATTGATCACAAATTGTTCAGTTTTATCCTGAATGGAGTCCATTGTTGTAGTGCAAGACAGTTCAGTTTTTCCTGAAAAAAATGTCTTCCTCCCCAGTGAGATGTGGGAACTGCCAGTGAAAACTGACACAAGGAAGTTTTTGAGTTATGTCGGCCTTCTCCACGTCAGTTGTCACCAGACCCACTTTTGCCTGACTTTCTGTGAAGTACCGAATAGTGTTACGATTTGAGGCGTAGGGGGTTATTTTTTTCTTCCACTGTAGCATAACAGTCATAGGTAAATAGTGAAAAATCAAAAGTCTAATCTGGGCTACAAATAGAACTTTGTAGATAAACTCACTGATAAAAATACATAATCTATTAGCTGTATTGGTTACAATTGATTGGCTTTACTGGTTCTGTCTCCTTGTCCAAATAGTATTAAGTGTTTAATCTCTGAAAGATCTTTACTCGTTTGACTGATCAACTTGTTTGATGGGGTCTTTTGTTGTTTTATTTTCCCCTCAGAGTCTCTAAGAAGCCTCGGGAGATGAAAGGCAAAAACAGTAAAAAGATTTCTCTAAAATATACAGCAGCTCGACTTCATGAAAAGGGAGTGCTTTTAGAGATTGAGGACCTGCAAAGTAATCAGTGAGTATCTTCTTTAAACACTTCAGTGTGAAATAACTTTCTTGGAGGAAGAAGACGACAGGTATGCTGAATTCTTGCCTCATTCTCCAAACTAGTCTAGGCAGTTGAGGAACAGAAGCATTGAGATTGTGTGACTGTAAATTGGAGAGGGGAAGCTTTAGACTAGATATAAGGAGAAATTTCTTCACGCTGGGCGTGGTGAGGCACTGGAACAGGTTGCCCAGGGAAGTAGTGGCTGCCCTATCCCTGGAAGTGTTCAAGGCCAGGTTGGATGGCGTCTTGGGCAGCCTGATCCAGTGGGAGATCTTCCTGCCCATGGCAGGGGTGGTGGGATTAGATAGTCTTTAAGGTTCCTTCCAACCCAAACCATTTTATGATTCTGCGTGTGAGGTTGTGATAAATTGCCTTGTAGTTTTGTTCCTGGAATTTAGCATTGTTGGTAGACTTAGCTATTAAAGCTAAAGAAATAATTTTGATAATCTAGGCTGGCATCTCTTGGGCCAAGAAACGTCACGTGGTGGTCGCTTTTAGGTTCTCTTGCTGGTTGAAGAGAAGCAGGACTTTGATTGGGAAGCACAATGAAATTTAAATGTGACATCATCTTCCCACCTGCCCCTGTCACTCACACCGTCAGGGAAAGGTACCCCCTAGAGTGATTGTTGCTGTGGTTAATAGCTCTCACTGTCAAAAAATCAGGTTAGCTAGCTTCAGTTTGTCCAGCTGCAGTTTGCTAGCCTTAAATGGTCTCATTCCAAATGGGGATAAAGGATAAAGAGTCGAGAATAGGATTCGTAAAAATTTATCTTCAGATTTCATCTCTTGTATTCTCTGTTTCAATAGGAATTACATGTTCAGTAATCAGCTGTGGGTTTTCATTTCTCAAACTTAATAGGTTTAAAAACGTGATATTTGAAATCAGTCCAACAGAAGAAGTAGGAGATTTTGAGGTAAAAGCAAAATTCATGGGGGTGCAGATGGAAACCTTCATGTTACATTATCAGGTAAGAACTGTCCTATTAGCATCTAAGTTCTGCTTGCTGTACTTGTCGTCAGGGAAATAATTACATTTCCTGCCTGAACAGTGTGAAAAATGTTCTTAAAACCAACTCATTTGTAGCAGGCGAAACACATGCAACACCAATGGAGGACTGAGACTACTTTTGTTTCTTTACTAATGAAAGCCCGATGTCGGTCTGTGGTGTTGGCACTTATATTTACACTCACAAAATGATCATGTGCATTTGCAACAACTTCCTGCTACAGCAGAGTGATTGGGAGTCTGTGGCAGTGGTAAGATAGGCTTGGATGTGCTGGCTTCAGCTGGTCTTCTCGCATTGATACCCTTTCTGCCACCCTACACTGACTGGTTTCTTTAGCCATAGAGATCTTGAAAGTCTTCAGCCTTGGCTTAGGCTGTTCCAGTAGCCTGGCCTAATGACTGACCTTCTCCCAAACGCCACTGCTACAATGCCCGGTGTCTCTGTCCTCTTCCATTTCTGTGCCTGCCCACCAACTTGGGTGTTGCTAGGTTTGTTAATCGTGGATGCCTCAGAAGTCTCACAACAGATTGTGCAGGAGCACCTGGCATTGAGATAAGTCCATAACACCTAACCGGCTGCTGGGAGGGATGGCTACTTCCCACATGGCCTCATGTGCTCAGAGTACTTCTCTAGTTCATTTTGGTCCTTATCAGTCAGAGCTGGTCACAAGATTCTTGTTTTGTGGGGCTGCCTGAGGTTGCGTGCTGCTCAGGTGCATGTGTTGCTCTACCACTATGCCTTAGTAGCACCGCTTTGTGGGAAAATCAGGTGTTCTGAGAGGACAGCAATGAGGGAACAGCCGTTGATTATGCAAGTATAGCATTAACAGCGGCATCAGTTATAGCGACTTGTGTTACCATTGTCAATTTTTTTACAGAAAGCAGTAGAAATAGCTTTATGATGGATTGTTCTGCTGTCACGCAGGCTGAATGGCTGCAGGAGACAGATTTGGGTTTTGGAATGCATACAGCATTTCCCTTCAGTAGCATTACCTGAATGCCTTCTCCAGTGTTTGCTGTTCAAGAGCAGGCTTGCTGACAGAAGTTCATTGCTGAGATGAATCAGTGCAGGGAGTCTGGGTGCAAAGTGTAACTGGAAATACTGCCCGCATAAATGCCCAAGAGGCTGAATTGGCATCATGTATGTGGTCCTAACAGCCATACTATTTCTTTCTATGCCCTGTATTGCAGTGCTCTAAACCACCTCACCAAGACCGTTGGCAACTGAGACTTTTAGAAAGTGACAGTGTGTAACATCATCATGTTCCATGGGTGCATGTTATAATGAGGCATAGAGGAGACCTTTTCTAATGTTACAGCAACTTCATGGCTACTATGCAAATGGAAAGCCTGGAGATGATGGCATCTCAAATTTGGCTTTCTTAGAGTGGTGTTTTATTTCTGCCCTCATACATTGTCATGTTTTAACCTGTGTTTATTAAAAAAAAAAATTAAATGTCTTAGAGGGATGTTACTGTTCATGCAGTGTGAGTGGAACTTTAATGAGTGTCTCGGTTTTCTATTTTATGCCATGTACTTTGTGATCCTCAACAACCCACTATACCGTAGAGTCTGGTATGTTCTCTGTAAGCTCCTAAGGACTCCTCGCTGATAAAGGTATTCTCTTTCACAGGATCTTTTGCAGCTGCAGTATGAAGGCGTTGCGGTCATGAAGTTGTTTGACAGAGCAAAAGTGAATGTCAACCTTCTGATCTTTCTTCTGAATAAGAAATTTTATGGGAAGTAACCAACCTCTGCCAGAAAGTCTGTGGAAGGGGAAGTGAATAGAAACCTGCACAAAGATCTTTCAGTGATGTAGTTGTGTATCAGTATATGCTCCTGCTATGCTAAAACGTATCAAATATATCATGAAAGGGGGCTGAGAATAAGTTGTGAATTGACAACCCTGGCTGAGTCTGCAGGGAGTTGATTTGTTGTTTATTTATGATCTTTATCTTCAACTCTGAAGGTCCCCTGAAAAAGCAATTAATTTAGAATGTATTTTTACATGGCGCTGGGAATTAAACTAATATTAGAGTATATTTAGGGCATTGTGGATGCTTTGTTTGCTTAATTGTTTACTTCACAAGGCTTGCCTGTGTGAAGAGAAAGCCAGCACTGTACGGCAGTTGGTTTGCCTCTTCCTGAAAGCAAAAAAGAGTTGCAAATTGTATTTGGACTCTAGTTATTCTCTAACAGCAATGACCAAAATAAAAAAATGCCTAAAGTTGAGGTTATCCATTTGTCTGCGAGCTTGTGGTGGTGGAGCTGCTGGCAGCAGCCAGTTCCCAAGGTAGGACTGCTGTGGGCTGGGGAATCAGGAAGCATCATAAATGGTTGCTGAACTATTGATGATTATGTACTATAGCCACATAGACAGCTTTAGTGTCTCGTTTTTCTTGATTTGCTTCTGTTTAGCATACGGTAATAATTTACGGCTGGCCCCTTAAATAGAGGGACTGTGGAATGTATTTACTTGTGCTTACAGGGGCCAATAAGCCTTTTGGGGAAAGAGAGGAAAATTTTAAAAATTGTTATTAACTTACAAGGTTGCGTGCAAAGTATTTGAAGTGTAAAAATAACTTTTCCAGTTTAGAGCATTGTTCTATATATCTGTATCTGATGCAATAAATGTTAGGCTGTACCTGCAGACTTGTCAAAGGAAGATGACGTCATAAACAAGCTTAGCTTTTAAAAAGTTACATTTTTTAGCTATATTGAAGTACCTGTTTCTTTTACTACTACTACTTTATTTTTTCCACCGTGGTGGTGGTGCCAGCTGTTCTGCTATATCCAATAAAGAAGCAGAGAATCTTTAAAAATCTGACCTTTAAATTCAGATTTGGTCACTCCAGCTCTACTCCTCCAGTTTTTTTCCTTAAGATTTTTATTTTTTAAAAAAGGGACATCTCTCTTAATTGCAAATTTCGAGTTACTCATAGGTCACTTGTGTTTGTTCAGATTACTGAGTTTAATTGAACTGCCTTATCACTGATCTACACTGAGCTTGTCATTTCAGCTTGGATTTTTTTTTCATGAGAGATACCCAGTATCTGAAATGGCTGCATCCCTGAGGATGACTTTTCTGCAGTCCTCAGGAAGCAATTATTTATTTCAACCTGCTGATGTCTAGACTGTATTTAAACGTATTTTAACATTGGTGAATACGCAATCCAACCCAATAACAAAGATCACTTACTGAACCCAAGAAAGATCTTTATGGTCCGGATCATCTGAAATGGAGAGATCCAGAACTGGATTTCTGCTGAAATAAAACGAAGAGGTCCGAAATGGGATAAAAATCTTGCCTTGTATTTTTGTGTTTGGGTTCATTTTGATTTGGTTGTGGTTTTTCCTGCCTCTGAATGTGGTATATCATAGAATGACTTAAAAAATTAATATCTTTGATTTGAAGATCATGACAATAACAGTAGACTATTATGAAGTAATTGTTAGGAAAATGTTGCTGTACTCTGCAAGCTCTCAGGCCCCCAAGATTGATCGCCCCTCCGCTCCCTTTTTTTAATGAATACTTCTAATACTTCTCAATGTCTGCCAAATAAATTTTAGCTGTGACCTAGGTGGGATTCAGGGATGAGGTAATGAGGTGTTAGAGGCTTATGTAGTACCTGTGGGGAAAGCACGCTTACTACATGATTTCTAATAATTCCTTTGTTGTCTGCACCTATTGAAAAAACAGATTTAGAGGGAGGAGAGGGGAGGAAAAACTCAATAGATCAGTTATTTGAAAATAATCTTTAAAATGGGAGTCTACTCATCTGAGTAACAATATGGAACTGTTGAGTTTTTTTTCTGAAGGAAGAGCTCTATTAAAAGGTCTGATCTCAGCACTTAATTCCGTGTATGCTATTTACTGGTGCTTTAGCTTTTCTTACTCCATTACACTGCTGTTGTTACCATAGGAGTAGTGACAAGTGCAAAGCGTGTCATCTTCCTTTCCTTTATAACTGGCATTGAAGTAAAGTCATTTTTCACCAGAGGCGTTGTGTGAAGTCCTGACTGCGGGCAGCAGCCACGGATGCGCAGCGGGGCCCTGGACGCACTACCATGGGTGAGCATCGTTAGGCTGTGCCAGCGCTGGGGACACCATGGAGGCCTCTGAAGTCTCCCACATCCTCTGTGCATCAGCCCTGGCTTAGTGACTGGGAGGGAGGTGGCTGTAGTGGGAGGAAACGCAGTGGTGGTGTGGACCCCCTGAGGTCACACTCAACTAGTGTGGCACCTGGGCACACTGCTGGCTCATCTTCAGTCGCTGTCAACCACCTCTTCCAGGCAGCTTTCCAGCCAGACTTCTAGTCTGTAGCTGTCCTGTCGGTGGGAAATCCACACCTGGTGGAGGGGGTGTGCTTCATGGGTGGGCTGTCCTGCGAGTGGGTGTCCATGTATTCCTGGGGTGTATGTGCCATTGGTGGGCATACATGTCCACTTGGACACTATTGAGATGGATTGTGGCGATGAGGAGATTGAGTACCTGTGGGTTAAAATCAGAGGAGCCCATAAGAAGGTAGATTTTGTGATGGGAGTCTGTTACAGACCACCCAGCCAAGGAGAAGCAGCTGATGAGCTCTTCTATAAACAGCTGGGGTTAATCTCTAGATCGATGCCTTTTGTTCTTGTGGGAGACTTCAATCTTCCTGATATCTGCTGGAAGTACAATAGAGCAGAAAGGAAGCAGTCTAGGAGGCTCCTGGAGTGCGTGGAAGACAACTTCCTCGCACAATTGGTGAGTGAACCTACAAGGGAAAGTGCCCTCCTGGACCTGCTGTTTGTGAACATAGAAGGCCTTGTGGGGGATGTGGCAGTAGGAGGACGCGTAGGACAAAGTGATCATGAGATGATAGGGTTTTCTGTGCTAGGTGAAGTGAAGAGGGTGGTTAGCAGGACAGTAGCACTTAATTGCCAGAGGGCAGACTTTGAACTCTTCAGAAGGGTGGTTGGCAAAGTCACATAGGAGACAGTACTTAAGGGCAAGGGAGCCCATGAGGGCTGGGAGCTCTTCAAAAAGGAAATCCTAACAGCTCAGGAGAAAGCCATCCCCATGTTCTGGAAAAAAAGCCAGCAGAGGGAAAAACCAGCTTGGTTGAACAGAGACATCAAGAAGAGGAGAAATGTTTATGGGCTCTGGAAGAGGGGACAGGCCTCTTGGGTGGACTACAGGAGGGAAGTGAGATAGTGTAGAGAAAAAATCGGAAGGGCAAAGGCTCAACTAGAAATCAGATTGGCTAAGTTGGTGAAAGATAACAAAAAAATCTTTCTATAAATATATCAATAATAAAAGGAAGACTAGGGAGACCATACAATGCCTATTAGATGCAGAAGGAACAACAGTGACAGGGGACGAGGAAAAGGCTGAGGTACTTAATGCCTTCTTTGCCTCAGTCTTTAATTGTAAAGAAAGTTGTTCTGTGTACAATCTGTGTACAAACCCAGGAGTTAGAGGAGCAAAATGAGGCTCCCATGATCCAAGAGGAGGTGGTCAGAGCCTTGCTAGCCCAGCTAGACACCCACAAGTCCATGGGGCCGGATGGGATCCACCCAAAGGTATTGAAGAAACTGGCGGATGTGCTGGCCAAACCCCTTTCCATCATTTTTCAGCAGTTCTGGAAGACTGGGGAAGTTCTACTGGACTGGAGGCTGGCTGATGATGTGCCCATCTACAAGAAGGGTCGCAGGGAGGATCCAGGGAACTACAGGCTTGTCAGTCTGACCTCAGTGCCAGGGAAAGTCGTGGAACAGGTGATCCTGAGTGCCATAATGAAGCACATGCAAGAGAACCGGGTGATCAGGCCCAGTCAACACGGGTTCAGAAAAGGCAGGTCTTGCCAAACTAACCTGATCGCCTTCTATGATAAAGTGACTCAGCTACTGGATGAGGGAAAGGCTGTGGATGTATCTTCCTGGACTTCAGTAAAGCCTTTGACACTGTTTTTCACAGCATTCTGCTTCAGAAACTGTCATCTCTGGCCTGGACAGGCGCACACTCTCCTGGGTGGAAAACTGGTTGGACAGACGGCCTAGAATGTGGTGGGAAATGGCGTTAAAACCAGCTGGAGGCCAGTTACAAGTGCTGTCCCCAGGGCTCAGTGCTGGCTCCAGCCCTGTTCAATGTCTTTATCAATGACCTGGACGAAGGCATTGAGTGCACCCTTAGCAAGTTTGTGGATAACGCTAAGCTGGGTGGAAGTGTGGATCTCCTGGAGGGTAGGGAGGCTCCAAAGGCATCTGAACAGGCTGGACTGCTGGGCTCAGTCCAATGGGATGAGGTTTAACAACGCCAAGTGCCGGGTCCTGCACTTGGGGATCAACAACCCTGTGCAGTGCTACAGACTAGGAGAAGTCTGGCTGGAAAGCTGCCTCGAGGAGAGGGACCTGGGGATGTTGGTTGACAGCGACTGAACATGAGCCAGCAGTGGCCCAGGTGGCCAAGAAGGCCAAAGGCATCTTGGCTTGGATCAGAAACGGCATGACCAGCAGGTCCAGGGAGGTTATTCTCCCTCTATACGCAGCACTGGTGAGACTCCTCCTTGAATACTGTGTTCAGTTCTGAGCCCCTCACCACAAGAAGGATGTTGAGGCTCTGGAGCGAGTCCAGAGAAGAGCAATGAAGCTGATGAAGGGGCTGGAGAATAGGCCTTATGAGGAGCGGCTGAGAGAGCTGGGGGTGTTTATCCTGGAGAAGAGGAGGCTGACGGGAGACCTCATTGCTCTCTATAACTACTTGAAAGGAGGTTGTGGAGAGGAGGGAGCTGGCCTCTTCTCCCAAGTGACAGGGGACAGGATGAGAGGGAATGGCCTCAAGCTCTGCCAGGGGAGGTTTAGGCTGGACATTAGGAAAAAAATTTTCACAGAAAGGGTCATTGGGCACTGGCAGAGGCTGCCCAGGGAGGTTGTTGGGTCACCTTTCCTGGAGGGGTTTAAGAAATGGGTGGACGAGGTGCTGAGGGGCATGATTTAGTGTTTGATAGGAAAGACTCGATTCTGTGGGTCTCTTCCAACCTGGTTATTCTATGATTCTAATTTTTGTCTAAACTTAAGCTTATATTCTTGACTTAGAATTGTAACATTATAGATAATAAACTGAATGTTTAAATACAATTCTGGGTCCTAGTCTGTTGGTCTTTCAGAGCGTGACAGACATGGACACTCACCCATGGGATAAGACACCAAGGGACACACACACATTCTCATGTTTCCGTTTCACTTTATTGACCGAGTCATGCCTTACCTGTGTGGTGCTGCGGAAGCACAGGTCTCAAGGACACTGGCTCTGCAGACACCCAGTACTGGGCTCAGCTCAATGCCAGGTGCGTCTGCCCCACCAGCGTCTGCACCCAGCACGGTGCCTCCTCATGTACTGGTGATGAGTACGTCTCCGGTACCAACTTGGGCTGTAGTGCAAACCCTTGGAATATGTTTCTGTTTCTGCACATCAAAGAAAAAAAACTCATTTGGGCTCTTGCACAGGCTGTTGCCTGGCTCTGAGTTTTTGTGGCTTTTTGACGTTTAAAGGCTCAGTTAAGGGCCCAGAGCTTCATTTCTTGTGGCCAAGATTTCCCTTCCCTTGCATGGTCAAAAGACTAATTTTTAGCACCTCACCCATGTTTTTTTTAGTGCCTAAGGCCTTGGGTTCAGGCCTGAAATCCTCATTTCTAGGGTTCCAACCTGTCTTTTAAGACCCATTCTTTCCCTGTGGCTCTATGGGCACGTGCAACTCCAAAGGCATATTTAGAATCTGTCCATATATTAACTCTCTTGTGTTGACTCAAATCCAAGGCCCTGGTTAGGGCCACTGATTTGTCTTTCTGAGCAGAGCCTGTTGATGGAAAAGCACAAGCTTCCACTACAGAGCATTCCCCAACACTCTCTTCTTCCTTACACAACACTGCTCCTATCCATAAATAATTACCAATCTGGATTCTCAAATGGTTGATCTTTAAGATCTGGGCAGGTGGAATGTACTTCTTCAGTCATCTGCAAACAATTATACTCAGGAGTCCCTTTCACATGGTCAGTAGACAGAAACACAGGTGAGTTAACAGCTGCGATGGTCCTAAGGAGGATATCATCTCAGTCTAATAATAACACCTGGTACTTTAGCATTCAACAAGGAGAGAGCCAATGTCCTCTTTTTGTTCCAAGACAGTGTTGATCATATACTGTCATCTTCTGACCCACTGTAAATCTGCAAGCTTCCTGGATCAATATTACTGTGGCAGCAACTGCTCTCAGGCAGCCTGGTTATCCTCTCAAAACATTATCCAGCTGTTTTGAGAGATAGAATCACTAGCTCTTAGATCATCGAGTCCAACCACTCCTATCTGCCACTAAACCATGTCCCTTAGCACATTGTCTACCCATCTTTTGTATACCTCCAGGGATGGTAACTCGACCACCTCCCTCGGCAGCCTCTGCCATTGCCCATTGACCCTTTCTGTGAAAAATTTTTCCTAATATCCAGTCTGAACCTCCCCTGGTGCAACTTGAGTCCATTTCCCCTTGTCCTGTCACTTGGGAGAAGAGCCCAGCTCCCTCCTCTCCACAACCACCTTTCAGGTAGTTGTAGAGAGCAATGAGGTCTCCCGTCAGCCTCCTCTTCTCCAGGATAAACACCCCCAGCTCTCTCAGCCATTCCTCATAAGGCCTGTTCTCCAGCCCCTTCATCAGCTTCATTGCTTTTCTCTGGACTCACTCCAGAGCCTCAACATCCTTCTTGTGGCAAGGGACCCAGAACTGAACACAGGATTTGAGAGGCAATCTCACCAGTGCTGCGTATAGAGGGAGAATAACCTCCCTGGACCTGCTGGTCATGCCGTTT
The DNA here is from genome assembly GCA_033459285.1 of Clamator glandarius. Taxonomy (NCBI): domain Eukaryota; kingdom Metazoa; phylum Chordata; class Aves; order Cuculiformes; family Cuculidae; genus Clamator; species Clamator glandarius. The sequence goes on from JAUNZM010000240.1 coordinate 1,144,143, forward strand.
CTGATCCAAGCCAAGACGCCTTTGGCCTTCTTGGCCACCTGGACCACTGCTGGCTCCTGTTCAGTCGCTGTCAACCAGCATCCCCAGGTCCCTCTCCTCGAGGCAGCTTTCCAGCCAGACTTCTCCTAGTCTATAGCATTGAATAGGGTTGTTGTGATTTATTCAAGTGGAATTAAAGCAAGACATTTGGGTTTGGGTCCTCCAAGAGCAAAGGATGAGGCTGAAGAACAAAAAAGTTCCCAGAGCCCCTGAATGACTACTGGCAATGCTGCGGGAAGTGGAGAGAGGACACAATGGGGAAGTTTCACCCTGCCATAGCTTCAAGACTCAGCAACTTGTGGTTTTAGAGAATATCTGGACAAGCTGCAGCCTGCACAGCGGGAAGGAGTTGGTCAGAGTTTTGCTGCAGCCTACACAGCAGAAAGGGGTCAGAGCCACGCTGCAGCTTGCTGCCCACAAGAGAGGCAATTTGCTGGCCAAGGGGAGGCTGTCCTGGGTTCAGTGTTGTTATCTCCCATTGATATCTGGGCTCCTGTGCCTATCAGGAATGTTGTGGAGCAGCAACAACCGAATGCAGCCTCAGCTTAGGACAGGGAACATGAGCAAGGGGGCAGGGGCCCCAGGGATCCCATTCTGACCCCAGGTTTGTGCATGTTGGCATCTTGGCTCACACTGATGGGTTCAGGCGTTTACCAGGCTCACACACCAAACATCCCCTGGGTCCCATATTGTGCAGCGTCACCACATCTCCTGACACAGAGCCTGGAGGACAGCTGTGAGGAATTCATGAGGGAAACCTGAGAAATTTTAATAAAACAGGAGCTGGCAATCCATAAAGGAACTGTGAGAGAGCCCGTCATCCAACTGCATTGACCACCACCTTTCCTGCTAGGTGCTGACCAAGAGTGCTCCACAGTTTCCCCCTTTCTGCTTTTGCCATTGCACAAAGACATTGTGAGTCTTTTATATCCCATTGGCTTCACCTGAGATTCTGCCCTGTTTTTTATCCCATAGGATGTAAATAGCATAAGAAAGACATGAACCCAGAGCAGGGCCATACCGATGGTCAGGGGTATGAGGTGGTTGTCTACAATCCAGTCACCTGCTGCTATCAACAAATTTGGGACAAACACAGGGGAAAGAAGACTGCATTCCTGTTCTTCTTTCAAGAGGACAATGGCACCAACCCAAAATCTGGTCCAATCTGGGGTCCTTTGCCTGTGGATGAAGCCCAGGATGGAATGCGAGAGCAAAGCAGGCGTGGGGTGATTCTCTGTATGATCTCTGTGCCTCTGCCGTCGACAGCACCAGTTTCACAGAGCAGTGGAGGGGCCTAGTAACCTCACCTGAGCCGTGAGGTCCAGCCAGGCCCCCTTCTCCAACTTCTCGCAGTCCCACGGGATAGCCAACCAGACATTCCCACCGCATGTACTCTCTAGGTTTCAGCTGCAAGAGGGGAGATTGAGATGAGATCTTAGGAAGAAATGTTTTCCTGTGAGAGTGGGGAGGCCGTGGCCCTGGTTGGCCAGAGCAGTCATGGATGCTTCATCCCTTGAGATGCTCAAGGCCAGTTTGATGGGGTTTTGAGCAGCCTGATCCAGAGGAATACATCCTGTCCATGGCAGGGCGTGGGACAGGATGGGCTTTAAGATTCCTTCCAACCCAATCTGTTCTGTGATTCTATGAATCTCTTTGGGAGAGAATGGGGATGTGGGGTGATGGGGGGACATGGATGACATTGGGATGAGGGGCAAGGGGTTATGAGAATGTGGGGACACAGAGGATATGGGAGGATGTAGGGGGAATGAGAAGAAATTTGGTTGATGGAGAAGGGAGCGCCATGGGGGAAACTATGGGGGTGATGGGGGGAACAAGAGGACAAGAGGGAATGGGGACATGGGGGGATGGGGTAGTAAAGGGAATATGGAGGGCATGGGGTGACACAAGGGGACATGGAGGACATGGGGATACAGGTGACAAGGGGAGATATGGGGACATGGTTTGCTGGTAACATGAAACTGGGGGGAGCTGCTGACACTTGTGAGGGTGGGGAGGTCCTGCAGAGGGGTCTGGACAGGTTGGAGAGCTGGGCAAGCACCAACCACATGGAACTGAACAAGGGCAAGGGGCTTGGTTTTGCCCCTGGGACACAGCAACCCTGTGTGTTCACCCAACCTTGGCAGCTTGAGGCTGGAGAGCAGCCGTGAGGAGAGCAGGCAGTGGCCAACAGCAAGGTGACAGCAAGCCAGCAGCATAGCAGCCAAGAAAGCAACCACATTCTGGGTGCATCAAGCCCAGCATCACCAGGAGGGCAACGGAGGGGACTGTCCTTCCTTACTCCACACTGGGGCAGCCCCACCTCGAGTGCCAGTGGCAGTTTGGGTACCACAGGGTAACAGGGATCTGAAGCTCCTGGAAAGCATCCCAGGAGGGCACAGAGTTGGTGAAGGGTTTAGAGGGGAAGAGTGCCAGGAGCAGCTGAAGTCACTTGGTCTGCTCAACCTGGAGCTTTTGTCATCCTCTCTATGACAGGGGTTGCCCCCAATCCCCTCCGTCCCTCCCCCCCACCCTCCAAAAAAACCTGCTTGTGTCTCAGGGGGTTTAGTGCCCCATCCAGATTGCTGGCTCCTTTCCCTCCCTTATCAAGATTTTCGGGAATGAGGAAGGAATTGATGCCCCCCCCCTCGACGATGATGTCAAAGCACAGTGGGGGGGGGGGGGGGAGAGGGGCACCTGGGGGTAAAATAGAGGGGGGGGAACCAGTCTGCCCAGTTCACCCTGGCATCTCGCAGTTCCACCTGCATCAGCTTTATTGGCGTGAGGGGGGAACCCAGGAGTGCGGGGAGAGCTTTCCCCCACCCCCCAGCTAAGAGACTCCCCTAAACCAGACATGGAGGTAGGGAGGGACCTGAGTGTGTGGCGGGGGGTAGATGTGGGGGTTCTCCCTTTGCACCCCCCACCTTGCACAACCCCCATGTCCCCTCCACCCCCCTTGCACCTCCCCCGCTCCCCACTCCCTCTGCCCCCAGACCCCTCCTGACATTCCCCCCATCCTTCCAGCTCTTCTCCCTCCCACAGACCCCCCTCCCGCACAGACACCCACTGTCTATCTCCCAGTCCCCCCATTCCATCCCCGTCTTGCTCTCCCCCCTTCCCACACCCATTCTCTAACACAGAACCCCCAACCCTCCCCAACACCCCTTCACCCCTCCAGACCCCCCAGATCCCACAATCCCCCTTCCTGCTCCCCCTTCTCCTCATCCTCCATTATGCCCCCCACCCCCCAATACTTCTCTACCTCCGACCCCCCCCAGCCCCCTCATTCTTAACCCCCACCCTCGCTACCCCTCTCTCCCCATAGCCCTTCCATTCGTAGCCTCCTCACCTCCCTCACACATCCTGATCCTCACAACCTCCACTCCATTTTCTACCCCACTCTCCCTCTTTACTCCCCTCTCTCCCTAAATCAGGCCCCCTCCTCTCCACTCTCTTGCTCCCCCCATAGGCCCCCCCAGATCCCCTCATCCCCAGTAGCCCCACCCAGCCCCCTCACTCTCTCCTGAATTCCCCCTCACCAACAGCCCACCCTCTTCTCCCCCCAGCCCCCCCGTTCTTACCCCCCTACAGCCATCCTCTCCTCTCCCTGTCCCCCCTCAAGTCCTCCCAGTCCCTGACCCAGAACCCCCCCCAAAGCCCCCCCAATCTTACCCTCTTCGACTCCCTCTCTCTCTAACTCAGCTCCCCCCAATTCTCCTTCTCCCACAGACCCATCTACACCCCCTCACCCCCTCTAACTCAGTGCCTCCCTAGACCACCCAACACCTCTTCACCCCCTCTCTCCCCCACAGACCCCCCCCAATATCCCCTCCCCAATATCCCCTCTAAATCAACCCCCCCCTCCCCACAGACCCCTTGACACTCCCTCTGACTCAGCCCCCCTCCCTACTCCCCTCTGACACCCCCTCACACCCTCTCTCCCCCACAGACCCCTCCGCCCTCCAGCCCCTCGGGCACCCCATGGCCACCCCGCGATGCCCGGCTGGCAGCGGCCGAAGTTGGGGTCCTGGCTGTCATCTTGACCTTGGCGTTGGGGGGCAATGTCCTGGTGCTGCTGGCCCTGCGCCCCCGCAGGGGACGTACCCCACCACGCCCGGCGCCCCCCTTGCGCCGCTACCTCCGACACCTCAGTGTGGCCGACCTGGGGGTAGCGGGGGGCCAGGTGCTCCCCCAGCTCCTCTGGGACGTCACTGATCGCTTCCAGGGCCCCGACGTCCTCTGCCGGGTCACCAAGTATCTCCAAGGTGTGGCTATGTTTGCCCCAGCCTACGTGGCAGTGGCCATGGCCTATGACCGCCACCGCGCTATCTGCAGACCTCTCGGGGGGCGTCGGGGGTGGTGGGGAGGGAGGCGTCGGGGCACCACGGATGGGGCGCGAGGACATGGCAACAACACAGAGAGGGGGCAGGGATGTGGGGACACCAAGGATGGGGCACGGGGACCCACTGGGTGCTGGGGACAGAGACGTAGAGACACTCCAGATGGGCCATGGGGAGGTAGGGACAGCAGGGGTAGCACGTGGGGACATATTGGATGCTGGGGGCGGAGTTCTGGGGATGGTGGGGACACTGGGAATGAGGCATGGGGATGTGGGGACACCAAGGGACCAATTGGGTGTTTGGGACAAGAACATGAGAACATTAGGGACAGCAAGGATGGAATACAACAATGTGGGGACACCAAGGACGGAATACAGCAATGTGGCGACACCAAGGATGGCATACAGCAATGTGGGGACACCAAGGACGGGGCAAGGGGAGGTAGGGGCATCAGGGGTTGTGTGTGGGGACATATTGGATGCTGGGGATGGAGATGTGGGGACACTGGGAATACTAGGGATGGGGCACAGGGGTGTGGGGTCACTGGGGACACCAAGGATGGCACATGGGCACCCACTGGGTGTTGGGGCTGGAGGAGTGGGGACATCAGGGATGGGGCACAAAGACACGGGGACACCATGGATGGGGCATGGGGATATCGGGACGTCAATGATGAGGCACAGGGACCCATTGGGTGCTGTGGATGGAGACATGGGGGCACCGGGAATGGGGCACAGGGACATGGAGACAGCAGGGATGGGACACAAGGACATGGGGACACCAGGGATGAGGAATGGGGATATGGGGACATTAAGGATGGGACACAGGAACCCACTGGGTGCTGGGGGCAGAGACGTAGGGACACTGGAAATACCATGAATAGAGCGTGGGGATGTGGGGACACCACAGATGGGACACAAGGGCACAGAGGTATCAAGAATGGGGCATGGAGACCCACTGGGTGCCAGGCACAGGGATGTGAGAACACTGGACCCACCACATATGGGGCACAGGAACATGGGGACACCAAGGATGGGACACAGGGATCCACTGGGTGCTGGGGACAGGGACACAAGGGCACAACGAGTGGGACACAAGAACATGGGGACACCAAGAATGGCACATGGGGATGCATTGGTTGCTGCGGACAGAGAAGTGGGGACATTTGGGACACTAGGGATGGGACATGGGGACTCACTGGGTGCTGGGGATGGGGACGTGAGGATGGCAGGGATGGAGCACTGGGACGCAGGGACACTTGGGATGGCGTGTGGGAACACACTGGGTGCCGAGGACAAGGGGATAGCATGGACATCAACACCACAACATCCCCCCTGTGTCCCCCAGCTGTGCCTTCCACTCTGATGTCCCCCACCATCCATGTCACGCCCTCGATGTCCCCATCATTCTCTCCCTCCTACCAGGTGCCCACCAGGACCTTGTTATTGACCACCACAGAGTGGGTACAGGCCACCATGGGAGGGTCTCAGGCCACCATGAGGTGCTCACAGGCCATCATAACGTGGTCTCAAGCCACCCTGAGGTGGTCTTGGGCCACTATGGGTTGGTCATGGGCCATTATGGGGCTGTCTTTGGCCACCATGAGTTTGACACGGGCCATCATAAGGTGGGCATGGGCCATCATGAGGTGGGCTCAAGCTGCGATGGGATGGGCACGGGTCACCATGGGGTGGGCTCGGTCTGCTGCAGAGTGGACACGTTCTACTGTGGGTCGGGTACAAGATCGCTGGGGACCATTGGCCACTGCTTGGACCCTGGCATTTCTCTTTGGGTTGCCCCAGGTGGGAATTTTTGGGCAACAGGATGTGGGAGCAGGCGAGCAGGATTGTTGGGCCACCTTCATCCAACCCTGGGGAGCCCGTGCCTATGTCACTTGGGTCGCACTGGCGGTGTTGGTGGCCCCGGCAGTGTTGCTGGGGGGGTTACAGGTGGCAGTGACACGAGCATTGGGACCACGGGGACATCGGGAAGGACTGGGAAGAGCAAGGGCCAAGAGTTATCGGATGGCACTGGTGGTGTTGGGGGTCTACATAGGGTGCTGGAGCCCCTTCTTCTGTGCACAGTTGTGGGCGGTTTGGGATCCCCAGGCACCGGTGGAAGGTGAGGAGGAGGGGATGTCTGGTGGGAGGGGGGATGTGGAGATGGGCCATGGGGATGGGGACATGGAGACATGGGGATGTGGTGATGGGCATTGGGATGGGGCTGGGGATGTGAGGATGGAGATGGTGGGATGGGTGCATAGGGATAGGGTTGAGGATGTCAGGATGGGGTTGGCGATGTGAGGATGGGGACTTGGAGATGGGGACATTGGGCTGAGGGCAAGGGGATGTGGACTTGGGGATGGAGTTGAGGATGTGGGGATGTGGTTTGGACATTGGGATGGGGATGTAGAGGTGTAGATGTGGGGACAGGTGTAGAAGGATAGGGATGTGGGCATGGGAATGCAGAGGTGGGGCTGGGACATTAGGAGGGAGATGTGGGGATGGGAACATGGGAATGGGCACAGGGGGATGAGGACAGGGGGACGAGGACAGGGGGACGTGGGGAAGAGAACATGGGGATGAAGACACAGGGATGGGGACGTTGGGATGGGATTGTGGATGTAGGTTTGGGGATGAGGACATGGGGATGGGTTTAGAACATAGTGATGGGGATATGGGCATGGGGACATTGGAATCAGGATGAGGGGATGGGGACACTAGGATGGAGTTAGGGGCACAGGGATGTGGGGATGGGTTCGGGGATGAAGACATGGGGATATGAGGATGGGGACATAAGGAAGGTGTTGGAGACATGGAGGTGGATGGATGGGGATGGAGATGAGGATTGGGACATGAGGACACAGGCATGGGGACAGAGGACATAGGGATGGGCATTGGGATAGGGTTGTGGATGTGGGACACAGCACCACGGGGTCACTACTGTTCATGGGGTTAGGGTCACTTGGGTGACCCCTGCTGATCCTACATGAGCTCAGATGACCCCAGGTGACTTTGTGTTCCCCAGGTCCGGCCTTCACCATCCTGATGCTCCTCGCCAGCCTCACTAGCTGCACGAACCCCTGGATCTACGCCGCCTTCAGCACCAGCCTCTCCCGTGCCATGGGCCGCATTCTGTGCCCCTGCTGCCAGCAGCGTCCCACAGGCTCCTCCCCGCCCCCCTGCCAATAGGGGCCTCACTTGGGGGGCTCAGAGGACACGGAGGGCATGGAGAGGGGACTCGCATGAGGATGCGCAAGGGGTCTCGTGTTGTGATGGGAGGCTCACACAAGTATGGGGCACTCATGGGGTGGGAGGGAGCTCACACGAGGAGCACAGGGGGCTCATGGGGTGTGAGGGGCTTGCACGGGGGGCTCGCATGGGGACCGAGAGCTCACATTGCGGGGTGGGGGCTCACGCGAGGACACACGGGAGCCTCGTGGTGAACAGGGGGCTTGCGCTCAACCAGCCCCAGTGTGGCTCGGTCTTAGCGCAGCAGAACTTGCAGCCAGAGCCAGTGTTGCCACAGCTCAAGGCACTTCTAGAGCTGTCCTCGCTGCTGGGAAGAGGAGCCGGCAGAGCTGGCCTGGGGCATGCAAAGCCCAGGCACAGGGACCCAACATCTCCCATTGCTGAGCTGACTGCAGTGCTGGTGTCTGCAGAGCTAGTGTCCTCAAGATCTGTGGACACCAGTGTCTCTGTGGTACTGCATGACAGCGGCCCCAGCTGCATCAATAAAGCTGGGACAACCGCATGATGCGGGAACATGTCCCTGTGTGCCAGCAATATGTCTGTTTGCATCCTGTCCCTTTGGAGGGTGTCCATGTCTCCTGGGGGGGGTTGTCCTGGGGGTGAGTGTCCTGGGAGTGCACATGTCCAGGACCAGCACACATCTCCAGGGATGGAGATGCCCCAGCCTGACAATTCCTGGTATGATCCCTGTCTCCCTTTCCCAGCCCATCTCTATGTCCCCAGCCCATTTCTATTTGCCAGTCCTGTGATTCTCTCCTTCCCTGGTTCTGTGAAGTTGACAGAAAAGATTCATCTAAGACAACTTCTTTCCCCATGAGTTCAGCCAAGCACTGGCACGAGTCACCTAGAGTCTCAGTCCTTGAGTGTTTTCAAACTCAGACTGAATCAATCCTTGAGCATCTTGATGGGTTTCTGGCAGGTTAGACTGCAGACACCCTTCCAACTCCAGATCTCTTCCGATCCGGTGACGATGCTTGGCCCTGTTTCTAAATGGAGCAGAGCAGATGATGGGGCACGGATCCTCCTGTGCTGTATGTGGCCATCTCAACCAACACTGAACCCAGTGAAGAGAGGTTGATGCCTCTGTGTGACTCGCTCTGCTCAAAGCATGAGGAGTCCTGGTCAGGGGAGATTTTTGGGAGCATGGGGCTCTGTGACAGATACCAAATGAACTTTTTTTAATGCCCATCATCCTCTCATGTGTCAGTTCATGTCAGTGAAAAGGAAAGGAAGACGAACTGAAGGGAAAGAGCCAAACTAAAAAAAATGTGTCAGCACAGTTTTCTTAAGTTTTTCAGGAGATTTCCTTTTTTTTTTTTTCTTGAATAGGAAAGATTTTTCAGCACTGGAAATGGATGTAGAACAAAAATGTCTTCAGCTACAGGGACACAGAGACCTGATGCCAGTGTAAATGCCCCAGGAACTGCTTCTCAGCTGACACCTGCAGCTTGCAAGGTGTTCTGGTCTCCCACAGGTCCCCTGTGGCTGATGCCAGTCCCTCAGGGGCACCGAGAGTGTCACTACCTGGTCATAGTCAGTCACTGAGTTCTGCCTAGAAAAGCAGGACCCTCTTAGATCACAATGCCCCCAAAGCCCAGGAAGAAACCAGTCTGACGCGGAGCATGTTGTGCTGGACCTGGCAAGAGGAGCCATCCAGAAGGGCTTCTCTAAAGGTTCTGTCTGCACAAGAAAGGCAGATGAAGGCCCTCTGGCCCTACATACCATTCCAGGCAGGGACGGAGAGACAAAGCCAGTACAAAAAGAGTGATTCCTCAGGAGGTCTGTGCAGCACGGAGAAGCAGTCCCTTGAGGTCTGACCCTGCAAGGACAGCCTTGCTCCTCCCCTCCCCCGCCCCACTATTTCAGACAGTGACCACGTTGGACTTGCATCCCTTTCCCTCTCTGTTCTCACAGCTTGGAGCAATCGGATCATTCCCTACCACCTTCCTGGTGTCTTGTCTAAGGATGGGACAAAAACCCCACAATGATTCTTGTGCCAAACTGTATTTCTAAGCGGAGCAATGACACTACAGTAATGAAGTGTCTCTCCCCAGCTGAGGAGGAATAACTGATCTCGTCTGAAGGGCACATCATGGGAAACATTTAGTGGTACTCAATATTTGAGGCTTTACTACATGCAACTATTAATCCTCTGGAAACTCTTGAGGCTAAGCTTTTGCCTGAATTGCTTCAATATAAGAGGGGTTTACAGATGCCATTGTGTGTGTGGAAGGAAGTTAACTCTAGGAGTTTTAATAAGGAGGCAGGTCATGTTTGGGCTCTGTGCTGGCTCCTTGCTACTAAACCCTCATTGTACAAGAGACTTGTGGCAGGGGAGGCCAGAAACGCTCTCAGCACATTCTCCCGGGGGAGTTGTCCCAGATTGCAGTCACAGAATCAATATAGTAGAGAAAAATCTATAAGAAAAGCTTTAGGAAATCTGTAGATTTGGTACAGAGTCATCACGTGAGGGTCCACCTCAAGAACATGAGGCAGGAGCGATTCTGGGCCACCCTATTCATGCTCCTGTTGCAAGGGAGCAAAGCACATTCCTCTCTCCTCAGTGTTTCACCTCTTTCTCGCTGTTACTGAACTCTCCAAGAAGACAAAAAGGACATGCACACTTTACACTTGGATAAGCCTTTTCTTTCTCCCATGAACTTTCTACTTTTCTCATAGAAAACCTGAGAAGACACCTGTATCCCAGGTAATGAAAGAACTGAAGTTCTCACTCCCTCTTTTGGTCTGGCAAAGAAAACTTGACTGCTAGTTTCTTCCCCATCCCGGAGGCCACTGCTTAACATTTGTGTTTACAGTAATGTGTGTGAGCTTGCTCTTCTTGCAGTGACATTTTCTAAATGGGTCACTTCTGAGAGTAGTGGCTTCTGATTCCAAAAAGGCCACTTGCCTAGAGCTGTAGCTGCTGTTTCTCTAAGTTTGCGCCAAATGCATCGTCTCCTGTGCTACTTCAGCTGAATAAGGGTACTTTGCTCCCCTGTGCTGCAGCTGCTCCCTTTCATAAACAAAGCAACCCATGGCTGGTTACTAATTGAGGGCTTAGCCCAAATTCTGTTACAGAGAGACAGAGAATGGCCAAGGGTGTCAAGGGATGCATGGAGAAAAGTGTGGCCAGCAGGGCAAGGGGGGTTCTCCTCCCCGTGTATTCTGTCCTTGGGAGGCTCCATCTAGAGTCCTGTGTCCATTTCTGTGCTCTCCAGAAGCAGAATGACAAGAACAGGAGAGGGCACAGAGATGAGGAGGGGACTGGAGCATCTCTCTTATGAGGAAAGGCTGAGAGATCTGGAGAGGAGGGGAGTGAGGGGTGATCCCATCGATGCTGATCACTGTCTTAAGGGCGAGGGGCAAGAGGAAGGGGTTCTGTTCAGTTAAACCATGTCCCTGTTGCTGCTCTGTCAACCCAAGAGACAGAATTGAACTTACAGTGTTGCATTTCCTGCATATGAATAAGATCCCAAACCATAGTATTGCCACCCATCTCCTTTTTGTTACCTGTGAGCTGATCAGATGCAGGTCACCTCACATTCCCCTTCCAACACTATGTGACTGCTTTGGGACCTCCTGATTCCTGCTGTGTTCAAGGAGCACACTTGGATTCTGTTGGCTGTCTCGCCGAGAAGGAATGGTTGCCTAAAGAGACTCACAGAGAAAAGCCCTTCTCTGTATCCTGGTCATCCTCCATGGATCCTGGGCACCGGTGCCCTCTCTAAGGGAGCAGTAGGGTGATCCTGTTGCATCCCCAGGGATCTGAGGCTGTGAAGGCACCCAAAGGTTGCCCAGAGCAGGTGGGCAGGTGCCACCAGCCAGCACATCTCCAGGGATGTGGATGCCCCTGCCTGGCGGCTACAATCCCCAGTCCAACCCCATCTCAATGTCCCAGCCCATCACAATATCCCAAGACCATTTCCAAGTCCCCACCTCTATGCCGCAGCCTATCTCCATGTCCTCAACTCAACTCCACTTCCCCAGCCCATCTCTATGTCCTCACCCCATCTCCACTTCTCTGCCCCATCTCATATCCTCACATGATCTCTGCTTTTCTTTCTTCACATTTCTAAAGCATGGATCGCTCTTGTGTTTTGGAAGCATCCGGTCAGTCGTCTTTTGCTGCGGTCTTGAAGCCCACCTTGCCATCCGGGATGGTTAGTCTTCTGTTTTATTGGATCCCTGTTCTGGGTCTTGTTCTGTGCATCCTCTGCATCTTTAGGCCTTTAAAAGTAGCTTCTTGCCTGTTCATCTTCCCAGTTGTGGCCGCATCTCTTTGGAACCATGCACGATTCTTTGCTTTTCCAGGGCTGCTGTAGGTTCTCCCTCAGAGCCCTATCCATTGCCTTGCCCATTGGCATGCATGGTGCACGAGTCCTCCTTGTTGCCACAACTTTTCTTTTGTCCCCAGTTCACAATGTTGGTCTTGTGTGTTGGTGTTCTGTGTGTATTTGACCAAGTGACTAAACTCTTGGACAAGGGAAAGGCTGTGGATGTGGTCTTCCTGGACTTTAGTAAAGCCTTTGATACAGTTTCTCATAGCATTCTGCTTCGGAAACTGTCGGCCTCTGGCCTGGACGGGTGCACACTCTCCTGGGTGAAAAACTGGTTGAATGACCGGGCCCAGAGGGTGGTGGTAAATGGAGTTAAATCCAGCTGGAGGCCAGTTACAAGTGGGGTTCCCCAGGGCTCAGTCCTGGGTCCAGTACTGTTTAATGTCTTTATCAACGACCTGGATGAAGGCATTGAGTCCTCCCTTAGCAAGTTTGCAGATGACACCAAGCTGGGAGGAAGTGTCGATCTGCTGGAGGGTAGGGAGGCTCTGCAAAGGGACCTGAACAGGCTGGACTGCTGGGCTATGACCAATGGCATGAGGTTTAACAAGGCCAAATGCCAGGTCCTGCACTTGGGGCACAACAACCCTAAGCAGAGGTACAAACTAGAAGAAACCTGGCTGGAAAGCTGCCAGGAGGAGAAGGACCTGGGGGTGCTGGTTGACAACCGACTGAACATGAGCCAGCAGTGTGCCCAGGCGGCCAAAAAGGCCAATGGCATCTTTGCTTGTATCAGGAACAGCGTAACCAGCAGGTCCAGGGAGGTTATTCTCCCCCTGTACTCGGCACTGGTGAGACCACACCTCGAGTACTGTGTTCAGTTCTGGGCCCCTCACCACAAGAGGGATGTTGAGGCTCTGGAGTGAGTCCAGAGAAGAGCAACAAAGCTGGTGAAGGGGCTGGAGAACAGGCCTTGTGAGGAACGGCTGAGAGAGCTGGGGGTGTTTAGCCTGGAGAAGAGGAGGCTGGGGGAAGACCTTATTACTCTCTACAACTACCTGAAGGGAGGTTGTGGAGAGGAGGGAGCTGGGCTCTTCTCCCAAGTGACAGGGGACAGGACGAGAGGGAATGGCCTCAAGCTCAGCCAGGGGAGATTTAGGCTTGAGATTAGGAAAAAGTTCTTCACGGAGAGGGTGATTAGGCATTGGAACAGTCTGCCAAGGGAGGTGGTTGAGTCACCGTCCCTGGAGGTGTTTAAGGTTAGGGTGGATGAGGTGCTTAGGAGCATGATTTAGGGATTGGTGGGAATGGTTGGACTCGATGATCCAGTGGGTCTCTTCCAACCTGGTTATTCTGTGATTCTGTATTTGTGTCTGGTTGGAGCTGCTCTGCCTGGTATGTAGAGGAGGTGATAAGAGTCAGCCGAGGTATAGTGGCCCGATTCTGTGCTTAACGTTTTGACGTGACTAGACGTTGCAGTCTAGGGGCATGTATTACTTTGCAGAACTAGCAGCCCTAGGTGTGGCGGGTGAGGAGGGAAGTGTCTGCTAGTCTCAGGAGCCACGCAGGGGACTACCAAAACTGTGTGGGAGAAGCCATTGGAGTGGTAGCGAAGGGATTTGAATGTCAAGGGAGCAGCAATTAATGTTTGGGTTTGGTTGTGGACTAGCTTTGCTTGACTGTATTGCGCAGTAGAGGCGGTCTCAGTAAAAGCAGGCAAGAGGCTTGGAATTTTTAGGGCGTTGCTGAGCGTCAGGGTGAGTTCTTTGCTGTTGTGTTTTTCAGATGTAGAGGGCTGACCTGTGCCCTGAGGGGCACGGATGGAGTTGCGTGCAGGTAGAGTGCCTTAGCAAGGTTGGTCTGCTGTGGTGTTGGTGGGAAGATGTGACCGGTGGCTATACGACTAGATAGGTCACTCTGTGATCTGCTGATGAAGGCTACGCCTATAATCTGTCAAGGTAATGGGAATTGCTGGGCAAAACCTGTGCATTTTGGTAGTGTCTAGGCACCTCTCTCCTTTTGCAGGTGTTGCATGCACCCTCAGCGCATCAAAGCCTCATTTTAACAAAAGGTCTGAGCAGTGAGGAGGTTGTTGTCCAAATGGATGTTTAAGATTTAATATTATATGGCACTGCAGTTGAGCATTTATCTATGGTTTTGCAGGTGGCACACAGACTCCCTTTGGAATGGGATGACCTTTGAAGGTGAGCTCCGTAGTGGGGGTGAGGTGACTAGACCCCTAGTTTTGCAGTGTTACAGTGAAAGCACACATACCCTTATTTCTTGTAAGGATCCTTTCAGGCATGGTAGCAGCATTGCTCTCCCTGAAAATGTAAGGTAGAGTCAATAACACACAGCTGCTCCCCAGAGCCTATTTATACCTTTGAGGGGGTTCGCCACACCTCAGTCACAGGTGATGTGTGTGAAGGCCCAGGGGGTATATAAGCCCCAGGCCTCGTTGCAGGAGGTCATTCAGCTTCTGGTTTTCCTTAAGATCAGAGGTTAACTGCTGTTTTAACTCATTGTGGCTTTTGATGTGGGTGTGCTGGACTGATAAGCTTTTATTTTTTCCTGAACTTACTGGTGAGATTTGCTTTATTATTACTTCCAGCAGTTGTTGCCTTGTCCCTGTTATCCATTGTGGGGGTTTTTCTGTTTGTTGAGCTTCCAGTTTAGGTCTTAGAGCAGGTAGATCCCAGTGTTGTCAGTTTTTCATTGGCTGACCACTTTTATAATTCCAGTCCCTGTTGCTGTGTGGTGAGCAGCCTGTGTTTTTAGGTCTTCCCTGTTTATTCTTTGTGAAAGCTAGTAAAGGTTATAATTTTTCAAGTTCTTGTTGTTTACTCCTGTGACTAAAGTCTGGTAACTTCCTAGAACTTAGATCTCCATGGCTTATCTTTCTTTTGTTCTGGGTATTAGTGCTGCTACATTCCTACAATGGGAGTAGTGGAGAAGAGAGGTAAGCAGATGGCATGGGGTTTTGTGGCACCAGTGAGGTAGTCTGGCTTATTTTCACCATTGTGGGGTTGACAGTGAGGAGGAAATTAAGTATGTCTTGATGAGTAAAGTAGTATTTGGCATCTCAGTTATGTATTTAACCTTTGGTTTGGCAGGTGCTCTGTAGACTATGGTGGCAACATGAAGAGCACTTCACATGAGGTGGATGGTAGGGAGAAGGAGAGGGGAACAGACTGAAGCACCCTGGATGATGACTGCAGCATCCAATGTTTGAATTGGCACTGAATGGGTGAGTGGAACACCTTGGCAGTTTTGCAGCAGGTTTAGTACAAGATGTCAGCAGCAAGCAGTGCGATGCTGACTCGGCACTGTGTTTTCTGTCTGGATTTTTTTGGCAGATTATAGTCCAGGACAACATGACAGTGTGGGATTTTTCCAGTTAGTTGATGCAGTTTGAGGTTTTTTTCTGCCAAGGATGGCTTCAGGCCTGTGGTCCTCAGAAAGTTAAGGGGGCTGTGATTTTGGCCATGAAGAGGGCAGAATGTTGAAAACCGCAGGTTTAGCATAGGGTAGACAGTTGTGTGGGAAAAGTATGCCTCATTACAGGTTTGGAGAGGGGTTTAAGTTTCAGCCCCGAGCTAGCGTGTGCCAGGCAGGGCAGTTCCAGCCCATACCTGTCTTGTTCTTTAGAGTATGTAGACTCTGCTGCATCTTAAATCTTCTGTAGGTCTTGATGTCATCTTTGCATTTGAGCCACATGTCATCTCTAGACTCTTGGATGTCTGTTCTTAGTAAGGTGCCGATCAGGCACTGCTTTTCTTGCATTGCAATCTTAAAGCACAGATACGTCTTGCCTTTTGGCAATTTGCGGTCAGTTGCCTATTGCATAGGCATTGCGGGACGCATCGGCATCCTCAGCCTTTATTGTTCCATTTTCTTAAATCCCCATTGTGGGACTTCTTCCATATGTATTCTGTTTTGAGGTCTTTAAGCAGGGCTCAGCCTCGCATCCTTCTAGTTGCAGCTATGTCTCTTTAAGGGGCTATGGTCTTCCATTTTTCAAGGGCTGACATAATCTTTCTTGCAACTCCCTACATCATCTTGCCCAACTCCAGCTCTCTTTAGAAAGTCATTCTTACCGAGTTTCCTTTTTATTTCTGCATCCCATCATTGGTTTTCTGTGCAGAGTTGGACCGCGCACGTTTGTACCTGGCTGGAGCTGCTCTGCCTGAGCTAAAGAAATGGTAGTCAGCAGAAGGATAGCAGTGAAATTCTATGTTTAGATAATCTTGTATGGATTTTGAAGGGCAAGGCGATACGATACATTACAGAGCAAGTAGCCATAGATATATGGGGTGAAGAGAATCATTTTTGGTCAGTTATGTGGCCACAGAGGGAATGACCAAAGCCATCTCAGCTATGCTGCCGGAGTGTCGGTAGAGCAGTTTAAATCCTTGGGGCAATAAATCTGGTGCATATGGTTAAGATTTGATTTTAACTTTTTTTTTTTTTCTGCCTGGCTGTTGTGTGAAGAAGAGTCGGTATTCCCGAATTGAAACAGCGTGTGGAATTGTTTAGTTATTGTCGAGTTTGGGGGTGAGTTATTGAATGTTGAGTTTTACAGGTGCAGAGGCATTGGGTCTGGCAGCGAGGGATGGCAATTGGATTGGGGGTAGATTCCCATAGCCAAGGGGGTCGGCTGCCGAGTCAGCAGTTAACTACAACTTGTACATACACAGCTAGTAATTGTGCTTTGGGTTTTTTCTGTATTTTGAGATACAGAGCAATGACCAAAATGGAATACCGGTATGGGAGCCGTGTCGGCAAAGGACAGCAACTGTGAGTTACACGAAGAAGCAGTTGTAGCTCACATGTCTCAGTTCACAGAGTCACAATTGTTCCTTGTTGTTTGTGTTACAGGTGGTGCATAAGCCTCAAAGCAACAGGAGAAGATGGTGGTGCCCCGAGGTGGGCAGTGGTCAAAGTAAGGGAGCAGGACTAGGGGAATAAGGAATGTGGGCCATCTTTGTTTTAGGGTAGTATCTGAGCATGTGTGTTTTTGCTTTCTCTTCTACAGGAGCCACATGCAGCCTAGAGGGGCGAAGCTTCATGTAGACAAATGGTCTGAGAGGTGAGGAGGTTGTTGTCTATACAGATGTCTAAGAGGCAAGTTTTACAGAGCAACTCAGCTGAGCGTTTCTCTTTTGTTTTGTAGGTGCCATGTGGGCCGCCTTTGGACCGGGAAGAGTATTTGAGGTCAGTTGGGTAGTGGGGAGGCGGAGCGTGGGCCTGTGGATTTGCCACAGGTGGGGCCCTGCGTTAGTGTGGAGCTGACTGTTGATACTGTATTTTTTGTTCTGTTTTCTTGCAGATGTAGAGGAACCTGGTGACCGCAGGACCATCCTTGACAGCAGATGTGACTTGGGCTGCTTCTGCGAGGCGTGGCTTCAGGCTCTCGGACCTCTGAAAGTTAAGTTGAGGGATTGGGGCTGATGTTACATTGGGAAGAAGGGAAGTGTTTTGTCCTAACAGGGAGGGGTTGTATTGCAGTGTTGTATAACAGGGAGGGGTTGTATTGCAGTGTTGTATTGCACTGTTTGACTTGGCATTTGAGTTGGTTGTATAACATTGTCTTTGACTTTGAGTTTGCTGTGGTGTCCTGTGCTTGGCTTTGTTGTAATGCCCTGTGCTTGCTTTGTACTGCCGCGTTGCGCCCTGGCTTGGCCGCGTTGCGCCCTGGCTTTGCCTATTTGTTTTAGAGTAGTATCTGAGCATGTGTGGTTTTGCTTTCTCTTCTGCAGGAGCCACACGCAGCCTAGAGGGGCAAAGCTTCATGTAGACAAATGGTCTGAGAGGTAAGGAGGTTGTTGTCTATACAGATGTCTAAGAGGCAAGTTTTACAGAGCAACTCAGCTGAGCGTTTCTCTTTTGTTTTGTAGGTGCCATGTGGGCCGCCTTTGGACCGGGAAGAGTATTTGAGGTCAGTTGGGTAGTGGGGAGGCGGAGCGTGGGCCTGTGGATTTGCCACAGGTGGGGCCCTGCGTTAGTGTGGAGCTGACTGTTGATACTGTATTTTTTGTTCTGTTTTCTTGCAGATGTAGAGGAACCTGGTGACCGCAGGACCATCCTTGACAGCAGATGTGACTTGGGCTGCTTCTGCGAGGCGTGGCTTCAGGCTCTCGGACCTCTGAAAGTTAAGTTGAGGGATTGGGGCTGATGTTACATTGGGAAGAAGGGAAGTGTTTTGTCATAGCAGGGAGGTGTTGTATTGCACTGTTTGACTTGGCATTTGAGTTTGTTGTATAGCACTGTCTTTGACTTAGCCTTTGAGTTTGCTGTGGTGTCCTGTGCTTGGCTTTGTTGTAATGCCCTGTGCTCGGCTTTGTACTGTTGTGTTGTGCCCTGGCTTTGCAGCAATGCACTCTGCTTGACTAGGCTTTGCAGCAATGCACTCTGCTTGACTAGGCTTTGCTGTGTTGCGCCCTAACTTTGCTGCAATGCACTGTGCCTGACTTGGCTTTGCTGCATTGCACTGTGTTTCGCCCTGACTCTTTGTAGTGTTGCGCCCTGACTGTGCTGCAACGCACTGTGATTGATTTGGCTTTGTAGTGTTGCGCCCTAATCTTGCTGCAATTCACTGTGCTTGACTTGGCTTTGTAGTGTTGCGCCCTGGCTTTGTAGTGTTGCGCCCTAATCTTGCTGCAATGCACTGTGCTTGACTCGGCTTAGGTGCAATGCACTGCGATTGACTTGGTTTTGCGGTGTTGCGCCCCAACATTGCTGCAATGCACTGTGCTTGACTCGGCTTTGTTGCATTGCACTGTGTTGCGCCCTGACTTTGCTGCAATGCGTTGCGCCCCCTGGCTCTTTGCAGCGTTGCGCCCCCTGGCTCTTTGCAGCGTTGCGCCCCCTGGCTCTTTGCAGCGTTGCGCCCCCTGGCTCTTTGCAGCGTTGCGCCCCCTGGCTCTTTGCAGCGTTGCGCCCCCTGGCTCTTTGCAGCGTTGCGCCCCCTGGCTCTTTGCAGCGTTGCGCCCCCACCTTGCTGCAATGCACTGTGCTTGACTCGGCTTTGCAGCAATGCACTGTGTTGCGTCCTGACTCTTTGTAGGGTTGCTCCCTAACCTTGCAGCGTTGCGCCCTGCCTGACTTGGCTTTGCAGCGTTGCGCCCTGCCTGACTTGGCTTTGCAGCGTTGCGCCCTGCCTGACTTGGCTTTGCAGCGTTGCGCCCTGCCTGACTTGGCTTTGCAGCGTTGCGCCCTGCCTGACTTGGCTTTGCAGCGTTGCGCCCTGCCTGACTTGGCTTTGCAGCGTTGCGCCCTGCCTGACTTGGCTTTGCAGCGTTGCGCCCTAAACTTGCTGCAATGCACTGTGCCTGACTTGGCTTTGCTGCAATGCACTGAGTTGCGCCCTAGCTTTGTAGCGTTGCGCCCTAGCTTTGTAGCGTTGCGCCCTAGCTTTGTAGCGTTGCGCCCTAGCTTTGTAGCGTTGCGCCCTAGCTTTGTAGCGTTGCGCCCTAGCTTTGTAGCGTTGCGCCCTAGCTTTGTAGCGTTGCGCCCTAGCTTTGTAGCGTTGCGCCCTAGCTTTGTAGCGTTGCGCCCTAGCTTTGTAGCGTTGCGCCCTAGCTTTGTAGCGTTGCGCCCTAGCTTTGTGTATTTGTTTTAGAGTAGTATCTTAGCATGTATGTTTTTGCTTTCTCTTCTGCAGGAGCCACACACAGCCTAGAGGGGCAAAGCTTCACATAGACAAATGGTCTGAGAGATGAGGAGGTTGTTGTCTATACAGATGTCTAAGAGGCAAGTTTTACAGAGCAATTCAACTGAGCGTTTCTTTTTGTTTTGTAGGTGCCACGTGGGCCGCCTTTGGACCGGGAAGAGTATTTGAGGTCAGTCGGGTAGCAGGGAGGTGGAGCGCGGGCCTGTGGCTTTGACACAGGTGTGGCCCTGCATAGCGTGGAGCTGACTGTTGATAATGTATTTTTTGTTCTGTTTTCTTGCAGATGTAGAGGAACCCGGTGACCGCAGGACCATCCTCGACAGCGGATGCGATTTGGGCTGCTTCTGCGAGGGTGTGGCTTCAGGCTCTCGGACCCCTGAAAGTTAAGTTGAGGGATCGGGGCTGATGTTACGTTGGGAAGAAGGGAGGTGTTTTGTCATAGCAGGGAGGGGTTGTAGCAGTAGTGTAGAAAGAGTACTGTGCTGGGACAGTCCCCTTTGGGCAGGTTAAGGCAAAAGGGCCTACTTCTCAGGCCAAAGATAGCATGTCCTGGACAGTGCAGTTCCAGCCTGTCTGTTGTTGTGTTGTTGATGTAGTATGTGTACTGTGCCTTGGGTCTTCTGCAGGTCTTGATGTTCTCTATGCTTATGCCATGCTTGGCCTTCATCTCTAGGGTCTCTCTTTGCGTCCCTCCCCCCCCCCGCTCTTCTGGGACTTTTTGCGTCCCTCCCGCCCCCCTCTTCTGGGACTTTTTGCGTCCCTCCCGCCCCCCTCTTCTGGGACTTTTTGCGTCCCTCCCGCCCCCCTCTTCTGGGACTTTTTGCGTCCCTCCCGCCCCCCTCTTCTGGGACTTTTTGCGTCCCTCCCGCCCCCCTCTTCTGGGACTTTTTGCGTCCCTCCCGCCCCCCTTCCTCTGGGACTTTTTGCGTCCCTCCCGCCCCCCTTCCTCTGGGACTTTTTGCGTCCCTCCCGCCCCCCTTCCTCTGGGACTTTTTGCGTCCCTCCCGCCCCCCTTCCTCTGGGACTTCTTGTATCTGTTCCCTACATTTAAAGTATTTAGGCACAGATTCTTGTATCTCCATCTTTCACTTGTGGCCATATGCCTTTGTAAGGGTCACTTTTCCAGAACTGTCATTGAGTCGTTCTTGCAGTCCTTAGGTCTTCCTGCCCCATGACATCTCTGGTCTGGGTGTCATCCTCCTTAGTTTTCTTTTTCTGTCTGGATTGCTATTGGTCTATCATGTGTGGTGCTGCTCTATGTGTTTGTCTGGCTGGAACTGCTCTGCCCAGGGCAATGAAGTTAGAGACATTAACAGAAGCGCAGCAGAAATATTGTGTGGGTAATATGCTGATATGCAGAGTACTTGCCTAGGGTCATATACTGCACTGCTGAACAAGTACCCATAGGTCAGGCAAGTGAGGAGAGTAGAATCCTCCTGGCTATGCAGCCGCAGGAGCGATGATCAAGGCTCTGAGGCCTGAGCTATTGAAGCAGGACCTAAGTACCTCAAAAACAAGTATGTTCATTACAGCCTGTGCGGTACTTATGATTACATATGTGGGACTTAGACACAGTCAGACACATCAAATTCTAGGGTTGAGGGTTTGGATGCACGGAGGTGTGTTTATGAAGGTGTATTAGCATCTGGGTGTGTGGAGGTGGGTGTCATTTATTGTTGTCTCCATAGAATTTGTGTGTGGAATGGAGCGTTTTCCTTTGGAGGCAGTCAGGACCCAAGATTGAAAATAGAATAAAGAAAGCCCTGCTGGAGTTTGTTTTCCCCCGGCTGGGTTTTTTTTCCCGTGGTCTCGGGCAGTTTGCAAAGTGTGGTTTATCACCAAGTTTTGGGTGCAGTCTGAGCCGGGGCCAGCTTTCTTTGAGGCAGGGCTCAATTTGGAGGTGACTCGGAATGCTGTTCCTGGGGAGCCATGAGGTGCAGAGCACTGGCTTGTTGTGGCCGGCAGGAGGTTGAATGCTTGGGTGGAGAATGAGGAGGGTTTTGGGTTTTCTGGGTGAGGGTTTGTGTATGTGGTTTGGGGGTGGTGGGGTTGCTTTTAGAGGTTGTGTGTGTGTGATGTTTTGCTTTGCAGGTACTTAGCTTTTTAAAAAAATGATAATAGAATAAAAAAAACCCAGCTGGGGGATTTTTTTTTTTTTTCCCCCAGCTGGGTTTTTTTTCCCCGGTCCCGGCCAGTCTGCGAGGCGATGTTCATCGCCAAGGTTTGGGTGCAGACTGACCTGGGACCGGGTTTTCTTGAGGCAGGATTAACTTTTGGGGCCCCCGGGAACGCCGTTCCTGGGGAGCCATGGGTCCTAGGGGGGATGGCCTGTTGTGGCTGGCAGGAGGTTGAATGCTTGGGTGGAGAATGAGGAGGGTTTTGGGTTTTCTGGATGAGGGTTTGTGTATGTGGTTTGGGAGTGGTGGGGTTGCTTTTTGAGGTTGTGTGTGTAATGTTCTGTGTGTAATTTTTTGCTTTGCAGCCAGTTAGTTTAAAGCTAAAAGTAAGAAGAGTTTGGGACGGCCAGAGGAGTCGCTGCGGAGCTGCGCCTCGGGACGGCCAGAGGAGTCGCTGCGGAGCTGCGCCTCGGGACGGCCAGAGGAGTCGCTGCGGAGCTGCGCCTCGGGACGGCCAGAGGAGTCGCTGCGGAGCTGCGCCTCGGGACGGCCAGAGGAGTCGCTGCGGAGCTGCGCCTCGGGACGGCCAGAGGAGTCGCTGCGGAGCTGCGCCTCGGGACGGCCAGAGGAGTCGCTGCGGAGCTGCGCCTCGGGACGGCCAGAGGAGTCTCTAAAAGACTATAGTGGTCATTGTGTCTAAATGTGTAGTGTTATGCCATATGTACCTCTGTAGTCTTTCATTGTGTTTAACTCTGTAGTGTTGGGTTGCCTTTAACTCTGTTTTCTGTTGTGCTATGTTTAACTCTGTGCTGTGGTGTTGCATTGTGCCTTAACTCTGTACTCTGGTGTTGAGCTCCTGACTTTGTTGTCTTGCAGTGTGTTTAACTGTGTACTGTTGTGTTATGCTGTAAAATGTAGTATTGCTTTGTTTCAGTTTCTACTACTGTCTTGCATTACATCAGAGTTTGTAATGCTGTGTTGTTCCCTAACTCTGTACTCATGTGCTGTGCCTGAAGTTTGTGGTATTGCATAGTCCTTGAATTTGTATGTTGCATAGTGTTTGACTTTGGTGTTGCCTGTGCTGTAGTGCCCTGTGTTTGCCTTTGCTGTATTGCAAGATTTGACCTTGCTGTTGACTGTGTTGTAATACACTGTGTGTGATTGTGTTGTAATGCGCTATTTGTGTTCTAATGCCCTGTGTCTGACCTTGTGCTATTGTGTTATCTTGACCTTGCTGTAATGCACTGTGCTTGACTCTGTTCTAGTGCACTGTGTTTGACTTTGTACCGTTGTGTTATGCCCTGACTTTGTAATGCACTGTGTTTGACTTTGTTGTATTGTGCCCCAACTTTGTATATTGCCCTGTGTCTGACTGTGTTGTATTGTGCCCTAACTTTGTGTATATTGCAGTGTTTGACTTTGCTGTAATGCACTGATTGAATTTGTATTGTGCCTCGACTTTGTATATTGCCCTGTGTTTGACTTTGGTGTCTTGTGCCCCAACTTTGTATATTGCCCT
The DNA here is from genome assembly GCA_033459285.1 of Clamator glandarius. Taxonomy (NCBI): domain Eukaryota; kingdom Metazoa; phylum Chordata; class Aves; order Cuculiformes; family Cuculidae; genus Clamator; species Clamator glandarius. The sequence goes on from JAUNZM010000240.1 coordinate 1,167,355, forward strand.
GTGTTTGACTTTGTATTGTGTCCTAACTTCGTATATTGTCCTGTGTTTGACTTTGCTGTAATGCTCTGTTTGACTTTGTTGTATTGTGCCCCAACTTTCTATATTGTCTTGTGTTTGACTTTGCTGTAATGCTCTGTTATGACTTTGTATTGTGCCCCAACTTTGTGTATTGCTCTGTTTGACTTTGTTGTATTGTGCCTCAACTTTGTATATTGCTGTGTTTGACTTTGCTGTAATGCTTTGTGTTTGACTTTGTTGTATTTTGCCCCAACTTTGTATTGTCTTGTGTTTGACTTTGCTGTAATGGTCTGTTTGACATTGTAGTGTGCCCCAACTTTGTATATTGCTCTGTGTTTGACTTTGCTGTAATGCTCTGTTTGACTTTGTATACTGTCTTGTGTTTGACTTTGCTGTAATGCTTTGTGTTTGACTTTGCTGTATTTTGCCCCAACTTTGTATTATCTTGTGTTTGACTTTGCTGTAATGCTCTGTTTGACATTGTAGTGTGCCCCAACTTTGTATATTGCTCTGTGTTTGACTTTGCTGTAATGCTTTGTGTTTGACGTTGCTGTAATGCTTTGTGTTTGACGTTGTTGTATTTTGCCCCAACTTTGTATTGTCTTGTGTTTGACTTTGCTGTAATGCTCTGTTTGATATTGTCTTGGGTTTGACTTTGTATATTGTCTTGGGTTTGACTTTGTATATTGTCTTGGGTTTGACTTTGTATATTGTCTTGGGTTTGACTTTGTATATTGTCTTGGGTTTGACTTTGTATATTGTCTTGGGTTTGACTTTGTATATTGTCTTGGGTTTGACTTTGTATATTGTCTTGGGTTTGACTTTGTATATTGTCTTGGGTTTGACTTTGTATATTGTCTTGGGTTTGACTTTGTATATTGTCTTGGGTTTGACTTTGTATATTGTCTTGGGTTTGACTTTGCTGTAATGCTCTGTTTGACTTTGTTGTATTTTGCCCCAACTTTGTATTGTCTTGTGTTTGACTTTGCTGTAATGCTCTGTTTGACATTGTATTGTGCCCCAACTTTGTATATTGCTCTGTGTTTGACTTTGCTGTAAGGCTCTGTTTGACTTTGCTGTAAGGCTCTGTTTGACTTTGTATATTGTCTTGGGTTTGACTTTGCTGTAAGGCTCTGTTTGACTTTGTATATTGTCTTGGGTTTGACTTTGCTGTAAGGCTCTGTTTGACTTTGTATATTGTCTTGGGTTTGACTTTGCTGTAAGGCTCTGTTTGACTTTGTATATTGTCTTGGGTTTGACTTTGCTGTAAGGCTCTGTTTGACTTTGCTGTATTGTGCCCCAAGTTTGTATATTGTCTTGTGTTTGACTTTGCTGTATTGTGCCCCAAGTTTGTATATTGTCTTGTGTTTGACTTTGCTGTATTGTGCCCCAAGTTTGTATATTGTCTTGTGTTTGACTTTGCTGTAAGGCTCTGTGTTTGACTTGGGGCACAATACAACAAAGTTTGTATATTGTCTTGTGTTTGACTTTGCTGTAAGGCTCTGTGTTTGACTTGGGGCACAATACAACAAAGTTTGTATATTGTCTTGTGTTTGACTTTGCTGTAAGGCTCTGTGTTTGACTTGGGGCACAATACAACAAAGTTTGTATATTGTCTTCTGTTTGACTTTGCTGTAAGGCTCTGTGTTTGACTTGGGGCACAATACAACAAAGTTTGTATATTGTCTTGTGTTTGACTTTGCTGTAAGGCTCTGTGTTTGACTTGGGGCACAATACAACAAAGTTTGTATATTGTCTTCTGTTTGACTTTGTTGTATTGTGCCCCAAGTTTGTATATTGGACTACTTGAGTCTGTGTTGAACTCTGTAATCTGGTATCCATGTCTTGTAACTTAAAAAATGTTGTTACTCTTTTTAACTAATAAAGGAAACAGAAACCTTACACCCTTTCATTTCAAACACCACAATAAATGTTTTTTGGTTGTGTTGTGTCAGGTTTTTTCTTGTTGCGCCAGTTGTTGTTGTCTTGTTTTTTTTCTTTCCTTTCCACTTTAACTTTAGTTTTCTGATTCAATTTTTTGAATCAGAGCAGCCCTAGAACCAGGCTTGGTCTCTGGGAGTAAAAAATAAATTTAAATTTAAAAAAAAAAAAAATTTAAATATTTAATTACTCCCAGAGACCAACCCAACTTCTAGGGCTGCACCAGGCTATATACTTATTATTTTTATTCTTTTTCATATATACTACTACACAGGGAAATTACCCACCCACACCATATACACACCACACCCCCATCTCAAAACCCACCCACATGCACTCTACTCCCCCCCCCCCCCCCCCAATTAACCAACCACCTACACACCCCTCCCATATATACACAAAACCCATATCAAAACCAATCCACACCCAAAATTAACCACCCCCTCACCAATTAAACAATTACCTAATTAATTATGCAAATTAGGTAAAAAAAATTTTTTTTTTCTCCGCCACACCAAAACACAATCCCTACATCACAAAAACCTCCCACCACATCACCCCTACTCACCCCACAGCCCACCCCCTCACCCAACCCCACCTCCACACACCCGCCCCGCCCCTGGACACCCACTCTGCCCCCTCACCCGTCCCCGCCCCCGGATGCCCGCTCCACCCCCTCACCCGACC